>OX415253.1:24920018-25643768 GCA_948329865.1 Linaria vulgaris | reverse complement strand
CATTAGAAGCACGAGGGTTTCGACTAAGTCGAACAAAAAACAGAGTACCTCGAATGCAAGTTTAGCAAACAACGAAGAAAAAATGATGGCACGGTTCAGTTGGATGGCCAAGAGATACCGAGAAGTACGCATTTTCGGTATTTAGGCTCCATACTACAGATGGATGGAGAGTTAGACGGAGATTTCAACCACCGCATCCAAGCTGGATGGACAAAGTGGAAGAGTGCAACAGGGATCATGTGTGATCGTAACTTTCCTTTAAAGGAAAGTTCATTCGTACGGCTATTAGACCTGCTTTGCTTTATGGCTCCGAGCGCTGGGCTATTAAGCAAAGTCATGCACAGAAAATGAAGGTTACAGAGATGCACATGCTTCGGTGGATGTGCGGTAACACCAGGAGAGATAAGGTGCGCAATGAAGATATTCAGCACAAATTAGGTGTGGCGGCCATCGACGAGAAAATGCGAGAAAACCATTTAAGATGGTTTGGGCATGTTAAACGCAGACCCATAGATGCACCGGTACGACGAGTTGAAGATCTCGACTTAGGACAGACAGTTAGTGCTCGTGGGAGACCGAAAAAGACGTGGATGGAGGTCATACGGAACGACATGAAGCTAAAAGATCTAAATGAAGACATGCTCGTCAACCGAAACCTATGGAGGCAGAAGATTCATGTTCACGACTCGACGTGATTCATTCATGGTTCATATAGCCTACCCTAATTTAATTGAGATTACAGGCTTTGTTGTTGTTGTTGTTGTATGGAATTAATTATTTTCTTTCCTCAAATAAAATCATGTACGTTTAATCTTTTCCAAGTGAGAAAATCAAAATCTCAATACTTAATATTATTAATAATTCAATATCACTAATTAATGCCATTTTGTCTCTGTTGTGAATGCGCCCTGGGCATACTCGGGCGATTTTGGCCTAAAAACGCCCATGGGCGCTGTATTGGAGCACCACTTTTATGGGGTGCACTCCAACGTGCACCCGAAGCCCAAAAGCCGCCTGGTCGTGCGCCCCAAATTATTGTAAACTCCCCACAAATTATTGCGTTTTTCTCTTCTTTCTTCTATTTACCCAGCCAATAAATAAATACAAAACGTAAAACCGACCCTCATAAAATACTCTAGGCCCAAAGAGAAATAACGTAAGAAAATAAAAAGGGTTTGTAATTGTGATTCTTGGCAGAATCTGAAAAGTCATATATTTCTTAATTTTTTATCCTTCCATTCTTTTAATCTTTTCTTCCATGACGTGATCATATAAAAGCATGATATGAATATGATCACCTCTTTTGCTTAATTTTCAAGTTAGTTTTTTGAATTTACTCCATATTTTTTGTATTATAATATACTTGTTTTATAATATTATATTTAAAATAAATTAAAATCTAACATATATTGGGCTTGCGCCCCACGCCTCAAGGCTTACGCCTCGCCTCTAGCTATGAAAAATGCCTCACTTACGCCCCACGCCTTTCACAACACTGCATTTTGTACATGTGAGATATCCGTAAAAACAAGTATCCGTAGATTATTAAACTTACAATGAAGACATTTATTAAAAAATATGGTATTTATAGTGGATAAAATATAAACATTTCTAATATATTTTCAAATCTATACCGATGTGAATATATTTTTACGGTTTATCACTCTCCATGGTATATATCTATAGCTACATAAGAAAAAATGAATTAATTACATTAAGTGTACACAACGTAAAAACATTTATAAGGCAATATTTCAATTCACACTTTTTGGGAATTAAAGAAACGGTCAAATATGTGATTGATTGAAAAATATATAGCGATTGTGAAATATTGTGTTCTTAAACAAAGTTACAAAAAAGAGAATCAATGCAAGAGGTAAGGTTTATTCTTTTGATGAATTGCAGGTACGGTTTAAGGAGTGGAGAGATACTTGTTGCAGGTAGCTTAAAAAGAGTAGAGCAATTAAATTGATTCCCTCATTTTGCCGAAAAAATAAATTATTTGCAATTTTATTTGAGGAAAGAAAATAATTTTTTTCATAATATAGATTAACTGAATCAATTTGAATGATTAACATTGGGATAATTTATAGTTGACCTATACATGCCACATGTCATATATGTGAGGGAAGAGAGAAGGTCATATGAAACCTCTTGAATCAAATGACTGGTATAAAATACATTAATTAGATTAAAATAACTACTGCGACCAAAAGCCTAAAAAGCGCATCAGTAAAATATGTATGTAACAAATAATCAAGTAAAGACACAAAAACTGACGTACTAAAGTAACGCGTCAAAATTTGTAAAGTTTGGCAATCTTACCAGTCCATGTACATGTATACTATGTACTGCATTTTCACTACAACTGTGCAACCACTCTTCCTTTGTATATACAGTTCCTCCATTCCACACTTTCTAGCATTTACTTATTTATTTAATTTATGAGTTTCAAAAGAATTGATATGAGAACTGGAAGCTGAAAATATCCTAAAACATAAAACTCTATTTCTTTTAAACAAAATTTTATCTCAGCAGTTTCTCAGCTGACTAAACTAAAGACTCATCAGTGGACCTGAAGTCAACACTCTAGAAACTGCTGGTTCTCTGTTGAGCTCAGACAACTGCAACCAGTTGACCATCCTAAAACACCGAGTATCAGATCCACCTTCGAACATGCTGATGCCTATAAGAAAGAAAAATGCAGGTTAGTTGGCAATCTGGTGAGAAGCATAAAGCAAGTTCACGTATTTCAGGAGCATACCAAATTATCCAAACTAGCTTCAACATGAAATAACATGACACCCATTCCCCTCTTGCGATCAATTTCAGCCTGCGGACATTCACATGGTGTCACAAAAGATATAAGCAATAGGGATAATTACATTTAAACCCCATGAGGTAAGCTATGGTTCTAGCGATCGGTTGAATAATAACAGAAACACCCTTGGAGCTTTAAACCAGAAAAGAATAAAAGAACAAGGTAATGTATCATAGATTTAAAGTTTCAGGGAGGGTGCCTCCGTCAACTATTCAAACTCTACGATGGTTTATCTAATTTTAATGGCCAAAATAAATTTTCAAGTAGTAAAAGAAGTTTAATAAATAACACCAAACCTCGGGGGAGTACACATGCAATTATCCCCTATATAATCAAGGAACTTCATGCTGAAAACATGAAGTATGAAAAAATCTAATCAATCTCACTCACAGCACAAGAGCATATGGTGATTCCCTCAGCTGCCAGTGCTGATGTGATATCTGCCATCATGCCTGAAAGACGTTGCACATCAAAATTTTAGCAGCTAGTACTTTTAATCATGTGAATGGTGAGAGGAAAGATTCTAAATTATCCACATTCAATCAGAAGAAGCTATTGTGATGCAGAATCTTGAGCAATATGCGCTCAATATCCAATGTTTGTATTGGTTAGCGTATTACCTCTACGATCTAAGCAGATTATCGATAACCACTGGATAGAGTTTCCTTCAAGATTGTGCCACGACATTACTTTGCTAGCCTGCCAGCCCTCTAAGCCTGGTAAAACTTCCTTGTACACTGGAACGTTGGCAAGAATCATCTTTGCAACTCCATTTCCTTGAGATAGCACCTCTCCTTTGCCCTTCATGCTCATATACTGCATGTTCTTGTTGTGTTTCCCATTAACCTTTGGAATCTGACTGTTACCATTATCTAATTTAAACACATCTTCACCATTTGTCTTTGGAGATGCTATTTGCATAACATTCCTCAAGATCCTCTCCCATGTATGTTTAGCTCCTTTGGAATAGTTTACAGGTTCTTCCACTTTGCTATCCTCTTTAGCTTCAGTAGCAAATTCCTTCACAGATTCAGCAGTTATTTCGGTTTCCGACAACGCCGCTTGCTCTCTCAGAAACTGAAAGCACATTAGCCTTAATTAACAGAAGAGAGTGTATAGAGCTAACAAATAAATGGTAAACTACAGCAGTAAACCTACCTTCATTATCTTGTGCCTGGCACTACGTGTTTTTGCATGTTGCAACCACTGTTTGTGCCTCTGAAAAGCAGATTTACTAGAGAGGCCCTGAGAGAGAATATACATCAGCTCAAGCAGTTTTCATGCACCATATATTACCGCGAAGATTATTTTTTTGGAAAGCTAAAATGGGACTTCAATTTTTTTTTAGAGAAAAATGACAGTCAAATTGAAAAAGTAAATTTCTGATTTGAGTAATTTATGATCAGCACCAAACTCAGCATGCTTTGTAAAACTGAAACTTAATTCCTGGAAACCTATTATTTACACATTTTATACTAGTGCACAGCAATAAAAGGTGGCATTGTATTAGGGACACAATAAGAGAAATAAGATAAGTCGATCCAGTCAATGATGCAACTTAACTAACATTATAGGTTACAATCTCCACAACTTCCGCATTTGCTAGCACATGCATTGGAGTGACGAGATTGCCGTTGACCTGCAAAGATGTATCATGGCATTGAGCTAAGAATTCTTTAATTGCAACATGATTTAAGCACATGAACCAGTAAATTACAAGGAGAAAACCTTAGCAGCCACCATTTTGTTGCCGATCTCTGTGTGGATCATATATGCATAATCAACTACAGTTGCCCCCTTAGGCAGATTTTTAATCTGCAGGCAATGCAGCAGAGCTAAATAAACACCACCAAAGAGATACCTTTCAAATAAAAGATATTAACATAACCTCGTACCTCTCCCCTTGGTGTAAATACAAACACGCGACTGCCAAGAAGATCCCTGGTGACAGTATCAACAAATTCCCTAGAGCTCATATTTTCAACAAACTCCTCTTGCCATTCCCTAATTGCATTGAGCCAGCCTATCTGATGGGAGGAGAAGAATATAATGGAGGTAGTTAAACCAATCGTGAAACTTATAACAAAACAGCTCAAGAAGAGTTTAAGTGTTTTGAAATGTGATATAGTATAGGAGTAAAAAGGTTTTCTACCCTGAGAGCGACATTCGCGTTGCTAAGGCATACTGTTTTTGCTCGTGAGCTTCTGCTATTTGGCATAATACGTCCAACCAAGCCACTCACAGGAACTTTTCCGCTATAATGTGCAGCAATCCCTCTTTCCGCAATCAAATCCATCTCTTCAGTTCTTATCTGCAAACGAAGCATATAACAATAACAAACACGATTTCCGCATTACACAGGAAAAAAATGAGTTTTTTTTTTTTTAATAATTGATTCTTGGGCACAAATGCTGCCTTAATGTTTCATAAGTAAATACAAAATTAATCAAAACATAATGAGAAACCTGAACTTCCAATCTGAACATGCTCTCATAAAGAAATGGAATCACTGTAGTATGAAGACTCTGATAGCCATTGGGCTTCGGGGTGGCAATATAGTCCTTCATCTGTCACATGAAGAAAGTAGAAGGATAAATCAATGTGCTAAAATGATCCCCGCACAGAAAGAAAATATATAACAAGCCATACTGCTCGAGGGATAGGGGTCCAAATTCCGTGTACCAGTCCAAGCACATGGTAGCATATCTGACACAGAATTATTTTTTAGATGAAGCTATATTTAAATATTAATACAAACTGAAGACTTGCAATGGATAGGTGTGTACCTGTTGTGCACTACATAAGGGGCCCACTCCAACACATGTCTTTGGTTTTATGATAATACGAAGCTGGAAATCCAGGAACTTGCACGCATGAGAGATGGTTCATTAGAACATTGATAATACTGTAAAAGCTGCCTAACAGACAAACCTGTGCCACCTGGTTAACTTCACTTATCGAGCTTTTAGATTTAAGAACAGCTTTGTGGATGCTGCATGATATATGAAACAGCACTAAGGGTCAAATAATGACATCTCCACTGCAACCTAATAATGGCAGTACACAATGATGTCCATGGAAAATATTTGTACTAATACCAGATCTGGTCACAGTTGTGTAAAGGAGGAGAAAAATGCTATATAAGATTATCCGTTGGGATGATAATATCAACTATATAATCTACTAATATAATGAAAGAACTGTGAACTACCTGTAAGGTTCCTTGCTCACAGGACGAACTTCAGTTTTAACAGTCATAAGGTCCAAGAACTGATCGTCCTCAATCCTCTTCATCAGAATTTTGTTTGCCTAATGGAATGAAAGAACATCAGTAGATCGCTCATTGTTCTGATCTAGAATTACCACATTATAGTAAAAGTAGACAAGTTGCTCATTCTACAAGTATGAATTTAGAAAAGATGTTCACTTCAACACACTGGCTGAAGTTCTGAAGGATACAGTAACAACTAGTACAGCTCCAGTAAAGTCAAGGAACAAGTAAAATCACCTCTTTGAGGTCTTTTTCATGTTCGCTATAAAGTTCTGCAATCCTCCTCTTTATCTTAGCATGATCTTGAGGGTTTGTGTACATAAACGAAAGATTTTCAAGTTCTGACTGCAAACAGAAAACCAAAAAAGAGTACACCTGAATCAGAAAAGGGAAAATACAAGCAAACACGAAATACATCTCACAGACGTACATTCAGTCATAAGAAATGAGAAATAGAACAACTGTTATAGCTTCGAGGATCTGTCTTTACTGGTCTTCGACCATGTTTTAACACAGCGTAAATACAAAATTATTAGAGCCTGTATTAAAGTAGAATAATGGGGTTTAAAAATTAGGCCAAAAATCATGCCCCAAAGAGACTAGCTGGTCATGCACCTATAGATATTGAATGTCTGTGTTCAACACCATCGGCAAGTTCCATTCGTATTATAGTCAATCAAAGGATACAAATTATTCCTCTGGTTACCAAAGGAGACATGTACAAGACTTTAAATCCAAGACATTGCCAAATTGGTGCCTCAGGCATTAGACTGCAAATTAAAGTAAGGTTGATCCTGGATAGTGAGATGGACTGGCTATGAGTACTACTATTGTCACTGCATTGTAGTATGGTAATAACGCGAACTCAGTGGTGTATAAACCTCTATAAAATCAAACGCGAATAATGGGATTTCATAGGAATATATGGGTACCATACAAATGTTACTAACCTAAATAACAATGAACAATATTAATAACCAGGACGTAATATGGCTTCTGCATGAACTGATTCAGGAACAACATTGCATATTCAAGCACGCCAACCACAGGCTATATCACAATGTTCAAAAACAAACAAAAAAAGTATATATTCACACATATGAGTTGGACAACTTCCAGGTTCTAAGCTTCTGAACTCAACCTCAATATGTTTCTATCATCAAATTCTTGTTCCAACAGGAACTCGAAAATTGAGTAATTGTATAGTTACAAAGAATGTCATGGCAATCAAAGGTGAAAGTGCAAGGATTACCTTTATATGGTAAATTCCAAGCAATTTTGCCAGAGGTGCAAAAACCTGCAGAGTCTCCATAGCTATGCTGGCCTGTACAAATGGATATTATTGAGAATGAAAACAAAAAAAGAAATTAGAGAAATAAAATAGCTAAAAGCACCTGCTTGTGCGAAGGCATGTGTGCAAGAGTGCGCATGTTATGTAATCTGTCAGCTAACTTGACAATTATGACACGAACCTGATACATCAAAGATTTTGTTGTTAGAAGCTCTGGCGCATAGATAAAAAAATATTGAAATATATTGATCAAACAGCATGAATCACCTCTTCAGTCATGGCCAGAAACATCTGACGGAGGTCATCTGCTTTCACATCTTGCACCGAATGATTCTCATCCTCAGATTTAAGTTTCCCAAGTTTTGAGACCTGAATTAGCGTAAGAGATCATTGTACAGCTATTAAATGGCGCAACCATGACTGCCATGCTAAACCAAAAAGGTTATAAGGACAAACTCAAAACTACCCTTTTCTTCACTAATACAATATTAGTTATTAACTGAAACATCTCATTAAACAAAGAAAAGAATTTGACTAGAATTAAGCCATGATATTATTACCTTGGTTTCTCCTTCCACAATTTGTCGTACGGTAGTACCGAAATCTTCCTCTATTCTCTCAAAACTGACAACCTTTGTATCTTCAACTGTATCATGTAGCAAACCAGCAGCTACTGACTCCCAATCTAATTCCTGGTATGACAAAAAGCAAGTGAAAGGGGTAAATATCCACAAAGAGAGAAACTGTCTATTTACTTTGTGAGAAAGAAAATATCTAAATAACTCACAAGTTCTCCAAGAATTTGAGCAACTGCAACAGGATGAATAATGAAGGGCTCTCCACTGCGCCTTTTTTGTCCATTGTGAGCTTCAAAAGCCAGCTGTAGAGCAAGCAAGATAGAAGCACAAACAACCACGGTTTTAAACAGTATCATTCAACTAGTTACACATGTAACTTTACAAACATTACATTAACCTCACAACATACAAAAGCAAAGAAGTATAAGATAAGTCTAGAAGCATAAGTGTCAGAAAAGAACAGCACAAACTTACATTCAGGGCTTTACGAACCAATTCCAACTCCCTTGACGAAAGATATGAGATGCTAGGTTTAAGATCCTGTGACAATAAACAATCCAGCATACATCGTAACTAGTTGGATTGTAATACTTATAATGTATCATATGCTATATCAAACATAGTCTTCCACCCGAAATGCCCCAAATCACTATTGACACGACTGCACTTTAACTAAATAGCAGTTGATAGAGCTAGTTCCATTATTCATCCATCTTTTCTGGTTATTTGCTGGGGAGAGGTTTAAGATATTTACCATAAAAGACAATTTGAATGTAACCAAATAATTCATCACATCAACATGATTAACTCATCTGCTATAAAACCTACTCAAATAATTTGACTATAGAAATCTAACACAGAGTAATAAGCATCCATGTCTAAAGTTCAATCTGGGACTCAGCATGTTTCTAGACATGCATTTTTTAATATATTGAGTAAAGTAGTTTAAGAAGAATGTGCTAGTCTACATACCTCCCACAAGCTGTCAGGAGAAACCACGTGAGATTCTGAAGAAGAAGAAGAAGAACGTAATTTCCACTTGCGGCGAGCAAAATTTGCAATGCTTGAGCTTAAATGCTGATCTGGAGTGGGTGAACCTGAGTTCTCATATGAACAGCATCCTCCACAGTTATGGAACGCACATTTCTGGAAAAGCAAGGAAGAGTTGGCTTACATGGGATGGAGCATACTAAAATTCACCATATATGTTCACCTCCTAATATTAAAAGCTTCAAATATGTGAAGTTCCCCTGACCTCATTAATTACAGCATCCTTTTACCAAAATTGGTAAATAGATCAAAAATGATGATATGATACACTCACATGTGAAGTAGGAGGATATCTTCTTCTCCGATGAGGAGTTGGGTGAGGAGTAGTAGCGAGAAATCCGGTAAGCGCCCTGGGAGCTTTGGAGGCACAAGAGAGCATGCTGCAATCATATTTCCCACTACTAACATCTCCTCCTCCTTTCCACAACTTACATATATTCACACATTCTACAGACACTGCCCAAATAAACAAATAACTCAACAACCTTCTTCACGCTAACAACAAGAAGAAGAAAAATAAAAATAAAAAAACAATAATGGCTGAGAGCAGAGCAAAGGCAAAGCACACCTGACAATGATGAAGCAGACGCCATTTCTAATTGGAAGCATCGATGAGAAACAACCTAAGCATTCAAACAAACAGCTAATCGTACAAGCTGAGATTATTCCTAAGCTGAATTTGAGGAAGAATTAGAGAGAATTTAGATTGGTGGAAGGTAAGGGAACAAAAAAAAATAATAATAAGATAATTTAGAGAGAGAGAGAGCGTGTGTCTGTGTGTGTGAGTATGGTGTGGGTTATGGAGTTTTAGTCGAGGCCACACAATGCCGCAAATAAAAAGATATTTTTCTTATTTTTGCTTCTTTCTTCCTCCCCTTATTTTAATCAATTATATATATTATCAAAATGTTAATAATCTTTTCTCCTTTATTGCAATTAAGAGGCGGATTTTATAGGTGGTAAACTTAAATCCGATTTTCTTTTTCTTTCTTCAATTTTTTGAGTTGGTAAATTACTTTATTGTGTTGTGTAATGATAATACATCGTTGAATCTTCGTCCTTCTTGTATGAATTACAGCAACTCCCTTCTCGTATAAAGAAGAGATATAAGTAATTGAAAAGAAATGACGCTGACAGATAGTCCCCGAAGAATTTATCCAACCCCAAAGATAAGAACAAGGAGACCCGACATTCCACCCCCCCCACCCCCCACCCCCTTTTATAAAAAAATTAACACCTCCCTCCTAACATTCGCCACACGTCCGCTAGTCCCTTAGCCACGATGGGTAGAAATGCACTAAGTAAAGCAAATGGACCCGCTTCCACTCCTACGTGCCTTGCCTCCATTCGTCAACACAGAAGGACGAGTTAACTCCCCCCGCCAATAAAAGGATACCCCCGACTACAGTTGAAGAGAAGAGGAAAAAAAAGACGAGGAGATGAGGCGGAACCATAACCTCACCTCGAATTCCCTACACACAAGAGTAATGTTTCGACCCCATGTCAAATACATTTTCTAAATGATAAAATTGTTCCAACCCCATGTAAAACACATTTCTCGAGCAATAAAGCAGCACATAGGAGAAGAGGTATGATCAAATGGCGTCGTCTGTGGGAACTGAAGAATGGAACTCCTTGAGAAAAGTCTCTGCATCCGAGGGAAATAGCAGACTGGATCCATCCCCGTAAGATCCTACCTCTAACCTAAGGAAAACAGGTCGCCTTTTCCTCAAGCATCTATTTGAAACTGATGCGACTCAATGTTGAACAATGATCATCCTACGCAAAGGATAGGGGGCAAAGGTCACAAGAGCATCTCGCATGTAAACCTCGTGCTAAGAAAGAATACAAGGTTCCCTCTTAAAAATTAGTATCCACCTTCACGTTAAACGAAGTGCATCTGAAGGAACTCAAGGCAGTGTATCCAAGACCGAAGATGCTACAAATGAGGGCACTTTGCAACCCTGCGTTTGGCTATCACCCCCCCCCCCCCCTTCAGAAGGATCCACCCTCAGCGAAAAGGCTGAATGGTCTCTCTCAACCCCCGGTAAAAAGAAATGAGGAGTTCGAACAACAACTCTAAGAGGACGCTGCATATGCGGAAAGATTCCCAGGCCTAAAGACACTCTGGAGGTCAAGGGATTGTCCTATCTCTAGCCCAGGCGTGGGCCGCCCTTGGAGAATGAAAGAAGAAAGGCGCTCGTAAACAAAGGAAATGCGGCGTAAAAAACCAACCAAGGAATCTAGCCCTAGGAAGGATAGTCCGGCGTAAAGGTTAATCCCCCGGTGCAGATGGGGGCAGGGATCAGGATGTCGGGGTAGCCAAGTTATCCCCCCTCCCCCCTTTGGGAAGGGTGCACACGCGGCGCGCCCTCGACTGTGCCTTCTGGCGAGCGAGTGATCACAGGGTCCCCCTCCCTCTTGAAGACCCCTGAAGTAGTAAAGACGGGGCAGCACCCCATGCCCCGACACACTTGCACATCTAAGAAAAATATGTACTTGAAAATCCCGACGCGCCAGGCATGAGCGCTAACGGAGCAGCCAGAACGGCAGGTCGTAAGACCCATTCGGACCCCTCAGTGGGCAAAGCTTATATGATACTTTCTCAACCTGCGAGGCCAGCTCACAACGAGCCTCGTCCCCCTGACCTTAGTCGTTAGGCCAACCGAATGATCTCTAATAAAGACTAACGCCTTATGTGGTTAATCCTACAGCTGAAAGGGCCTCTTCTACGAGGCGTACACCCTACGAGGTCGTCCAGCCGAGCCTAAAGGGCTAGATAAGCGCATACAACTTCTAAGCTAAGTGTGATATCTCCTAAGACCCTCCGTGGTCACAAGTGAATAATGAATTACGCCTGACTTGATTCTTTCTTCTCATAGAGATATGTAAGCACCTTGACCCCCCGTTGAGTTCAGTCGCAAGCATGATAAACCCTTATCCACTCCTAGCTTATGTTCACTTTCTTATTAATTGTTTATTTCTAACATTATTCCTCTAAATGCAGGTTTCCATCAAACCAAAAGCTCTTCTTGTATCGCCTATAAGCTGCGAGAGAGTCTGGTGAGGAAAGTTGCTCGAGATTAGCGAAAACACCTCGCGCTAAATAATAAATAATAATAATATTAGCAGTAGTAGTATAGATAATTGATAAAAAAGTGTTATACAATTTGATAAGAATTAATTACATTAATAAGAATATACCTCACCTCGGAAAGGTACATACAAGAACAATCTGTTCTGTCGGGTCACTAAAACATATCACCTTTCATTGAATAAATTGTATATATGTCATCTATGTTGCACGAACACGGTAAAGAATAGCTCGTGTTTATATTGGATACCATATAGACATGGATACACTCAGAATATGGCCAAGATATGTGTCGGATACTTCACGTGGTGTATCCTAATAAAAAATAATTAAAAATAAAATATGATACGTATTGGATACACTTTAAGGCTGCACCAAACACGTATCATTATCAAAGTTTGGCTATTGATTAGTTTTTAAAACTTTCAAGGCCCAATCTGATATTTCTATATTATAAACATTGGAAATGCAATTTGATGATGTAGTCAAACAATAAATAAGCTATTAGAATATTGCTCTTGTTTATTATATTGTGAAAACTCTTTAATATGGACATGCTTGATCAATTAATATTTGAGTTTATGTGCAATTGTGGATCTTTCTATTTATATGCAAGCATTTTTTAGTTATGTTGAACTGAATAATGAATGTGAATTATATGAAAATGAGACTATGCAAGCGACTCAAATATTTATTATTTAACATATTTATTTAAATTATATATATATAAAAAAAATTATTTTTTTAACAGTAGCAACTTTATTTATATACTAATCTGGTGGGGGTATTTTAGGAGACCCAAAAGTGGATTGGGCCGGCCTACCCAAACAGGGCCAAAAATCTAAATATCGAATTGGGCTCGTTCGACTGTTTTCGGGACAGTCGAACGCCACTCATTCTATAGTTATTCTCCGTACTCGGTGTGGGTCCTGTGGATTGGGGTTTATATATACCACGTTCTCCGATATTCATGTCACGCATTAATTACTGTTCACCAACCCATATCTATTGAATTCAGTCGTTTGACAGTTATACGGTTCGATTGTTTCTTCTGCTGATTCGACTGTTAACCATCGAGTACGTCATGTTCTAGACTTCTGTGTATCGAACCAAGGTCATTTGATAGTTTTCCAGATTCTATACTCCAGAAGTCTCGAACCATGCCCGTTCGACAGTTCCACGGATCCGACCATTGCAGGTGCATCGAACCACTCCAGTTTGACTGTTTGTTGATCGGGTTTTGCTTGTCCTTTTAACATTAGATACTTGTAGTATGTGTTCCGGACCAAGCTAGTCTATTCCTTGTAATCTATTAGCATTATTTTGGTTGAGTCAGGCCCATTGTAATGTGATTCTCGGTGTAATTATAACCCAGACGAAATAAGACCAAAATATAATTCGTAACCAAAATATTTACAGCGGGGGTGCAGGGTCGGGGCTGGCGAGAGAGTCTTGTATATGTTGAACTAATATCACACATGGCAAGCTCTTCCAAATCGGGCGGGCAACCTAGCCAGGTTGCACAAAAAGGCGGCTGCAGGGGGCATTCCATACAAGCACGGTTTGATCCATTCTTGGCTAGCACGTCTGCGAGCCTATTCATCTCACGGTGTATGCAAGAGATGAATAGGGTGTTGCGTCTTCCTCCTAACCTCCATATGTTACGAAGGAGGACTTTTGTCTCGCCTAAGCCCATACGGTCCGACTTCTTGATAAGAGAGTTAAACGTGACATCTGAATCTGTTTCAATGATTAAGGCATGTACTGAAAGACGTAATGAGAGCAGGAGTTCGTGGCGAATAGCTCGGAGCTCCGCTGTGTTGTTGGTGATGCATCCCGTCGCTTCAGAAAAATCACCAACAATATTACCTGCAAAATTACGAATCACGCCACCGATACCTTTGGGGCCTAGGTTGGCAAGAGCCGCATCGTCTGTATTAAGTTTGAACATTCCCGGTGGTGGTGGTGGATTCCATAGAAGTGCGAACCTGTGCGTCCTGGGAGGTTTTGCTGGGGAGGGCGGTGGTGGATGTAGTAGTATATTAGAGAGACATGTATAGATGAGGGTAGCAAAAATTGGAGTGCCTCAGAAGAGGAATTCATTTCGTGCCCGCCAAATGGCCCAACACCCTATGAGTGTTGTAGCCGGGTGGGGAAGGCGTTGGAGATGTGGTATAATGTGCACGCCTTGCAAGGGAATTTTTGGCGCACAATTATAAATAGAGGCAGTCATTGAATAAGTGTGCGGCTGTCTTGGGGGCTGAGTGGCAAATGGGATAGTTGTTATTTATAGGTACATGTCGGCGTGAGAGGCAGTCGAGCGTAGGTAGCGCGTCCTGTCCCCCACAACCACCCATTTTTTTTTTTTGCGAGGAAGAGTTTGAATGTAATACAGGGCGGGCCAGGGTAAGCTCGGGAGTATCGTTCATATGCCAACCATTCATATGTTGATTTGATTGTGAATTGTCCTCCCGGGTTCCATGCCCAGCATGTAGAGTCAGGAACATCTTCCAGCAGAATTGAAATCCCAAGGATACGTTATGTAATGTTCCACGACAGGATTGGCCAATTGTCGTGAGATCCCACTCTCTGAATGGCTTGATGATATCATGTACGATAAGTGAAAGGAAGAGGAGAGGGGATATAGATATAATTCTAAATACTCGAAGTATCCTATTGTCTGTCATATGTGCAACTGTGTTGGAATTTGAAATCTGTTAAGTGCAAACCCGATGTTGAAAGTCTTTCGGATACGAATTTCGGGGCAAAAGAACAATATTGCTCTTGGTCTTCACAATTTAGCTCGTATAAAGGTTAAACTAAGAATACCAAAAGATAAATCAAATAATGAAAAAAAATGAACTTTGCAAAGCCAAATTACATCATATATAATTTCTAATATACTGATTATGAGATAATTAAATAAGTTCATTTAATGTTTTAACTACACGAGCTGCCTCGTATATCAATCTCATTTATAGCATTGTAAACTATTTGACACAGAAATTTTGAAAGCATCAAAATTGTCTAGAAAATATAGTTAATTATTAAAGCCGTAAATCACCTTTATTTGGCTATATAAAGGCATTTTTTTTTGGTTTTTTTTTGATATATGAAGTCAATTGGAATTCAGTAACTCATGGATCAATATGATATATGTTTTTATTTCTGCTTCATTCCAAATGGCTTTGACCCGATTCTAGTCAAACACATTGTTGAATTTATAAAGCGGATTATTGTAACTCTTTCAATTAAACATATTGGACTTGGAGAACTTGAGTTTTCAAATGTTTGACCATTCAGCATTTTGATGGTTTATACTTTATAGGCATGGTTTTCGTGCTTTTTCAATACGAATAATATTCAATTCATTATTGTAAGCTTTTACTTTCTGATGTACGTACGTGTATTAGGCTCATCGTATATGAGATCCATATAATTGTCGCATGCAGCGATTATTCGGATGTTTAGTACATTTTTTGACAGCTAGCAGCAGTCATCTACTTGAGTGAATAATCAATAAATTGTTGTTATGTTTGTGTATAAAAGATAAAGATAAAAGATGAAGTGTTTGTATAAAAGAGGACAAAAAATCTACTTGCATTTGTTGAACTGGGCTTTAAACTTTGAGGCTTTGTATTAGGCCTTATTTAAAAGTTGCGACTGGTTAAATAATAAAGTCGAATTACATATTTTGAATTCTTAAATTAATTAATTGTGTTATTTTAATATGAAATATATTTAAATGTCAAACCAAATTAACAACTTTCAGTAGTGATGTATTTCTTTGAGTTTTTGCACTTTCTAAAAAGTTTTATCTATTCGAAAAAAAATTGTCTTTTGTTTCCATAAATCAAAAGTTGTTGGACGAATTTATAGTCATCCAATTTTTTTTGCACTTGCGTCAAAAGAATTCTTAAATTTATTCTGTAGACTAATATCTTCTTCAATTTACAGTGGAAATATATTTTCTTTATATATTTTCTTTTCACGACTCAAGGTAAATACTTTTTTGTTTCTATTCCAATATCTTTCTATGAGAAATTGCGGTGTACTCAGTACATTACAAGATAATGCCATATACTATTTGGTAGGAAGCTTATATATCATACTTCCATCAGTTAATTGGTTGGTAAAATAAGTTGTTGATATAATTATGTGAAAGTAATTAAACATAACAGTTTAAACACCAAATTAAAATCCTGCAAAAAATCTTGATAACAGTTGAATATTGCTTAATAAGACTCGCCCTATTGCTATCCCTTGGATTAAATAGAAAAACTAAGGGTAGCAGAGAGAAAGTCCAGTCAACAAAAATAAAAATCAATAATAAATTGCATCTATTCATTTCCCACCTATATTTTAATTTCACCTTAATTAATATTCCATCGCTTGCTAATAGATATATTTCTTTTAAAATAAGAATTAATTATATACAAGTTGCTAAATCTCCAAGGTTGAGCACGTCCTTAATTATGGCTTTGGCGTTGGAACAAACAGATTGGAGAGGGCCATGAGTGTTACCAAATGGCTCCAATTCGATGTTTGATAATTCAACACCTTCACAAGGAAATATGGAACTGCAATTGAGAGCGATTGAAACAGGTGAAATTGAAGTGCCCCTTATGTTTCTGAAGTGAATATCACTTAGCTTCACCTTTGATTGCTGCAATTAATACCATCAATTTGTAAAATAAATAAATAAATGTTAATCAATGATTAAAATGATTATTATATGTTCTTTCTTTTTATATTACCTGGGGGACTTTCTTAGAGTTGTAATGTTGATCAATGATGATGGGGTTTTTAACTTGTTCCATGATAATATCTTCGAACACAATGCCGGAAGCTTCCATTTGTGGCGATGCATGGTAAGTTTTGATTCTGGCACCGTTGGTTGTGCCTCTAATCGTACAGTTGCGGATTGTCACTCCTTTCAAATCGGTTTCATCCGGACGCTTTCCCAAACTCCCAACACTATAAATAACAAAATTAGTAACAAATCAAAAACATCTAAAGATATGAATTGTTAGTTGAATATGAAACTATTAATCCGTGAAGTGCTTGCTGCATCGATTGCATGATGATATAACTACCTGAGGCCATGTCCAGGACCACAAGTAACTCCAGAAACGAGAACGTTGTTGTTGCCGTGACCAATTGATACACAATCATCACCAGTTCCAATTATGGAGTCAGTGATGTTAAGATTAACATTGCTACTAGCGTGGATGCCATCTGTGTTTGGGCTATCTCCAGGGGCAGAAATGTTAAGGTTCCACACAGCTACGTTGTTACTGTCTGTCACCCGGATGTGAAATCCCATGCTATTCACGAACTTCAAGTCGTGTATCTTACCGTATCCCACAGTTTGGAACTGAAGTGACTGCAACAACGTAACATATATATATGAAGATACATTTTGTTTTGTTAGACATTATATTGAAATTTTGTCGAAATTAAACAGTTGCTCGTTTCTTCTTATAAAGGAGAGAATAGAAGGAAAGGTTTATAAATATACTCATGCTGTCATGCATGTGTTCTCGAGAAACCTACATAGAACTTGGTCATTTATTTTTGTATAAAAAGCCTTCAAGTTATCGACAATCAATATTTGCTACCTTTCAAACTGATTTTGGTATTTTGAAGAGAGTCTAGTGCAAAATTTTTCTAATAAGAGAAGGTGATTTGGTGTAGATTGATGAAGGAGAGAGGACGACAACATAAGGTAAACTTACGGCTGCAAGAGGGACGTCACCGTGGGCATATTTCCACTGGGACGCTCCTTTAGCATCGATGGTGCCTCCGCCATTTAAAATAACGTTGTTAACTTTTTCGAAACTGATCCAGGCTTTTCCAGAGTAAGCGCTAGGGTCTTCGACTGCCCAGAGATTGCCTTGAACTTCAACGGTGATTGGCTTTCCACCAGCGCATGGTCCTACAAAAACTATTTCCCCCGCAAGAAAATCTCCAAGGGGAATTACAACCTTTGCGGGTCCAGGTGCGTCGCATGCTGCTCTCCACGCCTTAATAATCCCCTGTGCAATTTGGTTTATGTGTAGCAACTCAATGTTATTTATGTAGTATAGCAATAAAACACCATATCAGAATTTAATACATGAACGTTTGTTACTTTGTTTGTGTACGTATTCACAGAAAAACTCTGCTGAAAAACAATATATTGTTGGCATAACATGAGGTCCTATATAACAATTCGCTTAAAAGAATAAAATACATCGTTTTTTTTTCTGAGTTACCAAAAAAATGAAACTAAGTACTAAATTTAAATCTTAACTACAAATTAATTAAAAGCGTATTAGTAAGCCCAAATTATTTGGCCATTACGCATAATTGATATGCAAATGAAAATACAAAAGCATAATAGGTGATAATTTGTTACATTGTTTCTTCATATGTGTCTGTATATCTACATTCCATATAAAGAGAAGTTCCTTGTTATTAGGTCAAAAATACAAAAAGTGATTGATAAATAAATTCTACTTTTGTACATATGTAACAGCTTCACGAACGAACACGCGCAACAAATTAAATGAATACGTTGAGAAGTCTGTCACATTGTTGAGAATGAACCAGAACTATTTTTGAACCTCTTTCTGAAATTAATAAGGCCTTTTAAGAGACTAAATTCATATGCTTTAATTTCTATAAGATATTATATTAAAAACATGATTGTAATTTTGTTTAGAGCTTCGTAATTAAATTCTTACATTTGCATTATCTGTTTTGCCGTCAGCTACTGCCTCAAATTTCGTAATGTCAAAAACTGTCTCACCAGCTAGACCGCGGCGGGCACCACCGCGGGTAGGAGGAGATTGAACACGGCGGCCAGCAGGAATTGGTTTGCTTTCAACCCCCTTAATGGTCGTCAACGTATAGGCTACGGCCAGCACAAGCCATGCTCCCATGATCACGTGACTTCTAGCTGAAATAGCCATATCGTTGACCTTTTAAGACAATTTTTGTTTTTGTTAATTAAGGAGGTTAAGATAATGTCCTAACCGTTATGGTTATGGTTTGTGAATATGTGAGTTCTGGCCATCGGCGCCGTTTTTATATCTAGTTTTGGTTGTCGATATTCCATCTCGGATGATCCAAGTTTTCTGTTTTTTCTAGTACATAGATTAGTTAGCGATTATTGTTCAATACAAGAATCCTTTGATTTTTTAGGCCAATGATTAAAATTACTATTATTAGTCATTCATGATTCTTCCCATGCATATTTCTACCTCGTCCTATAATTAAGTACAGATTATGTAAAGGTTGACTTACACTGATATATTTCTTTTCATTAAGTTATGCATATGATTCTGTGTAATTTATTCTTTCATTCATTTTGTGTGCACCGAGAATATAACGATTTTACTATCGAAGTTCTGCAATCTGAGCTTACTATGTACTCCTTTACTTATTAGTACTAAATTATATCCAGAAAATTTCTTAAATAGTAAATTTAAATGTAAAGTGAAGTAAGACTTTATGCCGAGGATATACTACGTATATCATACCATATACTATTTTTTGAGAACAGTTTAATAACGGCATCTTTAAATCATTATTGAAATTGTCGGATCGTTGATTGACACAACAACTTTGAGAGTTAAGCTGGTGTTGCCTTAACTCTATTATGATCTTCTTGATTAAAGTAATATGCAGCGGAATTAAAAACACAAGAAGATATAATTTTAAGAAGTTTTCAATATTATTAAAAATTTCCGAGCCTTAGGCAAAATAACCAATAAAGGTTTTAACAAAATGTTTCTCACAACAATTCACTCACGCTTTTTGTTGATCAGACTCAACGAAGCAGACAAGTACGAACTACTTAAACTTCTATGAACTAAACTTAAATAGTTGATACAAAAACTTCGCAAAAGCAAGACGAAGACAATACAAAGAATTAATCTCTTGGATTGTTTAGAACTATTGTCTTGTAATCATCTTGATGAACTTCACACCTATTTATAGGTTTCTTGAAACTTGCACTCCAGTGTGTGTTGTTCACAGTTTTGGTAACTCTTGTTGTTTCCTTGTTGAATTGGACTTCCTTGTAAACTCGACCTCTATCTGAATAAGTGTTTCCTTTATTACAGATCTAATATGGTAACACACATTCTTCAATTCAGAGTAATCGTGGAAATAATCCAAGTTGCAGTGGAACTCCAATTTGTTTCCTTCTTTGCAAACCGTGTTGAGTTGACTATTCAACTTAACTTGAATTATGGAAACTTCAAGTAAGGAATCTTCCATAGCTCTTCCTTATAATTAAGATACCTTCCTGGACATAAACATAAACAACTAAACCCGTGAAACTTGATTAATAAGTGAATAAAGGCAAAACTTAAATTTGGCAGTTAAATAACAATTTACGCGCATGTTCTCTGGTTTCAATGTTATCCTCAATGTTATCACAACATCGCATAACATTGATTCCAGAATACCTTGCACTTTCAATTATATTCAATAAGATATAGTATATATATTAATTATGCCATTAACAATTGCATAAAATGCTAATAAATAGTGGTATTTCAATGTAGAAAATTATTACTGTTGGATTTGTCTCTTTTTGTATTTCAATGTCAGTCCGCTATTTAGTTCAATTTTTCTTTGTTTTTGTAATATAAAATAAGGACAAAAGCTTCAAACCCCCAACTATGACCATATTTGCAACATACCACTCGAGAAATCTAATAATCGCATGCCCTCTAACCTTCGCCAACCTGTTTGTTTTGCCTCAGTGCGTGTTTCGGCGCATTTTCGACCAAAAAATTGGTGAAAAAATTAATTTAACTAGAATCTTCTCCACGCTGAGACGATTCCAGTGGTGGTGATAGTATCGAAAAACTCTAAGTTATTACACGAGAAATTTAATTTTAATTCAAGAAGTTTCTGGAAAATGTGAAGAACTTTCAAAAGTGCTCTGTATATTTTCCGAAAATTTGTCAAATTAAAATTAAATCTCCTATGTAATGAATTAGAATTTTTCGATACCGTCAACTCCACCGAAACGTCTCATCAAGGAGAAGATTATGTTTAAAATATTTTTTCGATGAACTTTTGGTCGAAAAGTCTCCCGATCGAAAACACGCACTAAGGCAAAACGAGTAGGTTAGCGAATGTTAGGGGCAAACCATTTATTAAACTTTCCGGGGAGGAGGGGGAGTGTGTCCCAAAAGTGGTCATAGTTCAGGGCTTTAAAGCTTTTATGCTTTTAAAATACTGTAGAACTGTAAGAACAATTTTATGCAATAGAGCTGAATTCATTTGGTTGCTCTAGAGATGAGAATTGGCCGAGCTGAGTTAGGTCAGTTTGCCAATAATCATATTTAGGAGACAAGGCGGTTCTAACTGCCAAAATGAGAGGCAAGTTGGGCATAAAGTTTATTTTGGTTTTATTGCGTATGGCTTACAATACACAAAAAATACAATATAAATGGGCTTCAAACTAACCAAAATATGCTAGTCTATTACGCGTAATGGACCAACTGTGTCTGCAACACTTAATACACGTTAACTAGCTTAGAATGACTAAAGTAACCCGCTGACAGTCAAACGAGAACAATTTGATGCAGGAATAACTCTCAAACTGGGAATCAGTCAAACCGGCAGCGGTTCGATGTTAATAACTCTCGAACGGGTCAAAGTGGGTGCTTAACAATCGAATTTGCTTGTAAGACTGTCGAACCGGATAACAGTCGAATAGTAAGATTCGATTGATGTGGGTTGGTAAATAGTAATTAATACGTCACCTGAATATCAGGGAACAAGGTATATATAGATCTCGGTCTGCGAGACCCGCTCCACGAACGGGCAGTATCGATCGAACATTGACATTCAATTGTCCTGAAATATTCGAACCAACTCGGTTCAATTCTCGTCTTTATAGTCTTTTAATAGGGCAGGATGGCATAGTTCATTTATGGGTCACCTAAAACACCCCCACCATATAATCCCCCCAATTTGGAAATCGGTCTTGATTCAAGAGTGAGTGCCAAATTCTACAATTGTTGTCGTTGTCGTGGATTTGGACATTGTCCTATTTCAAAAATGCCCCAATTCGGTAACTATATGGCGCCTGACTTAAAAATATATCCCCCATTTGGGAGCCGTAATTTGGAGGATTTGGTGCTAAATAAATACTATCTGGCTTCAAAATATGTCCCCATTTGTGAGCCGTAATCCGGAGGATCGGGTGCCAAATAAATACAATCTGACTTCAAAATATGCCCTTCATTTGGGAGTCGTAATCCAAAGGATTGGGTGCCAAATAAATACCATCTGGCTTCAAAATATCACCCCCATTTGGGAGCCGTAATCCAGAAGATCGGGTGCCAAATAAATATTACATGGCTCCAAAATATGCCCCCCCATTTGGGAGCCGTAATCCAGAAGATCGGGTGCTAAATAAATACTACATGGCTCCAAAATATGCCCTCCCCCATTTGAGAGCCGTAATCCAGTGGATCAGGTGCCAAATAAATACTATTTTGCTTCAAAATATGCTCCCCATTTGGGAGCCGTAATCCGGATGATCGGGTGCCAAAAAATAAATACTATGTGACTTCAAAATATATCCCCCATTTGGGAGCCGTAACCCGGAGGATTGATTATTTTGGTGATTTATTATTTTATATTTTAGAGACGATCTAATAAACATGTATTCGATTGTCCTGTTGAGTGTCGAACCATGGGTGATTTGATCATTATGAGTTATACAAGTGTTACATTATTTTTCAGGCTAAGTCACGATCGAATCTACGCTATGTTCGATAGTTATGGGAAATGTCAAATCCGCGCTTGTTTCGTAGTTATTAACAGTGTCGAATCTTGCCTGATCTTATTGTTTTGGAAGTCTTAAATCATGGGAGATTCGATCGTTGCGTTCATGGGCCATGTTGGCCGAGTTCTCTATCTATATATAGGTGTATGGCTGGGAGGAAGCTCATTTGTAACTATGTGAAAGTTTACGTGTTGTGGTTAGAAGTGTCGAACGGTACCTATTCGACACTCTTTTTAATCGAATTGTATATTTGATTGTTCTTATCGTTTGATAGATTTAATTAGATTTTTTTTGCAACTATTTTCTAACTTTTTATTATTATTTGCAATTTATGTTTTGTCAAGTAGGTGTGCTCGGCAACGTAGTTCCTAAGGCAGTTTGATTGTGCTCGCTCCTCTTGTATTAGTTTTTTATACACCCTCGTTTGTGTGCGTGTTATAGAGGTAGCGGACTTTGAATAGTCAGCTTTTTGCTTTCACTTTCAGTTATATAAACGAGATGTCAGACCAGAATGTGAGTGCGCACATTGAGATCACGAGCGGTTGGAGTGACCTATATAACACCGAACGGAGTAGCTCGGTCAGGACTTCCAACGCTAAGGGCTTGGAATTTAATCTGGCCGGATAAGTATCTCCGAATCGAGGTGGTGATGATGGTGACTAAGAAGGAGACCAAGGTCCTGCCGTCCAGCAAGGGCTGGGCAATAGGCCTTTCTATGACGTTGTCGACAACCATTCTGAAAGTGAGTCAGACGGGACAGAAGATAAGGATGTGGACGAGTCCAATAACGATGTGAAGCCTTTGGATATGGAGTATACTGACTATGTCTCGCGTCTACGGCATAATTGGGCATATCTGCATACTACCTTCCATGTGGGTCGAAATTATAAAATCAAGTTTCCTCGAGGAGAACAAAGGGTCCACACTGCACCCTTAGGTTTCCTCATGGTCTTTGTGGGGCAGTTGATCAATGTCTTGCGGTTCCCTATCACCCCCGATGTCATGAATATCTTCTGAACCATAGGTTTGGTTCTTAACCAACTTAAGTTGAATTCGATCTACCACATTATGGGTTTCTTACTCGCGATGAAGGGGCTGGGTGCGCCTTGCGACTCAAATGAATTTTGGGCTTTATTTGAAGTGGGACGCAAGGGTAAAGGGAAAACTAGGAATAAGAATTTTGTAGAGTCATTAGTCATTCGTTGTTTGACTTTTGTAGAGTCATTCATCATGAGTTGCAACGCTCGCATGACCCATATTTTAGCTGCTGGCATTGGAGCAGCCCAAGTAGCGGCGCCGGCGACAATTCTCTTACCCCAAAAGAAAAACTAAGGGGAAAACTGGGAGTAAGAACACGGAGGTGCAGGCTGAGGCATCTAGCCGACATGCCACACTATATGACCCATTGGAGGTCCTAGATCAGGGTGATCGATATTTCTAGCCTATCCCTGTAGGTGACAATATTGTTGGTGGTTTCAACGTATTCGCTGCTGACAACGTTGGAGGCGACAATGCTGTTGAGACTGTCGTTGCGGCGAAGAGAAGACGGGTGCACCAGACTCGGTCTTAAACTACCAAAGTTGTGCATCATGGGGGTGTAATCAGCACCTAAAACTCGGACTGGGAGTGTTCCCATTGGGGGCATGGCTCCCCCAATTGAGGAGATCTGCAGAGCTACTGCCGCAGAAGCCTCTCGGGTGCGAGTTGGCGGTATCTTACAGTCGGAAGAAGAGGCGATTAAGGCGTTGTAGGTATTATTTCTTGGGCTTGCTACTCTGTTCCCCACATCTCCCGAGGAGTAGGCTAAGTTGGAGACGCGTGTGTTGCTGACGGTTAGCTTGGTAAGTAGAGCAACCTATTAAATATGCAATTTTCTTGGTAGAAGACTTGTGTCTCACGCCTTTACCTTCATCATTTTCCAGCAAGAAAGTGTCGTTGATGCGATGACCCATGGTTTGGAGCAAGCCTATGAGGAGAAAAAGGTCGGGTTAGCACAGATGATGGCAGAGTTTCGGGATAACAATCCTGAAGCATTGAAAGCTGCACTGAATGAAAAGGACAAGGCCCTATAGCTTGCTAAAGAATCCTATACGAGAGCTGGGGCTGATCGAGAAGCTTCAAGGGTTGTGCATGAAAAAACTCACAAGCTTCAGGAGGAGGTTGATAAATTGAAAGGTGAAAAGAGGGCGTTGGAAGCACGCGTTGGGGAGCTCGAGGAGCAAGTCGCGACAAAGAAGAAGAAAGCGTCACAAGTGGAAGAATTGGGATACACCCGTAGGCTAAACGAGGTTTGCATCATTTTTATTGTTGCGTTCTACGTTGTCTAGATAATCTTTGTTGCTTATCTCAGCTTGTCGTACGCAGTCTCCCATTCTGATACAACGGTTGGCGATTGACTAAGAGTTCATGTGGAGTAACACCTTCCAGGAGATCAGCCTCCACCGCGAGATTGAGGATGCAAAGAAAGCAAAATTTCTAATGGTGCGCCAAATTCATAGCACACGTTATTTGCGTGGTGGTTTCGATGCCAACTTGCTGAATCTAGCACTGGGTCTCGACTTGCAGCCCTTACCCGGGGTCGTTGATAGCAAAGCTGCTCCTTTGGACGAGTTAGCAAGTTTTCTAGAAAAAATGGGAGTTAGTTACCCTTGGGATGTCGTCACCTCCTCAACTGCCTGCTCCATATCCCCCTTCTAAAGATGGTGAAGATGACGCCTAGACCTGAGTGTTTCGGTTTAATTTTTCATTTTTATGAACAGTTTCCTATTTTGATATTGGGCGTTGCGTCGCCGTATCTTTGATTATGGATGTTTTTTACTTACTTTCTTGTGCTCTTATTCTTTGAGCTTACTCCTCTCGCACCTCGTACACGGGCTTGCTTGGGGTGCATATTAGCCTCATGGGACAACTTTTTATCATTGTTTTCTTGCTATTACGGTGTTGTGTACTCCTATGTGCTAGCATATTTTTCAATATTTGTGCTATCGATGTGGTATCTAAATTGCTCTCTTGGATATCGCTTTTTAAGGATTTTTCAAGTCGTTGGTGGCTTCTCTAGCCATGGTCGGTGCACTTTTGTGTCGGGGCGCGCGTATGTTTCTTATAATGTCTCAAGTTCTTTGTTTTGCATTTGCTCTATATTGGTGCGGCCTCTATTCCTTTTAGTGTTTCGAGATCTTAGGTTTGCACTTGCCTCATATTGGAGAAGTGTCCATCTCTTTTGTGTTTCGAGATCTTAGGTTGCACTTGTCTCATATTGGCAAAGTATCAATCTCTTTTGTGTTTCGAGATCTTAGGTTTGCACTTGCCTCATATTGGCGAAGTGTCCACCTCTTTGTGTCGGTATTTTCCGGTTCTGAGCTTGGCAGCTTTCAGTGAGTTTCTCTCTCTTGTTCTCATGCTTTCTTTTTTGTATCTACTTTCTTCCGAGTAGTTTCTTCGTGCTCGCATGTATATTTCGTACGTGTGTTGTTTGTAAATGGGCATCTCATTTATGTATTTACTTGTCTTTGTATGGTGCAGAGGAGGTTATGGCGAGATACTACTTACAACCGGATTTTGAAGAGGCGGCTCCGAGTGGGCACAGTGAGGCTTTCGAGGGGGGAGATCACGAGGAAGGGGAAGTGCAGGCTCCCGGGAGGGCAGGGGTGTACCCAGAGGCTGAGGAAGTTCATGAGGACATCCCGCGCCCCTTCATGGACGCCGAGGGGGTGTGCCTGGAGCCGTTCCACTGCGACAAGTGGACCCTATGTCTGCTTTGGTCTTGGTGCCAGCTCTCGAGTCTAACACTGGCAGCTCTCCGAGGAGCTCAAATGGGGCGCTATCCCCAAGGGCGGAAGTAGAAGAGCCCTTATCTCCTGGGCCGGAGGTTGTGCTTGTCTCTTCCCGGGACCCTTCCCCATCTTCCCCTCGTAAGCTTTCTTCTCTCCTCTATTTACTTTGTTTTAGTATTCTATCTGTGTTATCATGTTCGAATGTATCCTGCATGGTTACTTTACTACATATTTTGTTTTTGTAGCGGTAATCAATAAGGGGAAGGCCCCTATGTTCCCGGGTGCTGACTTGTTTGCTCAACTGCTCCAATCGTACCCGGAGGAGCCATCGGAGGGTTCCGAGGGGATTTTCAAGAGTCCTGCTGACTTGTTGAAGGACTTGAAGGTGAAGAAGGAGGTGTTGGGCACCTTGCTCAGGGGGGGAGGGTTCCTCGGCCGCTACGGAGGTTTTTGAGGCGGTGATGACGGAGGCAGTGACCGTAACTCCAACTATGACTATCCCTCCTCCAACGGCCGATTTTCCGAAGAGTGCTACCTTGTGGAGGTCTGCTTCCGAGGGAAACTTTTCGCCCCAGGTACCCGAGAGGGATCCACCGACCGTGGGGACAGCTTACCACGAGATTCTTCATTCCTTCGGCTCCGCCCTTTCAGTGCCTGCGGAGGGGTATCAGTTTCTGTGGGCCAGCACCGTTTGGATGGAGGCTATCGTAAGTATCTATTATTTCTTAATTTTATTTTCACCGCGGTTTCCATGTATCCTTACTTATATTCCCTTTCTCATCCTGTAGTCCAAGAAGACTCGGGAGGTCATCACCACTGTGGAGCAGCGCCATTTAAGGGAGGTGGCGGAGGTAGGTACTCTTCGGGGGAAGGTGGCTTCTCTCCAGGCCCAACTCCACGAGGCCGAGTCAATGACCAAGGTTCTTCGTACCAAGTTGGAGGCCCACGACTTCAAGTGGAAGGAAGACCAGGAGGTAAAGGAGGTGATGCGCCTTACCTTGCAGCGGGTGCAGTCGGCCTACGACCAGATGGAGGCGTCCGAGGGGGTTGGCCGGGCGCAGTTATCTCGCTGGGAAAAGGAGAAGGCAGAGTCCGAGGAAATCCTTCGTGCTCGGGTAGATGCTCTGGAAAAGGAGAAGTCCGAGAGGTTGGAGAGGTAACGGGGGCTCCAATCGCGGATAAATGAGTTGGTAGAACTGAAGTTAGTCGGGGTAGTGCCACTGAAGGACGTGCAAACCCAGATTGACGAGGCTGTTCGGTGTGCGGCAGCGGAGGCGGAATGTCAATACACCTCCTTGTCCGCTCGTGAGCGTGCTCGGGATACACTCGGGCACATGTTATGGGGATACGTGGAGTGTGCTACTTTGGCCCGCGGGGTGGGGCCTCCGGGGGTGAACTTCGACCGCGTCTTTGATGTTAGGAAGCTTTCTAGGCCGTCTCCCGAGCAAGTTCAGGATATTCTGGAGATGTTCGATGGTGTGATGACGCCAAGGAATTCTCCCGCCCCTTCTCCGACCACGTTTGCTCCTGGCACTAGTAGTTCGGGTGGGGCTTTGTCTCCGAGTCCGTCTGCCGGTCTTCCCGAGGGGTCCCTCACCACTCCACCCCCGCCTCCTCCGAGTACGGGGATTTAGAATAGGATTTTCTTTTGTTTTTCTTTTATGTACTTTCTATTTTATGAATTCTCAACATTCTGCATTGTAAGTTTTTCCGAGGGCTTCTCAGATTTTTTCTTTTAATGAACATGCTCTTTTTTAAGATTTCGTCCCTTTTGAGCAAGTATAATAACAGCCATTATTTTTACCGTTTTGGGATAAGTAATAGGAAAAGCTTGCTGACTAAGTTTAAAAGTTAAGTATGAGGTGTCGCTTGGCATGTCGCCCTATCTAAGTAAGAGAATAATTAGACACGTGTATTAACTAGCTTTAAACAACTCATGCTTTCTATACTTATTACTTATCTGAAAAAGGTATAAGTAGTTATCCAGTAATTCTTTCAAAATCACTTAAAAATTTTACTGTTCAAGGCTCATTATATTTTCTTTGAAAAGTTAAGTTTTCCTCTGAAATCAAGTAAAGTAAGTAAATTACTTACCTTATCAAGATGATGCCTCCGTTTTTGAAGCAGGATGACTCTTCCTCGCCCCGCCACTCTCCTCGGAGCCCCGTCCGGAATCCCTCCTTACTGTTAGGAGTGCGCCGCGCGGCCTCAGAGAATTCGACTCAGGGGAGTAGGCATAGTGAGCGTAGGATACGTGGTGGGAGAAGTAATTCCACGAGGGCCGTGTTTATGTCCCCGGAGGATGATCTCTACCGTATTAACCATATCCGCAATGTGTTCACGAGTCGTGATCTTTATCAGTTGGTGGACGAGTCGTCGGTGTATACCAGGCTCGTATTAGAGCCCGGGCGGATGATGGGGCAAGGGCGTGTTGGTACTGCCATTGGCAACGAGCACGGTGCCTCCATTACGGCGCTCTTTGCCAAATATAATTTGGATATGGACAAATATGACATAGTACTACCGCACCCTGAGCAGAGGGCTTATGATCCTCCCTCGGGCTATCTTACCGTATACCGGGAGCAAATGCGGTGCGGGTTGCGGGTGTTTTTTCACCTTTTCCTTCAAACTTTGTTTCAATATTGGCAAGTATGCCCGAGTCAGTTGACTCCGAACTCCTATCGTTATCTGGTGGGGTATATATTATGTTCTGAGTTGCTAAGATTGCCACTGTCTCCTCATCGGGTAGGGGCCATATTCAACCTTCGCCCTTGCTCGGGTGGTCTCCCTTTCTTCAGCTTGGCCCATCGGGACAAGAGGAAGGCCTTTCTGGATGTATCCAATTCATGTAATAATAGAACGAATTGGAAGAGGGCGTTCTTCTTTGTCCGTCCGAGGGGCCTATCAACCAGGTCATGAAGGGTACCACTTCAGTGGGGGCTGGGTTATATTACCCCTAACGAAGCGACTCTGAGGAGAGAGTGGGACACCTTGTCCGATATCGGGTTGTTTTCGGGGGTGTATGATATCAACATTCTATTGGAGTTTCCGGAGATGTTAATTATGGCAGGCTTGCAAGAGAGGGCGGAGATTTTCAATCTTCCGCAACAGCCTCTCTACAGCAATTTCTTCTTTCGTTAGTTTCTCTCTTTTGCAATCCTTTTGTGTCATATTTTGATGTCCTCGTACTCATATTAGTTTTTTCTTTTGGCAGGGGCGGAGATGGGGGCTTTTGCCATTGAGCCTTTTGATAAGGCTTTCTTAGGAGAAACAATAAACAGTGGGTATGACGCTTCGAATGATGAATCATCCGAGCGTCTTAGCTTTGACGTGTTAGCAGGCCCCTCGGGGGTGGGGGGTTCGCCTGTGGCAGCCTCCCCAGTGTGTTCTATGGCTCCTGAGTATGATCCGATAGCTGCGCTTGTGCATGTGGATATTCTATTGCCTCCGTTGGTACCGTACTCTTCTTCTTGGGGAGATATGAGGATTGTATATGCTGTTGAGGAGGGTCCTTTGTCTCTGGTTGTGGGAGCTTCTGCGCCGCTTGGAGGGGATCCTGACCGCATTCCGATGCCGCCTCTCGAAGGAAATCGTCCCGTTACGAGGCCAGATCTACTCAGAAGTGGTGTTTTATCCCCCTTTGTCTTGGGGACGGTTAGCTTTTGTCATAACTACTTGAGCGGTCTGTTAAACACGACGGATTGCGGGCTTATGAAGTCGCTGCCCTTGTCGGGCCTCCAGGACTTAGCCTGCAAAGATTTATGCGAGGTAATAGTATATTCTTATTTGCGTGATACTAACCTTTATAGGCTCTTCGTAGTTATGCACTTATTTTTCCGCAGATCTATCTGGTGTTGAACGCCATCGGATCCAGGGGTGAATCATCCTCTGATACGAAGTTGGTATATCATCGTAGGGATGAACTGGAGTAGGGTTTGTTAGAGGCCCGAGAGGAGATAGATCAATTGTGGGCCGATCGGGAGACTTCCGAGGAGGTGCATGCTGCTATTTTGCAGGCAGAGCGGGAAAAATCCTGGGATTTGGAGCGCCGCTTGGTGATGGAGAGAGCCCGGGTAGCAAGCTTGGAAGACAGGTTGGGTGATCTTCGAGATCAAGTTCGCTCCGTTGATGAGCAATTGTTGCGTGTTGCAGGAGAGAGAGATCTAGCGAACTTACGAGTACTGAAATTGACTCGTGCTCATGAGGTTGCGCTGGTTGTGGCCCGGGTCCAAGGGGTGTTGGGCATTGCAGGGTCTCTTGCTCTGCACGCGTCCCTTGCACAGGAGATGCGCGATTTAGTCCGTATGGGATACCACTTGAGCTGAACATTCGTCAGGTGTTCCCGGAGGCTCCTTCTCCGCAGGGGCCGACTGTGTCTATCAGAGATCCGAATCATATGTTCGCGGAGGACCGCCGTCGTCTGATCAATGACGGAAAGCGTCCCATGGAAGGTGTTTAGTTTGTATAAGTGTTTTGTTTGGTATAAGGGCCTTTGTATAGGATGTGGTCCGATATACCTTTGGTATGTGGGGTCGCGTGATTTGTATAAGATAGCCCATCGGGTTAGATTGCCAATATGACTCGTAGGCATGGAGTCATTATTTTGTCAGGCAATCTTATCTCCCTTGTATCGTAAAGGCACCATCTATATATATAAATAACTTTTATTTATGTACAAAGTTGTTTCGTTACATTATGCATAGTACTTTCTAAGGTTAAACGCGTTCCAGGTATTGTTGAGGATGGCGTCCTTAGAATCGGCGAGGAGATAAGTCGCAGGCCCGACAATCCCTACTATCTTGTACGGTCCCTCCCATCGTAGTTCGAGTTTGCCTACGTTTTTGGAAGCCCCGACTCGTTTCAACACTAGGTCCCCAACTTGAAAAGTTCTGGGTTTCACCTTCGCGTTGTAGTACCGGGACATCCGGCCCTTGTATTCTTCATTCCGGACCGCGGCCCGTATTCTTTTTTCTTCGAGGAGGTCAAGGGCGAGGGCCAAGTTAGAACTGTTAGCTACTTCCTCGTACTCCTTAACTCGCCAACTTTCTATAAAGACTTCAGAAGGTACGACAGCTTCGCAGCCATAGGCCAAGCTGAAGGGGGTTTTGCCTGTGGCTGCGCTCTGCGTAGTCCGATAGGCCCACAGTATGCCAAGTATTTCTTCTACCCACTTGGCTTTATGCCAATCAAGTCGGGCCTTCATATTCTTCAAGAGGCTTTAGTTGGTCCTCTTCACTTGACCGTTTGCTTGAGGGTATCCTACCGAAGCAAAGCGGTGTTTGATTTTCTAGTGGTCGCACCACTTTCCTAACCCTTGATCCGTAAATTGTGGACCATTATCACTTACTTGGTTCCGAGGGACACCAAAACGGCATATGATGCTCCTCCAGAGGAAATTGATAACGGCGCCCGCGGTTATCCGAGCTAGGGGCTCCGCTTCTACCCATTTGGTGAAGTAATCAACGGCTACGAGGAGGAACTTCTTTTGATCGACATCGGGTATAAGGGGTCCCACTATGTCTAGGCCCCACTTGGAAAACGGGCAATGGGTCAGGTGTGGTTCCCAGGGGGCGACAGGTTGATGAACCCGGAGGGCGTAAGCTTGGCACGGTTTACACCTTTCAGCGTGGCTTTTGCAATCTCTGGCCATCGTGGGCCAATAGTAGCTTTGGCGAATCAGGCGCCCGACCATATTCTCGCCGCCCGTATGGTTGCCGCATATCCCTTCCTGGGTTTCCGCCATAGCCAGTTGAGCTTCTTCCTCATTAAGGCATCGGGCGTGAGGGCACGAGTATGTCCTGCGAAATAATATCTCGTCTTTAAGGAAATACCTGATAGTTCTTCTGGCCATAAACCGTTGCACGGCTTTATCCGCGGAGTACCCTTCTGGGTCCTGTAGATAGGCTTTGATCGGGGTCACCCAACTGGACGGGGAGTCTGTAGTGGCATTCACTTCATGTCCCTCGGCCTTCTCGGACTCGGTAACTTGGAGCAGGGTGATTTTCCGGGTGTGGATGGCGGCCGTTTGGGTGGCCATCTTGGACAAGGCGTTCGCCTCTTGATTCTCCTTTCGTGGGATTTGAACTATTTTGCACTCGTCGAACCATTCCCGTTTGCGGTGAAACGCTTGGAGGCATGCTTGCATCCTCTCTTCCTTGGCTTCGTACGAGCCATTGACTTGTTGCACAATTAGTTGCGAGTCGTTGTGGATGAGTATTTTTCTGATGCTGCCTTCTCGGGCAAGTCTCATCCCTATGAGTAAGGACTCATATTCGGCTTCGTTATTCGACAAGGGGTAGTCGATTCTGACCGTGAAGTGAAGTATCTCTTCTTCTACTTCTTGGTTTGCTAGAACTATCCCAGCTCCCCCGTGTGTGCTCACAGAGTAGCCGTCCACATAGATGTGCCATAGGGGTGTCTTTTCTTCAGCTCCGATGCCCGTCATTTCAGTCACAAAATCCGCTAGGACTTGTGCTTTGACGGAGGGTCTTGGGGCATAAGAGATGTCATATTTGGTGAGCTCCACGACCTAATTTATCAATCTTCTAGAGGTCTTGGGATTGTTGAGAATTGCTCGTAACGGGTGTTTAGTTAACACAGTTACAGGGTGGGAGAGGAAATATGGGCGGAGCTTCCGGGCTGTGGTAATTAAAGTTAAGACAATTTTTTCGGTTTGGGTATACCTGGTTTCGGCCCCGAGAAGAGTCTTACTCACGTAGTACACATGGTGATGTTCCTTGTCATGATCTTTGACTAGTACCGCACTTACAGCCTCTTCTCCGACCGATAAGTACACAAGGAGCTCTTCATGTGGCGCCGGCTTCATTAGTAAGGGCGGTTTCACCATATAATCCTTCAATTGTTGGAGAGCTTCTTCGCATTGCGGGGTCCATTGGAACTTCTTAATGTTGCGTAGCACCTTGAAGAATGGAAGTCCTTTTTCGGCCGATTTGGAGACGAATCAGCTCAGCGAGGCCATCCGACCTGTAAGCTTTTGCATATCTTTAACTGTCTTTGGGGTAGGTAACCCTAGGATGGCTTCGGCCTTCTCGGGGTTGACTTCTATCCCTCTCTCTGTAACCATGTATCCTAGGAACTTGCCTCCTCTGATGCCGAAGAAGCATTTCTTAGGGTTAACCTTCATCCCGAATTGGTTCATGATGGCTAATGCCTTTCGTAGGTCCTCGGGGTGGTCCTTAGCGGAGCGGCTTTTAACGACCGTATCATCCACGTAGACTTCCACCGTGTTTCCGATGAGTCATGCAAACATTAAGCTTACCAATCGCTGATAAGTGGCCCCTACATTCTTGAGTCCAAAGGGCATCACCAGATAGCAAAAGGTGCCCGCATTAGTGATAAAACTAGTTTTGTCTTGATCCACGACGGCCATCGGGATTTGGTTATATCCCTGGTTCCCATCCAGGGTGGACAAGAGTGCGCAGCCCGCTGTTGAGTCTACCAGTTGGTCAATACTCGGAAGGGGATAGCAGTCCTTGGGGCATGCATCATTAAGGTTTGTGAAATCCACACACATTCGCCACTTACCCCCATGCTTTGGGACTTGGACTACGTTGGCTAGCCACTCGGGGTAGATGACTTCTCTGATTTGCCTTAAGCTGAGGAGTCGCTGAATCTCCAACCGGATGATTTTATTGCACTCCGGGCCCATTTTCCTCTTCTTTTGTTGGACTGGTTTGGCCCCGTGTTTCACATTAAGGAAATGTTGACATACCTTATTGCTGATTTGCCCTGGCGGTCCGCTTTCCCATGCGAAAATGTGGCGGAATTCTTTCAGGATGGGGACCAGTTGGGCTTCCACTTCAGGCTCCATTTTGGTACCTACTTTGACCGCCTTCTCCGGGCTCCCCTCTACAAGTTCCACCAACTTTAGCTCTTCTACGGGTTGTACTCGTATTTCCTCTGCTTTTCGCTTTTTGTTGCTTCCGAGGATAGGTTCATCCTCTTCGGGAGGGAGAGCATTCATGCGGCACTCCCGGGCCTTTGCTTGGTTTCCTCGGACTTCTCCGATACCTAAAAAGGTTGGGAATTTTACCTTGAGATAGAGGGTTGAAGGGATCGCTTCGAAGGCCTGAATGGATGGCCGCCCACAGATTGCATTATACGTTCTTGATGAAGCCTCTACCACCCAAAATTTTATGGGTTTCGTTCTTCGAAGGGCCCCTTCTCCCCACGACATCGGAAGTGTCATGGTTCCGAGTGTTTTGGAGGCTTCTCCTGAGAAACCTATTAACAGAACTTCGGCTTCTTCTATCCGTTCTTTCTTCAATCCCATGGCCAGATAGGTGGGGAGAAATAAGACGTCCACGGAACTGCCGGCATCAACCAGTATTCTCTGAATGTCTATCCCATAGATCATGGCTTCTATTACCAGGGGGTCTTCGTGGGGATAATTCACCCTTTTTAAATCTTCGGGTCCAAAGGTGATGCTAGGAAGCTTTGCACTTTGAATGGATCCTATGAACAATCCTTGTTCCGCCCGCCTAGCCTCTTTCAAATATTGCTTCTTTTTTTCCTTGTGGTGTGACAGAAAGATCTCCTCCTTCAATCATACTGATGGTACGCCCCTATGGGGTGTTATCTTCATATGCTTCTGGGGAGGAGGTGGGTTCCGTTGCCCCGCCGTTCTCTCTCGTGACCTCTGGTTGGGAGTTACCTGATCTACTTCTTTTTCTTCTTATTCCTTTCGAGATCTCTTATAGGTATACTGAGGGGGATTCTCTGGGTTTTTTACCTTGAGATAGTTCTTCTGGTACCCGGCTTCTAAGAGGCGGAGCACCTCCCTTCGTAGCGTGGTACACTCCTCGGTAGTATGCCCATAGGTTTTATGGTATTTACAATACTTACCCGTATTCTTGTCTCTGTCGGGAAATTGGGCTTCTCTTGGCCACCGCAACTCGGTGTTGCCTCGCATCACACTGAGTACGTCTACGGGGGCAATGGTCATTAGGGGCAAGGGTACCGACTTGGGGAATTTCTTGACCGGGCCACTCTGGTCTTTACGTTGGGTTGGTTTCCCTTCCCGGCCTTTTTCCTTGGCCTTTACCTCCCGTTCAACGTGCTCGTGATGTTCATTGTCATCACTCTCCAGGCGTCTTTTCGTGCCTTCAACCTCCTCCATCAGGATATAAGTCTCCGCTTGTTGCATAAGTTCGTTCATATCCGTGAAATGATTTCCAATGAGGTAGCGGAAGAATTCGCCTGCCCGGAGCCCTTGAGTGAGTATATCCGCCAAAATGGTGGTACTAACGCCCCACAAGTTTGATTTTCGTCATTTGAACTCAGCATTCATCACGAATACACGCCCCACAAGTTTGATCTTCGTCATTTGAACTGGCTGGACGAAGGGTACAGGTAACCCAGAAATTTTAAATTAAATTTGCGAATCCTTATCTCTAAGATAAGAATCCCCAAATTGGGGGACTACATGATATGGGCATTTCCCGCATATTGGGCCAGGCCCAAACCAGGCCCATTTTGGAGCACATCGGGGATTACTTTCGATGTCATATCGGTAATCATCACCGATATGGTACTGTGGTCCCCGGATCACGAGGTCTATAAATACGCGGTGCCCGGATCCCAAAAGAAGTAACGTAGTATCCCTCAGCTACCACTCGTCAGATCGAAACATATCACCGATGTCACTTTCGACATGTAATTCAATATAGTGACTACAACGTACACCTCTGATACGTCACACCTCATCATCACCGATCTCACATCGGGGCTCATCCTTGACGTCACATCGAAGGCGATCACCGACGTCCCTTCGATCTATCTACCTATATCCCACTCCCATCCAAGCATCACGGCGTTGGTTCGTGGTGTTCCGGACCAAGTCTACACGAGACACATAGTGTAGGCCTGATTTGAGATAGAATCGTTGTATTGCTATACCATACACTTGTAACCGACACTCGTATATATATAAAATGATATATTGCCAAATCAGTGGCGCCGTCTGTGGGAACACCAGTTTCTGGACAAGGACGCCGAGATGCAAGGAAGGAGAACCCGACCCGAAGTTAGCGGAATTGTGACTAGGAGCGCCAGGATGGAGGGCACACAAACCCCACAACGCCCGACTGACCGAGGACAGACAGTGGCTCGAGCCGAGAGGGAGATCCCTCCACCACAAGAGCAACGAAGGCGCGGGCCCGGGAGCCCGCCGCGGACCGCAAATGCAGGTCCGACCCCGGTCGCACCAAGTGCGGCAGAACCCGAGATGGAGGGCCCGCCCATCGAGGACCACGCAGCTGACGTTCCAATGAGCAAAGTGCCAAATGTTGATTTTCCCGGCCAGGAGGAGACAATGCCCGCGGAACAGAGCGCCATTTCCCCTGCCGCCATAACCCCAGAGATACTAGCGCAGATCAACGCCTTTGTAAAAGTGGCGCTTGACACTACACTGGAGGCTTTGCTTCCACGACTCGAGGAACAGCGGACAACGGACGTCCGGGCAAGGCCCCATGAATCTGGAGCGGGTGAAGGAAATGCAGGGGAATACATGGGACTCTTTCAGAGAGATATCGCCCGCAGCTTACGATAGGGCGGAGAGACGAGACCCCGAGGCCCTGGATCGAGAGGTAACGAGAAAGATGGAACGACTTGACCACGAGAGGGCGGAAGTGATCCGGAGAATGGAACGCGGTCGTGACCGAGCCGAGATCAATGGTACAAAAAATAAGGATGCAGAGATACTGTGAGTAATTTCGAGGAGGATGGAACAGTTAGACCGCGAGAGGGCGGAGTTAGCAAGGAAGGTGACAGAGTCATGGGAAGGGTCGCAGTAGGACCCCGTTTTCAGATGAGATTGAGACAGAGGTACTGCACAGAGGAGACAAGATTCCAACCATAAAACCATATGATGGGAAGAGTGACCCGAGGGATCACATCCACGCTGTGGAGAGTCTCTTGAACCTACAAGATTTTTCCGAGGGTATTAAGGCAAAAATAATGGCGACAACACTGATCGGAACAACATTAGACTGGTTCAACAGAATCGAGGTTGGATCTATTTCGAGCTTCGAGCAGATGAAGGAGAAGTTGGAGAACCACTTCTCCAGTCAGAAACGAATGAAGACGAGCATGTACCATCTGGAAGCGTTGAAACAGAGAGAGAGAAACTCTCGGCGAATTCATGAGTAGATTCAATGAGGAGTTACTGAAGGTAGACGACCCCTACGGGGGACATGTGCTGCAGACCCTGTTCAGGGCAACGACACACAACCGATTTGCCAAAGAATTGATAAAGCTCGTGGAACCTACCATCGGTCGGATAAACGAGTTGGCGCATATTGTGATCTACGAAGACGCGATGATGGCAGCTAAGTTTAGACCCCAGGAATCTGGCTGGGAAAGGGGTAGAGAGCTATGGAATAAGAGCAGGGGAGGAAGAGACAGGTCCCCAAAGAGATATACCCCCTCAATCGGGACATTCGCACTATCTTTGCCGTCGCACAAAGCAGAAATTGGCTAAGTTCGCCTCGAAAGATCAAGGAAACGGATTTCACCAAGAAGTCTAGACGCTACTGCGAGTATCATCGTCAAAAAGGCCATGACACGAAGGATTGCTATGACCTGAAGGATGAGATCGAGAGACTGATCAAGGATGGAAGATTGATAGAGTTCGTTAAGGCAAGTGGGCAGTATGCCGAGTCGACAGAACGGTCCCAATCCCCAAGAAGGGAGGGTCTGAAGGCAATTGAGAATGGGCAAGGACGCGATGCAATACATAATGCGCCTTCGAAGGGGGTCATCAATGTGATAAGCGGTGGAACCGCAAGAACGGATTCCACCAACCAGAGGAAGAGGATAACTCGCGGATTGAATGAGGAACGGTTCGTTGGATTTACAACGTATCTCCCAGACGAGGTTATCACGTTTTCCGACAAGGACCTTTTGGATCTCAGCCCCGAAGCTATCCAGGCAGGCGAGCTCAACTGCCCCCTAGTTGTTCAGCTTGATATCGCTAACTACGCTGTACACAAGGTACTCATAGACAACGGTAGCTACACCAACATTATGTTTGCGCATGCTTTGGAGAAGATGGCGCTCGGCCACCACATAATTGAACATGTCCGTTTGGTGGAGCAGAGACAGTTCCCATAGGGCAAGTGAACCTTCCCACATCGTTTGGGCAAGAACCGCACAAGTGAAATATTAATGTTCAGTACACGATCGTGGACCAACCGTTTGCATACAACGTTATAATCGGCAGGCCGACCCTGAACGCGATAAGAGCGGTGGTATCCACATTCCATCAGAAGATGAAATTCCCAGCAGGAAGGGGGGTCGGAGAAGTGGTCGCCAACCAGGAGGAAGCTTGGTTCTGCTACATCACTTCTCTTACGTTGCCGAGAATTAGAGAAGTAGAGGAGGAAACAATCAGACAAAATCAAGATCGACAAGCTATGGAGTGATCACCATGATGGGCACAGGATAATATTTTAGATTTCAGTAGTTTTTAAATTATGCTTGAACATTTGAAGCATTGCCCCATCGCGGGTTGAATTGTAAACTTAAAACATGGGGAACTACGCTGGTCTGATTCCCCACTCAACGGGATACATAGGCGGGTTAGGTTTACCTAGCCCTCGACCGTTATCTCTTATTTAACCCCTTCGTGGGTCGGCATGTAACTTAAACAGGGGGAACTACGCCGGTCTGATTCCCCACTTAACGGGATACGTAGGCGGGCTGGGTTTACCTGGCCTTCGACCATTATCCGTTATTACCTTTCTATTTGTTGCTTGGCACAATCTAATATTCGATACAGAGATATGTCCTAAGCGGACATTGCAGAGGTGCAGAGAATTGCACAAACAATGGGGGAATATCCCCCTAGATATATATTTAACACATAGCCCTCTTACAGGTACAACAGGTGCAAACGTGTACCACGGGCATGACAGAGCACGACGGGCACACTATTTCTTGTGTAAAACAGATATTCCCAGATTGAGGAAACATCCCTCAAATAACACATGCAGGTCATTTCGTGCTTACGTGTTAGATGTTATGTCGAAAAAAATTTCCTGTCTACGATGTTTTGCAGGGCTCAATGACCTACATGTTCAACGACGACACAGTCACCAAGGCACATAGTCAAAAAGACAATGAATAGGCTCTATTACAACACAAGAAAAATCCCCTGCGATAACGGGGTCGATTCAAAAAGTCCCTGTGATAACGGGGCCAATCCAAGAAAAATCCCCTGTGATAACGTGGTCGATTCAAAAAAAAAAAAAGTCCCTGTCATAACGGGGCCAATCCAAGAAAAATCCCATGTGATAACGGGGTCGATTCAAAAAGTCCCTGTGATAACAGGGCCAATCCAAGAAAAATCCCCTGTGATAACGGGGTCGATTCAAAAAAGTCCATGTGATAACGGGGCCAATCCAAGAAAAATCCCCTGTGATAACGGGGCCGATTCAAAAAAGTCCCTGTGATAACGGGCACAATCCAAGAAAAATCCCCTGTGATAACGGGGTCGATTCAAAAGTCCCTGTGATAACGGGGCCAATCCAAGAAGACATTCCCTGTGATAACGGGGTCGAACTTACGTTAGGTGAAGAGCCTATTGGGTGAAAACCCCATAAATCACGTTAGGTGAAGAGCCTATTGGGTGAAAATCCCATAAATCAAGCTAGGTGAAGAGCCTATTGGGTGGAAATCCCATAAATCACGTTAGGTGAAGAGCCTATTGGGTGAAAATCCCATAAATCAAGCTAGGTGAAGAGCCTATTGGGTGGAAATCCCATAAATCACGTTAGGTGAAGAGCCTATTGGGTGAAAGTCCCATAAATCAAGCTAGGTGAAGAGCCTATTGGGTGGAAATCCCATAAATTACAAGGCAGACTCTATGGGCCCTAACCATAAGAAGAATATCCCCCGCACACAAAACCAGTGGCAAATTATCCACGTTTCTACCAACCCCAAGTAAATTCCAATCGTTCCTTGACTGACAACAGACAGATTAAACGAATCCTATCAAATATGAGAACGAAATGACTGCGCCTCAGATATCGGGATACTGCATATTCTATCACCATGACAACAAAAGAAATCAACGAGTTATCAGGCAAGGACACGCAGCAAAAATCGATTCAATTAACAAATACAACTATAAACCATATTACAAGAGGCAACTGCGCCGAAAGAAGAAAAAATTACAAACTCCTAGAAGCTCAACCAGGATAACGAGGGGCCTCTTTGATGTGTATTAAAGCCAAACTCTTCTGCTCGATAATCTCGTGGTACTCCGGCTCCAGTTCTAGATCTTCGTCATCATCGTCGGAATCCTCAGGAAATTTCCCATCCGGCCCCTTCAATGGGTTTATGGCCGAAGGGTCGTAACCATCCTTGAAACCACCATCCAGCTGGATTTGACCTATGACAGAGGCCTTGGCTTCTTCCCGTTCCAGCAAGCCCCGCTCAGCACATATCATTTTATACGACCGACTTAGAAAGAACTGTTTGGCCGCACTGGTCAGTTGGCTTTTGCTCAGCGTCATGCACCGCATATGCCTTTCAGCATGGGCTAATTGGTCCTTCAGAATTGTGACCTCAGCTTCAAGGGCCTCCCGACGAGATGCTTCTTGACCAGCAATAAGGCGAGACTCATTGAGCTCTCCGATCAACCTCTTATTGTCATCTAACAGGGCCCAACATTATTCTCGCTGGCCTTCAGAATATCCATGGCCTCGTCTCTCTCATGCTGGAGTTGTACAGCGGCAACAGGATCATATTCGCCCAATTTCTAGAGCAAACCATTGGTAACTCGGAGTGACTTGGCATGATCCGCTTGACCCTTGATGGCCATCGTCAAGAAACCTTTCAGAAAACCAACCACATGCACGTCCACAATAAGGACTGGATCATCAGACAAACGAAAACCCAATGGAAATACACGGTAAATGGGATAAGACTACTTACAGAGCGAAAGAGACCACCGTGATCACCACTTGCACCACCCTCTTCTTTCCTTCTCTTCCGCCCCATGGACGTCCCAACATCAGTGTCAGGTTGAGATTGCGAAGCATTACCCACCCCGACAGTATTTTCACTCGAGGAGGGCACAGATTTCTTCGCATTCTTGTGCACGCCCTCACGACCCCTCTTCTTCACAAGGGGAGGTACGTCATCTGTAGCAGTTTCGGCTCCCGGTTGTCTGCGTTGCGCAATCGCATCCAGACTACAGTACTCCACCAGCTCGGCTGCGAAACATACAAAATAGAGGATCAAGAGATAGATCGAGGGGAAGATATCAAGTTACAAAGATATATCACTTACCGAGCGTAGAGGGACCGTTATAGCGCACCGGAGATATCCCACTTGCTCGTAGAACTATGTCACTACACAGCAGGGTACCGTCGTATGGGTGGTTAATCAACTTCCTCAGGAACTCGAAGCTATGTGTAGTAGGGCCGACATCGGCCGGTTTATCATATTTGGTGTCTTCACGCCACACGCTAGGAAGCGCATCAAACTCACCAGCCGTCCTCTCCTAGATATACATATATTCGCACTTATTCCCGAGCCCGTAGCTAGATTGAGTATAGAGCACGAACCTAAGCCCCGTTTGGGCTCGCACACAGAAAAACCCTCTGTCACCACCCTTCCTATTTACCATAACGCTAAAAAGCTCCCAGAATTCGTTAGCTCCGCAGGGGACACCCAGCGCCCTCATGAAACATATGAAAGCTACAATGTAGCCCAGAGAATTGGGGGATAGCTGTCCCAAACAAACCCCGATACTTGCTATAATAGCACTAACCGCAGGATCAATCGGGAAGCGCAGCCCATTCTTGAAATGCTTGGCACTGACAGTAATGCAGCCCTTTGGTGGAGTATGCATTCGGTGATCAGCACTGGGAAATATGATCTTATACCCTTCCGGAATGTCATACTTATCAGAATAATACCCGGCATGATGAGGGACATGAGACTTCATATCCTCGTACTTCTCAGAGGTCTTATACTTCGGCGGGCTGACTTCAAAGCCCCATTCATCCACATCAGGGCTGGCAGCTTCAGGTGGAGCAGAAAATTCGGCACCGCCCTGTTCACCAGTCAGTTGTTCAGGACCAAACATCTCATTTTCAGAGAATACGGTTCCACCCTCTTCAAAATTTATCTCAGGCAAATCTGCAACAGCATTACCTCCGGCAAACGACATATTTAACGCTCTAAAAGGATGAAAGGCAAGATCGAAAGTGATATCGAGACAAGTATCGAATTCGATATCGAAAATTCAAATCAGAGAGGGATGTCGAAAGCAAGGTCGAAGTCTATATCGGAAGTCAAATTCGACGTGTCTTTTGCAGTGACAACGAAATTTCGCTAAAAGCCAAAGTGGGTTTTTTACCTTTATGCCGGCCCATTTATAGATATCGGAGATATTAGATCGAAACAATGTTTCGATATAACATCGGTAACTATATTCGATATAATGAAGAGAATGGAGATAGACAGGCTTGCAGGGGACATCACCCTACCAACAGACAGACGCCTTACTACATCGAAATGCACTTTCGACATTAGATCGAATATGTGTTTCGACATAAGATCGAAGCTAAAACCCGACATCTTACTCCACTACGCGAAGAGCCACGAGAATATAACAACTGCCCCGGCAACCCCATCATAATTTTCAAAGAAGCCAAATACCAAGGGGACTAGAATTCAAACGAGGACCTCAAACTCAGCATTCATCACGAATACACGCCCCACAAGTTTGATCTTCGTCATTTGAACTGGCGGGACAAAGGGTACAGGTAACCCAGAAATTTTAAATTAAATTTGCAAATCCTTATCTCTAAGATAAGAATCCCCAAATTGGGGGACTACATGATATGGGCATTTCCCGCATATTGGGCCAAGCCCAAACCAGGCCCATTTTGGAGCACATCGGGGATTACTTTCGATGTCATATCGGTAATCATCACCGATATGGTACTGTGGTCCCCAGATCCCGAGGTCTATAAATACGCGGTGCCCGGATCCCAAAAGAAGTAATTTATTATCCCTCAGCTACCACTCGTCAGATCGAAACATATCACCGATGTCACTTTCGACATTTAATTCGATATAGTGACTACAACATACACCTCTGATACGTCACACCTCATCATCACCGATCTCACATCGGGGCTCATCTTCGACGTCACATCGAAGGCGATCACCGACGTCCCTTCGATCTATCTACCGATATCCTACTCCCATCCAAGCATCAAGGCGTTGGTTCGAGGTGTTCTGGACCAAGTCTACACGAGACACATAGTGTAGGCCTGATTTGAGATAGACTCGTTGTATTGCTATACCATACACTTGTAACCGACACTCTTATATATATAAAACGATCTATTGCCAAATCAAATTCCCCATACAGTATGATCCTCACCTGAAGATGGGAATGACGTAGGACGGTCCGGGGGAGTCGTTCTCCCTTCCGGTTGGCCAATCCGGCGCGTGTCCCAGTAGTTGTAGTGCCTCTAGGCATTCTGCGGGGGTCCTTGGCACCAGGGATTGGAGACGGGGCTCCATCTAGCTCGAGTTCCACCTTCTTTGGCACGAGGATTTTGGTGGCGGGAGGATCGAGGGGATAAGTCGTGAGGGTTCACGTATCCGGGCGGTGTCCTCCGGGCCCTAGTCTCCATAAATCTTTCAAAGGCGGAGCGAGGGATGTTGATAAAATCCCTCTCCTCTGATTGGCGGTTGGACAGAGTTTCTTCCGAATTTTGAGATTGGCTAGGACGGCTTTCGCTGTAGAATAAATTCTCCATAATAGGCATCGCTCTTGAACGCTCTCAAAGGCAGATTTTATGGTGTTCTCACAGACGGTGCCATTTTGTTAACAGGTTTGGAATTATGACCTAATTAACTCAATTATTTATTTGGATTGGAACACCCTTACCCGTGGTTCAAAAGCTAAATGCTGTTTTTAAAGGAAACAAAGTAACAAGAACATTCCTTCATTTATTCACTATATTTCACTCCTTTCTTTATATGATAGTTGGTCTTTTTTTTCTCCTCCCCTTTTTTAATTATGAGATCACCTCCCTTAATATAGAAATTTTTAGGGACATGTGTCGTTATACATGTTGCTATGTTCTGGGATGAGTACAAGTGTCACAATGTACACCAATCAATAAGATAATGTCTATCTTGATCTACTAAGTGCTGACTATGCTGCTTTATCATCCTCCGAGGGTTTTCGCCTTCTTTCCGATGGGTGGTGGGCCGCCTTCTTTGTCTCCGAGGGCTTATTGCCTCTAGTAATGACTTGAGGGTCAAGTTTGAGTGTCCCCTTAGTGATAATGCCGCTCTGATAGGGATGTATCCTGAAGTAAGTGATTCAGGGCATTTTCTCTGACATGGTGTTCACCCGTGATTTGAATTCCGAGGGGCTTTTATCCTTCGTGGGTAGGCGTTTCTCTTTCTAAGTACCCGGAAAGTGTTGTTCAATGGTTTTTACATCAATGTGTGGTTCCGTTCTTTGAGTTGGTCGTCTGGGGCATTATTCCGAGGGCATTTGTATTGGGAGTACATAGCAAGGAAGCGTTCTTGTCAAGGTTCTGGGACTCGGGAGTCCGTTGGGGCCCTGCTCGGCGTCGTGATGGATATCTGAATCAGGAGGATCCATCCGGGTTTGCTTTTTATCCGATGCCACCTTGATATCTGGTCTTAATTCATCGTGACTTTTTGAGGAACGCTAGGTGCCCTCGTCGGATGGCCACTCATACCGCTTTGGGTTAGTAACCGAGCGATATTGGTCACACCCGATGGGCCTCCTCGTTGGGAGTGGGTACTACTTCATCGGAAGTACTCGTGACAAAAATATTGTCCATTTATTAATCCTTCTGAATTAGTACTAATATTCTCTTTAATCTCGTATTTATTTTATACGGTTAACAGGTTTGAATTGGCAGATTCAAAGCCTTGCAAGACTCCTATGTCTTCATCAGTGAAGATATCCAGGGATGTTACTAGTGCAGATGTTGATCCAACATTGTACCATTCAATGATAGGAAGCTTACTCTACTTGTCTGCTTCAAGACCTGATATAATGTTCTCTGCTTGTGTGTGTGCTAGGTACCAGGCATGTCCAAAGCAGTCACATCTGATTGCTGTGAAGAGAATCCTTAGATATATATCTGGCACTATGGCCCTTGGGATCTGGTATTCTTATGACACTAACACAAATCTTGTAGGTTTTAGTGACTCAGACTGGGCGGGTGACACTGATGACAGAAAGTCTACAAGTGGATGATGTTTTTATCTGGGGAACAACTTGGTCTCATGGTACAGTAGAAAGAAAAATTGTGTGTCACTCTCCACTGCTGAATCTGCGTACATAGCAGCAGGCAGCTGTGTCACTCAGTTAGTATGGCTTAAACACATGCTACTGGATTATGGGTTAGACAGTGATACCTTACTTATGTTCTATGATAATCTTAGTGCTATAAGCATCTCTAAGAACCCTGTGCAACACTCTATAACTAAACATATTGACATAAGGCACCACTTTCTGAGAGACATGGTAGAAGATAAGCTCATTGACATTGAACACATTGAAACTGACAATTAGCTTGCTGATATATTCACTAAACCCTTAGATACTGAGAGGTTCTTCAGTTTGATGAATTCTCTTGGCATGTGCATTGTCTAGGGATGCTAGTACACCAATGTTGACATAACACCACTGTCTAGCACTGGTTATTGGTTGTGGTGTATCTGTAATTCTTTTATGTTTCCTTTTTGCATTTTTCTTTTTTGCATATTACGTCTTTGTTAGAGATCATGTTGGGTTGTGTGATTAATCTGTATAAATAGCTGAGCTGACTGGTGGACAGGTACATAGCAAGAGTTTTGTAAAGTAAGAACTCTGTTGTTAGTCTACGAATGTTAACCTAACATCTGGGAGAAGCTGGGGTGCACAGAGCTCACTACTCTGATGTTATTCAGTTGTGACTTATCCATGTTAGGTTAGACAGAGCATGAAGAGAAGTTGGGGTACATGATGTCGAAAGCTTCATTGTCATTCAGTTGTGCTTATTTTTGTGTTTGTGGCTATGGCCAAGGTTATGCATGATAGTGATCCTTACTACCGGGGTGTTTTGAAGTTTCGACTGCTTGCATTCAGTAGCATTGTTCACTTGGTATTTCTCTTGTAAACAGATTGGTAAACAAGTATGCATGAGGAGTTGGGGTGGAGAAGTATATGATAAATTGATAAATGTATTGTCTTCATTCAGTTCCTTTGTACTTGCCTAATCTGTAGGTGATGGTTAAGTTGCGGGGGTGTGTGGAGTCTTGTGATGCCCACATTCAGTGATGAAACTATCCTTTAACATTCACTAGTTTTTTTGTTCAAAAGAGTTCATGATTTTAGTAAAATATAAATTGATATGTCCTGATCCTAGTCAGTAAAGCTGTGTATACTTGGTTACCATCACCCAATGTTGATCTAACATGGTTGCATTCATTCTAGTTCTGCAATTTTTTTCCTTATGTTGGTTTGGGCTTAGGGGGAGTAGTAACCCTAGTAATCCTAGGAATCATGTGTTGAGGCATACTTCGTGGGTTACTCACTGTAGGTAAAACACTATGTTTTGTGATCTTCTATAATGTGGGAACATCTTTTCCCTGGATATGTACATCCACTCTGTGTTTTTCTGTCTGATGTGTTACTTACTCATACTGATGATCTTAATCTATGTCTTTGTACCTATGTACTTGGTTGAGATTCCAGATTAGTATATAGGAATATCTCACGCTCTCACATGATATTGCTTTGAATGAAGCCATGCACCTACAACTTCCCTCCTTGATGTTAACTTGCCAATGTTAGTTCAACATTGTAACATTGTAACTTATAAGTTTTCAGGTTTGGAAACTGCTCTGGTTACGTGTTAATCTAACACTGACACGTGGTAAGGTGAACATGGGTATGATCGTGTGACAGTGGTCTGATTATTTTGGTAACATGTTACAACACCCTAATCTCTTCCTACTGTTACCGCGTTCAAAATTCTTGCGAAATCAACATTCTCTGCAAATCAAGTTTCTACGTTTCTTCTCTAAATCACTCTAACAATTGGCACACAAGTCTTCCATTGATGCTCTTGTAGACGCTGCTGAGCAGATTGAACGACCAGTACGCCGCAGTCCAAGACAAAAAACCACTGAAGTCGTCGCCGCCGCCGCACCAAAGAGTAAATCCATCTATCAACGGCGCAAGGGCAATAAATCCGCTAAGGGTGATGTTGGTTCAACATCAAAAATTGTTGAGCAAACCTCCACTCCCACGAACGATGAAAACGAGGTAATGATGGCTAACCCTACTCAAGATATTACTGCTGAAATTGGTATTGAGGGGGAGAAACAGGCCCCTGTTGTTGTTGTGGGTGAGTTTGAGGTTTTGCATGAGGTCCCTGAGGGTGATGGTGGGGATGAGACTGTGGGTGTTACTGATAAAGGTGAAAACCTTGGGGTGAATGTTGAGCCGTTTGAGGCTAATGCTGTTGAGCATGGTGCTATTGTTGAGATGGATACTCTTCCTGAGAAAGATGATCAGGTTGGGGAGACTGTGGTTGAGGAGGTTACTACTGAGGGTAACCAAGATGTTGATGATGAGGGTGACAATCAACCTGAAGAGGTTGAGAGAGAAGAAGAAGAGAGCCTAACTCTCTCTGCCTTAGCTACTGCTGCTAAGAAAAGAAAGGGGAAGCATGTGGTTGTTGAAACTTCTGAGTCTGAGTCAGAAGAAGAAAAAGAGGAGGAAGATGATAAGGAGGAAGTGGAAGATGAGGAAGTTGAGGAAGAAGACCAACTGGTAGGTGATGACCCTGCTGATGTTACTCCAACATCAGGCAGTGATGAGTACTTTGATGTGCTTGATGAGGAGTACCCCAAAAAGCCTTATTCTGGCTTTTATGTGTCTGCTGAGGCAGAAGAACAGTGGGAGGCTTATCAAGCCAGGGTTATTCACATGGAGAGGAACATTGATGAGGAGATGTTCAAAGAAAATAGGTTGTTTAAGTAGCTTGAAGCTAGAGGTGCGTTGGGCTCTGTGAGGAACCAGTCATCATATGTCCCTGACGTGATCAGAGAGTTCTACATGAACCTCTCTCAGTGGGTGTGCCACCAGGGCTCTCCCAAGTTTGGTAAAGCTTGGGTAAGGATGAATGTCTATGACATTAGCCCCTCTGTGATCAATGAACTTCCTGATCCTAAGGAGACTGAGGATCCTAGCATGGATGAGGGGATTACTGACCTCACTGGTGGACTCACAAGGAAGTGGAATGATAGTTTTCCAACTACAAAGCTGACATCCTTAAGTGCTGTACTTCACAAGCTCTCTACCTACAACTGGCTGCCTTCTTCCAACACCACCGTTATGACAAAAGAATCTGCAAAGTTGGTGTATAAAATGAAGAATGGGCTAAGTGTGAACATAGAGGATAAAGTTCTGAGGCACATGAGGGAGGTCACAACAAAGGCTAAGAGAATCATTCCATATCCCTCTCTGATATCCAGTATTCTGGTGAAGCAAGGCTTCAAGACCAAGAAGACAGAAGGTTGGATCCAAGAACAAGGCCAAGATGATCATCACCAGAAACTACTTCGCTCAAGTCAGGATCCAAGACTTGCCCTGGAATCCCAATGCAAAAGCTGGTCCAAGCAGGAAAAAGAAGAAGAAGACTATCAAATTTGCTGCCTCTTCTGTTCCAGTTGCAAGTGGTGATAGTTGTTCTGTCATTGCGGATGTTTTTGTGGAGGAGATTCTGGTGTGGCTTGACAAAGAGTCTTAAGATACCCAAAGAGAGATAGCAGACAAGCAAGTGAGGTTGCAGGAGATTGACAGCCTCAAAAAGCATTTGAAGAATCGGCCTTCCTCACAAAAAGGGGGAGAGTAGATCAAATTTCAAAAATTTATGAGTTCTTTTAATTTTCTGTCTTCGATGGCAGTATGAACAATTCTATTTTTTTGCATTTTTATGTTTCATCAAGGAGTGTGTTCCTTGCTACTAAGTATGACCTGTAATTAAGTACTTTTCTACTGGTACTTAGTGTTTCTGCTTATGCTATTTGAACTGTGGTTACAAAGTACTAACTCTGTTTTGTAGGTGTTAATTGTTCTTTGATGTTAAGTTAACATTGAGATGTTCAATGTTAGAACTTCGGTCTGGACTCAATGTTAAACCAACATTGACAAAGATGGATGTTATGACAACATTGAAAGTATCACTGTTAGAATAACATTGAGTTGGTCCCTTCTGATTTTCAGGGGGAGTGTACTTAGTTTTCCATTGTAGAAGATAGTGAAGTTTGTCTGAATAATTTGATCTGATTAGAACAGGTTCTTAGGTTTTGTGATTAAGGCAAAAAGGGGGAGATTGAAAGTGCAGGTATTCTGGCAATGTTAGATTAATATTGAGAAGTCAATGTTAGAGTAACATTGCTGAAGCAGAATCCGATTTACAATCTTGTTTATATGTATTATTATTGTTTTGCCTTATTCATTTAACTAATTGAGTTCCACAGTTGTGATTGTCTTTGATTATTATTCAGGAAACAAACTTGTCATAGGTTGGGCGCTCAAAGTTTCCAAGAAGGAAAGTTTCCTTAATTAAGCAAACCGCTCGACAAAGAAAGAAAAGTTCGAGTGCAACTAGGAAAAGCTTTCCATGTGGAGTTCTGATTTGAAGAAGGAGTCTATCCTAAGTTAGATCACTAATGAATGAACTATTATTCAATAAGGACTGCGAGAACAAGGAAGAGGAGTTCGAGAAGGAAATAAAGGAGAATTACCAACCGTGTACAACACACCTTGATGTCCAAGTCAAGAACCTATATATAGGTGTGAAGTGCATCAAGACAAATACAAGACAAGAGCCAATCAATCCTATAGATTAATTTACAGTTGTTGAAGTGTTGTCTTGCTTTAGCGAAGTTTGTGAGGTGTGAGAATAGATCTAAGAGGGAGGAGCTGTTAGAGATAGTCGAAGCAATTCTTGTGTGCTTTGCTTAGTTCGATTAATTTGAGAGTGAGGAGCTTGAAAATTGAGAGAACGACTTTTATTAAAACCTTAATGGGTTATTTTGCCTACGGCTCGTAAGTTATTATAATCTTATATTCACTTCTTAAACTTGGTGTTTGTTTATTCCGCTGCACTATTACTCTGGTCTGTTGTTAAAGTAACATCGCTGAGTTAACAACATACCAATCTGTTGTTAACACTCCAGTGTTAAGTTAACAACAACAACGTATCAACCCGATTCACAATTTCAAAACCATTTCCCCAATTTCTCCCAAATCAACACGAACTCTAACCCTAAGTTCACCCAAATTGTCAATTTAATGTCTTCCTCTTCATCCTCCACTCCACCGCAGAGGTTGAAGTGAAGATGTGAAGAATGGGCTACCTTTCGGACGACATCGTCGATTGAAAACGTGAGTAGACAATTTTATGGATGCCCGAATTATAGTGTAAGAATTTATTTATCTTTCTGCTTGAAATTTTTCGATAGATTACATAGGGATGTTTGAGAAAGGTATATGATCTTTGTTAATATATGTCGATTCACTGTTGATTAGTGTTAGCTCATTGTTAATCATATATATGCCGTTGAGTTCAATGTTGGTTGATTAGTTATTAAAACTTTATTAAATTTATTAGGCGAGTTCAATGTTGGTTGATTTGTTACATTAAGTTGCATTTTATTTTTGTAACGTTGGTTTTGTTTGATTTGTTGTAACCGAAGGGAAGACCCGCCATTGGATTAACAGATTAACTGATGTATTGAAAAATGATGTGGAGAGGATGAATATAAATATTTAAGAACTCACACATACTGTGAAGAAAGTGAAGAAATAGAACAAGAAGATTAACGATGCAATCAAACTAATAATACGTATTCTTAGCATAACTTTTGCTTGTATTGTTTTGTTGTTGGTATTTAAAAAATAATTGTCTGTATGTTTTCTCAGTTGGCGATCAGTGGTGTTGTTTGGCTTGTTACCAGCGAGACGTGTCGAAAGTGGTTGAATATTGTATCAACATAGTGGACTTTAATTGAACTTTACTAACATAGTGGGTGAAAAATAAAACAAAGCCAACTTAGAGGGCTAAGTTTAAACTTTTTCCTCAATTTTTCTATTCAAACATGTACCTAATATTTTAAGATAATAAATAAACCAAAGTAGCCATCACATTAAAAGAAAATATACACAAATATAATAAATGGACATGTTTTATTTTATTTCTAATTACTCGTAAAATATAATATTAAATATAGGTAAGATTTTAAACCTACTATAAATGTCAAGTAAATTACTATAAATTATGTACTAAGATAAACAAAATAAATTACTATAAAGATAGGTATTCAAATAACTGAAAGTTGCCATGAGAAGTGAATTATAAAATGTAATAAGAGACTTTTACCTCGAAAAATATAATTATACGTATAAAATAAAACTCACTATGTATATATAGCTATATATTTTTACATAGGGATAAAAGCATCAAGGCCCCTAACATGTGGGGTATTTTGCACTTTGGTCCTTAACCTAATTTTATCAGTACTTTGGTCCTTGCACTATAGGTGTCTCTTCGATTTGGTCATTTGGTGCAGTTCTGGCCTTTTATGGCCAGAATATTCCTCCCTTTGAGATTTTTTTTTTGCCTTTTTCTTGTCATCAAGTATCATTATACACCTAGTACAACACATACGAGTCAGGTAGAGGGGAGTATTTTGGCCAAAAATGGCCGGAAATGCACCAAAGGAGCAAATCACTTAGTGCATTTCCGGTCTTTTGTGACCGGAATATTCCTCCATTTGAGATGTTCTTATGTCTTTTTTCTTTTGTCACCAACTACCAATATACATATAGTACAATACATATGAGTCGGGCAGAGAGAAATATTCCGGCCAAAAATGGTCGGAACTGCACCAAAGGACCAAATTGAACAGACACCCTATAATTTAGGGACCAAAGTGCTGGTAAGATTAGGTTAAGGACCAAAGCACAAAACACCCCATAGGTTAAGGGGCTTGATGCTTTTATCCCTTTTACATGTATAAAATTGTATATACAATAAATATATCATAAAGGGGCCGAGGGGGTGATGGGTTGGAGACGCGGGCCCCTACATACCCCCATCCAGCTTTGTCCATGTATATTATGAACACTAGTCACGTCCAAGTTAAATAAAAAGTTGTACGTCAATGATTAGTGTCCAAAAGATGTAATTCTTGTAATATTCTTACTTGTGTTTTTGTCTAGTTTGTCTTTGAGTTTTGTAGTTAGAGTCGAGTCGAGGAAAAACGACTATTTTGGAGGGTGTAATTTAAGGACCAAATAAGGACAAAAAGAAGGATTGTCGCAGAGGCGTGTCCAAACGCCATGGAAAGCACTAGTAATGCCAAACCACTTCCCTAATTTATCACCAGCCGTCGAGGAAGAGGGCGACCAAATCAATGTATGACATGCGCGAGGTAGAATGGAGCAGCGACCATCACCTATGACAACGTGTGAGACAGAGAGGCACATGAGCAACGCCTTAGACAGGGCGCGATATGCGTTTGGTAGGATATGGCACAAGATACGCGCCTGATCAAGCGTGACACTACAACAAAAACGTCAAAACACGCGATTAAGTGACGACTTGAGCTTCAACCTAACATGAAAAACTATAAAAAAAAAGGAGGGGTCGATTCCTGCCAAAACGTGTGTGGAAAAGTACTATAAAGTGTTGCAAAGTGTGAGTAAAAGTAGAGCGGTGAAGAGAGAGCTGGAGAGAAACACACATCCATACTCACTCATCATTCAGAATCATAGTTTTAGGCTTAGAGTCATAGAGTCAAGCTATAAAGAAGAAGGCAAAGCAAAGGAGATCTAAGGTAAGAGCATCGATGTCCCATCAGATCTAAGAGTTCTTCTACTTCTTGTCTTTAATTATGTTGTTCTTTTATTCATTTGTTGTAGAACTTGAGATTATGAGTAGATAAACTACTATGTGTTTGAAGTATGGCGAGCTATTATTTATGAATATGATTATGCTATTTTTTTTTGTAGTAACCACATATTAAGATGTGATTTGTTATATATGCTCCATGAATAAGATTAATTCTCACTACGACGCCAATGCGATGTTGCTAGAGTTTTATATGTTAGAGTATCATGTTCGAATTGAGTTTATGCATTTTGACTAGCTAATATGAATCATATATAATAATTAGGACACACAAATATATGGCTTTACAAGTACGTCTAGTTAACGAATGGTAAATTGGATTGCAGATTTATTTTCTATTTTACAACGATTGACAATCGAACTTTGCAAGCTAACACTCTAGATAATTAAATAAACAAGATATTTTGGGTGCGGCTAACGCCGACATTAGATCATGGATCCATTGACCACATAAAAGCTTAACAATAGTAAATAGGTTAAATAGGCATAGGCAGTTTGTCTATGAATTACTAAGAAGTCGTTTGGTTCTATATTTAAAGTGAGAGATCTCAACTTATCTTACTTTATTTATCGTTTGGTTCTATAGATTGATTTTTCGGGCAAAAGTGAGATATGCCTGAATTTTTAAGTTTTATCCCAGAATATGAGATAATTATCTCACCGCTGCTCCTAAGATAAATAATCTTGATTTTGCCTTATTTATACTGTTTATTGATTTTTTTAATTAAACGTTTTTTTAATTTATGAATTTATAAATTGTTTCACTACACCATTACATAAATAGATTAAATGTAATATTTTTATTAAAGTTCCAAACTAAAAGTTTGAACAAAAAAATTATATTTATATTTATAAGATTCTCGTGGACAATAACTTTATAGTTTATTAATCAAATAAATCAAACTCTTTATCGATGGTTTATCTTTAGGTTTTTAGTATTTAACATATATGTTAAATTTTTATTTGCAATATGCAATAAAAATTTCAATTTAGTCTCTCTTACGTTTTTGTTCATCTTTAAAAGTGATTAAATTAAGATAAAAATAAGAGAAAAACGGCAAGTTAGACCCCGTCTATTGGCGCATTTCCAATTGTATCCCTATCTTTTGATTTTATTTATGTTATATCCAACCTTTGACATTTAAAAATTGTTGCACTTAAACTATATGTGAGAGGATGACGTATGCAAATGTATTATAAATTCAAAAATACCCCCAAAAGTTAAAAAAATACCCTTATACACCAAAATTACTTTTCATAATTCCTAAACACCCCTAAATACATCCATTTGTTTATAAATACCACCAAACGATACAATAGCTTCTACTAATTTGTAAACACACCCAAAAACCTTCAGATTCTCAAAAAATACCCCCAAGTAATCTTAAAATTTAATAAAATACCCACAAACACCATCAAATTGAGTTAGAAAGAATTATGTGATTCTCGAAATATTATTATATATACTACTCGAGGATATTTGTCAATCTTCTCGATGAATGAAATTGAGTTAGTATTTTGGTCTTATTTTGCCCGAGTTACAATACCCCAAAAATAATTACAAATGGGCCTCACAATGCCAAAATAATGCTAATCCAATATAATTAACGGACTAACTTGGTCCGGAACACCTACTGCCTATCACAAGTATTGAATCACTCTAGATATTCTATTAAGATAAATAAAGGTGTAGATCGAATATAGGGCGTTCGATGTGCGCATCGAACGTGGCTGGTTCGATACTGTTGTAAGTCAAACCCGATTCGCTCGAGAGTCTTGTCGATCGAATTGGTGAAATGCCGACCTGTTCTGGTTTGATGTTGGTGTGTCGAATTGAGCTGATTCGATACAATTGAACCTCGAATGGGGACCTGTTCGATCTTAGTCAATATAAATTGTGTTTAAGTCGAATAGTAAAGTGTGTCGAACCCTTCTGTTCGATGCGGTAATGTATGTTCTACCGCTTCTGAAAGGTTAGGGGGCGGGGTATTTATAGACCCCGTCCCATGGAATCCCTCGAACGCTGGAGAGTAAGCATCGAACAAGTGTGGTTCGATGCTAAATCCGCATTGAACCTATTTCGTTCGATGCTCACTGTTGGGTCGGCCCAATACCGAATTTGTGCCTATCCTAAATAATCCCCATCAGATAGTCCCCCCAGTTCGGGAGACGGTGCCGATTAGGGAGCGGCATCCGAATTCAAGATATTATGCGCCTCGCTCTTGTATTCTTGAAATTTATGCACCCGATTAGGAGACGATCCCGATTAAAGATCGGGATCCAATTTGAAGGACTAGAACTTATCCATCTCTTAAAATTCATTGGACATTTTTAGTACATTGAACGGTAGCATTCGATGCGCTCTGGTGAGAGCATCGAATTTGCGGAATTCGATTCATGCGCCTCGAACAGCAACCGTTCAATTCTATTGCATCGAATCAAAAAGAGAGGCGGTGGTATTCCTATAAAAGGAGCCAATTTCCACCTCATTTTCTTTTTCTTTCCCAACTGAGATTTGTTGCTGCCTTTCGTACCGCATGGAACCTTAGGCGTTCGACACTCCGAACAACATTGAACCGTCCATGTTCGATGCGCATATAATTTGTTTTATCTATATATTTTTTATAATTGACTTAAAATGGCGAGGAAAAATTCTGAAAGTCGGAGTAAACCTGTTGTTTCACCCGAGAATATTTATAGTGCTCAGACTGAGGGCAAAGAGACAAACGCATCGGATGTGGGCCCATCATTTCTGAGTGTTTCGTCTGAAGGTTCCTTGGAAGAAAACGTGATGATTCGACATGCTGTTAGGGCCCCCAGAGCTTTGTCCGATAATTGGGGTGCAGGTCATTCCGCTCATCCCTCGGTTGATCGTTCTACGATGAGGGTTGATGACATAAGTGCTAGAACGTGGGTGCTTGTTGTGAATGACTTCGAGCGTCATGAGGACTTTGTCCCGCGGAGATTGGTGATGACGCCAACTGCCACAGGTGGTCGCGTTAAGGTTAGGACTAATTATCAAATCCAAGCGATGAAAATAATCGACACGGAGGATGAAAGGATTGCTGCTAATCTGCCTAGATTTAACGCAAGTAATATTTCATTCCAAAATGCACGAGGACCCGATGGAGAGGGTTTTTCTTGGTCGGGAGGTGAGCATTGGTATGCTGCTGCCAAGAGGAAATTAACTGAAGATGAATCTAATCGAGAGGCTCAAGACATCCCTCCACCTCCACTTAGGCGACCTTGACCTTCAGAAAGTCCAAGACCGGCCCCTCTTGGGAGTCTCATTAATTATGATTTTCTAAATGACGAGAACTCAGAATCTTGGAGCATTACTCTGGGTGGATATAGATTGAGGGAAGAACAGTCGGTAGAGATCATGTAGGGTTTATGGCCTCAACTGGATCGTTCAGCCATAATTGATAGGCTAGGATACCATGATCTGGCGTGCTTTGGTCGTTTATGTTTTGCTGCTATTACTATAGGTGTATATCGACTGTGTCGTGATTACAATGGCTTGATGGAGGTACAGAGTCAGCATAATTATGTGGTCGAAAGGCTGCACGCAAGTGTTCGTAGTGGTGATACTAGTCGACGCAATGCGCTAAAATATGCCAAAGAATATGAGAAAGTGGCTGCTAAGGCTGCTTGTGATGCCCCCGACGCTGGAGTAGCAGCCAAGAAAACCGAAGAGAGTGTTGCCGCATTGCGTGCAGAAATAGCTGCATTGAAGAAAGAAAATGACTCTTTGAAGCGTGAGAATTCTTCTCTTAAGGCGTAGAATTCTGCCGCGGATAGTGTTATAGGTGATTTGGTTCGTCGAGTCAAACATTTTGAATCAGAGGATTACAAGTGCTCCATTGCCAAATATTTCATGCAGAGTAATGTTTATAAATTTCTTGAGTTACTCCATGGTGATGCGGACATGAAATATGGTATGGAACATGGCGTTGATCAGGCTGGTTATCTCGGATATCTTGGAGAGGGTTTCCACAAAGATATGTTGGATGCTAGCCGTGGTCCTAGGATGGAGATCCCAGAGCCTAACGGTGATAACGACGATGATCTACAGGCCCCTAGACCCAATGATTCGTTTTACGGCATATGGCATGACTATAAGGGTAAGAGTGCGACTAGTTCCAGTTCTTTGAATCCAAGTCCACCTTCAATGCCAGAGAGAGCAATTTCTGGTTCTCCTACGGGTGGTTTAAGTGAATCGGAGGTAATTAAAAGAGCCATTGATGCCTTTTTTTGGTCATAGTGATGATGAAGATGAAGAGCATCCAAAAACTACTGCTCCTCGAGCCGCGTCTAGGTCTACCATCTTCCTCTCAAGTCCTCCTAAGACAGCGTGGTCTCAACCTTTGCCTTCAGCGACTCTGGACAAAGGAAAAAAGGTTGTGTCCGCTTTTACTATTTCTGGTCCGACCATGATTCTACCAACTGGAATGTACCCTCCTCGAAATCCTTCTCGAGATCTTGGAACTTCCGTTACTGAAGTTGTTGTGCCCGAATGATCGTGCAATGACCAGAATTTAATTTCTCCTAGTAGATATCAGCTTGGCGATGCCTACAAAAGAAATAAAGTTACTTTGCTCGAAGGTTGGGCACAAGCAAATGACTTGGTGCTCACAGAGGATCAAATTCAGGGAAATTGTGCCAATTATGCACGTTTTGTGGGTGTGATCCTTCGTCCTGAGTCCCCCCAGTCATCAACTGAGTAGTTACATCTAGGTTATATCATTTCATTTGTACCGATTCTTGAATGAGACCGATTTTGCAATTTGATATCATAATTTTTTTATTTATACTTTATTTGCACAATTTATTGTCTCTCTTTAGCCAAGATAAATACGCGTTTAATTTCTCTTTGGTCGTTATCAATTTCATAATTGTGTTATACCTTATAATCATTATCAGTCTCACTTTGTACCGTCGTCATGACGCTCGTGTTGTGCATGAAGGGTTTTACCACCTTGGGCTGTTGATACCATCGTCATGACGCTCGTGCCGTACATGAGGGGTTTGACCGCTTTGGGCTGTTATTATCGCCATCATGACGCTTGTGTCGTACATGAGGGGTTTGACCGCTTTGGGCTGTTGGTACCGTCGTCATGACGCTCGTGTCGTACATAAGGGGTTTGACCGCTTTGGGCCTTTTATTCCTACATTATGACGCTCGTGTCGTGCATAAATGGTTTAACCGCTTTGGGCCTTTTATTCCTCTGTTATGACGCTCGTGTCGTGCATGAGGGGTGTGACCGCTTTGGGCCTTTGATACCGCCGTCATGACGCTCGTGTCGTGCATAAGGGGTTTGAACGGTTTGGGCCTTTTATTCCTCCATTATGACGCTTGTGTCGTGCATGAGGGGTGTGACTGCTTCGGGCCTTTGATACCGCCGTCATGACGCTCATGTCGTGCATAAGGGGTTTGACCATTTTGGGCTTTTATACTACATCGACTCCACCTGCATCATTCAACGACTAGAAAATATATTTAGTTATTTGATATGGACTGAGCTCAGTTCTTACCGAGGTGCCTACGTTTCACAGTCTTCGCCAAGGACTCAAGCCTTTGTAGTTCATACAGTTTATCGGTCCCTAACCGTGATTCCCTCTACTCCTATGCATAATAACGTCTAAGATGTTGCACATTCCAAGGACGCTTTAGCTTTACACCCTGTAGAGTCTCCAAATAATAATAGCCTCGCGAACTAGCTTGTATGATTTTGAAAGGTCCATCTCATTTTGGTTCGAATTTCCCGATGTGCTGCTTTGCTGTTATGCTTCTTAGGACCAGATCACCTACTTCGAAATTTCAAAATTGGACTCTTTTGTCGTAGCTTTTGGCCATTGCTGCTTTGAAAGCTACCGTGCGTTGATACACATCTTCCCTTATCGAGCCTATCATATCGAGATCCATTTATCTTAAACAGGCTGATTGTTCAGGGCCGTAATCGTTAATCCTGCACGTCGGCATACCTAACAACCTCGGTGCCATAAACAAGAACAAATAGAGTCTCTCATGTCGATGTTATTGGAGTTGTTCTATATGCCCCCAATATTCCTTGAAGCTCTTCTAACCATGTTTTTCATGTGCTTCTCACCCTCATTTCAAGATAGTCCTTCAAAGTTTTGTTGGTGGATTCCGTTTGACCATTTGACTGGGGATGATAGACTGAGGTCAGATTGTGCGATATTTTTAACTCCGCAAACCATGATCTAATCTCATTTCCTCTGAATTGCATACCATTGTCACATATTATATATCTCAAAATTTTGAAACGGCATACAATGTTTTTTTAGATAAACTCAATCATATTTTTCTTAGTGATTGACGACATAGCCTCTGCTTTGACCCATTTGGTGTAGTACTCAACTGATGCCACCAAATATCTCTTTTGACCTTTTGCTGGGGGAAAAGGTCCTACGATATCGATTCCCCATTGATCAAAGGGACACGCCACACCAATGTGTTGCAACGGTTGTGCAAGTCGATGAATGAGACGAGCGTGGCACTGACAACTGTCACATTGCCTCGAAAAAGCTGTTGCATATTTTAATAGGGTTGGTCAATAATATCCCTGGCGTAAAATTTGATGCACCAAGGCTCTTCCTCCGGAATGATTTCCGCAGCAACCTGCATGAATTTCCTTCATTACATATTCAGCTTGGGTTGGAGTTAAGCATCTCAGAAGTGGTCCTTCGAAAGATCTTTTGTAACGCTCTCCATTATGGATAGTGAACCTGTAGGCCTTATATCGCATTCTGCGATGTGCATTCAGATCTCTCGGGAGGATACCCTCCTGAAGATAAATCAGAATATCATCCTTCCAAGATGGGTCTTCTTGTATTGCCATTATAAATTCCAACCGCGCCTCTTTGATATCCCGATCGAGGGTTTGTCGGCAGCCATAAGTGTTATTCTCTTCTTTACCAGAATGTTCGAGGAACTTGCAAATTTAGAGACCGCATCGACTTTTGAATTGTCATCCCTTGGGATCTGAGTAATATCAAAAAATTTAAAACTCGTTGCTAATTATTTTACCTTTGCGGCATACAATTTCATCGTCTCCTCTCTCGTCACGTATTTTCCCGAGAAGTGATTTGTCACTAGGAGCGAGTCGATAAATATGTCCAAATGTTCAATGTTGAGTCCGAGAGCCATTTTGGTACCGGCAATAATTGCTTCGTACTCGGCTTCGTTATTCATCACCATGTAATTTAGACTGATAGCGAATTCAATCTCTCTTCGCTCTGGGGATAGGGAATGAATCCCAATCCCTCCTCCATGAGTGGTTGCGGATCCATCCGTGTGTAGTATCCATGTTGTGGTTAATTTGCTGGTTCCAGCGTGGTCGGATATAGAAAAAATACAGCTTTCGGTTTCAGCCACACTGTTACCCAACGTCTCAGCCATGAAATCTGCTAAAGCATGTGCTTTAATCGCGGTTCACGGCTTGAACTCCAATCTGAAGCCATTGAGCTCAATCGCCCATTTAACCAATCTTCTGGAAGTTTCGAGCCTCGCCAACACTTGTTTAAATGGTTTATCTGTCACCACCGTGATTGGGTGAGATTGAAAGTATGGTCTCAATTTCTGTGCGATGGCCACGATCACTAATGCGAACAACTCTATCTCCAAGTAGTTCCATTTTGTCCCGTGCAGAACTCTACTTACATAGTGAATGGGTACCTGCTGGGTTCCCTTTTGTTTGACTAATACCATGCTAATAGCGTGCGAGGATACCGTCAGGTATAGATACAACATTTTATTTTCCTCCGGTTTAGCTAATAGTGGTGGGCTTACAAAATAATTTTTCATTTGGAAAGCCTCCTCACACTCTGGTATCCAAAAACAATTCTTTCTTTGCCTCATGATTTTAGAGAAAGTGAGGTTCTTTTCTGCAGAAGTCGATATGAACCTTCCTAAGGCAGTTTATTTGCCCACCAAACACTGCACATCCCTCACTGTCTTTGGTGACGGTAGATCCAACACCGCCTTTAAATTATCTGGATTGGCTTCAATTCCTCTTTCATTCACCACATAACCTAGGAATTTGAGCGATGTCACCCCAAAAGTACACTTTTTAGGGTTCAGCTTCATTCCGTAAGTTCTCATGATGACAAACGTCTCATCTAAATGACGCACATGATCCTTAGCCTTGAGACTTTTCACAAGCATGTCGTCGATATACACTTTCATTGACTTTCCAATTTGATGGTAAAACATCTTTGCCACCAGTCTCTGAAATCTTCCCAATTTGATGGTAAAACATCTTTGCCACCAGTCTCTGAAATGTCGCTCCTGCATTCTTCAAACCGAAGGGCATTACCCGGTAACAATACACTCATGTATCCGTGATAAAAGTTATTTTGCTCTGATCTTGTACTGCCATGAATATCTGGTGAAAACCACTTTTCGCATCCATCATGCTTAACAATGCACAACCCACAGTCGAATCAACTAGTAAGTCTATCCTAGGCAATGGAAAAGGATCCTTAGGACAATACTTGTTCAAGTCCGTATAATCCACGCACATTCTCCATGTCGCTTCTTTTTTCATAACTAGTACGACATTGCTCAACCATTCTGAAACCCTTAATGCATATATGTGTTGTGCCGCTAGGAGTTCATGTACCTGTTTTTTGGCGACTTCATTCTTCTCTTTGCTAAAATTTTGCTTCTTCTGTCTTATCAGTTTTGCGCTCTTTTCTACATTCAACCGATGCACTATGATTCTGGAGTCTATTATGTGCAATTCAGAATCAGACCAGGCAAATATATCTAGATTTCGCCTGAGACAGTCCACCAATGCTGCCTCTATCATTCGCTCCATTCATGCCCCACTGTTTATTATTTTCTCTGTGCTTTCCCTGAATAGTTGTACCATCTTGATTTCCCATAAGGGTTCCATTTTACATTCCTGCCATTGTTTCAATAACTGATTTTCTGCCTTTTCCTGTCCCTGCTCCTTAGGCTCGGGTCGCTTTCCATTTTCGTCAGTTTCTACTCTGATCTGCTTTCTTTTTTTCTTTGTTCCACCTGATTGCGCACGACGTTTCTTTGTCATTATAGCTACTTATATCTAAAAACAATGCAAATGGTAATCCCACAGACGGCGCCAATATTTTGATCTTATTTTGTTCGAGTTACAATACACCAAAAGTAATTACAAATGGGTCTAACAATGCCAAAATAATGCTAATCCAATATAATTAATGGACTAACTCGGTCCAGAACACCTACTGCCTATCATAAGTATTGAATTGCTCTAGATATCCTAATAAGACAAATAAATGTGTAGATCAAAAAGAGGACATTCGATGTGCGCATCGAATGTGGCTAGTTCGATCCTGTTGTAAGTCGAACCCAATTGGTTCGAGAGTGTTGTCGATCGAATTGATGAAATGCCGAACTGTTCTGATTCAATGTTGGTGTGTCGAATTGAGCTGATTCGATACAATTGAACCTCGAACGGGTACATGTTCGATCTTAGTCAATGTGAACTATGTTTAAATCGAGAAGTAAAGTGTGTCGAACCCTTCTGTTCGATGCGGTAGTATCTGTTCTACCCCTCTTGAAAGGTTAGGAGGCGGGGTATTTATAGACCCAGTCACCTGGGACCCCTCGAGCACTGGAGAGTAAGCATCGAATAGGCGTGGTTCGATGTTGAATTCGCATCGAACCTATTCCGTTCGATGCTCACTGCTGGGCCGGTCCAATGCAGAATTTGAGCCTATCCTAAATAATCTCCATCAGCTAGAAATAATTATGTGATTATCAAAATCATATTATATATACTAGTCGAGGAGATACGTGCTAACAATGGACAAAGACCAAGAACTTGATGTCAATATATAATTTCAGGTCAGCTCTATTACTCTCAATATCAATTTTTGGTTTCGTATGCAAAAACATATAATATATATATATATAATAAGTCAGTTTATCACACAAATATTATATATATATATATATATATATATATATATATATATATATGCACATGTGTGTGTGATACGGCTGCATATATTATATATTATATATATATATATTGTAGCATAAGGTCCAGTAGTGTGTTATTGTGCTTATGTAATTATTAATTAAGTGAATGTAATTCGTTTAATTATATTAGGAGTAGTGGAGTAGTGGGGAGTTCCTAACTGACACCACCTACGTTTCTATATTTACAAATCAGATTGTAATGCATCTTTCTTATCAAAAAAATATTGTGTGTGTTTTATATCTCCTTCTCTAGTTTTCTCTGTGAGTTGAGTTCCGACTCGAATAGGAATAAATAACCTTGCGGTACGCAACAATTGGTGCTTTCATTGCATCAAAATGGCACTGAAACCTGCTACACCAACAATGGACGAGATACTCGCAGCAATGATGGAGAAAATTGATTTGTCCGCATTGGCTAAATCATTGCAGCATCGCATCGATAAGGCGACTTCAGAGGCGATGAGTAACTTGGAAACTAAAATGGAGGCATCGCTGGCAGATCTAGAAAATAAGGCATTGCACGCGAGAAAAAACTTGTGGCGAATGTTCTAGCGCTGCAAATATGGTCTTCGTTCCTGATAGCGCTGAAAATTATCGATGTGCTTTATTTAAATTGAAGTAACATGGAACAGTAGATGAATAACAAGTTGAGTTTGAGAACTTATGTACTAAGGTGATAGGATTAACACCGGATGTTATTCTCGATTATTTTGTGTCTGGTTTGAAAGAAGAAATTCAGTCCGATTAACCTTTCATAAACCTATAGACACACATGAGGCCATTGGGCATGCTAAAATGATTGAAAGAAAGCTGAAGGAGAACCGAAACCGCACTTATACATACCCGATAATTACTCAACCAACCCCATACACTACCCAAACCATACAGAAAACTTCCACCACCATCCACCACTCTTAACAACCCCAACACAAAATACACCTAAGCGACTCTTTAGGCGTTTACTGCCGGCGGAAGTACATGAAAAGAGACTTAAAGGTTTGTGTTTCCATTGGGATGCGAAATACACAATTGGTCATAAATGCAAGGCATTGCAATTTCTGCTTCTGATGCCAGAACAGGAGAATGGGATTAATGTGGGTGAAATAGAGTTGAATCGACTCGAGGAAGGAGAATCAGCCTTTGAGGACGTTGATGGTTATGAAGATAAAATAGAGGCATTCCACAACACAAAATAGAGTGGAGAAGGCTGCGCAGCTGAATGCTTCTCTCTCTCTCTCTCTCTCTCTCTCTCTGGATTTTAAGTTGTTTACCAATTTATATGGAGACATGAGACCCATGAGGACATGGGTCCTTTTAATGGAGAGGGAAATGATACGGATGCATATATCATATCATATTTATTATATATATTGTAGCATAAGGTCCAGTAGTGTGTTATTGTTGCTTATGTAATTATTAATTAAGTGAATGTAATTAGTTTAATTATATTAGGAGTAGTGGAGTAGTAGGCAGTTCCTAACTGACACCACCTACGTTTTTATATTTACAAGTCAGATTGTAATGCATATTTTATTATCAAGAAAATATTTAGTGTGTTCTATATCTTCTTCTCTAGTTTTTTTTTTTGGGAGTTGACTTCCGACTCAAATAGGAACAAATAACCTTGCGGTATGCAACAATGTGCATGTACATGTGCGTATAATGCATCTTTTCTTATCAAGAAAATGTTGAGTGTGTTCTATATCTGCTTCTCTAGTTTTTGGGAGTTGACTTCCGACTCGAATAGGAACAAATAACCTTGCGGTATGCAACAATGTGCGTGTGCGTATAACCTTGACAAAGAAAACAATTTTCTCGTCGTATTCCTAAGTTAGTATGTCACCAAATGTTATCTTGGAAATGGGAGCAGGATAAAATTTTCGAGAATTTGAAGGTGTTTGGGTGTTTTTACAAATTAGGAGAAGCTATTGTATTGTTTGCTAGTAGTTATAAGAAATTGGATATATTTTGGGGTGTTTACGAATTATAAGAATTTATTTTGGTGATTAGGGGTATTTTTTGAACTTTTGGGGTATTTTTGAATTTATAAAATATTTGCATACGTCATCTTCTCACTATATGACGTTTTTTGGCCAACAATATAGTTTAGGTACAATAGTTTTCAAAAGTCAAAGGTTGGGTATAACATTCAAAAATATTATTAAAGGATGTGTACAATATTGAAAATGCGCCAATAGATGAGGTCTAACTTACCGTTTTCCCCTAAAAATAAGTCAAAACTTTACAAAATTATTTGATTTAATTTTAATAACTATAAAAATTCCTATTGATTCGTAAAATCAAAATAGAAAAGGAAAACGATTCTAGCTTCTTTTTCCTCTCGCACTCGACCCTACCACCCCTATTATAAAAATACGTTTATTATCATAATTTATTTTTATATAATATTTTGGTAATATTTTTTGTTTAGTATATATTTGGTGAATACGTAATATTCATATAAAAGATAAAAGAAATTAAACATATATGATGATGCTACACATAATTCAAGAAACAGATATTATAAGTTCTACATAATAGTGAAAAAATACAAAATATGTCATTGAGTTGAAAACAATAATAGGTTTTCACTTTTTTATAAAACAAATTTGAAAAAATGTTTAACTGATCGTTAATAATCCAAATCAAACAAAAAGTTTTTGACGTAGTTTATCTTGACACTTAACCTTATCAACCAAGCAAGTGGCACATGTTAGATATCACAGAAATGCCGACCTTTTTTTTATCTCATTTATAATCTATTCCAATTTATTCTTGAAATAAAATTCATCTTTGAAACCAAACAACTTCTAAGTGAATATGTAGTGAAACCTACCTCTATACACAATCGTCAATCATCTGCTTTACGCCCACAACAATCAAGCAATCTTCTTCAATTTTGTTCTTAAATAGTTTTGCATTTAGTTTAGTAGTTAATTTAATCTCCATTATTTACGTCTTGCAACATATTAATCACACTCTCTGTGCGATTTGATACTTGGAACATAATTTACTTTCTATTTTACTATTACTTGATCGTGCACTTGCGAAGACGTAGACATAACTTTATTTTTATATTATTCACACTATAAACGTACTCGTCACGCATCACTCCAGATTTGGTTATGTACCATGGTACCACACTAGTCAATATTGGCAAGGGTGGCTGTTGCAGCGTCTAAAAGATTTAGACAATTAACGTTGTGTACTACAATATTGTAATTCAATTTCTCATTCGACAATTTTCAATTGTTACAATATTATTACCATTTTTAAGTCTTTCTTTTACAAAATAAAAGCGGCAACATGACATCTTCAGAAATACGTATAGACTAACATATTCATGAAAATATATGAGGATAGTTAAAAGAATAATATAAAAAGATGAGTTGTAGAACTATACATCTAAGGAAAGAGAAAATGGGAGCTCTAAAGAGCAAATTTAGAGGTTTAGGAAAATTAGAATTCAAAAGAAAAAGAGCGTAAGTGAAAATAACAACAACAGCATACAACACCAATATATGGGTGTTGGGGGTGTTTGGAGGAAGGAAGCATGGCATGAGCATGCCATGCAAGTTTGCAAGTTCAAGTAGTGCGTCTTGGCAGTAGCGTGGTGCTAGTCAAGCCTATTTACCTCGTTGGTTATTTGTTCTGGTTAGTAGTCCAACGCGTGTCGTGCCAAACGGGCAGAACAATTACGTGAGTAGCCTTATTTGTTATCTTGGTAATTCTAAATATTATTACAATTACATGAAATTGAGATCTTAGTATTTCATGTAATTTCAAGTCTCTATTTTAGAATTTACCTCTTATCTACTATTTTTACAAAAATGTACTCAATATTGTAATCGTTATTTTTTAATAATATCAATAACGTATTATAATGTATAAGTTTCCTTTGCAAAAAAAGAGCCAAAAAATGAGGCGAGTTGGGCAAGTGCAACCCAAACACAGTTTATATGCTAGAATGTTGTTGGGGTATTTTAGGTAGGCCAAAAATAAATTGGGCCGGCTTGCCCCATTAAAAGCACATAAAGATGATAATCGAACCGAGTTGGTTTGACTATTTCGGGACAATCGAATGTCCTTGTTTGATTGATATTGTCTGTTCGCAGAGCGGGTCCCACATATAGAGATCTATATATACTTTGTTCCCCGATATTTACACCACGCATTAATTAGTGTTCACCAGCCCATATTAATCGAATCCTACTGTTCGATTGTTATCCCATTCGACAATCTTACGAGCAAATTTGATTTTTAAGCACCCACTGTGACCCGTTAGAGAGTTATTAGCATCAGACCGTTGCCGGTTCGAGTGCTTCCCAGTTCAAGAGTTATTCCTGCATCAAATCGTTGTCGTTTGACTGTCACCGCCCGAGGTTACTTTAGTCATTCTAGGCTAGTTAACGTGTATTAAGTGTTCTGGACAAAGTTGAACCATTATGTGTAATAGACTAGCATATTTTGGTTAGTTTGAGGCCCATTTGTATTGTATTTTCGATGTATTGTAACCCAGACAAAATAAGATCAAAATATTGGCGTCATCTATGGGAACACCACGACCACGATAGCATAGGTAAGATGTTTATAGTAATTCGATCACAGAGCAGAGTTGCAGAGAGTACTACTTCTAAGATGCATCGCCTGACAGGGCCACAGCCATCCCCGAGGGCGAGTGTGACTTTTCCTAAAACAGAAAGGGCACCTCCACCAATCTAACAGGATAAACCAATTCCAGAAACAGGGATCGACTGGTGGCAGACACGGATGCAGCAACAACCGCCACTACTGGCTTGCCGACAACCTTTAAGGATAAGACTATGGCAATGATCCGCACGACAGTGGTCGCTGCCTTGCCCGCTCCTCAACCACATGTGCTTCCACCGGTTAAGGGCTGCAGAGAGGGCCCACAAAAGCAAGGATCGGCTACTAGGCACCTCACTGATGAGGCATGAGCTAGGCAACAGATGGAAGGTCGGAGAGCAAGGTTAGAATCGGTGGAGGTGCAGTCCAAGAGGCACCACAATGCAGCAAGGTATGAGGCCATTCAAGGCAATGTCGGTGACGCGAGGGCAGAGCGAGCAGAGATCAGAAGAAGGTTGGAGATGCTGAATAGGGAGAAAATTGAAGTGGAGAACATAATAGCATTGTTGGGGAGGACCTAGAGAAGCACTCATTTTAGTGCTGAGATAGAGGCTGAAATACTAGGGCATGGAGAGAAGATACCACATTTAAAGACATATGATGGAAAACAAGATCCTTCAGGAGCATACCTTCTATATGGATGGATTGTTTTCACTACACGGCTTCAGTGACAATGTGTAACCGCGAATATTCGCCACCACATTGACCGGAGTAGCACTGGAGTGGTTTTCGAGGATCCCCGACTGAACGATAACAAGCTACGATGAGTTGAGATGGAAATTTCAAAGTTAGTTCTCGAGCCAAAAGAGGACAGTTATGGACCATTCACACTTGTATTTAATAAAGAAATGAGAGAAGGAATCCTTAAAAGATTTTATTAGGAGGTTTAATTCGGAGCTATTAAAGATTGATGAACGAAGGCTGAGATGGTCTCAAACATCATCTTACATGCGATCAGAAACGCCACCTTCTTCGGGGAACTACTAAAGGCAAAACCAAGGACGATTGAAGAACTCAACAAGCCGGCATATCAAGTTTTGCATGTTGTGGAAATGATGACAGCAAAGGCCATCGATCACACTTCTAGAGCAAGGCATAAAGGAAGATAGTGTTGAGGATGGAACAAAAATAGAAATGAAAGGCATAGACACTCGTCGCCCAGAAGATACACCCTGTTGAATGCGGATATCATGAAGGTCTATGGGGTGGCAAAAAAAAATGGGTGGCTGAATGAGCCCAGGTAAATAAAAGACTCGCCCACAACAAGGCTTTCAACCCGATGTTGCAAATACTGCTAGCAAAATGGACACACGACAAATCAGTGCAAAGATTAAAAAGATGAGATATAACGATTGATTAAGGATGGAAAACTCGTTGAATATGTTAAAGTATTGAAAGACGCGGCAGACATGACCAACAGGGACAGGTCACGATCACCCCGTAAAGATAAACAAAAGGTCACAGATAACCCATAGATTTTGGATTACCCGCAGCTTATGGATAATCAGCCCCGAGAAAGGCATTATACATATGATTTTGGGAGACCCCATTGGTGTTGACTCATTCAAAGTACGAAATAGGGTGACGAGGGAGATAGACGCAAATCACTATGGGGGGTTTCACGGACCTTCTCAAAATCAAAGAGATGGCCCTAGAAGAGATCACTTTCTCCAAAGCAGACCTGATGAAGCTAAGCCCTTACGCTATTCAGGCTAGTAAGTTGGATTGCCCCTTGATGGTTACAGTCGATATAGCTAACTTTGGTGTTATGAAAGTTTTAATAGATAATGGAAGCTCAACCAACGTGCTATTCGCCTCCACATGGCAAAAAAATGCATTAGGTGACGACAAGATGGAGGCAATGAGGACCCCGCTACGTAGATTTGGTGGAATGGAGGTTATCCCGCGTGGATTATTCACTCTCCCAACCTCGCTTGGGACTTCCCGGTAAAGGAGGACCATGCTTACAGACTAAGCGATCGTAGACTTGTCGTTCCCATACAATGCCATCATGGGAAGACCAGTGTTGAATGCCTTTAGAGCAGTAGTATCTACGTACCACCGTAAGATGAAGTTTCCAACCCATCGGGAACTAGTGAGGTGATTGGCGATCACAAAGAAGGGTGGTTCTGTTACGTGGCCTCACTCAAGTTGTCGCATCGTGAGAAGGAGGAAGCATTGGCTGCGTTCATGCCAGCAGTGATTGAAGGGATCGACTGGCCCATGTTTTGCTATTTCTGCTAGTTATTTAGTTTCCTAGTACATTTGAACAATGTTTATTCGTCCCCTAAATTGCCCCAGGTTTTAGGGGTCATCATGTAAAACTTAAAACAGGAACTACGGAGGCTTGAGTCCCGCGGAACCGCTCAAAAAACATAGGCAACCTGGCAATGCGCTAAGCTTAACCCTATCTTTTATTAGATGTCTGACTTTGTTAAGGCTTATTTTGCCACTCTCATGATGCTCAAAAGGGCGTCATAATAGGTACACACAGGAAGGGTCATGAGACCCTAAGACCCGATCGATCACAAGACAGGCGACCCCAGCCTAAACTGGTTTGCAATATCTATTAATGTGATGTTTACTTATTATGGCGATTCCCAAAAAGGGTATCATGCTTGTACACATGGTTGGGGTACTTAGGATCTGTGAATCCCTTAGGCTGTTCAACATATACTTCCTTATCAATTAGCCCATTCAGGAACGCACCCTTTACATCCATTTGGTATAGTTTTATCTTAAGACCGCATGCTATAGCTAGTAGTAACCTAATAGATTCAATCCTAGCAACTGGAGCAAAGGTCTCATCAAAATCTACACCTTCAACCTATGTGTACCCTTGAGCAACTAGTCTAGCTTTGTTTCTAACTATGACCCCTTCCTCATTACTCTTGTTTTTAAATATCCACTTTGTCCCTATTATATTAACATTAGGTGGTCTAGGCACCAGTTTCCAGACATTGTTCTTAGTAAACTGTAATAGTTCATCCTGCATGGCATTAATCCAAAAGTTATCAAGGAGGGCTTCATTCACATTCTTGGGTTCTATGGAGGAGACAAAACAAGAGGCATTATCAACAGTACAAGTGAAGTTCATACAGACACACAATTTTACCATATTTCTATAATCCAGTCTTTCTTTGTTGCGTGTCCTTACCCGTTCAGTGAGTTCACCTATTAACTGGGATGCTGGATGATCTTTCTGAATCCTAGCTGGGGGATCTCTTCTAGGTTCAGAGGCAACTTCATGTTCTGAGTCAGAGTCCTCTGCTGTTAGTCTAACATCTGATCTCGTTGGTGTTAGTCTAACATCGTTCCCTAACTCCTGTTCAGTGTTTCCAACTTCCAGTTCCAATATTGGTGTAACATTGTCATGAGTAACCTACAGAGATGCATTTTTCACTTAGGATCGAATTTACTCAGATAATCCCTGTCATTAAGCAGATAACAATCACATCCAAATTCATGAAAATATGCAATATTTGGTTTCACACACTTCAAGAGTTCATAAGGAGTCATGTTAGTTCTACGTCTAAGATACACCTTGTTACTAATGTGACAAGCAGTATTTAAAGCTTCAGCCCAGATTCTTTTGGATAAATCTTTAGCATTGAGCATAACTCTGGCCATCTTTTGAAGAGTCCTGTTCTTTCTCTCAGCAATCCCATTATGCTGAGGAGTTTTAGGAGCCGAATATTCATGGAAGATACCTTTAGCACTGCAACAATTATCTAAACTAGCCTTTTCAAATTCTTTACCATGATCAGACCCAAGCTTAGTCACAATGGAGCCATATAAGTTTTTAATACTAGCACAAAGAATTTTGAACTGATCAAAAGCTTCTGACTTTTCTTTACGAAATTTTTTAGGCAATCACCACACACAAGCTTACCTGGATAAGACAGCTTAGGTAATCACCACACACAAGCTTACCATGATCAAATTCTTCAGGCAATCAGCACACACAAGCTTACCTGGACAAAACAGCTTAGGTAAGCCTCTTACATCATCAACTTTCTGCAGTTTCTCAAGGTTTCTGTAGAGAACATGTCCAAGTTTCCTAAAGTTTCATCAATTTTGTCATGGAAACACTCTGCTTCCTTTTGGGCTAGGTAGCAGTTATCTTTGGATCTAGTACCTGTCATAACAAGAACATTATCACTATCATAAACATCACAAGAAACTCTGTCAAATGTAACCAGTAAGTCATCATCACATAGCTAACTGATACTGATTATATTTGCCTTTAACCCATCTACCAACAATACATCCTTTAGGGGTGGGAACCCATCAACATTTAGAATCCCCTTGCCAATGATCATTCCTTTGGTGCCACCTCCATAGGTCACTGTTCCAGCACTTAAAGGTATCATTTGCTTAAGATTCTCCTTGCCGCCTATCATGTGTCTTGAGCATCCACTGTCAAAGTACCACTTACCTGAACGATTAGAGTACACAGCAGAGAAAACAACATTGCATACAATTTTCATCTTAGGAGTTTTAGCTTTTTCTACCCAAGTCCTACTTTTCTGTCCTGCACCTAATGTTGGTCTAACATCAGAATCTGTTGTAGTTTTAACATTGGGCACATAGGTTGTTTTCTTACCACATTCTTTTATGAATTTTCTACATAATGGTTTAATGTGGCCTGGTTGAAAGCAGTACTGACAGATAAAAGTGGGTTTGCTTTTTACAGTGTTGATGGTACCAGAACTCATATTACCAGATTCTTTAACAAAGCTTGTAGTTAAATAGGCAGAATTACCATTAGAAGAGAAAGGTTTCTCAACAAATCCCAGATCATGTGTACCTGTATTACTCATGTTTAGTACCTCATCAAGTTTAGAAGTACCTCCATTCCATATGGCTATGATATGTGAGTCCTTTTTGAGTTTCTCCTTTACCTCTTTCACCTCAGCTTCAGCTTTGTCAAGATATCTCTCATAGAGTTTCAACATGTTCTTCAAACAGTCAATGTCATGCTTCAGTGCTTTGTTACTCTTTATGAGTTTGACATTCTCTCTCTCTAGTATGAGAAACGTTGTATGCAGCTCGTCTAGGATTTCCTCATGGGACAGTTCTTCTTCGTTGAAGTACTCTTCTTCTAGATCAACTGAGCCATGAAAACAATCAAAGTTAGTATCATCACAATCATAGAGCACATCATAGATAACATGTGTATCATTGTTATTCCAGTCTCCAAATAAGATTTCCAGCTTTGCTATTGGTTCTCCAATGTTAGAGTAACATTGAGAATTTTGGCAATTTCTGGAGTCTTCTTCTGACCAGGTGATCCGAGTGCAAAGATCCGAGTGCAAAGCGCAAGAGTGTTGATTTCCTCTGTTTGTTCATCAACACTTGTTCCAGATTCGAAGTCAGCATCATTGAAGTCATCTACACACACCCAATGAGAATTCCCTCTTGTTCTGAGGGTGTTAGCACACTCATGTTTAAAGTGACCATACCCCTTACATTCATAACATTGGACATCCTTCAATTTCTCAGCATCTTGAGGCGTGCACTTAGATGCCATGTACTTTACAAATTTTGGGGTAATTTCTTATAACTAAGGGCAGCAATACCAGATTGTTTTTCTTTATTTTTATCTTTGTAGCCTAATTTACTAAACTTCCTGGTAATGTTTCCATAGTTAGAAGAGATCAACTCATATTCATCTTCATCACTTCCTGTAGAATCTGAGCTAGTTCATAGTAAGGCTAAAGCAAGTTGCTTACTGGACTTTCCTAGGAATTCTAGTTCAAACTCTTTTAAAGTGTTCATTAATGTTTGGCAGTCCATGTTGGCAAGATCTCTAGACTCATTCATAGCAATTCTTTTGACAGTGAACTTAAAAGATAATGTTCTAAAAGCTTTATAGACCATGGTTTGATTTGGGATGGTAAAACCTAAGTTTTGACACTGATTAGAAATATCAAGAAGTTTCTCAAAATAACTATCAATGCTTTCATCCTCACTCATCTCTATCTTCTCAAAGTCCCTCAAAAGTTTTCTATATTTAGAGTCCCTCACAGCCACATCACCCTCACAATGTAGTTCAAGAACTTCCCAAGCAGTTGTACAAGTTTGAATAAGTTTGAACATATGGTTACCTACCCAGCTAAAAAATAGCATTGAGAGCCTTTTCATTGAAGTTGTAGAGAGCAATCTCATTGGTTGTCCATTGTCCTCTTGGCTTAGGTACCAGATCGTCATCTCCATCTCTAGGCAAGTAAGGGATGGTGTAACCTTCTAGTACTGTGTCCCAAGCTCTCACGTCGATGGATTTAATGTGGACTCTGAGTATGATCTTCCAGTAGGCATTGTTGTTGGGACCCTTCAATACTGGCAAAAACTGGTATTGGGGTTGGAGTTGTCCATCTTTTCGTATCAACGCCAAGTACCGGTGAAGTTGGTGCTTAGCTCTGATACCAATTAAAATTGTGGATCGGGTTGATAAGTTGTTGTTATTGTTAACTTAACACTAGAGCGTTAACAACAGATTGGTATGTTGTTAACTCAGCGATGTTACTTTAACAACAAACCAATGTAATAGTGCAGCGGAATAAACAAACACCAAGTTTAAGAAGTGAATATAAGATTATATTAACTTTCGAACCGTAGGCAAAATAACCCGTTAAGGTTTTAACAAAAGTCGTTCTCTCAATTTTCAAGCTCCTCACTCTCAAATTAATAGAACTAAGCAAAGCACACAAGAATTGCTTCGACTATCTCTAACATCTCCTCACTCTTAGATCTATTCTCACAACTCACAAACTTTGCTAAAGCAAGACAATACTTCAACAACTGTAAATTAATCTCTCGGATTGATTGGCTCTTGTCTTGTATTTGTCTTGATGTACTTCACACCTATATATAGGTTTTTGACTTGGACATCAAGGTGTGTTGTACACGGTTGGTAATTCTCCTTTGTTTCCTTCTCGAACTCCTCTTCCTTGTTCTTGCAGTCCTTCTTGATTAATAGTTCCTTCGTTAGTGATCTAACTAAGGATAGACTCCTTCTTCAAATAAGGACTCCACTTGGAAAGCTTTTCCTACTTGCACTCGAACTCTTCTTTCCTTGTAGAGCGGTTTGCTTAATTATGGAAACTTTCCTTCTTGGAAACTTTGAGCGTCCAACATATGACAAGTTTGTTTCCTGAATAATAATCAAAGACAATCAGAACTGTGGAACTCAATTAGTTAAATGAATAAGGCAAAACAATAATAATACATATAAACAAGATTGTAAATCAGATTCTGCTTCAGCAATGTTATTCTAACATTGACTTCTCAATGTTAATCTAACATTGGCAGAATACCTGCACTTTCAGGTTTGAAATGGAATAAAAAGTTGTGAGACAGGAGAGAAATAATATTGGGGTGGGGGGGGCTTGATTTTCTCTCTTCTCGATGTGATATGTGTAACAATTTCCCCCCTCCCCCTCCCCTCCATATTATTCAATTAAAAATGAAAAAATATGTAGATTGTTTAAAAAAAACATGTGAAAATATAGGTTGCGTGATGGCGCGCTGATTATGTGGGCAATTATGGTGATACATGTCAAAACTGGGTGAACATTGATGCCGGTGCAACATAGCGGGCTTAAATCGGACTTTGTCATAGTGGGTGAAGAGTCAAATGGTGAACTTATATGTTTTCAAAAAAAAAATTAGATTCTATGATATTATTCCTCGTGTGTGTTTGAATTAAAAAGGAGGCACCTTAATGCGGAACGCCAATCCTTAACCTTGGTGGGTCATAAATAAGAGAAAGAAGGAAAGAACGAAAAATAAATGGTATGATCGTAAGCTTATATTAATATTAGGATACACAAAAGATCGTATTATCGTGTTTTCGAGAGGTGAGTTCTTAATTGTTCTCGTCTTCTTTTGGAAGGTAGTGTGTTCTTTTTATAGGCGTAGGATAGCTTCTCGAATTCGTGGGCTTAGGCCATTACGAAAGGGCCACATTTGCATAACCGGGTTTCTGTATCTATATCATGCATGGACGTTTCTCGTGGCTGCCTGTGGTGAGGACACGTGTAGGGTTGTCAGGCCTAAGTGTTATCTCTTTCAAGCGGTCGATCTGTGTCATGTTATTTTGTTCTTATCTCTGGTGCAAGATAAGTTGTACGAGGTGGGCTAGGTTGAAATGGAGAGACATGCTTTGTACACTCCCTCTAGGTGGTGCTCGTGTTTTCCTTGAGCAAGGAATATTCAAGGAGGTTCGCATTTTGTGTTTTGGCCGAAGGAATAGAAAAATAGTCCATATATCAACAGGAGTCACCCAATTCCTCTCATGTTTGAAGAACATGAGGGGAATTTATGACGTTATGTCTCTGGGATTTTGGCCATCAGGGAGTGTTTAAGTCTAGCGATTGTGCTTAAATTGTGATGATCGTTGGAGCTCGATTTGCACATGCCACGTGTCGTCTACCAAGTCGATCATCTTTGTAGGTAAAAATTGAAAGTATCCTTACTCTACGTATGTAAGGCCATTCAGGCTTCGTATTTTGGGATTTACGTTCTGACAAGTATTCATGTGATGTGTTTGATGAATCTAACAACTGTGTTATGTCAGGAAAAAGGTCAAAAGACAACTTCTACTTGGTGGATGAGGATGCACAATGCCTACGTGTGAAGGTTGATGAATCAGTAGTGTGGCACAAAAGGCTAGGACATGTCCATCACAATAATCTGGAGAAGATCATCAAGCTAGAAGATGTGAGGGGCATACCTAAACTTTCCAGTCCAGGTAAACTGGTTTGTGGTGATTGTCTGCAAGGTAAACAAACCAAGACTACACATGCACCCATGACCCTTACATGTGGAAGGTCAGATCTCTAAAACCTCTAAATGCTTTGAATTATTGCACATGGATCTGGTGGGTCCTATAGAGGTTTGTAGCCTTGCTGGTAAGAAGTATGCTTATGTAATTGTTGATGACTTTTCTAGGTATACTTGGGTTAAATTCTTGAGAGAAAAATCTAAAGTTGTGGAGACTTGCAAGATACTAGCTGACAGTATTAAGTTGCTCTACGATGCATGTGTTATTCGGATTAGATCAGATCATATGAGGGAATTTGAAAATAGAAAGTTTGATGATCTGTGTAATTCTAGAGGCATCTCTGATGAATACTCTGCCCCTATCACTCCTCAACAAAATGGAGTTACTGAAAGAAAAAAATAGAACTTTGCAAGAAATGGCTAGGGTTATGTTAAACTCCAGAAAGATAACTAAAAGACTTTGGGCTGAAGCACTAAGTACTGCATGCTATATTTCAAATAGAGTTTATTTCAGACCAGGCACAACCATGACACCTTATGAAATAGTTAAGAAAATTAGGCCTAACTTGAGTCATTTTCATGAGTTTGGTTGTGTGTGTTATATTTTGAAGGATGGACAGCCATTAGGAAAGTTTGATGCTAAAAGTTAAAAGTGCATTTTTGTTGGATACTCTGTGAATAGCAGTGCTTATAGAGTGTTTAATCCTAGATTAAATATTATCCAATAATCTGTAAATGTTGTGTTTGATGATCAGGGTATTTCTACAGGTATCACTGATAGTCAACTAGGATTGCCCCAGACTGGCGATGTGGTGCCAATACCAGTAGGACACCATGTGGACTCAGCACCAGGGATTGACACAGAAGACATATGGAATGATGATGTTGAGCAAACACTGGCAGATGTTGATGTTGGACCAACACCAGAATACACAGATTCTGACACTGAAGAATTTGCTGGAGAAAATGTTAGGAGGGACAATCCTGCTAGAATACAAAGGGATCATCTTACTTCACAGGTTATAGGAAATCTAACTGAAGGTGTAAGAACCAGAAATAAAGAAAAGAGTAAATTACAAAAATATGGCTAAACTTAGGGTTTACATGTCATCTGTGTAATATTGGTACTTGTTTTGTTTCTGCTGTAGAACCTAAGAAAGTTAATGAGGCTTTTAAAGATTGTCATTGGATAAATGCTATGCAGGAAAAACTCATGCATTTTTCTAAGAATAAAGTGTGGAAACTAGTTCCTAGGCCTACTCATGCTAATGTAATTGGAACTAAGTGGATCTTTAAAAATAAAAGTGATGAGAATGGAGTGATAGTGAGGAATAAGGCCAGATTAGTAGCCCAAGGGTACACTCAAGTAGAAGGTATTGATCTTGATGAAACATTTGCCTATGTGGCCAGAACAGAATTCATTAGGCTTCTTCTTGCAATTGCTTGTTTCTTAAAAGTCAAATTATACCAAATGGATGTTAAGGGAGCATTTTTGAATGGTTATATGGACAAATAGGCTTTTCTTTGGCAACCTAAAGGATTTACAGACCCCCATCACCCTGTCTATGTCTACAAACTTGAAAAAGCGTTATATGGTTTGAAACAAGCTCCCAGAGCTTGGTATGAGAGGTTAAGTGAATTCTTACTATGTTTTGGTTTTTCAAGGGGTGAAGGTGATAGGACACATTTTATCATGAAATAACAAAGAAGTCTGTATAGCTCAAATCTATGTTGATGATATAGTATTTGGCTATTCTAATCAGTCCACCTTGGACAAGTTTGTTAGTACTTTGATAGGTACATTTGAAAAGAGTATGATTGGGGAGCTCACCTTCTTCCTAGGACTGCAAGTGAAGCAAAAGGAAACATGAATGTTTCTATCTCAAGAGAAGTATGCTAGGAATTTGGTGAAGAGATTTGGGTTGCAGGAATCTAAGCCATGAAGACACCAATGTCCACTACAGCGAAGATTGAGAGGGATGTAACTGATTGGGAGTCTCATGTACTATCAGTCACCAGACCTGAAAAATATACTCAGTGTGTATATGTGTCAAGTATCAGGCAGCACCAAAGGTATCTCACTTAACTGCTGTAAAAAGAATCCTAAGATATATCTCTGGAACTGTTGAGTTAGGAATCTGGTAATCTCATGATACAAATTCAAACTTGGTTGGCTTTAGTGATAGTGTCTGGGCAGGGGATTTAGATGATGGAAATTCCATCGTTGGGGAGTGTTTTTATCTAGGAAATAATTTGATCTCCTGGTACAGTATGAAACAAAATTGTGTGACTTTGTCTACTGCAGAGTCAGGGTACATTGCAACTGGCAGCTGTGTAACCCAACTGATATGGTTGAAACATATGCGTTGTGATTATGGGTTAACTAGTAATACTTTTCACATGTTCTATGATAACTTGAGTGCCATTAGTATATCTAAAAATCATGTGCAACATTCTAGAACCAAACACATTGACATTAGACATCACCTTTTAACAGATTTGGTTGAAGATTAAACAATCACAATTGAACATATTGAAACCAACAACCAACTGGTTGACATGTTTACAAAACCATTAGACACTGAAAGGTTATTCAGTTTGAGGAAGGCTCTCGGCATGAGCGTGTTGTGAACACGTTGAACATACAAGTGTTGCCTTAACATCACAGGCTAACACCAGTGACTGATTGTGATGTACCCATATTGTTCTCTTATTTATTTGGTTAGTTCTTTTGATTTCCTTGTTATCTCATGTTTATTTTTCTATATTCTTGAACCATGTGGAGTCTCACTTACCTGTCAACATGATTAGATAGCTTACTTTTTACAAATGCTTTTCGATATTTTTTGATAAAACTTTCTTCACTTTGAGGTAGTGCTTCACTTGGAAAAGATGGGGTACACAGAGCTGACTGCTATGTTGTATTCAGTTGTGTTCTATTCAAGTGATAGACACACAAAACAATATAAATAAGCTGGGGTGCACAGAGTTGACAGTTATTTTGTATTCAATTGTGACTTATTTATGTCGTTTTTCTTGCATATGAGGCATATAATGGTGAACTTTTGTACTGGGGTGTCTGGGGTCCTGTATTGCCTTTCATGTAGTATATTTGCTCTCTTGTGCTAAAACCTTCTTATTGGTGCTCAGTAAGCAAGTATGCGCTATGTAATTGGGGTGTTGGGGTTCTGCGCTGCTTGCATCCAGCCCTATGTACTTTCCTGTGCATCTGCATTGATTGTGTTGACACTGGGGTGTTAGGGGTCCTGTTAGTACCCACAATTAGTGAAGACATGACCCTTCCTACCTCAAAGTGTTCGGCTTGAAAGTTATATATGTTTAACATGCCTGAAATTGAAATAAGTAAAGTTTCTATTGGTGACTGCTGATATGGTGTGTTGGCACAACACTGGGCTCATTAATGTTGGCCAAACTTTCATCTTCGCCTATTTCTGATCTGCTTGCTTGTCCTACTGTGTTGTCATGATCTTAAGGGGGAGTATCTATGGGTTTTCTTCAATTCATAAATGTCATATTCAAGGCATATCTCCTGGTTATTAGCTGCCAGTAACACACAAGTTTGTTTCTCATTGAACTATAGGAGCTTAATTATCTCTATGATGTTAACCCCTTTACTGTTTACTTTTGTGTTTTTCTGTTGTCTAACTCCCACTCCTGTTTCAGATCTAAGGCAAGCTACTGTTTGAATGGTTCATTCTAACTTTTGAAGTTCTTGGTATCTTGTTCAAATTTTGTTTATGCTAGTTTGTGAAGAAAACCTTGGTAAGACCTTGACCACACACAGACTTGGCTCATAACATAATGTTGAGATCCAATGTTGTGCCAACGCTGCATCTCCGAATGTTGTCTCAACACTCACCACAACACTGTGACTCATAAGTTATACACATTAATTGCTCTAGTCACGTGTGTCATGCCAACATGTCAGCACGTGTTGACTTAACATGGCAGGAATGGCACACGTTTTCAATATTTACCCACCCATTACTCCTACATTAATCCCCATTTTCCTTATTCATCTTATCCATATTTGAGCTTAATTTGAGCAAAATCCATTAAACCCTAGATTCTTACTTCTTTCATAATTTACTCACACGGGCTACAATGGGAAAGAAATCCACAATTTCAAATCTTGCTAATGTTGCAGCTGCTATGTCGATAGATGCAGAGGAAGTTCAACCACATGGAAGCACCCCCGCCCGCAACACTGTGGTGGCACCTGTACCACATAAAATAAAGACGACTCATGTCTATACCAGGAGAAACATGAAGTTGAAAAAGGACGCTTCTACCAGGGAGCCAACACTAGCTCCAAAAAATGTTGAGCCAGCACACGAACCCACTGATGTGGGCACAACACCCGCACCAGAAGGTGTTGTCACCACACAGGAACCTGCAATCACAAAGGCAACTCTGAATCCATCCAACGTCTTTGAGGATGTTCCCCTGAAAAATGAACATGTGATTCTAGAGGCAGAGGTGCCTGAGGAGAATCAACCACCTACTCCTCCTTCTGAAATTGAGAGGGAGAAGGAAGGTGAACATGAAAAAGATCAAGAGGAAGTTGCTGAAGAAACTGCTGAGAAAGAAGTTTCTGAGGAAGAAACAGCTAAGGAAGATGCTGATGCTGGTGAGGAAGAAGAATCCTCATCTTCTGAAGATGATGATTCGGCTGATGAAGATGAGGATGAGGGTTCAGATGAAGAAGAGGATGAGGATGATGAAGAAACCAAGGAAGAAGATGAGGAACAAAACCAGCTTGATGTTGTGCCAACATCGGCTGGGCGCAATGTTGGACTAACACCCACTGATCAGAATGTTGACCCAACACCAGCAGAGGAGGATGTGGACACAACACTGGAGTCTGAGGAGGAGTCTGAGCCTGAACCCCCAGAAACATTTGAGGCCGATTTTGCTACTGAATATATCATAATAGGTATTTCTTGACCAAAATCGCGAGTCACAACTTTACTATTATGACTGCTAGGAAGATTTGGGCTGAGAGGAACATTGTTATTGATGACTTTAAAATGAACAAGGTGTTTGAATTCCTTGAGCCTAGAAGCTTGTTATATTCCATGATTGAGATTGTCCCCTATGTCCTTGATGCTGTTAGGGAATTTTACTGTAATATGTCTAAGTTTGTGCATGCAAAGGGGTCCCCCAAGTATGGGAGAGTATATGTGAGGGATAAGTTCTACAAGTCCAATCCCTTTATCATCAATAAAGCTTGGAGGATGCCTAGAGGACAAGAGACAGAGGAAGAAATTGATGATGACAACATGATGAAGGAACTGACATGTGGACATAAGAAGAAGTGGGAGAACAAGTAGAAGGTGACTAGCTCACTTCCCTCACTGTTGTTCTATGCAAAGCCGGCTCATTCAACTGGATACCCTCAACCAACTCCACAGTCCTCACTCATAAGATCGCTGTGTTGATATACAAGTTGCATAAAGGGCATCCAGTGAACATGGGGGAGAGAATTTTCAGAATGATTGCTGAGGCTGCGCACAAGAAGGATGCAATCTTGCCCTTCTCTTGATCTATAAAATTCTCACTGATCAAGGATTCAAGAAAGGTGGAAATGAGACCTTTTTGGACAAGACTGGTCAGCTGCTCATCACTAACAACTACTTTGGAGGAGAAAGAATCATTGATCTCCCATGGAAGGATCTACATGCTCCAGGAAAGTAGTGGTGCATAGCAGGGGAAGAAGAAGGCACACAACTTCATTATTGCCTCAGTTGCTGAGGATGATTCTACCCCATCTGTGGCTATCAGCTCTGCCTTGATTCATGAAAAGCTGGATTGGTGTGATGTGATGGTTGCTAATAGGAGGAGGAAGATTGCAGACAGGGAGGTAGATATTAAGGAGATAGACACTATCAAGAAACACACGTTGGTGATGCTTTCCTCACAAAAAAAAGGGAGATTAAGCCACCAATTTTTTTGTTTCTTGTACTTTTAAGTTATTTTGAACAATTCATGTTTTGGCACAGAGAGCATGTTCTCTATTTTGTTTCTGATGGGATGTAATCTGAATATTGTTCTGCACATTGTTAATTATTCTAGTTTGCTTTGGTTTGTACTTTTGAACTAAATGCAGGTGTTGAAAGTAGGGGTGGGTAATCGAAGATTCGGTTAGGGTACCCGATTTTTCGGGTAGGGTACCCATATTTTCGGGTAGGGTAAAACCCCTACCCGATACCCTAACTAAATTTGGGGTACCCGATCGGATTCGGGTACCCTATATTTCGGGAACCCCAAACTTCGGGTTTGGGGTACCCGAATAATTTCTAGTAGCCAAAAAAAACCACTAGAAATCGGGTTACCCGATCGGGTACCCCAACCTTCGGGTATGGGGTACCCGAAATTTGTCCAGGCGCCATTTTGACGCCTGGACAAATTTCCAGTTAGTCCCCTGTTTTCAATTCGAAAGCAGGGGATTTTTTTTTAAAATCCCTGTTTTCGAATTGAAAACAGGGGATTTTTTTTCGTTATTCTTTGTTTTCGATTTTGAGAGGGAGAGGGAGAGTCGCCGCTGCCGCGGCGGCACCGTTGTTGAGAGGGCGAGAGAGAGCGTCACCGTCGGTGAGAGGTAGAGAGAGCGGGAGCTTCGTACTGCCGCGTGAGAGGGAGAGAGAGGAAGCTTGCGGGCGGCGCGACGCGGAGGCAGAGGCGGCACGGAGGCGGAGGCGGCGCGGAGGCGGAGGCGGACGGGTTGCGCGGAGAGAGAGTGATGTGAGAATGAGTGAAAAATGAAAGAGAAATAGTGAACTGTGAGAGAGAGACAGTGAGTCTGAGTGAAAAAATGAAAGAAGGAGAAAGAAAAAGAAAAGGAAAGAAAGGGAAAAAAAGGGAAAAATATATTTTTTTATTCGGGTATTCGGATACCCTATTTTTTTCAAAATCCCTACCCGAACCCGTACCCGAAATACCCTATTCGGTTAGGGTACCCGAAAATTCGGGTACGGGTAAGGTATTAATACTCGAAATTCGGCTAATAACCGATCGGGGCGGTTAGGGTACCCGAATTTCGGGTTCGATGACCCACCCCTAGTTGAAAGGACATATGAAAATGTTGGGACAACACAAAGGTTAAATGTGTTGGCTCAACACAACAGTTCTTCATTCTTAGATTAAGTGGGAGCAAATTGGAATAAGTAGGTGTTCTTATATTCTGAAATACAGGTACTTAAGCAAAATTGGTAGCAGGTGGAGTTTTGTGAAGAAAGGCAAAAAAGAGGAGATTGAAAGTGCAGGTGTTGTCAGGAAGTGTCGGTCCAACATTCTAAAAAGAGATGTTGGCATAACACTAAACCCGACACTAATCTATTAGATTTATTTAAGTTAAATATTTTATTTTGCCTTTATTCTTAAACTCATATAGTTCCACGAGTTGTAGTTATCTTTTGTTATTTTAGGGTATTAAGGATCGTGCAGATCCATGCTAGCGACGAACGGATAAACTAAAGATGCTCAAAGTTATTTGAAGATAATATTGATGATCTTATAAAGCTAACACCAAAGGAGATTTCAGAAGTATCCAATAAAGAAGAGAACGATCACCAACTCGTGTCTATCACGCCACATAACAAGGACGATCAAATCCTATAAGAAGGCGTGCTCGACATCAAGAACAATAACAAGACTTGAATTAAGTTCTAAAAGAGTAGAAGAAATTCTTGTATTGCATTGGTCTTGTTTTACTGAGTTTTATCAAGCTAAACTATAGCTCATAGATTAGTTAGTGTTAGGATTGGGTTCCTTGCTCAGTTGTATCTAGTAAGATCATTCAAGTAACATTTAGTGATTATTTCGCCGTAAGGCTCGGCATGTTATATTCATATAACCTGCTTAAAATTCATCTCACTGTGTTCGACTGCATTATTACTCTACGACTGTTGGGACAACACCCAATACGATCGGTGTTGGCACAACATTCAGTGTACACACAGTGTGTGAATCAAACAAAAGGGTACCAATCCCAGTCCATACATTCACAATTATGATATATACATTAGTAGTATAGACAATATGTAAGATATATATTTAACATTTATATATGTAACGTATGCATGTTGAAGGTGCAACGAATCAAACATAAATGAAAAATGAGCAATTAATACCCATGATATGGATTGATAAATACGCATACAAGACAGGCTCGGGAGTGGATACCTTACTATTTTAATATTTTTCTTTAATGAAGAGATTTTTATAAGTAGCTCATTTTCCAATATTTTTTGTTGGGGTGCTGGTAATAAAGGCAACCAATTATTGTTAAGACATTTATGTTGGTTGTTGGTTGTTGGTTGTTGGTTGTGAACGACATATTGATTTCACAATCCATATCACATAATATAATATTTTGTAATCTAAGTCAAAATTTTCGTATAGATCACTCTAATATTTCGACAATATGGTTTTATACACATACTCTACTTCTAAATCACTTCCAATATTCGGACTATATGATTTGGTAAATACACTCATAAATTTGGACATAACAATATCTATATTGGGTCATGAATGAAGTAATATCTACCAAATGTGTTTGTATATATTTTCTTCATATCAACCCAAATTCTTTCATTTTGAACAGTACTCATCCCTATATCAAAAAATGCCTCACTCAATTTCTTTAACCATACTCACCCATCTCATTTTGTTTCTCTTCCTAAATTTTCTAACACCAAATTTTTCTTTTGACCAATCATCTGCACTAATTAACCAAACTTGTGCCCAAAGTAATATGACACCAAATATGGATACAAAATTTTGCATTAAGCTCCTTGAATCCAATCCGAAGGTCGTAGCAGCCAAAACTAAACTTGATCTTTCTCTAGCGATCTTGGAGTTCGGAATCTCAAACATGACAAATGCGCAAAGACTCCTGCAAACCGATTTAATAAAGAATATACACAACTTGGACCCCAATTTGAAAACGGCTATGAAACAATGCAATCGGTCATATCAGATTTTTATTTACGACATCAACAGTGCTTTGGTTGAACTTAACGACGGTGAGGTGAAATCAGCTATCGCAAAAATAGTTCTTTCTTCTGGTCCGATGTATGAGTGTTGGAATGTTCTAGCAAAAGAAAATTTTACTGACGATTTCTTTTCCGTGACTCGTTATGCTGCAGAAACATTTAGGGGTACTTTATTTAAGTTGGTCTATCATTATATTCCACCGTTTTGAAAAACTTAAATTTTATTATGTTACCGATGTAATTGTGCTTATTATCGGACGTGTGATTTATTATGTTACCGATGTATTTGTACTTATTATAGTTTGCCATTACCAACACGTGTTAATTTAGCGAATTTGCATTAAACACTCTATCGTCTGGGGTCATTTGCAGTCAACACCCTTAACTTTATTTTAAAGCGGTCAACCCCCCATCATATGGCGAAATTCGCAACTTACACCAAGTCAACAATTTGGACTTTTGATTAAGGGCATTTTTTTCCAAATTTTGACCCACCTTTTTGTTATGTTAATTGTGCTCTTTAACCTATTCAGTTCCCCCCCCCCCCCCCCCCCCACCCCCCCATCCTAATGTTTAAAAAAATCCAATCTTTTTTGTACAATTGTTTAGACATAATTAAAGATTTATAAAATTTAATCCACCTTTTTAGTTTCTATTTTTTAAGACCAATGAATTTAGGCTTCTTTTTCGACATTTTAGACTTTAAGAATTTATTTTGGAGGATTGTTTTTACAACTATTTTGAAAAACAAAAGTGTCTAAAGATTTTTAAAAAAACAATTTGTCGAAAAAGAAGCTTAAATTCCTTGGTCTTAAAGAATAAGAAAGTAAAAGGGTGGGTCGAAATATAATAAATCTTTAATTTTGTTAAAATATTTTTTTTTAAAAATAAATGTTTAAATTTTTATAAGTAGGTATATCATTTGAGTCACCAATTTTGGGTGAAAACGCCGTGGACTATGACCAATTGGACTGAACTACGTTAAAAATCTTGTGCTCTTTATCTCTTTATGTTTAATTGTTTCTCAATTACAATTGCAACAGTAAAACTATTTTCTAAGTATAAAGAACTAATATTTGTATTATTTTCAGTTACCATTGCAACTATTGTCAAGTTCAACTGTATTAGTTTCCAAGTAATACAGATCCAAGATTTTTCAATTGGCATGAAAAGCGGGTCACTATACTATATAGCGTAGATTCTGGTTAAAAAGATCTTTGTTTTTTGTCTTGTGTTCTTTTCTCTATGGAGGATAATTGAGGGAAGGTATTTCGACCATAAAACCAGCTATGCTAACCGCAACCAATTACTCCTACTGGAAAAATTGGATGCAAACTTTCATTAAACAACAAGATCATAAGGCGTGGAAAAGCATTACGAAAGGGTGGAGCCCCCTAGTAGATGACAAGGGCAAAGTAAAATCTTAGCTTGAGTGGTCTGATGAGTGACTCCTCACCAATTACAACTCTACTGCTTTAAATATCATTATTGTTGCAGTTGATTATGATCAACATAAAAGTATTTCTTATAGTGAAATTGCTAAAGATGCATGGCATGCCATTGAAAACGCTCATGAAGGAAATGCCAAAGTCCGAGCATCAAAGTTGCAACTTCTGAATGTTCAGTTTGAGTTTTTCCTAACGGAAGAAACAGAAAACAAAATTGCCCAACTTCACTTAAAACTCAGACATCTTGCAAGTGAAGCCAAGACTTTCTAGAGTCCAAAATCGTGCTAAAACTCTTGAGGTCACTTCCAAGAAGATTTGCAATAAAAGTCTCAGCAATTGAAGAAGCCTATGAGATTGACACTCTGCTACTTGCTAACCTCATGGGATCTCTCACTGCATAGGAGATGAAGCTCAAAAAGGAAGGAGAGACCATTGCCAAGGGAGTTGAACTTCAGGTAAATCTCCAACAAAGCAACCCAAGCACTGACTTGATCCAATGCATGGCACTCCTCACAAAAAGATTCTACAAAATGAACAAGAACTGGAATAAAGGTAACTATTCTAGTACTGGTGCAAGTCCCTCTGATAACTTTAAAAAGGCTTCAATTACTAATAGACTTAACAGCAAAAAGACTGGGAAAGGTATCCAATGCAGGGAATGTCATGGCTTTGGACAGATAAGGACTGATTGTGCGGACCTTCTGGAGAAAAACATAAATAGAGCTATACTCACATGAAGCGATGATGAGTTTGACAATAGCGATGTGTATACAGAAGAACACGCCGATGTTGCATTCTCAACTTTCATTCCGTTCACTAGGGCTAATATGGCTGTTGCAACTGACATTCGGACTGAATACGATTGCGACTCAATTGATAACTCCATTTTGGATGAAGGGGATACTGCCATGTCAGATTTTGAAGCCATATGTAAAAGGAATTCTGAACTAAAAGCCCAATTCAAAATCCTATCATCATCTAGAAGCCTGGTGAGAATTGACAACAAAATCCTGGAGCTTGAAAGAATTATTTCACTAACTGTTGAAAGAGATCTACTCTCTGAAGATCTGGAGACAACTCTCAAAGCCCACAAAGCACTGAACAATGCTCTTTCTCTAACATAAAATGAACTGAAAGTAGTGATGAAGAATGCTAAGTTACTTACTTGAGGAACTAAAGAATTGGGGAAAATCCTGGACACTCGAAAAGTTACAACTGGGAAAACTGGAGTAGGGTTCATTGACCCTGTCAATCCGAAATGCCTTGGAAACACCAAAGTAACAGTCTCAAAGAGAGGAGTTTAAATTGCACTTGACTACTCTCAGATGCAACTTCCAAACAATCAGGTAAATTTTAGTTGTAATTCGAATAACACTAACACTAGGCCTGTTTCCATTTACATGTCTCAAAGAAGTTGATTTATTCCAACCTGTCAATACTGTGGGGTACAAGGTCACATTCGACCCTACTGCTATCAATTGTGGGAATCTTAACAACATATTTAGAACAAATCAACTGAAGTGGCTAAAAGAAAGAGAAAGAAGAGTCGGAAGAAGAAAGCCAAGAAACGTTCATCCCCTATTGCAACTGTGAAATCAGTAAAACAAGTTTGGGTTGAGAAATCAGCCAAAACTCTCACTTCCCTTGCTGCTTAAAACTCTACATCACAACATTCTTTAAACTTTAAGTCTTGGTTTTTTTTATAGTGGTTGTTCCATGCACATGAGAGGAGATAAAAGTATCTTGGGCAACATCATGGATGGACGTAAAGGAGACGTGGTCTTCTGAGATGGTAACCGAGGAAAGATCCCTGGAAGAGGAATATTGAATGTGAAAGGTTTTCCTAAACTATGAGATGTATTTTATGTTGATGGCTTGCATGAAAATTTGATTAGCATACGTCAGTTATGTGATGATGATTTTTATGTTAAATTTACTAAAGATGAATGTGGCCAACATGAGAATCTGGTGTTACAGGAACTAAGAAGTACTGAAAAGTTTTATACTTTGACAAATTGTAACCCTGTCATGAGATCACTGACTTGCAACTTTAGTGATGATAATCTTACAGATCTTTGGCACCAAAGGTTAGGTCACATCAACTTTAAATCACTTTCCAAGCTTCAAGACATTCAAGTTGTGAAAGGACTGCCCGAAATTGGTCCCAAACCTATGGGTAAGTGTACTTCATGCATGAAAGGAAAGAAAAAGAAGACCAGTCATGCAGTGTTGCATGATTCTCCTTCTGAAAGAATCCTTGAACTTCTTCATATGGATCTTGTGGGACCAATTCAAAAGGAAAGAATCTCTGGTAAATGATACATTTTTGTGTGTGTTGATGACTTCTCACGATACACTTATGTTGAGTTTTTGAATGGAAAAACATGAATCTCTTATTGCTATTAAAAAACATGTGCAACACTGTTGTAATTGAAAAATATTTTACAGTCAAAATAATCTGAAGTGATCACGACAAGGAGTTTAAAAACACCAACTTTTATAACTTCTCCAATGATAAAGGTATTTTTCATAAATACTCAGCACCAATTACACCACAACAAAATGGTGTGGTTGAGCGGAAGAATAGGATGCTAATTGAAATGTCTCGAGTTACGCTGAACTCAAAAAAGTTAGCACTTTGCTTTCAGGTAGAAGTAGTGAATACTACATGCTACCTTACAAACCGTGTTTATCTACATTCAGGTACAAACAAAACTGCTTACAAGATATGGAAAGGTAAACTCCTAGTGTTCACCACCTTCACATTTTTTGTTGTACTTGTTATGTACTTAATGATAGAGAACAAAGGGGCAAGTTTTGATACAAATTTCATTTGGGCATCTTTATAGGCCACCATCGCAACAACCACTCATACCGAGTTTTCAACATTTATACCCAAATTGTTGAATCATCTAATGTTGAGTTTGATGATTACTGGGATTTTGCATTAGCTTCCTCGAAGGTCAAAATTACTGAACTGGTTGAACCATCTCAGCACTCAGAGGATGTAGAAGTCGTGGCTCCTAGGGGAACTGGAATCACACCCACAGTTGCAACTAGTCTTGATGCACCGATAGTTGCAACTGAGACTGAAGCACCTGAGTTAACTCCTCTTCCACAAAGTTCAGATGAACAACCATGTCTAGAATACAGGGAAGCACCTCCTCACATAAAGAAGAACCATCCGCCTAAATCAGTAATTGGTGAAATGAGTGATGGTATTATAACTCGTGATCTTTCTCGAAAGAGGTATGACAAAATGGTACAATTTGTGAGTTACAGCTCTAAGATAAAACCGAAGAATATGAAGGAAGCCCTGTTACAAGAAGCATGGATTGAAGCTATGAAGGAAGAACTAAACCGGTTTGAAAGAACCAATGTTTGGGAACTCGTGACAAGCCTGCTAAATGTGAACATCATTGGTACCAAGTGGATATTCAAGAATAAAACCGATGAGCTTGGTAACATTGTGTGAAACAAATAAAGGTTGGTTGCCTAGGGATACACTCAAGTGGAAGGAGTGGACTATGATGATACATTTGCCCCAGTTGCAAGACTGGAACCCATCCGCCTCCTACTTGTTGTTGCGTGTGTTCTACGATTCAAGCTTTTTCAAAAGGATATTAAGCGTGCATTTTTAAACGACTATCTAAATGAAAAGGTTTTCGTATAACAACCTATAGGGTTCACTGACCCACACTTTCCAACTAATGTGTTAACTAAAAAGAGCTCTTTATAGTCTCAAACAAGCACCTTGATTTTGAACCAAGTATTTATAGTTTTCATGGGTTTGGACTAAATCATTCCAAACCCATGAAAACTCCTATGGGATCTACTCACCGGCTCAATAAAGACGAGAGTTGCAACTCTATTGAACCAAGTATTTATAGAAGCATGATTGGGAACTTACTTTATCTCACTACTAGTCGACCTGACATTTTTTTCAGTGTAGGAGTCTGTGCACGATACCAGGAGAATCCAAGAGAATCACGCCTTAAAGCTATCAAAAGAATAATTCGACACATTTCTAGTACACTTGATTTTGGTCTCAGTTACAACTTTAACGACAATGTATCTCTTGTAGGATATTGTGATGCAAATTGAGCCGAATGTGCTGATGATCGAAAGAGTACAACTGGAGGATGCTTCTATCTTGGGACTAACTTAGTTTCATGGTTTAGTAAGAAACAACACTCCATCACTCTTTCTACACCTGAAGCTGAGTATATTGATGCATGTAGTTGTTGTACACAATTAGTTTGAATGAAGCAACATGTTGCAAGACTATGGTATTACTCAAAAAGGACTTTTGCTTTATTGTGATAATACTAGTGCTATTAATATCTCAAAAAACCCATTTCAACACTCTCGCACTAAGCACATTGATATAAGATACCATTATATTAGAGAATTGGTTGAAGCAAATACTGTTGAGCTGCATCATATGTGTACTAAACTTCAACTTGCTGGGATCTTTACAAAGGCTCTCGATGTTACACGATTTGAACACTTTCGTAAGTCGTTGGGACTCTTTCTCATGTAAATTGCAACAGGGACACCATTGCAACCCAGGGTGACAAATCTGGATTTTATTCACTATCTTTTGACATTATGTGTCCTTCATTTTTGCTCCGAGTCACATGTAATGCCCTTCAGTGGTGCTCTGCTTCAAAAGAAATAAAACAAAAATTAAAAGGGTATAACAAAGGCTCTACTGGCTCATTGTTGCAACTGGGAAAAGCTACCTAACCTAAAAGAAACAAAAGCTATCAATTCATATATTACACGTCTTGTCATTGAAAAGAGCTCTCTTGTTCACAAATGTATCAGTGTGAAAGCTACCCGTTTGTTTTTTTTTTTTTTTGTTAAGTTGCAACTGAGGATCCATGATGATATAAGTTAGTACTTGAGGACACAAAATCTCAGAATATATTGGATTTCTTTTTTAATATTTCATTCCTTGTGGGTTCTAAGTCGTTGTTTGTGAATTATATGATTCAGACTTTTTCCTATCTCCTCTCAGTTGTGTTTATTTTATGTCACATTAAGATATGTTGTATTTATGTTTGATCAAAAGATATTATTTCCTTCATGATTATCTCATAAAGATTGTGTTGATTCGTCTCCTCTTATTGTGTATCTTAAGATTTGTGCTTAGAAGGAAAGATTGACCAGATTCTGGAGAGATTATATTTTGGTGGGAAACTTTTCCCCCTTATTTCTAGGTCTTGAAATATTATTTATTACTTCTTCTTCCACTTATACTCACCCACAATTTCCATAATTCTCTCTCAAATTTTCGTAGGTCTCTCCACCTCTACTTTTAAGTTCCTCTATCAACATATGGGTGCCTCCTCACAGAAACTCGCCACCATGGAACACGACGACGAAGAGGTCCTTGAAATGGACCGCTTGCAAATAATTCCACCTTCCAACCCACCCTATACAGCAGAATCGGATATGGAAGAGATTCATGATCCTTCAACGGGGGAAGAGCATCCACAACCCATCCCCGACCTCACCTCACCACCAACGCCAACGCCCGAGTAGACCTCTGCCTCTAACAAGGGAAAAATAAAATTGGGGGAATCTGTCTCCACTCCAGCCAATTTTGATGATATTGTTGTTACATCACCTGCTCCGATTGCCCCCACCTCTTCTAGGGTTGCAACTTAGAAGCGTACAAAGGTTCTTGCTAGGAAATCAATCACATGATGGAAATTGTATAAAATTTCCAAGCGGTCCTCATCGGAAGATGAGGTTGACAAGGACGAGGGTCATGAGGGCGACATTGATGTTGAACCCTCTTCGAAGAAACGGCGGTCTGCGCCTGTGCAAAAGAAGGCTACACCCTCACCTACTGAAGATCATTTTACCTTTTCTGAGTTGCACCTGCTTCCACAACCCTAAAAGCGGCTCGAGCCTATTTCGACGACATTTATACACCAGAGGCCCATGTTAAATTCGACAAATATTTGCAATGGCCCATCATTGATGAACGCTCTCTGAATCTAGACTCCTATTCTAAAAATGATGTCCTTGATGTGCTGAAGAAGAGAGGCTGGCTTGTTGAAACTTAGAAGGCTATTGCATTTAGTACCACTCTTTTACATGAGTTTTATGCCAATATCACGATGCAACTGGACGTAGAGGGATCATATTAGTGGCACTAGGTGTTTGTGCGTAACAACATCTGCTCCATCACTCCTTAAATTCTCTCTTTGGCCATGGGGGTTCCTGAAGTGGACATTAGAGACTTTTCATAGTTGTGATTGGAGCAAAACCTGGGCAAAGTTGCATCTGAACTCACTAGATGAAAGGTTAAGTGTTGGACTCTTGGCTCCTCCCTTACCAGCAGTGACCTCACCAACAGGTATAATATCTTGTTTTGCATTTTAGTTCGCCACTGGATGCCCCGATCACAAACACCCACTATGAGTTCTGATGTTGCATCTGTCTTGTTTCGAATTGGTACTGGTGTTGCGATTGACCTTGGCAAACTTGTGTTTGAGCGACTGTATCTAGAGACTTTTCTAGATTTTTGTATCTCTCTTGGATATCCGTCTCTTACTTATAGGGTTCTGGTGGATCGGTTTCCTTCTCTAAAAGTGAGTAAGGATCACTTAACTCTTGTTCAAAATATGCACGCTAGCACCAAGGTAATCAACAAGCTGCCACCCTCTCCAGTTGCAACTAGCAGCTCATCCAAGAAAGCGAATAACTTGATTTTCGATGATACTGTCAACCTTGAAGAAGTCCACATGGAGCTCTCCCGCTTGCATGGATTGTATGATCGACAGAGAAAGTCGCATGAAGAGCTGAGCGCAACCATGGACATTATGGACTCTAAGCTGGACAAGCTGTTGCAACAGTCGGCTGCCCCTTGATCTCTTTTGTCAAAAAGGGGGAGAAAGGTTTTGATGGAGAGATGTGCGTAAGGGCGAGCACTGCCAAGTTTTTTAAAACTATTCTCGTACTTCCTTAACTTTTTGAACAAATTTTAATATTTGTTGTTTTTACGGATAGTTGCACCGGTGTTGCAACTGATACTGCATTCCCACATTGTTTTATCATGAATGTTTAGAGCCTTGTTGTTCACTAACTGCTTGTGCAGATGGGAAGATTGTTAGGGCCAAATTCCTACTGTTGGGCTGAATTTGTTTGGGTCAAACTAGGTTAAATATTGATCTTGTTTTGTAAATCATGTTTGTTAAGTTAATCTTATTTAGATGGTAGTTATCTAATTAACTTACCTTATCTTTAAAAGATATTATCTTATCTTACATGATTAACTTACTTGATGATTAAGATATTAATCATATCTCCTATTTATGTATCTAGAAATATTAATAGGCATATACATTATAAATATTCTTACGATCGTGCACAATCTACTGGATAAGGAAAGAAGATATGCGAGAATTGCAACTGAAGATCTACCAAAGATTCTACCTATGCCTATATAAGGACCACACTCGACACTTTAGAGGACAAGCTTTGAAAGATAGTTTATGATATTAGTCATGTATCGAGTCAAAGTCTTTTTAGTGAGAACTTCGAGTCAAAAGAACTTTGGATTAATCTTGAAGTTCTCTGACTCTAAGGAGTATACCGAATATAGTTGTGGGTTAGGTGTTGCAAACGGTAAATTATAGGGAGTCTAAATTTACATTGGAGTAATTCCTGTCATTGTAATTCTTAAGTTGGTATATCATTTGAGTCACAAATTTTGGGTGAAAATCCCGTAGACTAGGACCAATTGGACCGAAGCACATTAAGAACCTTGTGTTCTTTATCGCGTTATGTTTAACTGCTTCTCAGTCACAATTGCAACAGTAAAATTGTTTTCTAAGTATAAAGAACTAATATTTGTATTATTCTCAGATATATTTGCAACTATTGTCAAGTTCAATTGTATCTGTTTTCAAGTAATATGCAAAAGAGAACTTTCGATATATATATATATATATATATATATATATATATGCAAAAGCTGCATTTTGTCATCTATAATTTCGATCACCACTTATTCTTTATGACAAAGATAACTTTCGCAAACCAGAATCATATCTTTCATTAATGAATCATACTTACAATGAAATGGTTAAAAAGCGATGTATTTATCTTTTAAGCGATTTAATTACGCGTATGCATTTTTTAAGTAATTTAAGTCTGATATGTATTTGTAATTTTAGGTGATTTGAGCTGAATGTATGTTTTCTTAAGTTATTTCTAGCTTTAGTACGTGCATTTTTATGATTTAGTGTCATGTATGTCTTTAGATTTAGTTTGTAATTTTTAAAGGTGATATGGGTAGTGTATGTTTGCAAACTCTTTTAAAAAGATAAAGCGTGCAACTAGCATGGCCAGCTTTTTCTTATAGTAGGTGGTTTATTTATATATTTTAAATGTACACTATTTTTTCAAACACCAACAACTCGTGAATTAGAAGTAATTTTACAACTTAACTTAAATTATGAACTTATAATTTTTGAAATTGAAATGAATTTTCATACTCCACCTTAGACGTCCTGCTTGGTTTCTAGAAGTAGTGTGAATTCTTGATGTGTTTTTTCAGTAATGTAATTTGGTAATAGATTGTTTATTACTGACGAAGTGCAAGATTACAATTAATTATACAATAACCAATCTAATACAATTTATGTCAATTTATCACTAGCGATATTTATGGGTTAAATTTAGTTCAAAATACCGAAGACCTACTATCGGAAGCTTGACTGGATCGCGAGGATGATGATATGTAGAATCCTGAAGGATATCGAATATCTATATCAGGGATCCCTAGATGTCGGGATGAGTAGATATTGGGAGTGAGTGGATATCAGGAGTGAGCGAATATCGAGCGTAAATGTATATCGAGGACGTAAGTGTATCGAGGAACACTGTATATCGAATGTGGTATACCAAATGCTCCTAGATATCGAATATGGGTATTCGATATCAGTGGGTATGTGGTGCTATTAATTATCAATCTATCTTGGTATGTAGAGTGGGGGTATTTATAAACCTTGGGATGCGGGTGCCACAATCGTCATTCCCAACATGCAATGTACTATATCGAATGTCGTATTCGAGATAGTAATGTATATCGTGTGTCAATCCCCGATATACAAGCATTGGGTCGGCTATTTGCTGGGCTTGGCCCATGTAATTGGGTGGGCAATCCCATTACGGGAATTGTCCATATCATGTAGTCCCCCAGTTTAGAGTTATTATTGTAGATGATAATTCGTAAACTTAATTTGTATGCTCATGTATTTTATTAAGGGATACTCTTACCCTCCCCCCTCCCAAGTTTTTGAGTTGCATAAACAACAAATTGGGATAGGGAATATAGAGTTCAGATACTCCCCCATTTTTCTGGATAATTTGGTTAAGTTGGAAGTCAGAAATTTAGTGATATCGAGTGGATATCGATATCTCCCCGATATAGAAGCGTATTTATTGTCGTCGAGGCCCACATACCCTGTTTATTATCTAAGCTGATCCCCCTGTCTTGTCCGGATGCTATTATTTTATTGGGGATCATTTGTCATTTTCTATATCGGATATCGAATTTCCAGTATATCGAAGCAACAAGCTATGTCGGGTCTCCACTTTCAATATAGGATATTCGATATGCGAATTCGATATACATATCCCTTATCGGATTTCGATATGTATATTTGATATTCGATAATATATTTTGCTGAGTGTTACTAGTATTTTTTCGAGGAATTTTGGTTCGGATTAAGAATCCTCTTCGTCGAAAAGAAGACGTGCCGCCAAGAGAGTATGTGCTTGCCGTTCGTGTAGGGAGTGAACCTATATAGAATTCCTCAACCGCTAATGAAATTGAGGAATGAGATATACCTCATAATGATCAGTAGGATGGGGTGTCTAATCATGGAACTATGCAAGTACCGCGTATTGCAGCCAACGTCAGAATTCCCCGCGTTCATTTATATTAACGGAGTTTTCAATTCCCTGCCCATTTTGTGGTTGTCAGAATGGGGACGGATAGTGGTAGTATTGTTGTTGGTAATCACAAAAACGTTCAAGAGGGGTTGACTGTTGACGAGGCGAGGCAACGTGTTTCTCTCGTGCTTTAACAATTTCACTTTATCTCCTTTATCTCCGATGGTCTTTTCGTGTGTTTTCGATAAATCTTTTTAAGTTTAATTTTCTCTCTCTTCTCTTCCTTATTTTTTAACTTTTGTGGATTGCGAATCTATATCCATGGCGTCTTCTCTTCTGCTACTATTACTACTTCCACTATTAGCGGTATTGTTGCCACTTAGATGAGTTTCGTCGGTGCTATGGCGGGTACCAGTGTTACTCCTGACATGGAAAGGGCCACTGTTATTTCATCATTGCCTGTGGCGCTGCCTTCTTTGGGGGTAGGTGTGCTCAGGGTGAGAGGCATGGTGGGTCTCTAATGAGAAAGAAGGGGACATTGGATGAGGCAAAACCGAAACACGTTTCGGTGGAGGATATAGCCACTTCCGCCATGTAGCAAAAGTACTTGCTTTTGCAGTTGAGAAAATTCGATGTGGATTCCAAGGTGGTGGAAATACTCTTCCAACGAAGCGGCCATACAATCTGCTTAAGGACTTGGTTACCATTTATGCAGCTCAAATACGGGCAGGCTTGTAAGCATTGACGCTCCCTTTTTTTGTGACGTGTTTTGAGTGTGTGGCCTTTCTACGAGCTAAGTGACGCCGAATGGGTACACTTGTTTGGCCTAATTCGCATATGTGTGCATGATAAGGGGGTGTATGTTACGTGGAGCAATGTTTGGTGGTTTATGGGGTAAGCCTATCGCCTTCAGACCCTCATTTTTACTATTTACTCCTCGAATCTCCAATTACCATTTTATGGATAACACTTCCTCGTTCTTTGGGGACTGAAGACTCGATATTGTTACGTGCATCATGTTAGGACAATTTTAAAGATCAACTTTTCATGGCAATGGAGGCCTTCATGCCAGGACGTAAAATATACGAATGCTTTGGCGAAAGAGATGGCCGTTGAAGGTTTATTTTCTCCCGTATACGATTCCACCAATATTTTGGAGGATAAAACCTTCGCCTTCTTCTATAGAATAAGGGGCTTAAATTTAGTGAGTACGGGTATCTGAACTCTTCCGCGTGCTGACTTTAGTGTTGCTTGTAAGTATCATAGTTTTCTATCAATTTGTTTTTTCCTTTTTCGACTTTTGTCTAGTTTGTTGTCACTAATAGGTAAATTTTTTATGAGCTCTTATAGACACTAAAAAGTTGGAACTGGGAGGTCTGTTGGGGTCAGCCTATGCAGATTCAGGCAAGAGCAGACATACTGGGGGTGATAGCAAGTTGCCACTCAAAGTCGTGGATGTGGGAGTGAGGACCTTCCAGATGTGGGGGGTGTTTGGATCCCTCTATAAGAAGAAGAAAAAGAAAATTAGGGGGTAGGGAAAAAGAAGAGGGCCTTTGATAAGGAGGCTTCCTTAGCAGGGGATGGGAAAACAAAAAAGTGAGCCGCCGAGGGGGAGAGGAAGAAGAGTGGAAATATTCTGACTTCTCCAAAGAGAATATCAATCATGGGGTGTGAGCTTGTAGGAAGATATCATTTTGGCGGGGATATGTTGCTCATTTTTGCAAGCATCGTCCAATGGTCGTCCGCGGAGTTCCTTATTTGTCTCATAAATTGATCGAGGATTGGGTTGATCGTACTCCAAATCTTCTGATAGGGAAGGCGGTTCTGATCTATGAGGGGAGGATCTAGTCTTGGGGGCGACAACTATTCGGTTGGCCAAGATTTTTGTGAAGGTGAAAGTTTAGTCCCCTCAAAGGGAAGTGTTGGAGGTTAGTAGTAGGGAGTTGGGGAAGAAAAATGAAAAAGTTCCCTCTGTAGTTTCAGAAAAAGGCAATGAGGACGGGAAAATGAAGTCCTTGGTTAGGGGCGAAGCATCCCCTATTGTTGAGAACATTGTTGTGCCTTCACCTAGGCCTTTTTGTAATGAGGAAGTATCCTTGGCCGCTGGCAAGTTAACAGCAGAGGACGATTCTTCAGTCCTTCAAGTACATAAAGTAGAAGAAATCTGCATGCGTTTGAGCATTACCTTGGAGATGGTAAGTACTAGTACGACTGACGCATGACTTTATTGGTTTTCACGGGTTGGTGTCTGAATTTCGTATATCTTATGTGGCTTGTACGGGTGTTGACGGTATTGGAGGAAGTTTGGGCTTTATATGACCAGACCCGAGCGGGTTGCATTTTTGGAGGCTCGCCTTAAGGCTATAGAGGCAGAGGGGCTTTCATTAGAGTAGTGGGGGAAATACGAGCAAGATTACGTCAGGGTGGAGGGATTAAGGGCCAAAGCAGTTCAAGCTTGCAAAGAGCGGGAAGAGCTTTGTGTAGAACTTATGCAACAATTGGAAATGATCGAAGTAGAGAAGCGAGAGTCTTATTAAAGAGTTGGTGGCGTTACAGGCTGAAGGGAGGCAACTGCGTTGGTCAAAGGATGAGGTGGTGAGGGCGAAGCCAAGGCTAGAGAGCATGAATGACGAGCCGAGTTGGAACAATCATCTGGCTAAGACCGTGAAACAGGCTATAAAGGTGGCGTTGGGTGAATACAAGGGCTCGTCTAAGCATTATGACGTTTTTTTGCCAACCGTTTTTGCGGCATGTGGAGTATGACTACTAGGGATGGCGCGAGAAGTGTAAGGAGCTATAGGTTTATAGGCACGATGTAAACTTGGCGTTGCTTTGGCACAAGGGCTGGGTATTGTCGGAATCACTAGATGCGGTTCTGCCATTGCTGGCTTCTCATATGGGTTCAGCTAGCCCGACGCCCGCCTGTGTAACTCCGGAGCTTTGTATGGCCCTAGTGCCATCGGCCCAAGAAGACCAGACTGATAGTTTAGCGACTCGTAGGGCATAATTAGGTGTGAGCTCCATGGGAAAGAGGGATTTCCCATTATTGTTGTACTTCTTATGTATGTTTTCCTTAATTGTTGGTCGTAAGGGGTAGCAAGGTCTCCTTGAGATGTAAAGACAACAAAAGTATTTAACTTGACTGTTTAATTAGCATGGAGTACCTTGGTAATACTTTTATGTTTATTAAAATCCAAGTAGCCCGTATTGCAGGGGTATTTTTTGTTTTTGTGAAATTGTTCATCTGTGAGCACAGAGGGATGCGGTGCATGTTTCCTCTCTTTCCCGCGACCCTCTTTGTCAGCGTTAGAAACGAGCTTGATTCATTGTTGAACCTTTATATAATGCTTGTGTGGGGAGGTTAAGGGGTACAAAATATGTAGAGGAGTCACAAGTCTCCTACTGAGATAGTTGCAAGATTTTTACATCCCATTAGAGGGTTGTAAGGCCCCCTTGTTGTATTGTTTTTTTTTTTTTGGATAAGGAGGTGCCCTCAAATTGTCTCTAGGGCCGCAAGACCTATTAATTGTTTTGCATTCTTAGGATCGTTGTTCCATTTGAACTAGTTCCAGGACTAAGTTTTCCCTTCAAGTGGGTGGTCCCTATTGGACACATGAGTCTCCTTTTGGGCCGATTTAGGGAGGCATACCCTCCTTTCATTGTTGGTTTTATTTTGCATTCGAGACGAATATCCCTCAACCGAGGTAGAATTGTAAGATCTTTCTTATCGTACGATGGGCGCCTTTCCTTCGAGGCCACTTTGTGCCCCTTCTGTGGCATCATGTGAAATAGGGAGAATGGTTGTGTTCACCTTTTTGTTTTATCTGATTGACATAATGTCTTACTTAAGTAATAATTACCCTGTGAGGGCTCATTAAGATAATTTATTACTCAAGCGGCCGTTCACTTTCCCTTACATGTGGACTCTCACGATCACCCCAAGATTTGTATATGTAGTGGGTTTTGGGGGTCATCGCACCTTCTTTTCTTCATAAATGACTTTTTGGCAGAAAACTTCTTGTTATAAATAACGAGCCGTGGTCATTTTTCTTTCTTACTCGGTGTTGTAAAGGGGTTTAAGATTTTTCTTCCTTGGGAAGTTGGAAGAGTTTTCTTTATTTCCTTTGTCAGTGTACGCTTCTAGTTATTCTCACCATGTCTCAGTTTAGTTCACCTTTTAGTTCACGACGATAGAGGAGTGGAAGCTCTTAGTGGACAACAAAGGAATCTGCGTTGACTAGGAAGGTTCCCATTTTTCGTTTGACCACGTAATGGATAGTATTCTTAATGATTTCATATGAGAAGAGCATGATCACCCTATCCCACCTTGCGTAGAGTATGTCTAGAGTTGTTTTGCTCCATACTCTATAGTTGGTCGAGGGAGGATTGGCTCGTTGTCCAGTTTTTCGATTTGGAAGGCGGTGCGCGCTCAGTTTGAGCAAGTTTCTCTAGAAGTGGGGATGTTTGACATTATAATCCCTTTGGTGGACTAGCGGGCTTATGAACACCCCCTCAAGGGTTTCCTCAAGGTGTATGGGGAACAGGTTAACAGTGGCTTAAGATGTCTTTTTCACCCCATGGTGAAGGAGATATTTCACTTCCTATAGATCGGTCCTAACATGCTAACCCCGATGTCCTATAGGTACATAGTCAGGTTTATTGTGTGTTATGCTTTGCTAAACATAGATTTCTCCCATCTTTGGTTTGCAACAACCTTCTCTTTGGGGTTGGCCCCCCTGATCCCCCTTCTTTCCCTTTTACAAACTCAGGGTTTCTGAATTCATTTTTGGAGCTTGGTTCAGGTGTTAGATCTCAAGGGGACTGCAAGAGGGTATTTTTCTTTATGCATCCTTGTCAAGCTTCGGTAGTTGTCTAGGGAATGTGTAGTCGATGGGGGATTTCTTATAATCGGGTGCACGCAGATGCCGTGGACCCGACTCATCAGAATTTGATTCAATTGGGTCTATATAGTGGTCGTTACGACATAGATTCGATGTTAAACCCTCCCATAGTTTTAGTTCGGATGGCTTCACAACAAAGTGGGGAGGTGTCAGAGTCTCTATAGAGCCCTTTACATTTTAACTCTCTGTTCCGTAAGTTATTTTATTTTGGTGTTTAAACTTTCTTACACAAGATGTTCGTTTTGATTGTTTTGTATTGATGATTTAGGAGAGGAGATGAGTGTGCACGCTTGAGAGCCATGTCCGGTTAAAAGCTTACCTCTAATCCCAGGGCGCGTCCAAGTGTTAGGATTCACGCCTCTTATGTTGCAATCATCACAAGTGTTAGAGGCGGGATTAAATCAGGGTGTTTGATTCTCTCGTCCTATGGTGAAAATCCAAGTGATCCTGCCTCATCTCATTCTTTTAACATAAATGTACTATCTTTATTTTTGGAGGTTTGTGGCACTTGCGATTATTGTAGGATGTATTTACGAGGGATACAAAACAATAAAGATAGAGAACTATGTTACCTTTCTCATACTTGACACTTCAAAATATCTTTAGTAAGAATGTGTGTAAAGTATGTTCTCTTTGGTCTGAATGCGCCTCTTTAGCATGAGCGGGTTTTTCCTTTAGCTTGACTATTTGATATTCTTCCAGCTATCTTTTTTGGTGGAGGTCATGGAGGTTCTTCAGGAGTAGCCTCATTAGATACGTTCTTTCTTTGTCGGTGAATAATGGAAATATAGGTGTCTTTGGCGGAAGCCCAACGTTACTGGGGTCAATTGGACGTTAAGGTGGAGACTCTGTGGGCTGTGCAAAGGGGACAACCACATGGTAACGTGGGGATCTTAGAGGCATTGAATAATACTTTACAATCAGAGCGGGCCCAATCAATTTTCTTGAAGGAGAGGTTAGAGAGGCTATTGTCTCATTCAGGGAAAACCCCGGAAAAGATCATTGGGGTGATGCGCATACAATATTAAAAACGGGGGGCGTCCGAGGCATTTTCAAGCTTGACAGGGAGAGAAGCTCATGAACTCCTCTTGATGGGTTATAACATTTGCCGGGAAGTGGTCTGAGCTACTCTTGGGTTCCTTGTTGACTTGGTTGTTCCAAGGTTGGTGATTGATCCGCACTCCCAAGGGCAAGAGGCACGCCAGGCATCACCAGCTAGGGGATCTGATGTAATATGGGGGAGACTCGGGAAGCGATGAATTCGAGTGTTCCTACCCTGTTCCTAAAGAGCGTAGGATAACTATTCAAGAGGGGAAACACCTTGTTTGCCACTAGCGAGGGTGGTGTAATGATGAGGGACAATACCTTGTATGATTTTCTTTTCTAGCGTGATCGAAGCTTTCCTAGTTAAAACTTTTTGCAGCCAAGTTGTCAAGTGCCAACAAAATTTGATCTATAATGGAACGTTTTTTGTATTTTAGGAACAACTATTTTATTTGCATTTAAATTCATTATACATATATCGTTCTCTACATCTAAAGATAGCATGGACGTAGTTTGATCACATACCATGTCATCGGGTATTCCCTTCCCATCATGTCTTATAGTAGGTAACTAATCACCTTAGTGGTTTATATGGTCCACCTTTTTAAATACTAAGAAACTGACCTAAAAGTTACACTCTCTTACATTGGAGTTATAATAGCATCCCATACGATCTTTATAATGTTGTGTTTGTGCGGCCTCTCGTTGCCTTTGTTCACCTAGAAGATCTAGGGCGAATGCTAGGTTGGGACTGTTTTGCACCTCTTCGTATTTCAGGATCCTCTATATTTGGGACATCATCTCGGATGGTAGTACGGTCTCACTACCGTAGGCAAAGCTAAACAAAATTTTGCTCGTGGCAGCTCGTCTAGTGGTTCTATAAGCCCATAATACACCATGTACCTCTTCAACCCACTTAAATTGGTATTGATCTAGTCGCGCTTTGAGATTCTTGAGGAGAGTGCGGTTTGTGACTTTAACATGTCCTTTTTCCTAGGGATAGGCCACTAAGGAATAACAGAGGTTTTTATTCCAGTAGTCACACCATTCTTCCAATTGTTCACTGTATAATTGTAGCCCATTACATTGAACAAGAATTGCGATACTCAAAAGTGGCATAATATGTTTTGCCATATGAAGTTGATTGATTCTCCTACGGTGATTTGGGCCAAGGGTTCAGCCTAGACCCACTTGATGAAGTTATCTACTGTGACCAAAAGGTAACTCTTTTAACCTTTATCAGGGAGCATCAGTCTAATTATGTCTATTCCCCGCTTATGGAAATAGCATGGCACAGTGTCCGACTCCCAAGGTGTTGCAGGTTGGTGGATTCGTAACACGTGACGTTGGCATTGAAGGAACTTCTTGGCGTGGTTGCTACAGCCGAACAGCATAGTGGGCTAGAAGAAACCTTATCTCAAGATTTTGAGCACCAGGCTAGTCTCACGGAGTGATTTGTGCCACTTCGTCCATGACCTGGTTGGCCTATGTTGGATCGAGGCATCGTAGATAAGATTGAGAGTATGAATTATGATACAAATTTCTTTCTCGAAGGAAAAATCGGGTTGCTCGTCGACCTAGGTCTTTAGGTTGCATCCTTTCGATGGAAAACTTCTCGGGATGTAGCATATATTCTCCAACGTCTGTCACCCACGTTTTTAAGAGACTACAGTGGCCATCGTCGAAGCGCGCCTCTGATTCCTTTGAGATAGGTGGTTGGTGGGAAATGTGATCTTCTTGGTAACAATAGGTAAAACCTGGCAAGCCATTTTAGAAAGGGCATCCGCCTCTTGGTTTTGAGTTTGGGGAATCTGTCGGGTCTCATAGGCTTCACATATTTGCTAAACAGTTAACTGCAAGTCGCTATGTATGACCAATCTTTTCATTCTTCCTTCTCTGACCAGCACATGGCAATGAAGAGGGCCTTGTGTTCTATTTTGTTATTGGACATAGGTGACTTGAGATGAACGGTGAAGTTGAAAACCTCATTGGCGCCTTTTGGGATGAGTCTTCGAAAAAGAATCCCAACTCCCCCTCTTGAAATTTTGGAGGATCCATTGGCATAGATTGTCCAGATAGGTTCAGAGGTAGGCGGGTCCGACTTCCCATGCATTTCGAGAATGAAATATACCAGTACCTGGGCTTTGATGGTTGAGCGCAGAGCGTACTGAATGTCAAATTCCCCTAATTCCACTATCCATTTCACAATTCGACCCGACGTTTCAAGTTGATTTAGATAGTCCATATGGGGTACTTTATCAGGACAATGATTCCATGCGCGAGAAAATACACTCTTAATCTTCTAACCGCTATAATATAGGCCAAGCCCACTTTTTCTACTAGGGAGTACCGACTTTATGCTTCGATGAGGGTTTTGCTGACGTAGTAAATATGGCGATGCTCCCTTTTTTTGGGGCCCGCACTAGGACAACACTGACGGGCTCCACTCCCACTAATAGGTGTAAATATAATTCTTCGCCAGCGACAAGTTTGACTAGTAATGGGGGACTCACCGGGTAAACCTTTAATTGCTTGAATGCTTCAGCGCACTTCTCTATCTAGTGGAAGTCTTTAATGTTTTCAAGATTTTTGAAGAAGGGGAATCGATTAAGTGATGCCATCTGACCCGTGAGCTTCTATACGTCCTTTACAGTCTCCGATTGCAGCACTTCTAGGATGTCTTTGACGTTTTTGGGATTTATTTCAATTCCTAATTTGCGGATTTATCTTCATGCCAAAACGGTCCATGATGCCAAAAGCCCTTAGGCTCTTTACTATCATGTCAGCTATGTAGATCTCCATGGTGATTCCAATTAAATTTTCAAACATAATATTCACCAGGCGCTGATAGGTGGCACCAACATTCTTTAGCCTGAAGGGCATGACCATGTAACAAAATGTCCCGACATCACTCATGAAGCTGTTCGTGTCCTGGCATCAATACTGAAGATGGTCTAGTCATGGTTCTGCTCTGCTATCACTATCTGGTTATATCCCTGATCTCCGTCCATGGTGGATAGCAATGCACACCCCGATGTTAAGTCTACCAGCTAATCGATGCTACGTAGCAGATAGCAGTCCTTTGGTCATGCTTCATTTAAGTTCGTGAAGCCGCACATACGCCATCTTTACACAGGTTTGCGGACCAATACCACGTTGACTAACCATTGGGTTACATAACTTTTGTATTTGGTCTAATCCCATCAACTGTTGAACTTCTAACTTAATGGTCTTCTTTCTCTCGATTCCCATTGCTTTATTCTTTTGTCGTACGGGTCGAGCATCTATCTTTACATTAAGAAACTACCGACAAAATTTGGGTGGGATTCCTTCTAGAGGTCCTCCCTCCCATGAAAATACATATTTGTACTTTACAAGGACCATTAATATCTCCCACTCATCCCCCGGGTTGCAAGTGGGTTCCCTTCTTAATCTGCTTGCCCAACTCTCCTTCTACCACTCCATCATTTTCAAATCTTCGACCACTTGTATTTACAACATCGGGCTTATATTTCTTGACGATAGAATCAAGAAGAGGATGGATCCTCCTCCATAGTCGTAGGTAGAGTAGGTGCGGGCAAGGCATTCATCCATTATTCTCTAGCCCGGGCTTGGTTACCTCAAACTTCAGCGATACCCCTTGGCTGGGGAACGTCACCTTTTAAATGCATGAAGAAGGGCATAGCTTCAAATATCCGTAAGGAAGGTCGCTCACAGATCGTGTTATTTGTACGAGTAGGAGCTTCAACAACCTAAATGTTTACTGATTTGGTTTGTCTAAGCTCTCACGGTCCCCACAGAGCTGTAAGGTATATAGTCCCAAAAGTCTGGCAAGATTCCCTCTAGAATCCCATAAGGGCGACTCCCACTACATCCAACTTGTTGTTTCTAAGTCCCAAGGTCGTGAAGGGGGAAAAAAGAGTACGTCCACTAAGCTGCCAAGGTCCACTAAGATGTGTTGAACTTTTGTTCCAAATATAGTGGCTGGAAGCACGATGGGATCCTTATGTGGGCATATACTCCCTTCAAGTATTCTGGTCCGAACATAATCTGGGCATCGATGACACTTCCACCGCTAGTATTTCGATGGTGTTAGGCCCTCTTCTCGCTTTCTTCACATACTTCCTCTTTTGGGAAGGGGAGGAAAGGGCTAAGGTCCTTCATTCAGTCATATTGAAGGTGCCCCTTATGGGAGGATTGTCCTCGTAAGAGTGGGGTGTGGTGGTTATGAATCTCATTCCTTTCTCAATGTTTCTCACTGAGGGGTGGGAACATGGAGCGTCCTCCTCACTTTGGCGTTCTTATTTATTTGGAGGAATTTGATTCATCGATGGTTGGGGTAGTATTTCTCAGTTGTTTCAAATCACGTACTTTTCCAGACACCCCAAACTTTATTTTCTTTTGCAACCATACACAATTTTCAATTCAATGCCTATACGCGTGGGGATAAAGGCAATACTACGAGTATGTTTCAGTCTATTGGGTTCCTTGGCTTGTAGAGGCCAAAACATGGTGAGGTCATGTTCCATGATTTGCAAGGCTTTTGTGGGTTTGATGGGCATAAAAGGCAATGATATCGGACTTAAATGTTGTCGGGATCCGAGTTTCTCCTCCCTTCATTGTGAGGGTTTATCTTTTTAGATCCTTCATGTGTCTTGACCTCTGCGGGTTCTGGGACTTGTTCATTTTCCTATTGCTCTTTGGGTTTATGGGCTTCTTCTCTCAAGATGAACATCTCAGCTCTTTGCATAAGATCGTCGAGACTCTTTACTTGGGGTCCTATTAAGGAGTCTGTGAAGTCTTTGGATCGAAGAACTTGTACCAGGATTTCTAAAAGCATCGTAGGATCGAAATGGGGCACATCGAGCACTTCATTCGTGAATCGTCGTATGTTGTTGCACTAAATCTTGTTCATCTGCTTGACGGCGAAGATTAGGGATAACCCTTTTCGATAGTTGAGAAACCATGCTTGTGCCCGACCAGTTAATGTGGATCGAGGATACTCGGCATAACACGGAGTCGGAACCCAAAACCAAGCCCATGATGGCTACGTATTAGTTAATGTGATCATGTGGGTCTCTTTTGTTCTTATCTCCAAAGTATATAGGCAGGTTGACGGGTTTCATGTCTGGGGAAATGTGGATTTGGGCCACATAATGGGGAAAATAGAGAGTCGCAGTATACGGCTTCTTCGCGAGGATTGACATCCTTTCTCAGAGATTGGACTTCTCTCTTCAAGTTATCCACTAGTTCCCAAATGGGTTTGCCAGCTCAAAGGCATAATCCGATTAGCTGATGGTGTCTCTCGTTTCGAGCAACCATGGAGGGGAGTATTATATCGCCTTCATCGGGGCACACCTCTTTGGGACTGTTCCGGAGGGAAAGCCAAAAAGCATGATGCCTTTCCTAGGGTTCCTAGAAATTAGGATAGAAATTGGGTCGATGCGACATCACGTCGCTTGGGCCTGGGCGTTTGGCAAGAGCTAGGATCTTCTTCCGTCTTGGGCAGGTTTAATACTTTGCGAGATCGGCGAATCTGTGATCTACGAGCTCGTGTTCGCATTATTGCTTCCATAAGGTCCTCGAAGATGTCTCGAGGTATAAACCTATGTCCCATTCACCCTGGGTTTCGGTGTATGATACCCCAGGCATAGGTGTAAATTCTAGTTCTTCCTCTGGTTGGTTTACTAATCCTTCTTGTGGTTGGACACCTTATGTGGCCATTCCTTTCTATATAACCAATTGGGATAATTCCATCAAACCCCCCCCCCCCTCCAAATTATGGTACCTTTTACCGAACGAGGTCAGAACTTTCATTTTAGCTCCCGTGCCCCCTAAACTTTAGTCGTTTGTGCGAATTGCCTAATTTTCCAGTTTTTGGCAATTTCTCCACAAAAAGTCGTTGAAAAAATTATTTAAAGTTTGACTAAAACCTTCGTCTCGTTGAGACGGTTCCGATGGTGGTGACGGTGTCGCAAAATTCAAAGTAAATACACGGAAAATTTAATTTAAGTGTATTGAACTTAAATTAGAATTCTCATATTATAACTTTGAATTTTGCATCACCGTCACCACCATCGGAACCGTCTCAATGAGACGAAGGTTTTAGTCAAACTTTAAATAATTTTTTCAACAATATTTGGTGGAAAAATTGCAAAAAACTAGAAAATAGGGCAATTCGCACAAACGACTAAAGTTTAGGGGGCACGTGAGCTAAAATGAAAGTTCTGACCTCGTTCGGTAAAAGGTACCATAGTTTGGGGGGTTTGATGGAATTATCCTTAACCAATTTATATTTTATATTTATGCTAATCAAGGCGGTTTCTCCACTTCGTGTGTGCCCCACAAAGTTTCTTATTAAGGACGTTGTGGTGCTCCCACTGACGGCCCCATTTGAGGATACTATTCCTCCTGTGTGCTTGAATTTGAGGAGGGGATATCTTAATTCGGGATGCCCATCCGTAACCTTGGGGAAGCAGAAAGAAGAGAATGAAATAAAATATGAAGGACAAAAGGTAATGATCGTAAGCTTATATTAATACAAGGATACATAAAGGATCGTATGATTGTGTTTTCGAGAGGTTAGTTCTTAATTGTTCTCCTCTTTTTCGGAGGGTACGTTGTTTCTTTTATAGGTGGAGGGAAGCTGCTCAAAGTCGTAGTCTTGGGCCATGGGGGAAGAGCCACGTGTGAGCAAGCGGGCTTCTGTATTTGTAGGGTGCATGTACGTTTCTTGTGGTCGCATGTGGTGAGGACACGTGTAGGGTTGTCATGGCCTTCGTGTCGTCTCTTTCAAGCAGTCGGTTCGTGTCATGCTATTTTGTTCTTATCCTAGGTGCCGGATAAGTTGTACGAAGATGGCCTTGGCAGCGTCGCTGCTAGAGCTAGGTCAAAACTGGAGAGACATGCTTCGTACACTCCCTCTAGGTGGTACTCGTGTTTTCCTTGAGCAAAGAATTCGTGGAGGTTCGCATTCTGTGTTTTGGTCGGGAGGAATAGAAAAATAGTCCATGTTTCATCAAGATTAAAATACGATTTAACTACAAAATTCTTACAAGTTATTGAAAAAGATTCCTTGATATCATTTCACCACCACCAACTAATTTTTCTGCTCCGCCCCTATGATTACCGTTTTGTGGGTTCATTCTCAATAATTATATAATATACATACCCATACTTTTTTATGATTATAGCCTATTTCTGCTCTAATATATCCAATATTACAAGGAGGTCAATAATTTGATAGTTGTATTTTGCTCTAGTTGTAACCCAATATTACAACATGGTCCATAACAAATCCATTTAAGCTTAGGTTAAAAAAGTATGTGTTGGGCGTCTCTAATTTATTGCAAAAGCTGACTTGTACGAGAACAATGCCATATAATAACTACCTAAAGATAAAAATAATTATGATAGGAAAGATCGTGGAAATTAAAATCAAAAGACATACAGGCGTAAACTACTTTTTCTCCGAATGGGAAACCAAATCCGCGGAAAAATTGGCAACCACCTCGGGAAACGCCAACACGCAAGTCGCAGCACGAACCAAGACGTACACACAGGACATGAATACAATGTGCCTTTAATTTATCAATCTATCTATTCCTATGGAACCAAGATTTTATTTTAGGTGGTGTTTGCAAACTCTTTTACATACGCAGAAATTCATAATCTAAGCAAAAGCTGCCGAAAATTATTTAAGTCACAAATTGAGGGTGTTTGAAAAAATAGCTAAAAGCTCATGAAAAAGTTGTAGGAGAGTATTTGGAAGCAAAAAGTGGTTTTTAGATTTTCTACAAATTGACTATAATACCCTCAATTTACACCTTATACTTATTTAATTTGTATAAGATTACAACTTAATAAAAGTAAACTAGTATATTGTGAGAAACTTTTTATGTTTATATGTCACGATTAGGGGTTTAATTGAAGTCCAATTGAAGAAAAGTAAGGCAAAGTTGGATGCTTTTTGGAGAGGGGATCTGATAATTGGAGGAGAAGAAGTCGAATTGGTTGAAATTGAGTTGAGGCAAGCTGCTGTGACAAAAACGTTGTCGTTTCAAGCAAGACGACGTCGTTTGGCGTTCTTTCATTTTTATTACCTTTTAATTCCGTTTATTTCAAATTGTCCAGCGACTTTTGTAAAACGCTTTTAGAATCTTTTTATTTTCGTACGTTTTCGCGGGGTGCGTCACTTATGACGTCAACAATAGCTTTATCAGCTCATGCGAGCAGCATGAGTCTTATTATGAATATTTTACAATTAAAAAATCCCTATTTTCTCTCTCTTCATTCTTCTTCTTCTTCTCGTACTCTGTTTGGTACCACTGTTTGATTCAGCAGGTTGGGCAGGTGCTAACATTGGCCTCAGAGCCAGATCTGTACCCTTGCGCACTCTGATATGACGAAACCTGGGGCAAATAACACTGTCAGAATTGAACTCTTAGAAATCACAGCTAATGATCTTAAAGAAGGGCAAAATGAACTAAAAAATGGACGAGATGAAATTAGGAATGATATGCAAGAATTGAAAGCAGCCTTAGCTCAAATCTTGCATAATCAAACCTCAAACCAAGCCAATAGGGGTGTACCACAACCCCTCCACCAATCACCAGGGAGAAATACAACAGATCTAGGGCTACTTTACACTCAAAATGGTAGGAATGAGTCACTGAACATCAGGGGACCAAGGATTGAGTTCCCTCGTTTTGATGGGTCTGAACCTAGGGTTTGGGTAAGAAAATGTCAGAAGTATTTTTTGCTCAAGACCATGAGTGACTATGAGAAAATACTGTCTGCACGGGTTCACATGGAGGGGGTTGCTGAGAATTGGTATATGGATAATGTGGAGGGGAAGGAGAGTATGGGGTGGCCAACTTTTGTGGAGTTGGTAGTGGATAGATTTATTGCTGCAAAAGGTGAAAACCTCATAGGGGAGTTCAACAAATTGAAACAAGTGACTAATGTTGATGACTATGTGAGGAAGTTTGAGGAGCTCAGATCTTATATTATCCAAAAGAACAAATTCCTGGATTTCATCAGGAGCTTCACTAGTGGACTTAAAGAGGAAGTGAGAGTGATGGTGGAGATGTTGAATCCTGTGACTCTTACACAGGCTATTCACACTACCAGGAAGCAGGAAGTGATGGTAGAGGCCCTTAACAAATAACGCAGGGTTTTGCCTAGGGGAAATGCAGCCCCATTCAAACCCAGGCTACCAGCTAACCCTAGCTATCCACAGGAAACCAAAGCTGGTCATTCTCAGGATAGGTACCCCCCCTATGAGGAGGTTGACTACTGAGGAAATGGATAAGAGGAGAAGGCAGGGTTTGTGCTTCAACTGTGATGAAACCTATCACATTGGGCACAAATGTAAGAGACTTTTCATGATGTTGGGGGTAGATGAGAAAGGAGAGGAAGAGATAGTAGAAGTCAGTGAGGAGGGGGAGGTAGTGTCTTCCCCTATGGGAGAAATGTGCATGATATCTGTGCATGCTCTCTCTGGAGAAGTTGTGCCAGAAATTTTCAAAGTACTGGGAGTGATTCAAGGGGTAGAGTTCACTATCCTACTAGACACAGGGAGTACACACTCATTCCTGGATTGCAATAAAGCCATTGAGTTGAAGTGTGAGTTGTCACAAACACTAGCATTGGCTGTTATGGTGGCTAATGGCAGCAAACTCAAATGTGCACACATGTGTACTGGATTCACATGGACTATGGGGGATCAAGAATTCTTAAATGATATGAGAGTAATGGAAATAGGAGGTTATGATATGGTATTGGGAGTGGATTGGATGAGGAGGATGGGGAGAGTGACTTTTGATTTTGACCAACAATTGTTTATGTTCTACAAACAAGGCCAACCCCAGTTCCTTCAAGGAATGACTGGGAAGATGATAGAGTTGAGGATGATTACTGGAAAACAAGTGAAGAAACAGGTTGGAACTCAAGAGGAAGAGTTATACTGGGGGGTGATACATTTGATGGGTTCAAGTCAAGGACAGAACAAAGAAGAGACCCTATATGCCCTAAAGGGGCTGTTGAAGGAGTTTGAAGCTGTGTTTCAAGAACCCAAGGGGTTACCACCACTCAGGGGACATGAACACCAGATACCACTCATAGAGGGAGCTTAACCCTTCAAGATGGCACCATATAGGTACCCCTTCTTACAAAGAGAGGAAATAGAGAAGCTTGTGCAAGAGATGATGGGTACTGGAGTAATTCAACCAAGTACCAGCCCTTACTCTTCTTCAGTATTACTTGTCAAAAAGAAAGATGAAAGTTGGAGGTTTTTTGTTGACTATAGAAAACTGAATTCATCAACTGTGAAGGACAGTTACCCTATACCACTTATAGATGATCTATTAGATGAACTTAGAGAGGCCAGGGTGTTCACTAAGATTGATCTTAGGGCTGGGTACCACCAGATAAGAATAGGGGAGGATTCAATTCAAAAGATAGCTTTTGTGACCATGTCAGGTCACTATGAATTCAGAGTAATGCCTTTTGGGCTTACTAATTCCCCTGCCACATTTCAATCTCTCATAAACTCTATCTTTAAGAAGTATTTGAGGAAATCAGTTTTGGTGTTTTTTGATGACATACTAGTGTTCAGTAGAGACATGACAGAGCATGTTGAGCACTTGAGACAGGTTTTTGAAGAGCTGAGGAAGAATTCCCTGTTTGCTAAAGCCTCCAAGTGTGTCTTTGGACACAACATTGTGGAGTACTTAGGGCATATTATTGGGAATGGGAATGTAGCTGCTGATCCAAGTAAGATCAAGTGCATGGTTGAGTGGCCTCAACCTCAAACTATCAAGGCACTAAGGGGTTTCCTAGGACTGACAGGTTACTACAGGAAATTCATTAAACACTATCGGATTATAGCAAGGCCACTCACTAACATGACAAAGAAAGGGGGTTTTAAATGGACATATGACTCTGTGAAGGCTTTTCAGGCTTTGAAGGAGGTTATGGTCACTTCACCAGTATTGCAACTACCAGATAGTCTAAGGTGTTTACTGTGGAGACAGATGCTTGCTATCATGGCTTAGGGGCTATTTTGAGCCAAGATAGGCACCCCATTGCTTTTATAAGCAAAGCCTTGGGACCAAGGAACTTGGGGCTATCTGTGTATGAAAAAGAGTTTTTAGCTATCATGCTGGCAGTAGATAAGTGGAGGCCTTATCTATTGCAAGGTCAGTTTATCATCAAAACTGACCATCATAGCTTGAAATACCTACTGGAGCAGAACATTTCCACCCCTTTGGAACAGAAGTATATGACTAAGTTGCTAGGGTACTCTTACAAGATTGAGTATAGGAAGGGAGCTGAGAATAGTGCAGCTGATGCACTATCCAGGAGGGAGGAACCTAACAGTTGCAATGCACTGAGTGTACTGCAACCTAGTTGGATGACTGAACTACAGGAGAGTTATGTGGGTGATGTGACAGCTGAAGAAGAGATAACTAATAGTGTGTTGGGGTCCTACAACCTGTCTTTGTTTAAGTATGAACATGGATTATTGAAATACAAGGGTAAATTATATGTTGATTGTAACACAGACTTGAGGGACAATATGATTCTTATGCTACACTCTACTAGCACAGGAGGGCATTCTAGGATTTTGAGTACTTACCAGAGGGTGAAACTAGTATTCCTATGGCATGGTATGAAGGAAAGGGTGAAGGAAGTGGTGACCAAGTGTCACACTTGTCAATTATGTAAGCATGAACATGTCAAAACTCCTGGACTACTGCAGCCCCTACCCCCTCCCACTCAAGCTTGGCAACACCTCACTATGGATTTCATTGAGCAACTACCAAAGTCAGGAGGGAAGGATACAATTTGGGTGGTGGTGGATAGATACAGTAAGTTCTCTCATTTTATTGCCCTAGCACATCCCTTCAATGCTTCTACTTTGGCTGAACTGTTCCTAGATACTATTTACAAACTGCATGGACTCCCTCAGAGTATAGGGACAGATAGGGATAAGTTGTTTGTAAGCTCCTTCTGGAAGGAACTACTAGCTACATTGGGGATTGAGCAACATTTGAGCTCAGCTTACCACCCTCAGACTGATGGCCAATCTGAGAGGGTAAACAAGTGTTTGGAAGGGTATCTCAGATGCATGATTGGTGGAGAGCCCAAGCACTGGGCTAAGTGGTTAGCTATGGCTGAGTGGTGGTACAATACCAGTTTCCACTCAGCCATCCAGATGACCCCATTTGAGGCTCTCTATGGTTATAAACCTCCTCAAATGGACTGGGACTCTACACAGAACACTAGAGTGGTGGGTGTGGACCAACTCTTATATGACAGACACTTGATTACTCAGCAACTAAAACATAATCTCATCACTGCACGCAACTGCATGAAACAACAAGCAAACAAACAACGCACGGACGAGGTTTTTATGGTTGGTGATTGGGTTTACCTGAAGTTAAAGCCATACCGCCAATTAACCGTTCGCAACAATCTAGTGTGGAAACTCTGCCCCAAGTTCGCTGGGCCGTCTGAGGTTCTGACACGCGTGGGGGAGGTGGCGTACCGCCTGCGTTTACCCAATTCCGTCCGCATACATCCAGTGTTCCATATCTCTGTCCTTAAGAAACATATTGGCTCCACTGCGTCGGTACCTCCTGAACTTCCTCTGATGGATGAGGATGGTCGCTCCATTATGGTACCGGAGAAAGTGCTTGCCAAACGCAGTATCAAACAACGCAATGTCGCCGCTCTACAATGGCTTATCAAGTGGCTCCATTTACTAGAAAGCGAGGCTACTTGGGAAGATTGGGCATGGATTCATCGCAATTTTCCTCATTTGGACGCTTGAGGACAAGCTATTCAAAGAGGGGGAGGTAATGTCACGATTAGGGGTTTAATTGAAGTCCAATTGAAGAAAAGTAAAGCAAAGTTGGAAGCTTTTTGGAGAGGGGATCTGATAATTGGAGGATAAGAAGTCGAATTGGCTGAAATTGAGTTGAGGCGAGCTGCTGTGACAAAAACGCTGCCGTTTCAAGCAAGACGACGTCGTTTGGCGTCCTTTCATTTTTATTACCTTTTAATTCCGTTTATTTCAAATTTTCCAGCGACTTTTGTAAAACGCTTTTAGAATCTTTTTATTTTCGTACGTTTTCGCGGGTGCGTCACTTATGACGTCAACAATAGCTTTATCAGCTCATGCGAGCAGCATGAGTCTTATTATGAATATTTTACAATTAAAAAATCCCTCTTTATTCTCTCTTCATTCTTCTTCTTCTTCTCGTACTCTGTTTGGTACCACTGTTTGATTCAGCAGGTTGGGCAGGTCCTAGCATTATATTTCATAGATGTTTACATATTTATATATTTGTACATGTCATTGTTTGGTAGATGAATGCATTAAAGTTTCGATTTCGACTTATGTTTCGGTGAACTAAATATTTTCAATTAGAAAACTAAATGAGATGTGAGAAGATGGTTCCGGATATTATGGATTTATGAGGACAAAACAGTAATTTATATTTTTTATTTATTTTTAATTATTTAGCACAAGCTAAAAGCAAGAAAGTACCAACTTCTGGATTGTGGGCATTTTTGGCTTAAAAAGTACTTTTACAAAATAGCTTGTGAACCAAACACTCAAAAACTGTTTAAATAAAATAAAAAGTTGATTATAACTTTATTTAAGAGTTTGCAAACACCACCTTAATTATTTTTATCAAAAGTTGCATGATGACGCGACTTCGGTTTCAAATCAGTTATTAAGTCAAATTCGATTTTATGCTTAATTATAAAGTCAAATTTGCAGAAAAGGTTACTATCTCATTTGTGCATGTTGTAATTTGATTTTGGCGTATGGTTAAAATATTGTTGTTAAAGGAGTTGGGAGTAAACGAGTCGAAATACAAGAAGTAAGCGCTGAGACGTAAGACAGAAGCTCAACGAATTTTAAAATTTATTTTAGAAAAATATAATATTATAGTAAAAAAAATTAAAGATGAAAAAAGACAAAAGAATGAGTTAAGATGTTTCTATGATATGTCAAAAATAAATATCTTTTAGAAAAATATAATATTATAGTAAAAACAATTAAAGATGAAAAAAGACAAAAGAATGAGTTAAGATGTTTCTATGATATGTCAAAAATAAATATTTATGCTAATGTTAAGTTTCAAAACAAACAAAAAAACTATTCTTACGTAGTTTATTTCAATATACTTATTTGTATGAAAAAATATATCTAAATAAATATAATAGTTATTAACATATTAGGAATAAATTTTTAAGTTTCAGGCGTAAAATGCGTGTCATTTAATCCCCTATTGTAAACCCCAAGCCATAAGTGTAAGCCCCACGACAACTACTGTCGAGGCTTTTCTTAGTCAAGTATGTCCAAGGTGAGATTTAGAGCGAGTTTTTACCATATTAAGATGGCATTTGCAATTTTTCTGTAATATAAATGTGATGATAGAGATTTCCACTTATATTTATATCGTAATGAAAAAAGTTTGTACAAATAAGAAAGTGGGTTGGTTTCTCCCCGGGATAAAGAGGAAATAGCAACATAAAACAAATTGTACTTGATGTATTTCATTTTTCTAAATTTATCGAGGAAGAAGTGTGTTAACCCTTTAAAGAAAAGAGGGGGGGAGGGGTTATATAGATAATTAAGTGCGGCTCATAACTAGATCATTTCGAATGGCAGTGGGTGCATAGTTGAATGAGAGTCGGACGGGTGTTCTGAGTTAATGTTGGTCATAATGCGGGATACGAAGTTCGAGGGGCTTCGGTTCATAATCATTCTTGCTTTGTGTTGATCTTGTGATAGGATAAAAATTTCGAGGGGCTGTGGGTCAGCATCGTTCTTGCTTTTCCCAAGTACTACTTTGTATGAAAGGAGTTTATGTGCCTTAATGCGAGGAGCTTAATTCCGTCTATTACTAAAATGGTCATGATATTATTTGCAATTTAGTAATTTTTTTTGATAAAATAAGGATAACAGAAATAACTAATTCATCTCTTTAGCAGTTAAGCTAACAATACCATTAGAAGGAGGGCTATCCCAAAATATGTCTCATACATTACTACTTCCACTGATTCTTGTCAAAGCATCTGCCACATTATTCGTGGAGCGCGAGACCCATTTGATGCTAGCACTCCATGGCATATTGAGAAATCTTCTGCAATCATCGACAAGTGTTTAAAATTCTTGTTGAGGCTTCATGTCTCCATTCACCAATTTGAAAACCACCAAAGAATCAGTCTTTACTTCTAGTTTGTGAACTCTTTTGTTCCAAGCTAACTCCAAACTTTTTTTAAGGCACACAATTCTACTTCATCAACAGTAGGGGAGTGCAAACTAGCACTGAATCCCCATAGTCAATGACCTTCATCTGATCTCAGGAGTCCAACAGCTGTTCCAGTGTTCCTCCTCAAATTCAGACTACCATCAACATTTAGTTTACACCCGCCTTGATTCGGTTTTTCTCAACATGCCTCCTTCACTAGTTCTGAAACTTTCTCTTCCTCTCATACACAGATCAAAGCTGAGTTGTTTAATCTGAAAAAGCCTCCCCCAGACATTGATCTCTTTCTTGTGGAAGATCCTGACATTTCTATATCAATATGGTGACCAAGAAAATCCATTTCCAATTTGCATTTGGACTGATATTGTTACATTCTCCAACATGTTATCTTTTAAAAGACACAATTACAGAGAGAACTTATATATGGCTGTCTAATAGGTTAATTAATTAGATACTTATTTTTTTTATGCGATCTTAAACAGTTGCACACTTGTCCCTCTTTATATTTTGTACATCTCTTTTATATATATATATATATATATATATATATATATATATATATGTGTGTGTGTGTGTGTGTAGGAATAAAAGTGTTTGACATGAAAACCAAATAATCGTAGTTATTTCTTTTCTTTGTCATGAACGTTTTTATTGATGCACTTTGTGCTTGCCACCAAAACCTAATTTATAACTATTGAAAATAATAGAACGTGTACTGAGAGAACGTATAAAATAACAAGATTTGCTTAAAAGTTTAGTTTATACGATCACTGCACTGCATCTGTGACGTGGTGCAACCACTACTATATTTTTTTTCTTCAAATATATGAAATAACCATTTTTTTCATCACATATCAACCGTGTACTGATTGCACTATGTCAACAATACAATGGCTAGATAAAATAATTTTTTGTTTAATTTAATCCTGACTTATCTGTTAACTGAAATTGCTCGGTAAATCCAGTCTTAGTAACATTTATCTATTATCTATTACTATATTAAAAGCAAAGCCCTCCCAGTAAAAAAATGGCAGTTTGAATACCAAATTTTGAATTTTCAAAAATACCCTGCTTTGACTTTTCAACAATTAAAAAATAAGGAATTAAAATAAGTAACTACTACCACTCCTAAAATTTCTCCACATATTTAGCAAACCTAATTCTTAGGTGATTTTTAGTGTGTGTTTAATTTTCTTATTATTTGCACCAATTTTTTAAATTATATTAAAACATGTGTTACATTAATTTTTTTTTGATAATTTATATAGTTTACATGCAATGCCACACGTGTCAAATTGCTAGTTATCATAATTTATTTTAACAATAGAAATAGAAATTGAGTAAACGGCCACCTTTCTGTTTCTCTCTCTTGTGTGTGTATAAATATAACTATCCTGTTCGGTGATGGAACTTACTAGTTAGAAAGAAGTATTACAGGATTTCTCCTCATCATCATCATCATTTCTAAAAAAATACAAGGGGAAAGGAATGGCAGCGAGCACTCAAAAACTGTCAAAATTACCGAGCATGAGAGAAAGGGTCGAAGATACCCTTTCTGCTCATCGTAATGAACTCGTCTCTCTTCTCTCCCGGTAAATTATTAACTACATATTCTTCTTCTTCTTCTTCTTTTTCTGTTCTGTATGATCTGATTGTGAGTTGATCGATAATTAAATATTAAAGAAATCTATTTAGATCACGTGTGTAGTTTCATTTATGATGTGTGTGTGCAGATACGTGGCACAGGGGAAGTGTATATTGCAGCCCCATAACCTGATTGATGAGCTCGAGAACGTCGTTGCTGATGATTCTTCTAGACAAAAGCTCCGCGATGGCCCGTTTGGTGAAGTCCTCGAGTCTGCTCAGGTTATATTTTTTTTTCCTATATATAATAATTGTCGCGATCCAACTATATTTTGTTCTAGCGTGTTTCCAAAAAATATTTTATGCAACCCTTACTCATGATCCAAATGTCATTCTAATTAAAACTTTCCTAAAATAAAAGAAATAACCACCCATAACACACATCTCTACGGTATATTGGTACTTGTTGCACCACGTCAGTAGTAGTACAATAGTGGCATGAAATAATTTCCCCTAATTTTATATATGTTAGTTTTCACCTTCGTAGAGCTGACAAAGGTTGTCTTTGACATTATTTCTAGTTGATTAGTTTGTTCCGTTGTAGTGATGTATCTGTTTTCTATATTTTCAAGTAAATTTGTGACCCTTGTTCGACCTGTCTTAGACATGTCAGTTGTTTCGTTTGAATATAGCAATAATATTTTGAATACTTTCGCTTCAAATCTTGCACTTTTGTAATGTTTTTAAGTACTAGGAAATGTTGCGGTTTTCTCTTCAAAATATGCTTTGTTGTTGATTGTAGGAAGCTATAGTTTTGCCACCTTTCGTTGCTATAGCCGTCCGACCAAGGCCAGGTGTTTGGGAATACGTTCGCCTCAATGTTTTTGAACTCAATGTCGAGCAGTTGACAGTGTCTGAATATTTGCGTTTCAAAGAAGAGCTGGTGGACGAACAGTAAGTGACTCACTTGTTTTTCATCAGAGTTTTAATCTTATACCTGAGATCTGTCATATTCGTGTTATGTTTTCTCTAGGCATGAGGAACCCTACGTTCTTGAACTGGATTTTGAGCCATTCAATGCAACGTTTCCTCGCCCATCACGCTCATCATCCATCGGCAATGGAGTCCAATTTCTCAATCGTCATCTGTCTTCAATCATGTTCCGTAACAAAGAATCATTGGAGCCGTTGCTTGATTTTCTTAGAGTTCACAGGCACAAAGGGCAAGTAAGTGCTCTCGTTAATTGGACACATGATGCGTTTCTCTCAAATGAAGCACATGTAGTTTATATTACTGTCAAATGTAGAAAAATTGGGGCAGATTTTCTCTGACAGAGACATATCCCACGGTCTCTCTGCAGTTCTATAAACTTTGTTTGAGCACTGAAGCTTGATGAGATCATTAGGATTGCACTAACTTCACATTTATGTCGGTTTAGGCCTTGATGTTGAATGATCGGATACAGCGCATCCCTAGGCTTGAGTCTGCATTGGCTAAGGCGGAGGATTATATTGCTAAACTACCACTAGACACACCTTATTCCGAGTTTGAGTACAAGTAATGTTTTGCGTAGATTGTCATACTTTTGACACTTTACTTAAGCAGATAATTTAGCTTCGTGTAGTTTTATTTTTGATTTTGTCGTGCAGACTGCAAGAACTGGGATTTGAGAGAGGTTGGGGTAATACAGCTGCAAGGGTTTTGGACACAATGCGTCTCCTCTCTGACATTCTTCAAGCTCCTGATCCTTCTACCCTGGAAACCTTTCTTGGAAGGCTACCTATGGTTTTTAATGTTGTCATTTTGTCAGTTCATGGATATTTTGGCCAAGCAAATGTCCTAGGCTTGCCAGATACTGGCGGTCAGGTATATTATTTGTTAACCTTCTTAATTAAGTATATGTCCAAATTGCTTTTTAAATTGTAGCTTGCTAAAGTTTCTCTATGCATTTGTATGGACTTCGTAGATTTCATTCTTTTTGTTTCTTATGCAGGTTGTATATATACTAGATCAAGTACGTGCCTTGGAGAGAGAGATGATCCAAAAGATAAAGCAGCAAGGGCTGGACATCACTCCCCGAATTCTTATCGTATGCTTGATAAGCTTGATTGTTTTTTATTTTATGACAGATGTATCAAAAATTGATTATCCAAATATGATTTTCCAGGTCACTCGGTTAATACCTGATTCAAAGGGCACCTCGTGCAATCAGCGTCTAGAAAAAGTTAGTGGATGTGAGTATTCTCATATTCTTCGTGTCCCTTTTAGAACAGAGCAGGGGGTTCTTCGCCAGTGGATTTCGAGATTTGATGTCTGGCCTTATCTGGAGAAGTTTGCAGAGGTAACACTAAACAGTTAACAGAAAATGTATTTTCTTTTATTCCTAACTGAAGTTCTATTGACAATGATATAAAATCCCCTGAATTTAAATTGGTTTGCCCAAGCATGTGTGGATCATTTCTTGGTCCATTTCAATCTGTAGATTCTTGTAGCTATATATATGCGTGTGTATGTGTGTGTGTGTATATATATATATATATATATATATATTTCGTTGGATCTTTCAAAAGATCCTATGCAACAAAACAGATTAGTGTTTGTTGCCATTTCCCCCCCATTTGCAGTGAACTCAATGACGATTATGCGGTAAAATGCTTACCGTAGGTGAACCAAATAGCTGAGTTATCTATGTTCATGAAGCACACCAACAATCAAAGATAATGTTCCTCTGCGTTCTCAGTGATCGAAATATCTAGCATTTTCTAATGAATGCTAAATCCCAAGCCATGAAACTCCAATAATTTCAAAAACAAAAAATTTCAGTCCTCGGGTGAAAAACACAAATCCATCTCAAGACACAGGAGTTGGGATCATATGATCGTAAATTTGACTGAGAAAAAAGAATAGAGAAAGTAATTCCAGCTAACGTAAGATTTCTATAGCATGCTGCTTGCTCCTTAAAGGAATCACGGTGGTTTGTTTCTCGAGTCTAAGCAAATTTGGGTCGTTCATCCTCACTTTCGATAAAGCCCAATTCCTTCTATAAGTATGACGTGAAGAGCCACAAGTTTAATATTCTCCGATGACAATGTCTTTGACTGTGATGGCGGTGAAAGATTTCAACAAGCATATTTGTAATTGAATTGAATGTAAAGTGTCTTTATTTGTGACCCAACTCCGCTCTATGTTTTCTAACCAGGATTCGGCAAGTGAAATTGCTGCCGAGTTACAAGGCATGCCAAATCTTATTATTGGGAACTACAGTGATGGAAACTTGGTTGCCTCCCTGTTATCTCATACGATGGGAGTGACTCAGGTAAAGGAGAGTGCCAGTTTACCTATATACCTTTCTCGGACTCATTTACTTTGTTGACCCATTTCTCTTTTTCTCAGTGCACCATTGCACATGCCTTGGAGAAAACAAAATACCCAGATTCTGATATCTACTGGAAGAAATTTGAGGACAAATACCACTTCTCATGTCAGTTCACTGCAGATATTTTAGCTATGAATAATTCTGATTTCATAATCACAAGTACTTACCAAGAAATTGCTGGGACGTAAGTAACTCAAGGTTCCTTTATAAACTTTTCTTTTTCGTATGTTGTCTTTTGGCGGCTATCGCATTATAGTTGTCCTTTTGAAAGGCCTTTAGAAGAAAAAACGATAATAGTTAAACATCTCGTGAATAACGCCACCTATTATTTTGTTTTCAGGAGAAATACTGTTGGGCAGTATGAGAGTCACTCAGCTTTTACTCTGCCGGGTTTATATCGGGTTGTCCATGGAATTGATGTGTTCGATCCTAAGTTCAACATAGTTTCTCCTGGAGCAGATGATTTCATCTATTTTCCATTCTTCGAGAAGGAAAAACGACTTACTTCGCTTCATGAGTCCCTTGAGAAGCTTCTCTATGATCCGGAGCAGAACGAGGAGCACATGTAAGTGAAATATGAAAGGCTGAAATATAAATTACAATTCCAGGAAATGCTCATCGAAAATTGAGAAGAATAGATCTTCAGTTTGTTTAATGATACTTAATTCTACTTAACGCAGTGGCATATTGAAAGATGCATCAAAACCGAAAATCTTCTCCATGGCAAGGCTAGACCGGGTAAAAAACATCACGGGACTCGTTGAGATGTATGGTAAAACTTCAAAGTTGAGGGAATATGCTAATCTTGTTGTAGTTGCGGGTTACAATGATGTAAAACAATCAAGTGACAGAGAAGAAATATCAGAAATTGAGAAGATGCATGGTCTTATTAAGCAATATAATTTGGATGGCCAGTTCCGGTGGATAAAAGCACAGAGAAATAGAGCACAAAATGGTGAACTCTACCGCTACATAGCCGACCAGAAGGGGGTATTTGTTCAGGTAATCAAAGTGTTATGAATCATTGTCTATCTGCTGCTTTCCATCTGCACAAGTGTTTATAAGGTATAGTGAAAAACCCCTGACAACTACATTCGCAGAGGTCGAAATATTAGAAAGAAAGCACCTCTAACATCAAAAACATGAAATAAATGAGAATGGCTATCCGCTGTCTCCATAATTATTCAGTTGAATGTGACTATCAATATCTAAAACGGTCGCTTTCCTTTTTACAGCCTGCATTTTACGAAGCTTTTGGGCTTACAGTCGTGGAGGCCATGACCTGTGGCCTCCCAACATTTGCAACTTGCCATGGTGGTCCATTGGAGATCATTGAAGACGGTGTATCTGGGTTCCATATTGATCCCTATCATCCTGATAAAGCCGGTGTCATATTAGCAAATTTCTTTCAAAAATGCAATGAAGATCCAAACTATTGGATGAATATCTCCAAAGCTTCTCTGCATAGGATTCATGAAAGGTTTGTACATCTTGCAGGAAAAAGATTCACTTTTTCAAATTTGTTTTTAGTGCATAACTAACTTATAGTTTATAATTTTTGTATGAACCTCTTTTTGTAGGTATACATGGGGGATCTACTCTGAGAGGCTTATGACTTTATCTGGAGTATATGGCTTTTGGAAGTATGTTTCGAAACTAGAGAGGCGCGAAACTCGTCGCTATCTGGAGATGTTCTACATTCTGAAATTCCGAGACTTGGTGAGTCTTGTTAAACTTTCCTCGCCTTTTAATCAAGTTGTAATACTTAAAAAGGCGCTGTACTGAAACAACGTTATCAAACACAAAGTATCATAGAAAATCTATCACCAAACAATAGCATTATAATGGAGTTGTTGCCTCATTCATAACTTTTAGACAATGGAGTTGTAATTATATTTGTTTAGCATGACTTGAGAAAAATGAAAACATGATAGCATTTTTTTGATAAATGGCTAGAGATTAGTTTCAATCCACAAACTCTCTTTGGCAAGATTAGTGTCAATATCTAACAAGAATGTTAATCCGTTGTTGGAACTAATTCTTGCCCAACCTGTTTCAGGTAAAATCTGTGCCTTTGTCTATCGATGGTTCGACTTAGAAGGATGCAGTTGAAAATTCTCGTACCACTGATCCAATTAGTCAAATTAAGTTTTTATGTATTATTAGTAGAGTGCGTTATTTTCTTTGCTTTGTACGTGGATGGGGCTCTGGAGAAAGGAGTGGTGGCGTCAGCTGTCACGGATGTAGGTCGTCGGTCTTCCACTGAATTTCTTGATTTTCTTAAGTTTCCTGGATTTATGGTTTTAGGTCCTGATTGTATCTTACAAGTTATCTGTCGCTGACTAATATCTATTTATATCGTTTGCCTCAATAAAATGCTACCCAGTCTTGAGTACAATTTGGTGCTGGTGGTAAATTTTGATGGAAAGTCTATTGGTTTTAGGTCCTGATTGTATCTTACAAGTTATCTGTCGCTGACTAATATCTATTTATATCGTTTGCCTCAATAAAATGCTACCCAGTCTTGAGTACAATTTGGTGCTGGTGGTAAATTTTGATGGAAAGTCTATTTGTTTTGTCATTCACAAGTAGTCCTTTACGTAATTTATATTAGTTGCAGGAGAGCGAACAATTGGGTTTGCCCTATTTAGTATTGGGAGATTTTAAGTATACCCTTACAATAGACTGCTAAATACCTCGCAACAAATTTTTATTATTGCAAAAATGCATGTATTGGCTTTTGAATTTGTATAGACATAACTTCAAGTATTTTCAGCACTAATTTTCACTTCACTTCAGTTGTAAAACTTGAGTCGGAGGGTTCCTAATAATATTTTTTGTTATACATGTTTCACATACTATTTTTTCCTTTTTTTTAACTCTAAACTCTCATTAACCAGCACCGACAGTGCTAAAAAATCAATGTCGCATGATACAAAATGAAAAAAGAACAATGCCTCAAGACTAACAGATAAGCCTATAAACTAAAAGAGAAGATACAAAATGAATACAGAACCATGCCTCAAGACTAACAGATAAGCCTATAAAGTAAAAGAGAGTTGTCGAGGGCTTTCCGCATCTGCAAACGCATTCCTCACCAAAAGTGCACATCATTATTTGCGTTACACCGGACCAAAAGAATTGCAAAACCATTCTGCCCTCTAAATAATGCTGGAACACTACAAGATTTAGGGGTCAATAGCGACCGAATTTGGGTCGCTATTGACCCCCCTGGGGGTCGCTGATGCTCAACCGCGACCGCCACTGGGTCGCTATTGCCCGGTCCCTATTGACCACGGTCGCTTGTCAATAGGGACCGCAATTCGGTCGCTATTGAGGGTCAATAGGGACCGGAAAATCAGCGACCGCAATCCGGTCCCTGATAAATTAATATCAATAGGGACCGCATTCCGGTCCCTAATAACAAAATCAGGGACCGGAATTCGGTCCCTACTGAGATTCATATAGTATATATGAATATTAGTAGGGACCGAATTCCGGTCCCTAATAACAAAATCAGGGACCGGAATTCGGTCCCTACTGATATTCATATGGTATATATGAATATTAGTAGGGACCGAATTCCGGTCCCTAATACCAAAATCAGGGACCGCAATTCCGTCCCTACTAATATTCATAGAATATCTTTGAATATTAGTAGGGACCGAATTGCGGTCCCTATTGACCCTCCAGAAAAAATAAAAAAAAACAATAATATTCCGGATTAAATCCGCAATATTATTGTTTTTTTTGGTAAAATTATGATTTTAACAAGATCAAAACAGTAAAATAATGAAGAAAATGTTAATATAATGACGTGAAAGTATTAATGAATGTAAAAAGATGAATGAAATGACTAATAATAGAAAAAAAAAAATGAATGAATAAAACAACAAGTGAAAGAAAAGTAAGAAAAGAAAGTGGTAAAATAAAGAAAGTGAAAGAAAGAAACAAAAGAAAGATTGTGTTGGTGATTTGTTTTTTAGATTTGTGTTGGTAAAAAGAAGAAAACTTTTTGTGTTGGGTGATTTATGGAGAAAAGAAGAAAGTGTGTTTGTATTGGAAAATAAGATAGTGTTTTTGTGTTGGGTGTTTTTTGGAGATAATGAAATGAAATGTGTAAGAGTGGTGAGTATATATAGAGGGAGGGTGAAATTTTCAAATTTTCGTCAAATTCAAATTTCCCCCTCAATCCCGCCTAAAATTTTTGCCTAAATTTCAAAATTTTGGATTTCAGTGACCGCATTTAGGTCACTAATAATAATTAGGGACCCAATTTAGGTCACTCAATTTTTTTAGTTACTGCAATGCGGTCCCTGTTGCTATTTTAGGGACCTATGTGCGGTCCCTAATAATATTCATCGATTTTAAAGTATGAATATTAGTAGGGACCGCAATTAGGTCACAAATATTGACAATAGGGACCGCAATGCGGTCCCTATTGACTACGCTAATGTCAATAGGGACCGAATTTGGGTCGCTATTGACTACAACAGGGACCGAATTGCGGTCCCTACTAATATTCATATTTTACATTCGAATTTTTTTATTGATGTTGGTATGTTTGTGATTCTTAGTAACCAAACTCATTGTAACATGTGAATTGAAGTAATAAATGATTGCAAAATCAACCTTATAGTAGATTAGTTGTGAAGTAATAGATTGATTGAGATTGAGCGAGTTATTAACGTTCAAGATTATTTCATGTTCTACAACTAATCATCACTAGTTAGTTGTAGTTGTTATTCGTTTTTATGATTTATTTCACTAATGTTGGAATAGATATGATTATGAGGTATAATCATTAGATCAAGTAATCATTATACTTACATATGTATATAGAATTAGTTTGTCATTGTGACATTCGTTGTACAAAATAGTAAGAGAATCTTCAAAGCGGTCCGTTCTCCTCACATAATACTTGGATTTACAATGCGTCGTTGTAATTATTGTTATTTGAACTATTACAATGGTTATTATGAACTAAACAAACAACGCGGCACCTCGAACCATCTTAAAATATCGATTTTAAAGTATGAATATTAGTAGGGACCGCAATTAGGTCACAAATATTGACAATAGGGACCGCATTTGGGTCCCTATTGACTACGCTAATGTCAATAGGGACCGAATTGCGGTCGCTATTGACTCAACAGGGACCGAATTGCGGTCCCTACTAATATTCATATTTTACATTCGAATTTTTTTATTGATGTTGGTATGTTTGTGATTCTTAGTAACCAAACTCATTGTAACATGTGAATTGAAGTAATAAATGATTGCAAAATCAACCTTATAGTAGATTAGTTGTGAAGTAATAGATTGATTGAGATTGAGCGAGTTATTAACGTTCAAGATTATTTCATGTTCTACAACTAATCATCACTAGTTAGTTGTAGTTGTTATTCGTTTTTATGATTTATTTCACTAATGTTGGAATAGATATGATTATGAGGTATAATCATTAGATCAAGTAATCATTATACTTACATATGTATATAGAATTAGTTTGTCATTGTGACATTCGTTGTATAAAATAGTAAGAGAATCTTCAAAGCGGTCCGTTCTCCTCACATAATACTTGGATTTACAATGCGTCGTTGTAATTATTGTTATTTGAACTATTACAATGGTTATTATGAACTAAACAAACAACGCGGCACCTCGAACCATCTTAAAATATCGATTTTAAAGTATGAATATTAGTAGGGACCGCAATTAGGTCACAAATATTGACAATAGGGACCGCAATGCGGTTCCTATTGACTACGCTAATGTCAATAGGGACCGAATTGCGGTCGCTATTGACTCAACAGGGACCGAATTGCGGTCCCTATTGAGATTGTTAGTATCAATAGGGACCGATATGCGGTCCCTATTGAGATTGTTAGTATCAATAGGGACCGCAGTGCGGTCCCTATTGTCCATATTTATGTCAATAGGGACCGCGATGCGGTCCCTATTCACAACCTAAGTTTCATCACAAATAACCAAAAAGTGTGTTTCAACATGAACAAATATATTAAGGTTGAATTTTAAGTACTAATAAACATAAAGTTTTCCACCATGGAATAAGAAGATTTGACAATAATCATCACGACTTTTTTTACCTTCAAATGTTTAAAGTCAACCGTCATTTAATTTTTTATTTTCTTGCTTTTATAGCTAGTGTTGTTAGGTGATGTCCAATATGCAAAAACGAACGACACCTAGCATATAAATTACCCTTCTAAAGAATTATAAATTGATATTTAAAACCAAATAAATTTGTAACACTTTAATTAATAGTGCTTCGTCTGATTAAAAAAAACATAAACCATTACCAACACGAATAACGAACACAAACATAACCAACACAACCATAACCAAAACAAAAAACGAACACAATCATAACCAACACAACCATTACCAAAACGAAAAACGAAATAGTCGAAAAATCCATAGTTCAAAATGAAATAGTCGAAAAAACAGAATATCATAATTCAAAAGAAATAATACAAACAACTACCCGCCACATGATCACTGACCCCCCTCATCACCACTAGACGGATATACGACCCCCTCATCACCAGAACTCTCCGCCAAGTCGTACATCTCATCCAGGGTTGCCAGTGGAGCATCCTCAACACCATCACCACCCTCACCAACATCACCCTCATCATCTACACCAAGGTCCTCTGCCTCATCATCCATCATATCGAGATCATCACCACTCCCCGACTCATCAGTATCAAAATCATCGACATACTCGGTGGCAGTGGAAGTACCTGGAGCAAAAGGATCTGGTCTCGGACGTATCGGCCTCGGAACTCTAAATGCGCCTCCGCTCCTAATAGCGTTCCCCATGAACAAGTCTGTCGGAAGCTCCCGCACTGGTCGGCCTGTAGTCTGCTGCATGTCCTCTCTAAAACCCTGAAGCCAGGACAACATGGAGTCGACTCTCGGGTCCTGTGTCGTCCTCAACTCTCTGTTCTCCTCCTGGACCTGCCTGAGCAACTCTCGCCTGTAGTCTGGCTCCCTACCGTACTCAATGTCGAAGTTGCGTGGATCTGCATAGCTCGGTATACCCTGCACCTTCCCCTTCTTGATCCTCCCTATGGCCTTCTTCCACGAATCGGCGTCCCATTCGGGCAAGTCCTTGTCTTCTACGGCGTCCGGGTTTTTCTTCCTCAATTCCCTCTTGTATGTTTTCTGTTGAATTTTCAAAGATAATTAAAAAGATAAATTAGTTCAAACTTAATTTTAAAATTAAATTAGAATTCATAAGTGGTAAACGACTACAAAATTTAAAATACTTACGTAAATAAGTCTGGTCACCTCAGACTTCCACTCCCGCCTCAACGGTCTGCCTGTACCTTTGCCAGTGCCCGACACCTTCCTCGTATGACCTGCCTTGTAAATCTCGTCATGTCTGATAGGGTGCGTGCGGTTGGGCTGATTCCTCTCCTTCAAATTTAAAGTAATAGTGGGTTAAAATTCTTTTTATAATTGACATGTAAAAAAAAAACTTACAAATTATAATTAGAAAAACATACGAGTCGCCGTCGAATCTCCTCATAGTCAATGGAACCACCGTAAAAGGTAGCGGGCGCCTCGCCGTCCTCCACACCGCCTCGCCTAGCTTTCTTTCCCTTCGCGGACTTCTGCTTATGATCTTCGGTGTCCCAGTGTGTTGACGCCTTAGTCTCCAAAGTTTCGCTCATCCACGTCTTTTTCTTGCCCTGATACTTCTCCTTGTCTTTGTTCTTGAAGTACTGTCCCTTCGTCTTGTTCATCAGACGCTTGTAAATTTCCCTCGCCTTCTTCTGGTATGCCGTATGTACTTCTCCCCTCTCTGACCGCCGGATCCAATAGACATTCTACAAAAAGGATAAATATAAAATAATAAATTAATACACTAAATTAATAAACTAAATTAAACAATATTTGAAAAACACTATATTTAATATACTAAATTAAAAAATATTAAACAATAAATTAAAAACTCACCGTAAATCTCGCATACATCTCCTTCCGTACTCCCTCAGGAACCTTCAAGTAGGAGGGCCAAAAGTCACTCATAAACTGTCGAATGAGTGAGGTGATCGTCTTCGCGATCTCACGACCGGGGGGTTTAGAAAAACAACCCCGTTTCAATTCTATAACTTCCTTCTTCTGCCCTTTTTTAAGCGCCGTAACCCCTATAGTTGGCCCCCTCGGGGGTCGAGTCTGGCTCGGTCCTGGAGTATCGATCAACCTCTGGCTCGGTCCAGCTCCGGTGTCGTCTACAGGTGGTGGAGTCTGAAGTCTGCCAGACTCGGCTAATGGGGGCACGTGAGTCCCAACTGAAGCTGAAGTATGTGCTCGTGGCAGCTGGGCTGCTGTGGACTCTGATGATCGGGGTCTATCACCTGCTCTGGGAGCGGCCGCCTCATCCTCTACAAATAACTGCCGCTGCAACGCAGGTGTCCTCGATGTAGATCCGTCACCTGACCCTAGTGGGGGGACGGATGGCCCAGCTGGATCACTAGGCTCTGCACGACGACCCGATCTGACAATCCGTATAGGTCGGCAACTACCACGACCTCTATCAATAACACCGCCACTACCAACACTACCAACTCCTCCACGACCAACACTACCACTACCACCAACTCCTCCACGACCAACACTACCACTACCACTACCACCAACACCTCCACGACCAACACTACCACTACCACCAACACCTCCACGACCAACACTACCACCACTAACAGTACCCGATACCCCACTACGACCTCCACCTCCACGACCTCGACCTCGACCTCCAGTACCGCTAGTGGTCTTACGTGACGACATACCGAATATATGTATATACTGTAAAAATAAAAATATCACATTTAAATATCAAATCAACATTTAAATATCTTCACAAATCTATTTTTTTTCTTAATCATACAATAATCTAATTTAACAATCCTAAATTTTTCACTAATTAACTATCTAACAATCTTAACAAATAATTCTTCACAAAATTAACATTTAACAATCTAAATATCTTCACGGTCCCTATTTTTTTTTCTTAATCATACAATAATCTAATTTAACAATCCTAAATTCTTCACTATTTAACTATCTAACAATCTTAACAAATAATTCTTCACAAAATTAACATTTAACAATCTAAATATCTTCACGGTCCCTATTTTTTTTTTCTTAATCATACAATAATCTAATTTAACAATCCTAAATTCTTCACTATTTAACTAATAATTCTTCACAAAATTAACATTTAACAATCTAACATAAAATTAACACAAATTAACAATCTAACACAAAATTAACACAAATCTAACACAAATCTAACACAAATCTAATAAATTATTTTTGGATTAAACACAAAATTAAGAAAAGAAACAAAAAAAGGAAAAATCGAATTACCTTTTGCGGCGGCGAAAATGGACTCGGTGGCGGCGGAATTGGACGGACTCGGTGGCGGTGGCGGCGGAAATGGACGGACTCGGTGGCGGTGGCGACGGAAATGGACCAAAATGGATGGATTAGCGGCAGAAATTGACGGATTGACGGCGGAAATTGGGCGGAAATGGGTTTGAGGGGTTGGGGACTCAATTTGGGTCGCAAAAACTCGAGAAAAGGTCGCTAATGGCGTAGGGTCGGGTCGAAACGGGCGGGCACGTCGGGTATTGAAGAATGGAGCAGTTTTTGTGAATAAATTTTTTTTTTTTTCGTATTTATAGGAATAAATCAGCGACCGCGATGCGGTCGCTGATTTGTCCGCCAAAATTAGGGCATTTTGGCCCTAATTTTGATCCACATTTCGGCCCAATTAGGGCCGAAATGTTTGGCCCAACTAATTAGGGCCTTCAGCGACTCGCCCTGAGTCGCTGAATTTACAGGAGGACATCAGCGACCGCGTTTCGGTCGCTGATGTCCTCGTGGACATTGAGCGACTCCAATGCGGTCGCTGTTGTCTTCAGCAGTCGCTGAAGATCAGCGACCGCATGTGAGTCGCGAATGGGCGGTCCCTATTGACCGCCCATTCTTGTAGTGGAAGAAATGCATGATGAGCGGCACTAGTGGCGCGAGGAATAATGTCATGAACTACGTTAAGACAATTCCTCTCAAACAGGACCTCTCAGATAGGACCTCTAGGACTTCTGGCCACGCCATTCTCACTGCAAGTCGAACCGCCCATAACCCCACAAGAACCTCAACTCCCGATGGACTAAATTGAGCCTCCATCCGTCGTTGCACCCATGCAACAATCGTGCCCTCCGCTTCCCTTGCAGTCAGGCCAATCCCCACAACACCCTCCTCCTCAAAAAGCGCTCCATCAAAATTGATTGTAATCACTACTTGAGGTGGCGCAGCCCAACAATCCGACTCTTCCAACCCATATTGTACACTGCGTGCTATGTTCTCCATCCAACAATTCACATAGCTAAGAGCAAAGGACGCAATATGTTATGGACTTTGTGGTTTCTCTCCCGCCAAAATACGATTCTTATTCCCCCACATTGCCTATCAAATAGTTGAAGCCAAACTAACCGTTGCATTGGACTCTGAATGGGAAACCCGCACAATTCAGTCCATAAACGACTCACGCTCCCTTAACTAGATAGCGACCGAACAATTCGTCAAAACTCACACATGTCTCTAAAAGGACACCAAAAAAGGTTATGGCTCGTATACTTCCTCGACCTCATGACACACAACACATGCAATCTCATTGCCAATTTTCCTCCCGGAAAGCTTCCATCGTGTCAACAAAAGCTCTCGGAAGATTTTTATTTTTTTATTTTACTAACACTTTGAACTCGCCAAATCTTCTTCCACGCCTTATGTGCCTCCGAGCTAGACCCCCCGTTGCCGCCTCGAACTAAAAGACCTTGAGTAACAATAACGTGATACGCACTCCAGACTGAAAAGAGACCAATCCTCTCATAATGCCAAATCATAAAATCTACAGTCTCCAAATTACCAAGTGGAATAGACAATATGAGCTTAACGTCCTCCTCCCAAAACCGATCCCGAAGCAGCTCGACATTCCACCACATTGTGTCACGGTCAATTAGTTTGTGAACAAAAGAAAATGACGGCATCGCCAACTGTGGAGTGATGAGACAAAAAAGAAGGAGTCATTGTATCCCAGGATCATTCCCAATCGAGATACTAGTCTTGTTCCCCACACGCCACCGCAATCCCTTTTTCAGCACCGGAATCGCCTCCCATAAGCAACGCCACGGGAAGGACGACGCATTTCCCACTTGCACATCAAGCACTGAATTATTTGAAAAATATTGATCTTTATAGATCTTACTAATCAAACAATCCAGATACTTGAAAATACGACAAACTTGTTTTGCGAGAAGCACTATATTAAAAGCCCTCAAATTACGAAAACCCAAGCCACCCTCATCTTTCTTACGACACAATTTATCCCACGCCACCAAATGTATTTTATTTTAATTGCCACTTCCCCACCAGAAATAGCTTAAGATTGACTCAATCCCTTTAATGAGTGAGTCGAGAAGTCGAAAGTAGCTCATAACAAATGATATGATCGCATGCATAATAGACTTAATCAGAATCTCCTATCCCACCCTCGACAGTGTTTTCCCATTGTAACTCTGCGCCATTTTCTATATTCTTTCCCGGAAACAATTCCTTCTTAAATTTTCCAATCACCAATGACAACCCCCAAATATTTCTCATGCCTAACTACCGCCACAACGTCCAGAATATTCCCAATCTCATGCGCCCAGGGGCGGAGCCGCGGAGGGAGCGGCCCCTCACTTATTCCTAATTAGCTGATTAATATTAGTTGTATAACTTAAAAATATTAAAATAACTCTTGCCCCGTTGATCTTGCACCCCCACCCCCCAAAAAAGTTATGATTCACCAATTAAAAAATAATCTGGCCCAAGTCATGTTGAAAATTAAAGTACAAATTAATGAATCTTATCCTCACAATGGTTTATTATTAAATTGCACATAATAAAACCTTATGTACGAAAAATAACTAAACATTATATTCAAGAAAAAGAAACAAATCCTCTGGCAACTCACGCAGACCATTTATTCATGACCACGTACACCAGCGGCCAGTTCTATGAGTTTATTCTTCTCTCCCTTAAATATACGTGTGTTATGTGCATTATAAGTTTGTAATTTTGATTTTTGCTTTTTTATAATTACACAATTCTAATTCTATTTGTTTTTTATGTCATATTATCTACGCACACACTAAACTATTAATCCGTGAATGTGTTTTTTGTAAAAAATTGTAGTAGTTTTACTCTATCCAAATGGAACACACAAGAATTCTCATGTTTACTGCAACAAGTATCAATAAGATTTCTTTTCAAAAATGTCGAAAATATGTTGTAAACATCACAAAATGTCTTATTTAGCGAACTGAAGCATACCAAACTTTGATAAATAGTGTTTGATCAATGAATAAGGAAGAATAATTTTTATTTTTACTTTAAAAAAAGAGTGATCTAAAAGTTGGATCAAATATATTTTCTCTTGAAATTTTTATTGGTAATGGTTAGGGTAATTACTATACATAGTTACCCCCATCTCTAAAATCATGGCTCGACCTCTGCATGCGCCAACTCTTCACCCGTTATCTTACTGAACACCACCATAGATTTTTCCAAATTAATTTGTTGTTCCGAGGCTACCTCAAATTGTTGGAGAATCCAACGGATCACCCCGGTCGATTCTTTATTGGCGTCACAGAACATAAGTGTATCGTTGGCAAAAAGCAAGTGTGAAACCCGTGGTGCATGCCTACAAATCGTGACACCCTGTGATAGGTGTTTTTAAGTGTAATAAAATAGAATATAAGTCAAAACATATTATTACACTTAAATCTCACTTTGTCGCAAGTGCACGAAAGTAGTAATAAAATAGTAACTATAGTTACGAACCAAGTATCGTATCCCAAGGGAGTGGTGGATTGATGAATGAATCACTTAAATGCAAAACAATAACAATTGTCACTATCTTTTGTCTTGTGTTTACAGGATGTAATGAAGGCATGCATATGAATGATGTGAATGCTTTCTATACTTAGGATGCTTTGAATGCTTTTCACGCTAAGAATGTTTAATCTAGCATGCAATGAGAATCTATCTAAGAATGCAGAAAACAATGATTAAATATCTTTTTGATTTTTGATTTTGAGTGCAAAAAAATAATTAAAACAATGAAAGCGAGTAAACAATTAAACGAATGCTTGAAAAAAGATTCATTAATTAAATTAACTAAACTAAACTAAAGACATAATTTAATGGTTGATTACTGTATTGTGGTTGTAAACATTAATTAAAAAGATTGTTTAGAGGTCGATTTTCACAATGATTTAACCATAATAGTTCATAGACAAACTACCTATATCTACTTACAGTACTTGATAGTTGTTTGATGTTTGCATGTCTAATGGATCTGTGACATATGACAAGAGTTATCTCAACCATGCACCTCTAATAACCTACCATGTTAACAAATCAGCCCAGTTGTTTGTTGTTTTAGAAGAGATATCAAATCTGCAATCCAATTAACTTATCTGAATCGTGTTAACAATGAATTGTGTTAACAAAACGTACATAGTCAAGATTGATCTAGTTTGATCGAAAGGTTGCGCATCAGTTGCTTTCGCAAATCCAAAGTCAAAATCACATATATATATATATATATATATATATAACTATCCTTAGCATTCTACACCACCTACGGCCCCACACGGGTGCTTTCATTTATCTTAGCGAGAGTAAGGTCAGTCACACAACATAAGTAACTATTCAATCTAGACATTCAAGATCCTCAAAAAACATCGAGTAAAGCAAATAAACGTATTCATAAATCAGAGTTACTCCCCTATTCTAAACAACGAGTAGGTTAGCTCCTCATAGTCATGAGTTCAACAATCAATAAAGAAGTAAATATCATAGACAAAGTAAAGAGATAAAGAAAAGCTTCTCGAATCCGGTGGAATGTTCTTGCTTGACTTTATTCTTGACTCCCTTTTGCTATCTTCTTTCTCACAAACTATTTTCTCTCAAACAATGACTGAACTAAACTAAAATACGACTTTGATGGTGTTTTCTCTCTGGTGACAATCTCTTAGAGTTTCTCTGTCGGAAAGTGGTTGTGAACGATTATGAATGGTGTAAAACTTGTTGTGAGAGTCATCCCTAACTGTTGAAGGTAGCCTCCTATTTATAGTGTTTCTCTGCTCTGGGCTTCGCTTTAGGATTTCTGATAATTAGCCCAATTTTCATCTGATCGTGTGCCACCCGCACGATGCATCATTGATCGCGCGCCACACACGCGATGCGTTCCTGCTCGCACGACCTTTTGATTTTCTCCCAGTAGTCTCCTGGTGTCTTCCTCTTCAATCGCGCTATCTTCGGTATTTCGTCTTCCTGAACATCCCGAAATAGTGTCTTGACTCATTGTCACCTAAAAACATCCATTGTTGGCCTCTTTTAGCCTCATTTCGTCTTGACTCTATAAAATTCTAAGAAAACATGAAACAATAATAAAACAAGTGAATATGCCATTATCAGTATTCAAAAGCATAAGAAAATAGATATTCAAATAATGCTAAATAAACGCTCATCACCCTGCAACTCCCATCATTTCTCGACTCTAGAGATAAGGGTCAAAAACACCTCAGACACAAATAAAATAAATACGGGACAGAGGATCCCCTGTCTAATGCCTCTCTCAGGATAAAAGACACTCGACTCCCTCCCATTAATTAAAGTAGAATAAGACATAGATGGCACACCATCACAATAAGAGAAATAAAGCAAGAATCGAAACCTAACCTAAGTTAAACCTTTTCCAAGATGGAACACTCGACGCGGTCGTAGGCTTTACTCATGTCAAGCTTCAGCGTCATATGGCATTTGTTAACGGGCGTGGAATTACGACCTAATTAACTAAATTATTTAGTTGGGTTGGAACGCCTTTGTCTGTGGTTCAAAAACTAAATGCTATTTAATGGGAGAGAAAAACTGACAAAAACATTCCTTCCTTTTATTCACTATGATCCACTCTCTTTTCCGAGTCGATATGCGTATTTCCGAGTCTATGCGTGTATTTTTCCTTAATTGCTTCCTTTCTCTTCTCTCCCTTTTCCCTCTGTTTATATAGAGTTTTTAGGGACATGTGTCGTTATGCATGTTTTTACAAGTGTCGTTATGCATGCGGTCGTGTTCTACACGTGTTACAACGTTCATTTAACCAATAAGATAACGTGTCTATCTTAAGTGCTGACTGTATCATTTCTTCTTCCGAGGGCTTTGGTCTTCTTTATGATAAGGGGTAGATTGCCTTCTTTGCTTCCGAGAGCTCATTGCTTCTAATGGTGACTCGAGGGCCGAGTCTGAGCGTTCTCTTAGTGACAATGCTTCTCCGATAGGTGTGTATTCTGGTGTGTTTGTTTCAGGATATTCTCCGAGGGGGTGTTCGTTTATGGGTTAATCTCCGAGAGGTTTTTAGATATCGTGGGTAGGTGTTTTCTTTCTCCGAGTGCCCGAAGATTGTTGTTTTGTAGTTGTTTGCGTTATCGTGGAGTTCCGACCTCTGGGTTGGTCGACCGGGGTAGTATTCCGAGAGCATTTGTGCTGGGAGTACGTAGCAGGGAAGTACTGGGGTAGTGCTCCGAGAGCGTTTGTGTTGGGAGTGCATAGCAAGGAAGTGTTTTTGTCAAGGTTCTGGGACTCGGGAGTCCATTGGGGCCCTGCTCGGTGTCGTGATGGATATCTGAATCAGGTGGATCCATCCGGGTTTGCTCTTTATCCGATGCCACCCTGATATCTAGTTTTGAGTCATCGTGACTTTCCGAGGGACGCTAGGTGCCCTCGTCGGATGGCCACTCCTACCGCTTTGGGTTAGTAACCGAGCGGTATTGGTCACACCCGATGGGCCTCCTCGTTGGGAGTGGGTACAACTCATCGGAAGTACTCGTGACAATAGTATTGTCCATTTATTAATCCTTTTGATTTAGGACTAATATTTTCTTTAATCTCGTATTTTCTTTTATACGGTTAACACTGCCCCCCCCCCCCCCCCCCCCAAATTTCGATCGCTCTCGTAGAGACGAGGGAAATTTTATTACGTGGCCTCTGTGAGGTAAGGGGATTATGTTGGCAGTCTTTGCGAGGGGAGGAGAATTTCTCCTTTTTTGGGATTTCCAGGGATATTATGTGCAGATAAGCATATGTTTATAATATCGTGAGAAAATTACCTTTTTGCCCCTGATAAGTAACGGTTCAGATAATTGTAATGGTTCTTTTTGATCGTTGGATGTCTTAAATTGGGCTTTACTCATCCGTCCGTCGATCTCAAGGACACGTCGTTTTACGAGTGGAGACGTGGTTCGTGGAAAATGGGGCACGTTTTGATGACTGTTGTCTATAATTAGGCTCGTCCGTACCATCTTCCTCCTTTCACCCTTCTTTTATCTCCCAAACTCTTGCTTTCTTTCTTTTGCTGATTTGCCAACTCTTTTCCTTGCTCAAAAAAATGGCTTCTTCTGTCAATCCTTCCGCCGTTGATGTTCTCGCCGCTTCGGTTGTCACTGCTCCCCTTGCGGGGCCTGCTGCTGCTACCCGTAAGAGGAAATCTGCCGTCGCTGAAGGGAGCGGCGCCGCCTCGGCTAAGAGAGCTAGGGTTTCAAAATCGAAGAAGCCTCTTGTTCGTGATTTCTCCAAAATTGAAGGGGTTCGGTCTGTTGTTACCTACGAGTAGGTCATGGATCTGTTCCAGGCCACGGGGACCGCTATGAAGAATGTGACTGTTATCATTCCAACTGAGGATCAGAGTGCTTGTTATCCTCCCGCGGGTATGCTCACGGTGTATTTTGCACAGGTAAACTACGGGTGGCGCTCGTTTATGCCACCCTTTTTTGTGAAGTTTTCAAGACATGTGGCATATGTCCGAGCCAATTGGTGCCCAACGGGTATGCTGTGCTTTGTATCTATGTGTTCTGGTGCCACGTCAAGGGGTACGAGTGTGGGGTGGACCATTTTCTTTCGATTTTTGACGTGGGGGTATCGCCCGGGGGGTACCCCTTTTATCATGTCCGCCATCGAGACAATTCTGGGAATTCCACGAAAAGGATTCTGAGTGCAACGATTACCTCACATAGTGTTTGGAAGGACAAGTTCTTCTACGTGAAGCCTGTCCGAGGGAGGTGGGACGTTCCCTTTAAGTGGGGGGAGGGCGCGACTCCAATTCACACTATCGATGAAAATACGGTGCTTTCCCCGGTGGTTGCTCAGCAAAGGTTAATGGAGTCGGAAGATTTTCCGCAGCTATTTGATTGGGCTGGGCTTCATTATGTAGTATTCACTGATGATAAGGTGAAGAAGCCGCTCTCTGTTTCGTCTTTGTATCTGCCAGCTTTTAGTAAGTTCTTTCTTATTCTCACGTTTTTTCTCTAGTATTTATCTTTTCAATATTAATGATCAACTATTAATCACGATATTCCTCCGAGTAGTTATTTGTATTCTTCTACTGCCCACCCTGATTTGCTTTTGTGTGGTGCAGAGGAGGTTATGGCGAAATACTATCTTGTGCCAGGTTCTGAAGAGGCAGTTCCGAGTGGGCATAGTGAAGCTTCCGAGGGGGGAGACCACATGGATGGCGAAGTACGGTTTCTACAACGGCAAGGGTGGATCCGGAAGCTGAGGAAGTTCACTGGGACACCCCGTGTCTCTTTGTGGATGCTGAGGGGGTATGTCTGGAGGCTGTTCCATTGCGACGTGTGGACCCCACGCTCGCTCTGGCCTGGAGGTCAACTTCCGATTCAATTGCTGGTATTTCTCCGAGGAGCTCTGAGGGGGCTCTGTCTCCGAGGGTGGGAAACAAGGCTCGTACCTCCCGAGCTAGAGGTTGTGCATATCTCTTCTCGGGACCCTTCTCCATCTCCTCCTCGTAAGTTTTCTTCTTTTTCTACTACTTGTTTTAAACCTCGAGTCCTTTTAGTATGATTACTTAAATATATCCATTGTTCTGGTAGCGACATTCAATAAGGGAAAGGCCCCTATGTTCCCGGGCGCTGGTCTACTTGCCCAACTACTCCAATCGGATCCGGGGGAACTGGTAGGGGGTCCCGAGGCGTCTTCCAAGGGTCCTACTGACTCATCGAGGGGCTTGGAGGTGAAGAAAGAAGTGTTGGGCACCCTGCTCAAGGGAGAGGGTTCATCGGCCGCCATGGAGGTTCCTGAAGTGGTGACAATGGAAACAGTGACTGTAACTTCCACCGTGACTGTCCCTCCTCCGACTACTGATCTTCCGAAGGGGGCTATACTGCGGAGGTCTGCTTCCGAGGGAGACTTTTCTCAGCCACCCGGGAAAGAGCCTCCTACCGTGGGGGAAGCTTATCATGAGATCCTTCATTTCTTTGGGTCCGCTCTTTCCGCGCCTGCGGAGGGGTACCAATTTTGGCGGGCTAGTACCGTTTGGATGGAGGCTATCGTAAGTATCTACTGCCTCTTAATCTTCTTTTGCCATGGTTTTCTTACATCCTTATTTATATTCTTCTATCTGCCTTACAGTCTAAGAAGACTCGGGAAGTTATTACTTCCGTGCAATAGCGTTGTTTAAGGGAGGTGGTGGAGGGGGGTACTCTTAGGGGACAAGTGGCTTTTCTGCAAGCCCAACTCCACGAGGCCGAGTCGTTGGCTGCAGTCCTTCGCACCAAGTTGGAAGCTAGCGACTTCAAATGGAAAGAGGATCAGGGGGCAAAGGAGGTGATGCGTCTTGTCTTGCAAAAGGTGCAATCGGCCTGTGATCAGATGGAGGCCTCCGAGGGGGCTGTTCGAGCGCAATTTTCTCGCTTGATGAAGGAGAAGGCAGAATCCGAGGAAGTCCTCCGTGCTCGGATAGAGGCTCTGGAGAAGGAGAAATCTGAGGGCTTGGGGAGGGAGATGAAGCTCCAATCGCGGCTACATGAGCTAGTGGAGCTGAGATTAGTTGATGTAATGCCCCTGAAGAACGTGCAACCCCGGATTGACGAGGCTGTTAGGTGTGCGACAGCAGAGGTGGAGCGACGGTTTACTTCCCTGTCTGCTCGGGATACTCTTGGGCATATGCTATGGGGATATTTGGAGTGTGCCACCTTGGCTCGAGAAGTGGTGCCTTCGGGGGTGTATTTCGGACGCATATTTTGATATCAAGAAACTTGCTAGGTCGTCCCCCGAGGAGGTTCAGAACATTCTGGAGATGTTTGATAATGTGGTGATGCCAAGGGCTTCTCCTATCCCCCCTTCGATCACCTCCGCTCCTGGCGCCAGTAGTTCTGGTCGGGTTCCGCTCCCGGGTCCCTCTGCGGGAGTCCCCGAGGAGTTTTTCATCGCTCTATCCCCGCCTCCTCCGAGTACGGGAGCGTAAAATAGGATTTTTCTTTTTTTTATGTTTTTATTTACGCAATTTTAATATCCCGTCTTGTAAGTTTTTCCGAGGGCTTCTAGGATTTTTCCCTAATGAACAAACTCTTTTTCGAGTTTTTGTCTATTCTGAGCAAATATAATCACCTGATTTATTGTCTCTAGTATTTCTTTAAAATAATAGAAAGGCTTGCTGACTAGGTTAAAAATTAAGGGTGAGGTGTCGCTTGGTATGTAGCCCCTTTTCTTAAGTAAGAAAATTATTGGACACGTGTATTCCATTAACTAGTTTAGACAGCTCAAGCTTTTCACTCTCTTTCTAAGATGGTATAACTAGTTGTTCAGTAATTCTTTCAGAATTACATAAAGTTTTTACTGTTTTAAGGCTTGTCACATTTTTCTGAAAAGCGGAGTTCCCTTTTGAAATTAAGTAAAGCAAGCACATTACTTACCTTGTCAAAATGATGCCCCCGTTTTTTAAGCAGGATGATCCTTCTTCGTCCCGTCATTCTCCTCGGAATTCTGCTCGGACTCCTTCCCTATCGTTAGGAGTACGACACGCGGCCTCGGAGAACTCAGTTCAGGGGAGCAGGCATAATGAGCGCAGGGTTCCTGGGGGGAGAGGCAATTCTGTGAGGACCATGTCTATGTCTCCGGAGGAATCTCTCTCCCGTATTAACCACATACGCCATGTGTTCAAGGGTCGTGACTCTTATCCCTCGGTAGACGAGTTGTCGGTGTTTACCAGGCTCGTGCTGGAGCTCGAGCGGATGATGGGGCCAAGGCGTGTCGGTACTGCCGTTGGCAGTGAGCATGGTGCCTCCGTTACGACACTTTTTGCCCAATACAACCTGGACATTGATGAATATGACATAGTAATACCGCACCCCGAGCAGAGGGCTTATGATCCTCCGTCGGGTTATCTCACCATTTTCCGGGAGCAAATGCGGTGCGGGTTACGGGTGTTTTTTCACCCTTTTCTCTAGAGTTTGTTTCACTATTGGCAAATATGCCCAAGTCAGCTAACTCCAAATTCTTATCGTTACCTGGTAGGATATATTTTATGTTCCGAGTTACTGAAGTTGCCACTGTCTCCTTCTCGGGTGGGGGTTGTATTCAACCTTCGCCCCTGCTCGGGTGGTCTCCCTTTCTTCAGCCTGGCCCATCGGGACAAGAGGAAGGCCTTTCTAGACGTATCCCACTTCCGTAATAATAGAATGGATTGGAAAAGGGGTTTCTTCTTTGTCCGTCCGAGGGGCTTATCGGCTAGGTCATGGGGAGTACCGCTTCAATGGGGGCTTGGTTATATTACCCCTGCCAAATCGATTTTGCGGAGAGAGTGGGACATCTTGTCCAATAGCGGGTTGTTTTCGGGGATGTACGATATCAGTAGTTTGTTGGAGTTCCCGGAGACATTGATCATGGCTGGCTTGCAACAGGGGGTGGAACTCTTCAATCTTCCACAACAGCCTCTCTATAGCAATTTCTTTTTTCGTTAGTTTCTTTTCTTTCACAGCCTTTTCGTGTGGTACTTTAATGTTCCCGTTGTCACGCTATTTTCTTGCTTTGACAGGAGCGGAGATGGGGGCTTTTACCATCGAGCCTTTTAATGAAGCTTTCCTAGGAAAAGCAATGAATAATAGGTATAATACTTCGGATGATGAATCATCTGAGAGTTTTAGTTTAGATGGAGTGGCTGGCCCCTCGAGGGTAGGGGATTCGCCCGTGGTAGCCCCCCAGTGAGTTCTGTAGCTCATGAGTATGATCCAATAGCTGCCCTTGCGCGGGCGGATATTCTCTTGCCTCCATTGGTCCCGTATTCTTCCTCTTGGGGGGATATGAGGGTGGTGCATTCTGTTGCGGGGGATACGAGGGAAATCCTCCTGCTATCGGGCCGAACCCACTCGGGAGCGATGTCTTGTCCCCCTCTGTTTTGGCGACGATTAGCTTTTGCCGCAATTATCTGAGCGGTCTTTTGAACGCTACCGATTGCGAGCATATGAAGTCTCTACCCTTATCGGGTCTTCAGGACTTAGCCTGCAAGGATTTATGTGAGGTAATAGTATATTCTTATTTTATGTGATACTAACCTTTACGAGTTTTCTGCAATCGTGCACTTATTTGTCCACGGATCTACATGGTGTTGAATGCCATCGGATCTCGGGGCGGATCATCCTCAGATATGGAGTTGGTGTACCGCCGTAGGGATAAGCTAGAGCAAGGTTTGCTGGATGCTCGAAAAGAGGTGGATCAGCTGCGGACTGATCGGGAGAATTCCGATAAGGCTCATGCCATCCTCTTGCAGTCAGAGCGGAACAGATCCTGGGACTTGGAGCGCCTTTTGTCGATGGAGAAAGCTCGCATAACAAGTCTGGAGGACAGGTTGGGTGATCTCCGGGAGCAAGTTCGTGCTGTCGACGAACAATTGTTGCGGGTTACCGGGGAAAGAGATGCAGCGAACTTATGGGTGTTGGAGTTAACTCGAGCCCATGAAGTTGCGTTAGTGTTGGCCCGAGTCCAAGCGGTTTTGGGCGTTGTGGGGCCTTCTGTCCTCCGCGAATCCTTTGCGCATGAGATGCGTGATCTAGTCCGTACGGGATATTACTTGTACCGGGATACAACGGAGGCTTTGCCGGGGTTCCCTTCGGATATGGTGATTCCTGAGTTGGACATTCATCAGGTGTTCCCTGAGGCTCCTCCTTTGCCGGGGCCAATCGCGTCTACCGGAGATCCGGATCATACGTCCGCGGAGGACCGTCGCCGCTTGATTAGGGAGGGAAAGCGTCCAATATAGGATGTTTAGTTTATGTGAGTGTTTGGTTGGTGTAAGGGCCCTTGTATAGGATACGGCCCGACATACTTTTAGTGTGGGATCTCGCGTTTTACGCTTGATGGTCCCTCGGGTTAGGTTGCTAGTATGACTCATAGATAGGGAGTCATTATTTTGTCGGGCAACCTTATCTCCCTTGTATTGTACAGGCACCATCTATAAACAACTTTATTTATGTACAAAGCTGTTTTGTTACATTATGCATAGTATTTCCTAAGGTTAAAGGCATTCCAAGTATTGCTAAGGATAGCGTCCTCGGAATTGGTGAGGAGATATGTCGCAGGCCCGACGATCCCCGCTATCTTGTACGGTCCCTCCCATCGCGGCTCGAGTTTTCCTACGTTTTTGGAGGCTCCGACCCGTTTCATCACTAGGTCCCCGACTTGAAAAGTCCTGGGTTTCACCTTCAAGTTGTAGTACCCGGGACATCCGGCCCTTGTATTCTTCATTTTGGGCCAGGGCCCGCATTCTTTTTTCTTCGAGGAGGTCGAGGGCGAGGGCCAGGTTAGAACTGTTAGCCACTTCCTCATATTCCATAACTCGCCAGCTTTCTATAGAGACTTCCGTAGGCACCACAGCTTCGCAGCCATAGGCTAAGCTGAAGGGAGTTTCGCCCATGGCCGCGCTTTGCGTGGTCCGGTAGGCCCATAGTATGCCAGGTATTTCCTCCACCCACCTAGCTTTGTGCCAGTCGAGTCGGGCCTTCATATTCTTCAAGAGAGTTCGGTTAGTCCTCTCTACTTGACCATTGGCTTGAGGGTACCCCACCGAAGCGAAGCGGTGTTTAATTTCCCAATGGTCGCACCACTTTTCTAACCCCTGATCTGTAAATTGTAGACCATTATCACTTACCAGGTTCCGAGGGACACCGAAACGGCACAGGATATTCCTCCATAAGAAGTTCATAACCGCGCCCGCGGTAATGCGGGCTAGGGGTTCCGCTTCTACCCACTTAGTGAAATAATCCACTGCTACGAGGAGAAACTTCTTTTGCCCGGCATCGGGTATAAGAGGTCCCACTATGTTTATGCCCCATTTAAAGAACGGGCAGGGGGTTAAGTGTGGTTCCCATGGGGCAGCGGGCTGATGAACCCGAGGGGCATAAGCTTGGCACGGTTTGCACCTTTCGGCATGGCTTTTGCAATCCTTGGCCATCGTGTGCCAGTAGTAGCCTTGGCGAATCAGTCGCCCGACCATACTTTTGCCGCCCGTATGACTGCCGCATGTTCCCTCGTGGGTTTCCGCCATAGCCAGTTGAGCTTCTTCCTCATTTAGGCACCGAGCATGGGGGCAGGAGTATGTTCTGCGGAATAATATTCCATCTTTAAGGAAATACCTGATAGTTTTTCTGTCCATAAGCCTATGCGCGGCTTTACTCGTGGAATATCCTTCCGGGTTCTGTAGGTAGACTTTGATTGGGGTTATCCAGCTGGACGAAGGGTCTATAGTGGCATTCACTTCGTGGCTCTCGGCCTTCTCGGATTCGGTAACTTGAAGCAGGGTGATCTTCCGAGTGCGAATAACGGCTGTTTGGGTGGCCATTTTGGACAGGGCGTCCGCCTCTTGATTCTCCTTCCGCGGGATTTGGACTATTTTGCACTCGTCAAACCATTCTCTTCTGCGGTGAACCGCCTGAAGGTAGGCTTGCATCCTCTCTTCTTTAGCTTCATACGAGCCATTGACTTTCTGTACAATTAGTTGCGAGTCGCTAAGGATGACTATCTTTCTGATGTCACCCTCTCGGGCAAGCCTCATTCCTATGAGTAAAGACTCGTATTCGGCTTTGTTATTTGACAAGGGGTAGTCGACTCTGACCGCGAAGTGGAGTATCTCCTCCTCGACTTCTTGGTTTGCTAGAACTATCCCTGCTCCCCCATGTGTGCTCACAGAGGAGCCATCCACATAAATGTGCCACAGAGGCGTCTTTTCTTCAGCTCTGATGCCCGTCATTTCCGTCACAAAATCTGCTAGGACTTGTGCTTTGACAGAGGGTCTCGGGGCATAAGAAATGTCATATTCGGTGAGCTCCACGGCCCACTTTATCAATCTTCCAGAGGTCTCGGGCTTGTTAAGAATTGCTCGCAATGGGTGTTTAGTTAACACAGTCACGGGATGGGACAGAATGTATGGACGAAGCTTCCGAGCCGTGGTAATCAAAGTTAAGACAAGTTTTTCGGTTTGGGTATACCTAGTTTCGGTCCTAAGAAGAGTCTTGCTCACATAGTACACGGGATGGTGCTCCTTGTCTTGATCCTTAACTAGCACCGCGCTTATGGCTTCCTCTCCGACTGATAAATACACAAAGAGCTCTTCATGTGATGCCGGTTTCACTAGTAAAGGAGGTTTCACCATGTAACCCTTCAGCTGTTGGAGAGCTTCTTCGCATTGCGGGGTCCATTGGAACTCCTTGATATTGCATAACACCTTGAAAAATGGAAGTCCTTTTTCTGCTGACTTGGAAATAAACCGGCTCGAGGAGGCCATTCGACCCGTAAGTTTTTGCACATCTTTGATCGTCTTTGGGGTAGGTAACCCTAGGATGGCTTCGGTCTTCTCAGGGTTGACTTCTATTCCCCTTTCTGTAACCATGTATCCGAGGAACTTGCCCCCTCTGATGCCGAAGGAACATTTTTTAGGATTAACCTTCATCCCGAACCGGTCCATGATAGCTAGGGCTTTTCGTAGGTCCTCGGGATGGTCATAAGCGGAGCGGCTTTGAATGACCGTATCATCCACATAGACCTCCACCATATTTCCGATATATCCTACAAACATTAAGCTTACCAATCGCTGATAGGTGGCCCCTGCATTCTTGAGTCCGAAAGGCATCACTAGGTAACAGAAGGTGCCCGCGTCAGTGATAAAACTGGTCTTGTCTTGATCCATAACGGCCATCGGGATTTGATTGTATCCCTGGTTCCCATCCAGGGTGGACAAGAGTGCGCAGCCCGTTGTTGAGTCTACTAGTTGGTCAATACTCGGGAGGGGATAGCAATCCTTAGGGCATGCGTCATTGAGATTTGTGAAATCCACGCACATTCGCCACTTACCCCATGCTTTGGGACTAAGACCACGTTGGCCAGCCACTCGGGGTAAATGACTTCTCTGATTTGCCGTAGGCTGAGGAGTCGTTGAATTTCCGACCGGATAATTTTGTTGCGCTCCGGGCCCATCTTTCTCTTTTTCTGTTGGACCGGCTTGGCCCCGAGTTTCACATTAAGGAAATGTTGGCATACCTTATTGCTGATTTGCCCTGGCGAGCCGTCTTCCCACGCAAAAATATGGTGGAATTCTTTCAAGATGGGAATCAGTTGGGCTTCCACTTCAGGCTCCATTTGGGTACCTACCTTGACAGCTTTCTCCGGACTTCCCTCTACGAGTTCCACTAATTTTAGCTCTTCCACGGATTGTACTCGCACTTCCTCTGCTTTTCGCTTTTTGCAGTTTCCGAGGATAGGTTTGTCCTCTTCAGGAGGGAGAGCATTCATACGGCACTCCCGAGCCCTTGCCTGACTCCCTCAGACCTCTCCGATACCTGACAAGGTAGGGAATTTTACCTTGAGATGGAGGGTTGAATGGATTGCCTCGAAGGCCCGAATGGAGGGCCGCCCGCATATTGCGTTGTACGTTCTTGATGAAGCCTCTACCACCCAAAATTTGGTGGGCTCCGTTCTTCGAAGGGCTCCCTCTCCCCATGACATCGGAAGCGTCACGGTTCCGAGGGTGTTGGAGGTTTCTCCCGAGAAACCTATTAACGGAACTTGGGCTACTTCTAATCGTTCTTTCCTTAATCCCATGGCCAGATAAGTGGGAAGAAATAGGACATCTACAGAACTACCGGTATCAACCAGTATTTTTGGACGTCAATCCCGTATATCACGGCTTCTATTACTAGGGGGTCCTCGTGGGGATAAATCACTCCTTTTAAATATGCGGGTCCGAAGGTGATGCTAGGAAGCTTGGCACCTTGAATAGACCCCAAGAATAATCCGTGTTCTGCCCTCCTAGCCTCTTTCAAATATTGTTTCTTTTTACCTTGCGATATCACGGAGAGATCTCCTCCTTCTATCATACTAATGGTACGCCCCAAAGGCGCGTTATTTTCATACGTTTCTGGGGGAGGGGTGGGGTCCGCTGCCTCGCAGTTTTATCTCGAGGCTTCCGATGGGGAGTCGCCCGGTCTTTTTCTTCCTCTTCCTTTAGAGGCCTCTTGTAGGTATAATGAGGGGGATTCTCGGGGTTGTTTACCTTGAGATAGTTCTTCAGGTATCCCGCCTCTAAGAGGCGGAGCATCTCCCTTTGCAGGGTTGTACACTCCTCGGTGGTATGCCCATAAGTTTTGTGGTATTTACAATACTTACTTGTATTCCTGTTTCTGTCGGGGAACCGGGCTTCCCTTGGCCACCGCAATTCGGTGCTGCCTCGCATCACATTGAGTACTTCTACGGGGGCAATGGTCATTGGGGGCAAGGGTACCGGCTTGAGGAATTTCTTGACCGGACCACTCTCGTCTTTATGTTGGGGAAGTTTCCCTTCCCGGTTTTTTCCTTGGCCTTTACCTCCCGTTCGGTGGATTCGCGATGTTCATTGTCATTGTTCTCTAGGCGTCTCTTCGTGCCTTCAGCCTCCTCCATTAGGATATAAGTCTATGCTTGCTGCATCAGCTCGTTCATATCCGTGATATGATTTCCCGTAAGGTAACGGAAGAATTCGCCCGCCCGGAGCCCCTGCGTGAGTATATCTACCAAAATGGTGGTACTAACGTTCGGAACATCCAGCGCCGCGTCTGTAAAGCGCTTTATATACTCTCGCAGAGGTTCATTCTTCTTCTATTTAACGGCGAAGAGGTGCGTGGCGGATTTAGGGTACCGCCGGTTGCAAGCAAAATGCCTTACGAATAGGTGGGCTAGTCGATCAAAGCTGTCGACGGATCCGGGTGCAAGATGAGTAAACCACGACTGTGCCCGTCCTCCAAGGGTTACGGGGAACACGTGGCAAAGTACGTGGTCTGGGGCGGAGTTGAGGTCCATCCCGACTAAGTATTGGTGTATATGATCCTGTGGATCCTTTCCATCTGAATCCCCCGTATAAAGAGGACCATTTACGGGCCGCATCCTTGCGGGGATAGAGGCTAAGGCTATCTCGGGGGTAAAAGGGGATGTTTTAAAGGTAAGTTCTTCCTTGGGTCCCATTGTTTTTTTAATATCACCCACCTCTTTCCTAAGACCATCAAGAATTCCCCATATGGTATGATCCTCACCTGAAGAGGGGAAGGGTGCGGGAAGGTCCGGAAGCACTCTTCTACGCTCTTGTTGGTCAGCTCGGCGCGTTTCTCGATAGTCATAATGCGCTTGGCCATTCTGCGGGGTTTCGTAGCGCCATGGATCGGAGGCAGGGCTCCACCTAGATTGAACCCGACCTTCTTCGGTCCAGGGATTTTGATGGCGAGAGGATCGAGGGGATAAATCGTGAGGATCCACGTATCCAGGCGGGGTCCTCCGGGCCCTAGTCTCTATAAGTCTTTCAAAGACGGAACGAGGGACGTTGATAAAGTCCCTTTCTTCGCATTGGCGATCGGACAGAGTTTCTTCCGAATGTTGAGGCTGGCGAAGACGACTCTCGCTGTGGAATAGGTTCTCCATGATAGGCATCATTTTTGAACGCTCTCGAAGACAAATCTTATGGCGTTCCCACAGACGGCGCCATTTTGTTAACGGGCGTGGAATTATGACCTAATTAACTGAATTATTTAGTTGGGTTGGAACGCCTTTGTTCGTAGTTCAAAAACTAAATGCTATTTAATGGGAGAGAAAAACTGACAAAAACATTCCTTCCTTTTATTCACTATGATCCACTCTCTTTTCCGAGTCGATATGCGTATTTCCGAGTCTATACGTGTATTTTTCCTTAATTGCCTCCTTTCTCTTCTCTCCCTTTTCCCTCTGTTTTTATAGAGTTTTTAGGGACATGTGTCGTTATGCATGTTTTTACAAGTGTCGTTATGCATGTGGTCATGTTCTACACGTGTTACAACGTTCATTTAACCAATAAGATAACGTGTCTATCTTAAGTGCTGACTGTATCATTTCTTCTTCCGAGGGCTTTGGTCTTCTTTATGATAAGGGGTAGACTGCCTTCTTTGCTTCCGAGAGCTCATTGCTTCTAATGGTGACTCGAGGGCCGAGTCTGAGCGTCCTCTTAGTGACAATGCTTCTCCGATAGGTGTGTATTCTGGTGTGTTTGTTTCAGGATATTCTCCGAGGGGGTGTTCGTTCATGGGTTAATCTCCGAGAGGTTTTTAGCTATCTTGGGTAGGTGTTTTCTTTCTCCGAGTGCCCGAAGATTGTTGTTTTGTAGTTGTTTGCGTTATCGTGGAGTTCCGACCTCTGGGTTGGTCGACCGGGGTAGTATTCTGAGAGCATTTGTGCTGGGAGTACGTAGCAGGGAAGTACTGGGGTAGTGCTCCGAGAGCGTTTGTGTTGGGAGTGCATAGCAAGGAAGTGTTTTTGTCAAGGTTCTGGGACTCGGGAGTCCATTGGGGCCCTGCTCGGTGTCGTGATGGATATCTGAATCAGGTGGATCCATCCGGGTTTGCTCTTTATCCGATGCCACCCTGATATCTAGTTTTGAGTCATCGTGACTTTCCGAGGGACGCTAGGTGCCCTCGTCGGATGGCCACTCCTACCGCTTTGGGTTAGTAACCGAGCGGTATTGGTCACAGCCGATGGGCCTCCTCGTTGGGAGTGGGTACAACTCATCGGAAGTACTCGTGACAATAGTATTGTCCATTTATTAATCCTTTTGATTTAGGACTAATATTCTCTTTAATCTCGTATTTTCTTTTATACGGTTAACAGCATTGATTTCTTGTTCTCTTATTTTTCAGAAAGTGATTAAGCTCAAACACGACTAAAATATTATCTGTTATCAAACGTCCTGGAACAAAAGCAGATTGGGAGACAGAAATAACATCGGCCAAGAAAGGTTTCAGACAATTAACGATGGCTTTCGAAGCCACCTTGTAGCTAACATTGTCCAAACTAATAGGCCAAACTGAGTCATAACATTAAGGTTAAAGCATTTAGGATTCAAAACCATAAGAGTAAAATTAACATTAGGATCAAAAATATGATTATTAAGAAAAGAAAGAGCAAAACGCTTGATATCCTATCCCACAATACCCCAGAATTTTTGATAAAACAAGCAGCAGAAAATCCATCAGGATCTAGAGGTTTGTACTGGTACATATGTTTTAACGCTTTAAGGTTGCAGCAAGAATTCATTCATGTCAGAGTTGACCCGCATGCCTACATCCTGTAATACCTCGTCAATGTGGATGGGAAAATCTTTTAAAAGTAAACTGTGACAATTGACTCAATCTCTTCCAAATATGTTCTTAAAACACATGCGTCATCCCTCAACCCTTTAACCTCATTCTTTTTCCGTCACTCATTTGCTTTGTTATGGAAATATGTTGTGTTGTGATCCCCTTCCCTCAACCACTCACTTTTTCCCTCTGTTCCCAGTAAACTTCCTCTGAATCATAGATGTCCTCTGATTTCCTCGTGAGCTCTTTTTCCTCAGCCTTCAACTCACTCATTATATGCACCTCCCTCAACTCATGAATTCTACCCCGCAAGAATTTAGTCCTCTTTTGTATCTCTGTTTTGTTGATCTTATTCCACTTAACCAGACCAAATCGACAGTTTTCAAGATTCTGTCGCAGTCCAACACTCTCAGGTTCTCCATCTGATTCGGTCCAAAGTCGTTTCACAATCTCCTCGCATTCCGCATTTTGCACCCATGCGGCCCTCAAACCACAATTTACAGAGACGGCTCCTCCCTATTCTCAAATCAGCAGTCGGCTTCAAATGCATGGCAATCACCATGTGATTCAAATGGCCAGCCGAAATATTTTCAACATAAGCCGACGAAAAAATAGCCCACAATTGCGTGTATGCGCATGACCGGTCCAATTGCTCCCACACCATGTGAGGAAACGGTTGTCGACTACACCATGTAAATTTTGGCCCTCGATAATCCAATTCACTCAATCCCGTCTCAAGAAGCATATTCCAAAAATCTCACAACTAATTCTGTCACGACGGCCCTCCTCGTTCATCCCCTTCGCTTAGAACCTCATTATAATTCCCCGCACAAAGCCACGACCTGTTAGATGCCAATCGAAGAGGACATAGAAGATTCCATGTCATCATAAGCTGTATCGTATCTGGCTTTCCATAAAATCTTGTAAACCTCCAATCCCCCCCCCCCCCCCTCATCTTTACCATCAACACTACATCGATGTGAAATTTTGACATACTAATCAACTGAATCAACCAATTCTTATCCCAAAGAACAACTACCACCCCGATCTACCATTTACTTCCATGCAAACGCCAAAATAGTTCAACTACCTTTTCAACACCTTTATTTTCCCTTTTTGGTACTTTGTTTCTGATAAAAAATATGAGGCCGGGGTGAAATCAAGAAACCGCATTTATCAGTTCTCCAACTATCCAAAGGTTCCCCAATAGTTCCAGCATAGCATAACATACTCATTAGAAACCACATTTCAACACCTGCTATCCTTGTACGTAATCAAATACCCTTTACCCGCACGTTGTTTTTTTCACACCTCATTCGTATCACCATCTACAATTGGTCATTTCTTCTCCTTACTCCGTATTCATTCGAAGTTCTCCTTATCGACCTTTTCCCCGCCTTTGTATAGTAACCTTTCGGCTTTGTCTTCCCCTTAGATGAATTAGTCGATTGACTAGACACATGCTCCATCGATTAATATCATTAGACCCTTGTATCAACGTCGTAGCCTGTTCAACATTCTATGTCCTAACTGCGGGTGTCAATTGAAGTGGCCTAATCGGTCTGCATGCAATATCATCCGTGATCATAACGGCCAACTCCTTCAGAATTACATTCGTGTCACCACGTCACCTTCTACTTTTTTGAATCTAGATTGAGTGTGCACGAAGGGATATTGTCATGATCCATAATTACCTCAACTTGTGCGCGATGCTTCTTACCTGACCGGCCTTTAGCTACATCACTTTCAATTCCCTTTCCCTTAACCGTACACAGTGCACCAACAATGCTCTCTGATGAGTTGTGATACAAGCTTGGCTTATTCAAGTTCCACATCTGATCATAATTACACGACCCCTATTTTGTCCCTTCCAGTTATTCCTCTTAGAGCATGTCCCTCGCTGACTACCACTATCAAAAAACTGTTCACCGAAAATTACCAGTGCATTTTGTATCTTCCTCAACCATGGACCATACGTCAAATGCACCACATTAATGCATGTATCCAAATTGTACCGCTCCTCGCAATCTGTCGCAATATGGCCAAGGATACCACAAAGGTAGCAAACATTTGGAAGCCTCTCATAATTAAATTAATTTGTCATCTCTTGTCCCCCCATACCATGTATTTTTATGAAAATAAACAAAGGTTTTGTCACGTTAACCTAAACTCTGATCCTCATAGTTACCCCCCCCCCCCCCGGCTCACCCCAATCTACCTCCTCAAAAACACCAAGATGGTGGCCTATAGAGTAGCAATTTCCAAAGTCTAGCGAGCCAATGAAAGATTATCAATCCGTACATAGAACGGGAAAAAATCAAGGAATACAATTGTCGGATTATCATCAACTCCGACATCGATCAAGACCAAGACTTGTTTATCAAATAACCAAGGGCACCCTGCAAGTGCCTTCTTCTTGTCCACTGCATGGAAAAACTAAAATAATATTCGTTCTTCATTAATGCGACTGATTTCAATCCTTCATTGTGCCGTAAATAAATTATTGATAACTTTACAGAAAGACGTGAAGTTGAAGTTACAATTCGTAAGTAGCTGTCCCACCAACATAAATTTCGATGAAGGATTAGTATTCTGCCAAGACGCATCCGGTAGCATTATGCCATCCTCCTCAAAGTCCTTAAACGACAAACTCTGACGCAGCTGCTCACTAACTTCGTCCATTGAACCCTTAATTGATTCTTAATGAGCGACTACGGGGTGTTACGGGCGAATCAGCCAGTGAACAATTCCTTGCACCAACCAATATGCACGAGAATATGAGTGCAAACAAAACTTGATAGAAACCTACCAAAATGAAAACTGAGAGAACAAAACGAAAAATAAAGAACAAGAAAAAACATAAAGAAAAAACAAGAAGGAATGACGAAACCCTAGCACCAAGGTGCTAGAACCCTAAACTCCAGCGAGTCCCAAGATATCACCGTCAACGTATGAAAGCGAAAAGTAATGGGGATGATATCTTTGCCGCCTTGGATTGAGAGCGAAGTGATGCTGAGATCGATGAGGGCTAGAAGACCATGCACTCCTACCGAAGAGACAAGAAAAATCTCACGAGAGAGATATTGTATCTTATAAACTTTAGAATATTATTGAGATGGATGTTGGACATATTTTGAGGTAATTGGGACATTTCACGTCAAATTGAAAATTATCTTGTTAGCATTTGACACTCGAAATCATTTTGTTTGGAAAATCAACACTCTGACAAGACATGTGAATTAAACGAATGATTCAATGAAAGCATTCCATGCTTACTTAGACTATGAAAGTCCGTAAAAAAAATAAGCTTCAACATTAACCAGGTGTAGTTGTAGATATTTTCATGCCACATCTGAGCTACGATAGTTTTATGATGGTCCATCTTATATGTCTTTAACCTCCCACTGCAAGTTTAAGCTAAGGTGGCGAGACCCTTGTTGTTTCATCTCCTATAGCGTATACCTCAAGTGGCTAAAGACAAGTTGTGTTTGTCTCTAACCTTCCATCATGGTGTCTATATCTAGGGTAACTAAATGAACATTGTTTTGAACCTCCCGCAAGTGGAGTAACTGAGCAAAGTAGCTTGACATCCTGTGGATTCAAGGATCTCCGTCGTGTCACTGTACATACCCAAATATGTTCATACTTTGCTAAAATTTAAATATTGAGTACCTGCTTTTTATAATGTGTACATTTTGGAGAATTGACAAATATAATTGAATGTGAACTTGTGAAGGTGAAGTCGTACCAAGTATATTATTAATTTAAAAAACATTGAAATTAGACGTGTTACCTTATTAAGATATTTATATAGTTTAGTATTACAAGTATGAATAAACTAAGTTTAATATATGAAACATTTAACACAAGCTAACTTCATTTACTCGTAAGTAAAATCTATAACTAGTAAAATACCTGACTACATTCCTACTTTTGAATAGAGAAGCCAGCTAATATTAGGAGTCACTTTTTGGCACAACATTAGACGAGCTCCATTACAAGGATCAGGAGCCAAAGGCTAAGGTAATCACTACAAAAAAAACAGGGCAACAGCGATGCCAAATTCTGTTGGTAAAGCTTCAATTTCCATTGGTAATAAGATTTACCGACGACTATTTTCGTTGGTTGCTTGGTTGGTGAAAGCTTTGTCACTAAATTCAGCGACGAATGACTATTTCCGTTGGTATACTTTGTAACAGAATTTTCTGTAGGTATTGGCATAAAATCTGTTGGACTCTGAGACCTTTCTCTACAAACTTTTTCGTTGGAAATCCGTTGTAAAATTCCAACAGATTGTAGCGACAAAACTATTTGTTGGATTTTAACCCACAAAGACGCGACAATATTTTTGTTGGTACTAATGCAAAAATTATCGTATACTTAGTCTTTTGCAACAAAATATTTGTTAGTGATTTGTTGGAATATTCCAACAGATAATAGCAACAAAAACTTAGTTGGAATGTTACCTACAAAATGGTGTTGGTATTTCGCAGGGGATAATACAAGAAAATAGCAACGAAATAGCATTAAATTGATTTGTTGGAAACTTATAGTAAATCACTTGCTCATTATACATCAGAATGGTTGTTGCGAAGTTTATTAGAATTTTTATTGCAAATTGTTGTAATTTTATAATATAATATGTAAAATTCACAAATAAATTCAATACAATGTGAAAATACAACTTTTATCTCAATAAAAATTTGTCTAAATCACGGCCAATAACTAACAAACTATAAAAAGTTGTCTCGAATCTAAATCCACAAACAAATAAGTTCAATTGATCTACTTATGTATGCCTCCACTTGGCTCGTGTTAGCATCGTATCGACCACTTCTAACATATTCATCACTTTGTTTTCCTTCTCATCACTTCGGTCATTGCTAGAAGCGCTTTGAATATCATTGCGTCTCTTAAACTATCCCAAGTGCTTGAATTTGGGTTTCGAGTAACAATATCTTCATTAGAATCCCTTTGTTGTTGATGTCCTTGTCCGTCTTCTTCTCCATTTGTCCTTCTCCGCCTTCTTCTCCATTTGTCCTATGGGTTCTATCATAATGCTTTATTTTTGTTGGTAAAAGTTGAAGGTTATATCGCTGCGTGTAAGACATTAATTGCGTTAGTATATTCATAAAATTTAACAGTATGCGAAATATCTAAGATGAAAAAAAAATGTTCTATATTGTTTAGCACTTTTATATAAAATACAATGAGATATACCCATGTCCACAACGTATATGTAAGATATATAAAAGAAACCGTACTTTAACCACAAATTACCAATTTTACTTTGAGGAACCAAAATCAGTCGAACTAAAAATCCATAAAATACTTCGAGCCATAATATAATGCATAAAAATATTACTAAAGAAAGGAGTAATGCCAACCTTTAATTAGATCAAGGAAGAGTCGAACATCGACCGTCAACGTCACGCAGGAATGAAAAGGATTGATATAGATTTTTGTTGATAAATTGTATAACACAAAAGTGTAAATGGAGAGCCTTTCAGATATTGAAAAAATGAAATTCTTGGAACTTAAGTAAGTGCTGGAGTAAGGGCGGTAAAATGAAAAAGAAATGTCAAAAATGTTACACTAGAAAGACCACAACTCGAAAATTTGAAATATACGTAGCGGCAAAAATGAAAAGGAAAGAAATAACATTACACATGATTGACAAAATTTCAGCAATATATATGGGCGTTTCTTTCCGTGAGATTAGGAAAATGACCATACCCTTCCATATAAAAATGTGCAATGGAAAAAAGGAAAGAATGTGTCAACTTACTACCATTATTAGGAGTGATCTATACTAGTTAATTATCCATGCATGCCTGCATAAACATCTAACTTATAACTAATATCTTAAGAAAATAATAAAACTGTTGTAATTAATGTTGCACTCGGAAGAAGCCAATATCTTAAATCGATGATTATTTTTTAAGAAGTCACCATTTATTAGGCACATCAAGTTGATTTGTAAATAAATATATTAAATATTAATCAACTTACCTTTTTTTTCTTGAAAAGAAAAATTTCATTAAAAGAGTGCCAAAAGGCGCAAAACATTACAAATGTCGCAACATCGAAGCAAAAACCAAAGAAGATTACAAAGTAGCAAAGACAAGTGGAGTCGGTCCCTCGGCGTTAAAAGCCGCATCACGTGCAGGATTATAAGCCTCCCCGTTTGCCTTCCGAATAATCCAACTAATCGAAAAATCCTCATGAGTATGCATTGCTTTGATCACGTCCTCAATAATATTGGCTTGAAGCGCATCGCCCGGGCGACAGGAAATTATATCATGCACAACATTTAGGCTACCCCCCTCAAGAGTTACCTTTGGCCAATGCATCCCAATCGCCAAACGAATAGCCCACCGTGCCGCGATCGCCTCCACACAAACCAGAGAGATTCGCTTCCCATCGTCGCTGTGCCCAAGCAATAATAACCCCATTCGAATCCCGAGCCACAATACCCACGCCAACCGCCCCTTCCTCCAAGAACAACGCCCCATCAAAATTAATCTTGATAACATTCACCGGAGGCGCTGCCCAACTCTTACCTCTTTCGTCGTTCGTCAGCGGGATCACGTTAAAGGCATCACGCCAACCATGCGCACAAACAATAGCAAATAAAGCTATATCACTCGGCGCTCTCGGTTTGTTCCCCGCAAGTATTGAATTCCTATTGTTCCACAAGTCCCAATATAACGTGATCACCAACCTCGCCAACTCCAGAGAAACCACATTCACAACTCGCACCACCCAATCCACCACCTCCTCGTTCGCCCCAAGCACTTTAAAAAGAGGAAAATTAGCAAGTGCCCAAGCTTGCCTAGCCACGTGACAATCAAATAGGCAATGTCGAGAATTTTCCTCCACCTCCAAGCACATCACGCATGACATGTGCTCACAAATCCGACGTTTCTTGAGACTACACCGTGTCGGCAAAATATTCATGCACACTCGCCAAAGAAACACTTTAATTTTATTCGGACACTAAATACGCCAAATAAGCTTCCACGCCTTGTGGATATATGATATTGTCCCCTCCACAAGCCGTGACCGCACCAAACCCTACGAGATAGTGAGATGATAAATGCTTCTAACGGTGAACTCACCTTTAAGCTTATAATGCCAAATCCGTGTATCCTCTTGATTCGGCCCTCCAACCGGTATAGACAAAATATCATGAACATCCACCTCCCAAAACAACTCACGCAGTCGCTCCACTTCCCACCATCCCGTATCCTGGTCCATGAGATCACAAACTCTGAGAAAAGGTTCATCCTTACTGCGTGGGGTGATGGGTCGGAACAAGACCGGTCGAGGGAGCCAAGCCTCACCCCCACACAAATATAGACTCTCCATTCCCTACACGCCATCTTAGCCCCTTTTCTAGCACCAGAATAGTCTCCTAAGTACACCACCACGAAAAACGACGGTGTCCCCCCAACTCGCGCCTCCAACAAAGTACACGACGGGAAATAACGCGCTTTATAAAGACGACCAACGAAGCTCTCCGGATTCTGAAAGATACGCCATGCTTGTTTCGCAAGAAGTGCCATATTAAAAGCCTTCAAATTACAGAACCCCATTCCCCCTTCCTTCTTCCTACGACACAGCTTATCCCATGCAATCCAGTGTATTCTATTTCGTTCACCACTACCCCACCAGAAGTTACTAATAATTGCTTCAATCTCTTTGATTAAGAAGCCAGGGAGACGGAAACAACTCATAGCAAAAGTTGAAATAGCTGGCATCACTGACTTAATCATAATTTTATTCCCTGCACTTGACAACGTCTTTCCTTTAAAACCATGTGCTCGCTTCCACACCAGCTCACGAATATATGCAAAAAGCTCCTTCTTGGATTTTCCGATGACTGATAGAAGCCCCAAATATTTCTCATGTCATTCCGCCACAGCCACACCCAATGTCCCACCAATCTCATCTATAAGTTTCGGAGAAACGTTCTTACTCATCACCACCACCGATTTCTGTAAATTGATTTGCTACCCTGAAGCCGCCTCATACGCCTAAAGAATCCTTCAAATTTCAACGGCCGACTCCCTCGTAGCGTCACAAAACAACAGAGTATCATCTGTAAACAATAGGTGAGATATGCGAGGTGCACCCCTACAAATCGCCACGCCACGAAGAAGCTCTCTATTCTCCACGCTAGTAATGAGTGCAAAACTTCAGAAACAAATAAGTATAGGTAGGGGGATATAGGGTCTCCCTACCTAATGCCCCTCTCGGGGAAAAACACCTCTGACTCCCGCCCCCAATTAACGTTGCATAAGACACTAAACGGACTCCCATCATAATACGAGACACAAAGGAAGAAGAAAAACTAATCTAAGCATTACCTTTTCCAAGAAGGACCATTCGGCTCGGTCGTAGGCCTTGCTCATGTCACGCTTCAACGTCATATGCCCACGCCTCCCTGTCCTCTTATTTTTCATTAAGTGATTAAGCTCAAAAGCGACAAATATATTATCGGTAATTAACCGGCCAGGAATAAAAACGGAATGAGAAGGAGAAATAATATCCCCCAAGAAAGGTTTAAGTCTACTGGCGATCGCCTTAGACGCCACCTTGAAACTTACGTTACAGAGACTGATCGGGCAAAATTGTGTCATCACATCGGGGTTAGTACTTTTAGGAATCAGAACAATATGAGTAAAATTCACCTCAGAATTCAGGATACGATCATTAAGATAAGCAAGAACTAAAGCAACAACGTCATGCCCCCACAATATGCCAGAATTTTTTGTAAAACAATACAGAGAAGCTATTTGGCTTCGAAGACTTGTAAGGATACATATCATTCAAAGCTTTAGTTACCTCATCGTTGGTGAATGGCTAAATTAGGCATTTGTTCACTACAGGACTAACGCGCACACCAACGTCTCGTAATACCTCTTCAATAGCATAATCCGACAGATTGGAGGAAGTGAATATACTCTTAAAGTAGTCAATTGGGATCAAGTCGATCTCCCCTGGTCATTGTCAAAAACACGCCCATATGATCCCTAAGATCCGTTATTTTATTCTTACTTCTCCGTTCGCTCGTCCTGTTATGAAAATAATAAGTTGTTTCTATTCCCTTCCCTAAGCCACTACACCTTAGCTCGCTGTTTCCAATACAACTCCTCAGTCTCGTATAACTCCTCAAGCTCCACCGTTAAGGTCTTCTCCTCCACTTTCGACTGAATAGAAATCGACCCCTCACGGAGTTCGATCCCGATTTGTGGACCCAAGCCACTGGGCCAATGAAGAAGGGGAAGGCGAAGGGCCTACCGAGTGGCGCAGATCTGGAGGCGTACGACATTCAGTACATGAGTCAGCCAGATTATGCGCAGGCCACTATCCAGGACTTGCAGACGATAATAAAAGTATCAAACATAACAAAAAAATACTCAGTTAAGGGCTTAATCGATATAAATTGCCTGAAAGTAGCATTGTTTAGGCTATGAGTTCAACATTGGACTTTCCTTAAGCTATTTTTACTCATAATTTATCGAAAGCGGATCAACCCAAAATATAACTCATATACTTTTTTTATTTTGTCAAAATAGTAATCCTTTGAGAAAATAATTACATATAAATTAATAAACAAGCTGACAAAGAAAACAATTAACTACAAACATTAAATAACATCAAAGTATTAGATTCAATTATGCGCCAACTAATTAGGAAAAGGAAAAGGAAAATAATATATATATATTAAAAAAAGTCTAATTTTTCAAGAAATAAAATAATGAGAAGTCTAGTTAGTAGTTATAATCAAAAGGGGGGAAAAGAAAAAAGGAAACAAAAAATGAAATCTATGGCGCCAACTAAAAGATAGTGGCGCCATAATTCCAAGATTGAGGGGAATTTATCATATTGGAAGTTACAATTTACAAGTTAAGAAAAAATGTTTTACCACCATAATAGCACGCTCAAATCTTTGTTTCGGGATTGCAGAAAAACATGGCAATAAACTGTAAAGCTTTACAATTTCAGAAATTTTATTGTTTCTATTGACTCTCTGTGTTCCATATTTTTCTGCAGGTATTTAGGTACTTAGGCTAAACTCGGCTTCGATTCTTCTACAGAACGTGTACAATATGTATATATCGATTAGTTGAGGTGAGAAATTATAATCCCTACTGTTTGGGTGAGAATTTCTTTTGTTTGGATAGTACAGAACTGGACATCGATTTGTTGAGGCATTTTGAGTTATTAATTAGCTGATTGGATGATGATGGCGTTATTTTGCTGGCTTTAAATTATTCTACTGCTTCATGTTTTAAGACTTGGGTTTGAAATTCTGAATATACCGATATTAACTTTGCTACTTACTTAACATGTCCAAAATCAGAATTTGATTTTCTTTATTTCTAGGACTATGTCTTCTCATAGTATGTCCTGTTCTTCTTTCCTGTTTTTCCATGGTACTTACCTTGTTGTTTTCTTTTCTCAGTTTCAAGTTGCAACTTTTGTTTTGAATTATGTCGCATTTAGATGGAGCTATTTTGTGAAACTAAACTGAATTTAGCCATGACTTTGATCTTGTACAAAATAATGTTCTACTGATTTGCTTTGGAGAAAAGAGAATTCTCTTTACTATAAAACTCTGGTGCAGTGTGGTGTATCCAAAATTTATAATATTAGTTTGCCAATTTTAGCTGGCTTCATCAGACTACTACTGGCTTCTGTAACTTTTTCTCTATGTTCTCACTTAATGCTTTGCTATGCAGATTTATTTATCTATCTTTTGCCCTTTTTTTTGGAGATGCTCATAGCCTGCTTATCTCTTGCTTGTTCCAGAGTTCTAGGCTGCATTTTATTGGTACTTGAGAAACATATATTGTAAACGTTTCCATGGCTCATCTAATGGGGTTAGATAATCAACTCCTAGTAAGATGCTGCACTGACTCCCAACACCGCCATAATACACATAGATATGGTATGCGGTATGCATGTTCTCCTTGGCGACTGGTGATTCAATTTTAAGATATTTCCCTTCCTTTTCCAACTGACATGGTGTATCTGGCCTTGTAACCTTCCAAATTTACTTACAAGATAATGATTTAAAGTTATCTGTTTAATCTAGACGACTTACTTGGGTTTTCTATAAATCTTTACCTTTTTGTTATCTCTATATCTTTTTCATTGTTTCGCTGGAAGTTACATGATACGCTGAAAATGTTTCCAGGATTGCTTCTTTGTGTCGGTGGTTATCAGGAACCATCCTGAATTACTTGACAAGTCTGTAGCTGTATGTCATTCAGATAGTCCCCGTGGTACTGCCGAAATTTCTTCTGCCAATTATCCTGCTCGAGATTATGGTTGGCCTCTTGTTTTGGAGTATTTTTTTTATATTTCATCCATATAGGTTGTGGTTGAACTCTTGCATATTACAGGAGTAAAGGTAGGTATGTTTGTTAAAGATGCTAAGACTCGCTGCCCTCAGCTTGTAATAGTTCCCCATGATTTCGGAGCTTATGAAAAGGCATATAATTAGTTCATTAAGTTTTTTGTTCTTATCTATTTATTTTGTGTGGCATATTTCTCATGTGGTCTCTTGATGTTATACTTTTTCTTCATTCAAAGGTTCTAGATCAATTTTATGAGATTCTACACAAGCACTGCAACAAAGTGCAGGTCTTGCCATGATTATGTAGCAAATTATTTGCTTGAATGGTGTTACAGTCTTCTCAGAGTTTCTTGTGCAGGCTATCAGCTGTGATGAAGCATTTTAGATGTCCCTGAATCGACGGTGGATGACCCTCAGCTTTTAGCTTCAACTATTATAAAGGAGATAATAAACACAATAGGATGTACTACCAGCACATGTATTGCAGCAAATATGCTTATGGCCAGGCTTGCTACAAAGATGGCAAAGCCACATGGACAGTGTTACATTCCTCCTGAAAAGGTATATGATGTTGCATTGTATCTCCGTCCAATTATGATTAATGTCTTCTCTGTGTTTGATGTATGTTTCATTCCGCGGCTTTTTTGGCAGTGATTCACACATTTTATTTGAAGTTCACCTAATTCTTAGTTGTTTGATTTTTGTAAATCGTTGTGTGGGTTCATGAGAAAAGGGGTTGATATCTCGTTGGGTTATGATATTCTGATGGAATCAGTTAAGGTGATGAATCTTGTTGCTTTTAAGCTTTACTCCATAGAAAGTTATTATTTTCAATTGGTTTGCTAGTTGGAAAAGCGCATAATGCTACTTTATGAAAGATTTGTTAAATTTGGTTCAAGTTCCGCTCTCTTTGATGACTTTGTTGTTATGTAGTAGTGATTAATTATTATTATTATTTCCTTAATCTTGGTAGTACATTGCAATCCTTCAATAATACCAGTTGAGTATGAATAGTTCACCGTTCCAAAGTCTGATGATTGGAGGTAACAAACAAGGATGGATGTTCATGGTGACTTGTTTGCTAGTTCATTCATTGTTCTGTTTTGTCGGTAATAAAAAGGTCCAATCCTTTCTGATTATTGAACTCAAATATGTTTTACAACATAAACTATTTTTTTTAGAAATGTATAAGTAAATTGCAATTCATTTTCATAGAAAACAATTTGGATGGTAATCGGTCACAAAAGATGCTATTAATTGCAACGCATTTTTTTTGGTTGTAAAGATATTGTCGCTATCTTCACGATTTTGGACAGCTAAAACTATTTCCAACAATTTTACAACAAAATACCAACGAAAGAGTTATGTCGTTGGAAAATCTGTGGGTAAATTGTTGGTAATTATCTCAAAAGATAGTTTCGTTGGTACTATGTTACAAATATGTTGCTTATAGCAACGACTGTTTTTTTCGTTGGAAACAAGTCGTAGTTGTTGCTCAGTTGTTTTGTAGTGAATGTTTGCAAACTCTTCTCTAGGAGCACAAGTTCGTACTCTAAGTTAAAAGTTGTGAGAAAATTTCTAAGTTAAAAATTGGAAGTGTTTGCAAAAATATCTAAAAGCTGATAAAAATTTGCAGTAGAGTGTTTGACATAGTGATTTTTAGATTGTTGTAAAATTTGACTATAATATCCACAACTAATGCATTATTTAATTTCATAACAATGAACACTATAATAACTTAATGAATATACTAATATCTATTTTTTTATCCATAGCTTTTAATTAGTAATTTGCATTAATTTTATTTCTTCCCTAGGCATATTTGAATATTTTAATAGTTTAGTTTTGTATAAATTTATAATTTAACTATACTGAAACTATTATACACTACAAGAAAATATGGTATTATACAACCGTCCGGACGGTTGCAAAAGACTCATAGGCGGTTGCAAAAGGTCATTTTGCAACCACTTTGCGGTCGCAAAGCGAAGGTCGCAGATGCTTCCATCACTAAAAGCTTGCGAACGCCTGGAGGTTACAACCTGCGACCGCCTGACGGTCGGAAAATTGCAACCACTAGGCGGTAGTAGGTGGATTAGCATTGCAACTGCTGGGCGGTTGTAAATGACTCTTACATCGTTTGCAACCTCCAAGCGGTTGCAAATAACATTTAGGCTATTGCAACCCCCCAACGGCTACAAATGAGCTTTACGTCAATTGCAACAGCCCAGCGATTGCAAATAGCATTCATATGTTTTGCAACTGCTAGGCGGTTGCAAATAATATGCATGTCTTTTCGAACTACCCAGCGGTTGCAAATGACATTATCAGAATTTAAAAAAACAATAATATTTCGATAATTTGTGAAATTATCGGAATATTAATGTTTGTGATGATGGACAAAGAAAGAAATGTATTTAAAAGTGTTGGAAAATAGTAAAGTGTTGTAAAGTAAGTAAATGAATAAATTTTGTAATAAAGGAGATGAAAAAATGGATGAAGAAAAAAAATAAATAGAGAAAAAGTAATAGTGTTTGATTTTTTTTCTGATATGAAAAAAATTCGATGATTTCTAAAGAATGGTGTTTGAAGAAAAAGTGTTGGTGATTGAATAAAAACAAATGTAAAGAAAGTAAGTGGTTGGGTATTTTTTTAATGAGTGTATTGTGTTGTATTGAAAGTTACGGTGGAAGAATGGTGGGTATATATAGAGTTTGAGGTGAAATTTTTGAATTTCCCAAAAACTTAAAAATCCCGCCAATTTCAGGGTCTTCAACGACCGTCACAAAAAAATTAAATTTCTGAAAAACTTAAATTTGCCGCTGGCGGGCGATCGCAACACTAAAACTTGCAACCGCCAGGCGGTTGCAAAATCTTAGAATATTTTTTGCAACCGAGCAGACGTTGCAATTGGTATTTAGGGTTTAGAATTTTGTACGATCTTGATGCGTTTGTGCTTTTCAATAATTAATCTCATGAATACATTTGAGCTGAAGTAATATATATACTTAATACAATAGTAATTGAGTTATCAAAATACTAAATTATATGTGATAGTCAAGTTATTAATGATAGAACTATTTTATGTTCTACAACTAATCATACGGTAGTAGTTATAATCGCCTCGTATGATTTTGCTTTACATTACAAATAGAATTATAGATGTTATTATGATATTCAATTGGTATCTCATCTAAAACATTATTTATATATATATATATATATATATATATATATATATATATGTATGTATGTAGGCAGTATGTACATCATCATTATAATTAGTTAGAAGTGTTATTATGCAACATCCCCTATAAATGATGCTGGTATGTGTAACAAAACCTATGATTTGATTAACTTAACTTCGTAGTAGCCATTATTATTGTAATTAACAACAATACAAACAACACACCTTTAATTCGCATGTGATATGCATAAATTTCAAACATGAATATTATTAGTAACCGCGGACCGTCACAATTCTCACACTATTGCAACTGTCCGGCGGTTGAAAACAGCCTTTTGCAACTGCCATGCGATCGCAATGTGTGACGGCGTTGAACCACGGGTCGGTCGAGCTTTCTTGCCCTTCCTCTTACGAGCTCCACCCACACCCACAGGGGCAAGGGAGGCGTATACTTCAACCCGTCCATGATCTACTCTACCAAAAAACAAAGAAGGGAAGTTTAGAAAAATTACGAAGGAAACAAGAGATTGGACCAAATAGGAGAGAGGAAAGCTTACTCAGAAAAGTGTATTGGGCATCATGAACAAAGTCATGCAGTGTCAGGTCATCTAGCTTGCACGCTTTGTATAGGGACAAGAAGGTATCCTCTTTCATCAGCAACGAGAATCGAACCCCTGATCAAAGAAAACCTCGTTGATGAGCTCATTCACCTTCTTATCCACATCGTATGTGTTGGGGATAAATGGCTCCTCGTTCCACTCAATATGTACGTCCCACTTTTGGATCACAAGTGCAGGCAAATAAGAACTTATCCTTCCAGCTGTTATGCGACCCGACAAGCTTGTGCATGACACGATCCATCCCATTACGCATCGTGAAGGTGTAAAAGATCAAACTTCCTAACGCCTTAGATAAACCAAAGGCCCCAAAAAACAGAGCCACAATGCACGGGTGAATATATGCCAGACAGATGAATACAAAGGTGGCCAACATAGTGTACCTATTATGAACCAGTTGACTCGGGCACAAGCCATACACCTTCAGAAATTGACAGAAAAATGGGGGCAACCACGACCGCAACTCAGCCTTCAGTTGCATATAGTACACAGTGCGGTAACCCTAACGAGGTGAGGTTCCTCTTTCATCCTCCCTCGGAATTTGGACGTCCACGTGAGAAGCGTCAACCTCATAGCGAGTGAACTCGGCATTGACTTCTCCCGTGGAATGCACAGTACTCGACACCTCCTCTACCAAAACTCTAATTGGTTGAGCCATTGCCGCTTTTCTCGAGCTGGCGCGTTAGAAGCATCGCCTTGAGCACGATGGTGGCGGGAAGAACTGGCCATTTTTGCCATCACCAGAGGAATCGCAGTAGCCTGATTTCCCTCCTTGGCCGGACAGTTTCCCTGCTCCGTCATTGGAGCACCCAAATTGCCAACAAGGCTTCCTGATGCCATTATCGCACAGATGAAGCTTTGAAAAATTGCTAAGGAAGAAAAGAGAGGGAAAAGAGATATGCTGAAAAGTTAATAAGGAAAAAAAAAGGTCGGGTACTCTAGTTATAGCTGACGGAAGAGCGATCGTCGCCTTCCAAAGCATGGATAACGAAGAGCCACATGGTCAACTTGAAACCCTAGACCAAAAAATGCATGACAACGCACACTTTAGTTCCGAGTGCCTTCTACGAAGCACACTTAGAACTGAGGGACTCCTGATGATGCATATTATATTATATTACTATTTCTTTTACGACAGGATGGTCTGGGAATAACGACTCGTATTCTAAGGAAGGGGATGAGGTGCTCGGAACTCAACCAACGATCAGATCCAGCGGAGAGTGTCGGCTCACACCTCTTGCGCTCCCCTCGACCTTCACGCAAAAAGTGTGGACGTCGTAGTCCATCTCGTAGTAATGCTCTATGACTCCACCCGAACGAGAGGGGGTGCATACAAAAGCACACTACTAGGACTTCATGGGCCGATCCCTTTTTTGCCTTCCGCAGATATCTCTCGTCATTCCCACCCCTCTGTAGGAGCATGATCCCAAAGAACCAGACACACATAAATTGTCCTAACGGTACCCCCTCTAAAACACTCATACTCCGAGTCACACTTAAAACACCATTGCCTCAACTTCATGAGGTTACTTTACCTAATGAGCCTCTTCCGGGCATGCCCTTATTGGGCTCAATAACATAATCTATCCACTCGGGCAGATCTACCGGCATAAAAACCTACTAGCAACTAAAAGTTGGTATGGAGCAACTTCTAGATTATGATAGTTTTTAATTTTAAAAAAGAAAATTGGTCTTCGTAAAAAATTAGCTTGTTAACCAAATACTTTAAAAGTACTTAAATAAAAAGCATTCTACCTTATTTTAAGTGTTCACAGGCACCACCTAGAGCCTGTTACACGTCTTTTGACGTGTTGAGTCCTTAATAAATAAATAAAAGATCTCCTGATCTTTTCTACGTATAAGTGTGAAATATATATGCATATATTATTATTATTATTATTATTATTAAGTATACCTATAGAAAATCAGTTACATGCATAAATTCTCCCATCTTAGTCTATGGATAAATTTCCCATACGATATGTTCTAATTTCTAGAAATGTAGGGGCGTTCATGGGTGGGTTTGAGCGGGTGCACAAGAAAAATTTCACCTGACTCAACTCCGGTGACTACTTTTTCAAATCGTGCGGGTTCGACTTGAGCGAGTGATGGGCGGGTGACGGACTTGAAAGAAGAAGAAAAAAAGATAACTTAGCGATGAACGATATCTAATACAGATATTGAAGATCATTGAGATAACTCAAAGAAAACTATGATAGAAAGATTTACAGGACTACATAAACAATATCAAACAATAACCATATTTGTTTAGTAGCATTATAAAATAAAAGTACATATATATATATATATATATATATATATATTATAATATACACATTTTTAATGTAACATATTCCATGAAAGTTGAAAATCATTGAGATTAGTTCCATACTTTTGGGAATGAGAGGAGAAAATACTACAACAACGAATATTACATTGTTACTAGAATCCTTTCGAGTTAGAAAAATGAATACTTCATATCTCACAATTTACCACTGTCAACCGCCGTCAAGCAAGTTGAACTAAAAATAAAATCTTGATAACATTTGTACGTAATACTCTATCTTGACAAACGGTTGAGGTGACGAGAGGGTTTCACATGTAATGAGCATATTGCCAAAATAGCAAACCACAAAAGTATTAAAAAAAATAAAAAAAAATCACACCGTGCGCGTGCGGGTGTATCACTACAAGATTTGGGGGTCAATAGTGACCGAAATGCAGTCACTATTGACCCCCCATGCGGTCCCTGATGGTCAATAGTGACCGCCTTTGAGTCGCAGATGACCGGTCACTATTGACCTCGGTCACTTGCCATCAGTGACCGCAATTAGGTCCCTGATGAGGGTCAATAGTGACCAGAAGATTAGTGACCGCTTTCCGGTCCCTGTTAATTTTAAAACATTAGTGACCGCTTTCAGGTCCCTATTGATTGAGAATTAGGGATCGATTTGCGGTCACTAATATTAAAAACAGGGACCGCAATTTGGTCCCTACTAATATTCATAGATATTCTGTGAATATTAGTAGGGACCGATTTGCGGTCACTAATATTAAAAACAGGGAACACAATTCGGTCCTATTAATATTCATAGATATCTATGAATATTAGTAGGGACCGAATTGCGGTCACTATTGACCTGTACGAAAAATAAAAAAAAAACACTAATATTCCAGATTTAATCGAGAATATTATTGTTTTTTTGGTAAAATTACGATTTTAACAAGATCAAAATCATAAAATAATGAAGAAAAAGTTAATATAATGACATGAATGTAAAAAGATGAAAAAAAATGTCTAATAATAGAAAATATAATATGAATGAAAACAAAAAAAATGAATGATTAAAAAAGATGAATGAAAGCAAAAAGATTAATGAAAACAAAAAGATTAATGAATAAAACAACAAGTGAAAGAAAAGTAAGAAAATAAAGTGTAGATTCAAAACAAAACAAAAAAAAGTGAAAGAAAGAAAGAAAATAAAGTGTAGATCCAAAATAAAGAAAGAAAGATAACAAAGTGTAGATCCAAAATAAAAAAAAAAAAAAAAAAGTGAAAGAAAAGAAAGTGTTTTTTTGGATTTATGTTGTTGTGTTGGTGTGTTGGTGATTTTTGGAGAAAAGAAGAGAGTGTTGTTAATTATGTTGGTGATTTTTGGAGATAATGAAATTAGATGTGTAAGAGTGGTGAGTATATATAGAGGGGAGGGTGAAATTTTCAAATTTTCGTCAAATTCAAATTTCCCTCTCAATCCCGCCTAAAGTTTTTGCCCAATTTCAAATTTTTGGATTTCAATGACCGCATTTAGGTCACTAATATATATTCGGGACCGCATTTAGGTCACTAATATATATTAGGGACCGCTATTAGGTCACTAATATTTTGTAGTGACTGCAGTGCGGTCCCTGTTGCCATATCAGTGACCGCTATTAGGTCCCTAATAATATTCATCTATTTTAAAATATGAATATCGATTTTAAAATATCGATTTTAAAGTATGAATATTAGTAGGGACTGCAATTCGGTCCCTGTTGAGTCAATAGGGACCGCAATGCAGTCCTTGTTGAGTCAACAGTGACTGCAATGCGGTCGCAATTGACTCAATAGTGACTACGTTGCAGTCCCTATTGTCTCCCATACTTTAAAATCGATTTTTTTTTATTGATTTTGGTGTGTTTGTGATTCTTAGTAACCAAACTCATTGTAACATGTGAATTGAAGTAATAAATGATTGCAAAACCAACCTCATAGTAGTTTAGTTGTGGATTAATAGATTGATTGAGATTGAACGAGTTATTAACGTTGGAGATCTATTTCATGTTCTACAACTAATCATCACTAGTTAGTTATAGTTGTTATTCGTTTTTATGCTTTACTTCACTAATGTTAGCATATATATGATTATGAGGTATAAATCATCACATCAAGTAATCATTATACTTATATGTATATACAATTAGTTTGTCATTATGACATTCGTCGTACAAAATAATAAGAGAATCGTCAAAGTGGTCCGTTCTCTTTACATAAAGTTTGGATTTACAATGCGTCATTGAAATTATTGTTGTTTTAACTCTTACAATGGTTATTATGAACTAAAAAAACAACGTGGCACCTCGAACCATCTTAAAATATCGATTTTAAAGTATGAATATTAGTAGGGACTGCAATTCGGTCCCTGTTGATTCAATAGGGACCGCAATGCAGTCACTGTTGTGTCATTAGGGACCGAAAGGCGGTCACTATTGATAACGGTCAATGTTAATAGTGACCGCTTTCCAGTCACTATTAAGAACGGCTATTACCAATAGCGACTCAATTTGAGTCGCTATTGGTAATAGCTATTGTCAGTAGTGACTGGAAAGCGGTCACTATTGATAGCGACCAATGTCAATAGTGACCGCAAATGTTAATAGTGACCGCTTTCCGATCACTATTGACAAAAGTTTTTTTTTTTATTTATAGGAAGGAATCAGCGACTCAAGTTGAGTTGCTGATTGGTAATAGCTGTTATCAGTAGTGATCGGAAAGCGGTCACTATTGATAACGGCCAATGTCAATAGTGACCGCAAATGTTAATAGTGACCGCTTTCCGGTCACTATTGACAAAAGTTTTTTTTTTATTTATAGGAAGGAATCAGCGACTTGAGTCGCTGATTGGTAATAGCTGTTGTCAGTAGTGACCGAAAAGCGGTCACTATTGATAACGGCCAATGTCAATAGTGACCCAAATGTTAATAGTGACCGCTTTCCGGTCACTATTGACAAAAGTTTTTTTTTTTTATTTATAGGAAGGAATCAGCGACTCAAGTTTAGTCGCTGATTGCTTCCAAACGAAATAGGGCAGTTGAGGCCCAGACTTTGGCCTACATTTTGGCCCAAATCGGGCCAAAATGTGTGGCCCAAGTCATATATTAGAATTCAGCGACTCAATATGAGTCGCTGAATTTTCCTGAGGACAACAGCGACTCAATTTGAGTCGCTATTGTCCTCGTACATTTATGCGACTCAAGTTGAGTCGCAGTTGTCTTCACAAGTCACTGAAGACAAGTGACTCAACTTGAGTCATAATTGGGCGGTCACTATTGACCCCCAGATCTTGTAGTGTATGTGGACGAACCGCACGGTAACGTTTTTTTTGTCTCACAACTATAAGTAAAAGCGACTTCAATTAAGAATCCGTTGTTGGGCTATTGTGAGCTCCTTAGCATATGAATCTGAATTAGATCCACATGAGGGCCCAGGCTCAGGCCCAAGATGCAAAGATTATTTTTGCCTAAGGCTAAAGGTTTGTCCTAGCTCAAGCTCTGCATGTAATGACAGGGTTTGCAGCAGTGGTGCAGCTTTTTGACCACGTGCCTCGCTGCAATCTCGCGCCATATCACGTGCCTGCTCAATCCCATAATATGTGTGTATATTCTTTCCCGCTAATCAATCATGTTCTGCGCAAATGTTATTTGCCGCTAGTGCAATGGTCAAAAATAGGACCCCACCAACTAACGGTTATTGGTTTGCACTACCCTTTACTCCTTCCTAGGACTTCCTCCTCCAATAAGCTGTCGAAACGTGTTAGATTACATCTGTCGGGTAAAACTACATTAACCCTCCGTTAAGTTGTTTTAACTCACAAGTTACTTATCAAAAAAAAAAAAAACTTACAAGTTAAAAATATGTGTTACTGTTTGAATAAGTATATAGACAATCACAATAATATGTCAGCAGGACTTTCTATAATGTTTTTGAAACCTGAATTTCTTATCTTCTAGGGGAGCTATATTTGTATTGTTCAAATTTTAAGGAAAATTAGTGTAATAAGTGAAGCCTTATGAGTTACTAATTAGTAGTTCTTCCAATATTTAATATTTCACCCACTGATTTTTATCATCTATTTCTATTTGGGAAAGAACTACTTAATTAGAAAGTTGAGTTCCTCCTACATGGGGAGGTGAGAATTTTGAGTCAAGGGATGCCAGTTTGTCCCAAACATTGGTAGAAATGATGGCATAGTCAAATTTTTACCCATTACAATATTTTTAAAAGTGGCATTTGTAGTAAATTGTGGAGTAATCTGTGCTAAAAAGGTAGTATATTACAAAGTCTTCTTCTGATTTAATATAAAAGTGTCATTCAATGCACTTCTTATTCTACATTTCTATGAGCACTTTATACATTTGAAGTTCAAGAAATTACCCAAAAAAGAAAAGAACAAACTACATCTCAAGTAGAGGACACAATAAGTCATTACCAGTCTTTAACAAAGTTTAAGAAATGATTTTTGGCACAACACCTGTAAAAAATAAATAACAAATTAATCCCCTGTAATATGTGAAATAGGTACATTATCTCCCCCTATAATTTTAAAATATTGCACATCATCCCCTCTATTTCATATGTATAATCATCCCCTCTATTTCATATGTATAAGAAGGGTAAATTTTGCAACGTGCAAAAATACACAAGGGGATAATGTGTCTATTTAATGTAACACAGTAGATAATTTGGCTAATTTGTCATAGTTGGTAATATGTTTTTTTTTATAGTGAGTAATGTGCCTATTTTCTATATTATAAGCCAAAAATAAGCCAAAAATTCTTAAGAAACTAACTAATAAAGAAAACAATGATTAAAGTTTAAACAGTAGGGACAAACATTACGAGTCCCAAAGCACAAAACATACCAAATGCAGCTCAAATACACAATAGCCAATGCAAATTAAAGAATGGCCCATCAGCCAATCACGCTGTTTCTGGCATGAACTTCACTTACATTCATTCCCATGCAGTTTTATACTGCAAATTGACTGCATTACATTAAACTTGACTTCAAACCCCTACATAATATGGCAGCTCCAAATTTAATTTATACTGCCGAGGCCGAGCCGAATTAATATATCTAGTAGGAAAGCAAAGGACATAGCACTGCAGCCAAAACCCCCTAATATATTTGATTTTGGCCTAATTAGAAAAACAAAAAAAGAAGATAACAAATTAAAGACTAGTGGCATGAGAATCTTGATGGAATTCTACTAGAGTTGGCCAAATGAGTGTGCTAGGTACGCCAAGGCTCCAACAAGGGGTGCGTTAACATAAGTGGCTGGTTCGGATTGCTCGTAATCTGACCGTTCATCTGGGAACCGATCGTTTTGATCCGGACCGCCCACCACAGCGCCAATCAGTATGTTAGGATTAGGCGATTGAGAGTTCATGATACTGAAGCCAGCCGAGCACTGGATCTTCGCCGGATGTGAGTTAACTGATGGAAGAGATGATCCCCTGTGGTGGATTCTCTGTGGATACCTTGGACCGTAGCCAACCATGAACGACATTTTCAAGGGGTTGTCACCTAGTAAATAGTCCACCTGACCAAAATGTACAAATCGTGATTCGTGAGAGTTTTTCATTTAGTAAACATTATTTAATGAGGTAAACATGAGTATTTAAGTACCTGTTTCTTAGCTAATGTTCTAAGTTTTTTCGGTGTGACAACGGCTCCACCACAGTTGACAACTTTGTGGGAAGTGGTCAAGTATTTGGCATAGGTCAGGAGTAAGAATGAGGTTGATGTTACATACTGCATGTTACTGTCAGTCATCTTAAACAATAGTCCACCTGGCATTAGTAGTAATACATAATTAATAGAATACTTTGGAAAGATAGCACAATGTTTAAAAAGATGATCTTTTAATAGGGATACCACAAAATAAGTTTTGGTCTAATAACAAAGTTCACCTCCATGTAATAATGTTTTTTTCTAGTCAAAATTTATGATGCTCCATTTAATGTTTTTTAGATATTAAAGAGGTGTTTTCATGGGGAAGTTTTTGTTATTGGACCAGATCTGAAAAGGTTATTAATGTAATTATTAGTCTATTTTTAATTATGAATTTAATTAACCTGGGGTGTATTGAGCATTGGAGTAGGGGGTCCCTGGAATTAGAGAACATATGAAATTATCTGAATGGCTTTTGTAGTCATGGAGTGGCTGTACATTTTGGACAAGAAAAGCCTGAAATCAAGAAGAAACAGTAGTTGATATATTATTAGAATTTCGTTTACAAAAAAATGGTAAATGTATGATGATAATATAAGTAACTAAGCAGTGAGTTTTATGACCTTGGAAAGAAGAATCCTTGCTCCAACATGCTTGTTGTCCCATCCAAAAGTATTATCAGATTCATCAGCTCCAAGTGTCTGTCCATTAGCTTGAATGTAGCTAAAATAAGTTGGGTTTCGAGTGGCTTTGTGTAACCAAGCAGCAGCCCACAATAGCTCATCCTTGAATCAATTAAAATCAATATTAAATCACTCGAAAGGTACGTTTTTTTTAAAGGAGCACCGGGCAAACGATTAATTTTAAGAATAATAAAAAAAAAAAAATGATACCTGGTAACCAGAATAGTCACAGTAGAACGGGCACACATACTGTTTGAGGCCGTTACTGTAGGCACCTCTGTACTTATCAGCAAACTCAAACACCTGCAAAGCAGCAAATAAAAGCATGCATAATTAATTATATATATATATATATATATATATATATTAATTGATTTTAAAAGATAAAAAAAGAATAACATACAGAGATGGCTCTTCTGGCTAGAATCTTGGAGTAAGTGGGGTCACTCCTTCTGAAAACTAAAGAAGCCGCCGCCAGTGCCGCAGCAGTTTCGGCTGCCACTTCAGTGCCAGGGGTATTTTGGTCAATCTTAAAAACGGTTCTAGGTGTGTCCATATCCTCTGGTCTTTCCCAGCAAGCGTGGTCCTTGACTGCATCACCAACCTGAACGTATATGGTGTTAGGATGAGCAGTGGCTTTGAGAAGATAGTCAGTGGCCCATCTAACGGCTTGTTTGGCATTCTGCAATTCGCCTTTCATAACTCCACCAAACTCAATCACACTCCATGACAGCATTGTGGTCGTGAATGCCATTGGGAACCCAAATTTCACATTGTCCCCTGCATCATAGTATCCTCCCACCAAATCAACCTGCATTTGTAATATTGTTTTATTTTACATCACAAACTAAACAAATTAAACTCAAAAGAAGAGAAGAGAAGAGAATATATACATGCATGGCTGATCCATCTGAAAGACCAGAGTCTTTTCTCCATGCCATTCTCTGATTTGGAGGGAGTTTTCCAGATCTTTGTCCCTCGAAAAACAGTATAGATTTAGTCAGAGCATCTTTGTAGTTGTGAGAGGCAGAATGACGATGGATCTGTTTCGCATTGCACAATACTACTTGCTGAGAACAGAGGAGAAGAACAACAGTAAAAGCAAGAACCGTAGGAGAAGGAAAAAAATAGGGAAAAGAAGAAGCCATTGGGTGTTGTGTTTGTTTCGCTAGCTATAATGCAAACACGAAAACCAAGTGGCATATAAAGCAGAGAGCTCTCTGCGGTGTATTTATAAGCCAAATGCGAAAACCAGACACGAATTCTGTTATAAGTCTCATTAACTATATTGTAAAACCTCTGCTTTTCGTACGGTAATTTTATGGTTTAGTTGGTTATAATGTGTGCTGTCATTAATTAAGAGTTGAGACATTCTTTTACCATATAATGTGGGGCATTTATTATTATTATTATTATTATTATTATTATTATTATTATTATTATTATTATTATTATTATTATTATTATTATTATTTATATCAACGGTAAGAATGAATGTGACCTGTCACGTGAAGTGGCTTGTTTCGTTTCAGTCTTTGTGGATGGGATAATAGCAGTTGCTGCAGTAAGTAAGTAAGTAAGCCATACATACATCTTCTTTTTATTTATGACCATCATCATATTATAAATGTGACAGTAACAAGTTATAGGCTTATAGCTAACGCCATTGGGTTTGGGCAACCTCCCCTGGGGTTATTTAATTACTATTGTGGTATTTTGGACTTTGGAACACTTCCTCAACTACTTGGAAATATACAGAGTGGTCCTCATTTTCTCTTTCCTTTTAATTTTCTAAATGGAAAGACACAAAAATGTAAACACACTTCGTATTACTTCGATTTTTTGTTGTCTGTTATACACTATATATACTTGATGGTCAATCATATTAACATGAAATAACGTTAGCTCATGGGTTCTTCTAATTTGACCCTTTTCTAAAAGACTCATAGTGTGCAATTACAAAGATCATATTAATATATGTTGAAGCTTATCGGTACCGTTTGAGAGTTTTGGTCGTACAGAAAGATACTCACAGCAAAAAGAGTCTTAGGCGTGTAGGGCATGACGGTACTAATTTCATATACAATAAAGAGCAAAATGGTATTTTTCGAAAAATGAATAAGCAAAATAGCAAAACTGCTTTTTGTATGTCTAATGGTAGTAGCATATAAGCCATCTTTGAAAAAATATACAAAAAAGCTCCAGTGATTTTTAAATGATAGCTATTCCACATTATTCATTATTTTTTTTTCGCATCTTTCTTTGTGAAAAGAGTAAAATGCACCTCGTTAGATGTTAGCATAAAAATACTTGATCAATTGGTTGGTGTCCCAGATAATAAATTAATAAAAGGATAAGAAGTCACATTACAGTCCAAAGCTCAAAATCACTCTCTATTTCCCGGAGCGAGTTCCTTTTTTTGCGCATAACATTTCAATGTACAAAATTGCAAAAAACAAACACACATGACACATGTATATTTCTTCGTTCTAATAGCCTCTTTTCCCTTCTATGTTGATGTTTAATCTGTCTATGAGGCATAGTAGAAGACTAGAAGTGAGTCTTTCCCTATATTACTACATATATATACTTATTTGGAATATCTTTCTTCTCCATAATGTTATGACTTACGAGATTGTTCACATTCTGTGTGCATTACTTTATAAGTAGATTTTCACCGTGAAACACCTCGATCATACCAATAATAAAAATATATAATGCACATTCTTTTATTAGGAAACGGCGTATTACCCCTCTAATATATATAAAATATGCGCATTACACCATGTAATCTTAAAATAGGCGAATTACTTCCTTATAATTCTAAAATTGGTGCACGTCGCCTTGTTGTCTGAGTTTTTTTTTACTTGTACTTTGTCAAGTTCTATTATTAAAATTTCTATTTTTGTATATTTAGTAAGTTGGTAAAATATTATATCATATTCTTGTAATTTAAAATAAAAAACAATTAAAGATAGTTAGATTTTTAAGTGGAAATGATAAGAAAAAATTAATAACACTCTCACTTTTTGACAAGTAAGTTACACCTTCTTATAGAAGGTATATTGCACCATTTTATGATTATAGGGTGTAATATGTCTATTTTTTTTTTTACAGGGGTAATGCGTCTCTTTTGCACATTATAGGTGTGTTATGCCAAAAACCCTTCGTTTATATTTAAATTCATTTGTTCATCTTTCTATATGAACTATTGTTCGTTGCAACTATATATCTATCCTATTTGTTTTGTTCATACGGATTTGAAATTCTTAAAATTAACCTTTACGAACTAGCCTGTACGGAAAATTTCTAACTTCTAACCAGGAAACATTTCTTCCACCTCTTAAGTAGTGAGGCCTGGAAAACAAAGCCAACATTTGGGGGTAAAGACTAAAGAAAGCTCTTTTATTATATAAGTAATATATAGATCAGCTTATCATAACTTAGCTAATAACCTAGTCGGAGGCAACCAGCTGATTGCACATGCATTAAGAAAAATATATGTATAAAAAACAAAAACCGAAAAGGATTAATGATGCATTTCAAAATTACCTTTAAAAGGAGGCATCATCTACAAATGCAAGTCCTCATGTGCTGCACATCAAAATTCCTTTTATCGGTTATGCGTTGGTTTTCACATGTCTGCCTTGTGGGGAAGCAATTATGAGAATGAATCTGATTGTGCACGTAGAAATTAATCTTTGTTTAAGATAATCTACATCAAAATCAAAAAGTAGTCATTCTGACATTATTGAACTAAGAATATCACAATTCTCTTGTTCTTTTTTTATGTGTTTATTTAATTTATAAAATCTATGTAAACTCAGCTCATTTGGTTTTTCCTTTCGCTGAACTTGTCGAAAGTCGCGCCGAAAATAATATAGCGGATTTTATGACAAATAGGATTAACATTGTTAATAAGTTTATAAAGTGCCACACCCCATTTTGACCTTATGAAAATGTTAGCAGCATGAAAGGCAAATAAACGATATTGTGATTCTATATTAATTACAATCTTGAATGTTCAAGTGAGATTGTATGTCTACCTATCTCACAAATTAGATGTCATTCATCATTTTTAAGAGGTGGTTGGTAATTTTTGTATGATGAGTTTGTAAGCGGGGGCGTATCCAGGAATTTAAAAGGTCGGCTAAGAACTAACATAAAGAATATTATTTTGCTTAGTATAAGTAAAAAAAATTAAAATAACAAAGCATATAAAGAGTGACATAACATTCAAAATAAAGTTGATTACATACCATCAATATAAGAAATAAAAGTACTACACAAATTTTTTCCTTCGGTCTCCCATGGTATTAAATTGATCAATTATCGAATCAGTGTCGATATTTTCAGCCAACTCTCGTTCGATGTAAATAACCATAGAATTCGACAAGTATTCATCATCCATTTTGTTTCTAAGAACACTCTTAACACGTTTCATTGCAGAAAATGTACGCTCTGTTGTTGCAGTAGAAACCGGAAGAGTTAAAACAAGTCGAATCAACCTGTCAATCAAATTGTAGTCTTGTGCCTTATTTGTCACAACTAATTTTTGACATAAATCCGAAAGTGTTGATATATTCTGAAATCTCTCATTCCGAAGTACGTCATGCTGATAATGCCCCAATTGACTTCTCAAATAATGCATTTCCTGATTTGTGAAATCACCAGGATAGAATTTCTCGCCAAGAAGACAAATTTGATCAATGTCGAACAACTTGAAACCTTCTTTGGGTTCCAAAGCAGAGCTTAGCTTCAAAAGCTCTATCGCCTCATCACTAAATCTATTATTAAGCTCCACCATTTGAAAGTCTATTGCAGAATGAAATACATCAAAGCGATAATGATGTTCAACTGTGATTGAATCCTTTTGCTGACAACTACGACCCCTGATTGTTTTGTGAATACCATCCATATTAGGTATATCAATGCCATGTTCTTCACAATGTGATTTTGCAAGTCCAAGAATAGAATCAAAACCTTCATCACGCAATGTCTGAAGTAAAGCTTTTGTGGAAGAAACCTTGTCCATTGCATTTAGAATATCAAGTGACCTGCGTTGTAAAGCTTGACAAAGGAGATCTGTTACTCCCATGATGTTTTGCATTAAATATAAGATAAAGACAAAATCAAAAGATTTCATCATATTCAAGCAATTAAAACCATCTCCCCTGATTGAGGTAGCGTTCTCTTCACCCATCATTTCTTCTAAAACAATAATCACAGTCTTGTACATATCAATTAAACTACATACTGATTCAAAATGGGAACTCCAACGAGTCTTTCCAGCACGCTGTAATCTACCAACTTGATTAGCCCCTGTACCACTTCTACGTTCACCATTAGCTAGCATACGTGCAATTTCAGCAACGTGTGCACAATGGAGTTCAGTAAACCGTTTAGAAGAAGCACTAATAACATTAACAATAGTACTTAGTTTTGAAAAGAACAACCAGACAGACATTTCATTCTCAGCGGCCCCCATCAATGCCAAATGTAAGCGATGAGCAAAGCAATGCACATAGTATGCATGTGGAGACTCCCTTAAGAAAAGGGCTTGTAAGCCATTCCATGAGCCACTCATTTTACTAGCTCCATCATATCCTTGACCTCTCATATTGCATAAATGTAAATTATGTCGAGCAAGGACATTACATATTCCTTCTTTAAGTTTGATGGCAGAGGTATCAGCAACAGAAACAATTTCAAAAAAACGCTCTTGTAAAATACCAGCAGCATCTACAAATCTCAATACAATAGACATTTGTTCTTTACTTGATATGTCCTTAGCTTCATCCACTAATATACAGAACTTTGCATCCCCTATTTCTTCACGAATTCTAGTTCTCACTCTGTTAGCTAGAATATGCAAAACATCCGTTTGAATTATTGGAGCTATATACATTGCATTCCCTGAGGCATTCTTTAACACAACAGCATCATATTTATGGTTCATTCTTCCTATAAGTTTGATCAACTCAATGAAATTACCTTGATTCGGAGAAGTTGAAGATTCATCATGCCCCCTTAATGCACACCCTTGAAGACTAAGCCATTTGATACATCCAATCGATAACCCAAGTGTTAATCGACTTTTCTATACTTCTTCTGAAGTTTGTGCATTCATAACTTTATCAATATGACGAGTTGCATTCCTCAAAGCATCAACAGAAATAACAACATTATTATGTGGTGAACAAGGAGCCCCCATATGCTTTAACAATGCAGATCTAGGCCCATCAAGAACACGTTCCCAATTTTTAAATCCGTAAATAGTAAATTGGCGAGCAGACTTCTTATGGTTAAAAAGATAACAAGGAAAGCAATATGCTGCATCTTTCACAACAGAGTATTCTAACCAGGAAAATTGATCAAACCACGAGCTTTGAAATCGACGATTTTGTATTCCGAATTCGGTCGCTGGGTACTCGGATTTCTTAGGTCAATAGGGCCCCAACTCGATATAATCTCGTCTGATCTTGTCTCTTTCATTGACAGGATATTGAGATATCATAATACGTCGGCCCGGATCTCATTGAAGAGTACCAATGTTCTCTTCAATGTTCTCTTCAATGTTTTCAATGTTTTCAGATTTCGGAGGGCCTTGGTCAATACGATTTGAGACATCATTACTTGATGGACCATTATGGCTACTTGTTGATGTTTGCTCTTTCGGTTTGAAAAAAGATAGCATAGTTTTTCTCTTTTTAGATGCCATTATAACTTGTAAAAATACATTGACAAAACTTAAAATATAAATTGAAACACACATTCTGTTATTGAATGTAAAAGCCTTTTAACATGTAAAGCATATATATACAATTAATGAACATGAGTATATGAACAAATCATTTCATTATTTTGTATGATTTGTAGTAACGGGGCCATTATCTAAGATTCTAAGCCCTAAGATAGTAAGATTTTACCACTTTCATATTCATAATTCATAAATCATACAAACTACCATAGGATTGCACAAGTGGAAACCTAAACCTGCAAGTCAGTAATCAACCTAAGAAAGAAAACCAAATTACATTTTCCACATTAACCTTCGCAATAAAAAAACAATGGTTACAGTCAACAGGCAAACAGTCAATAGGCAACATCTAACATTTTAAATTCCCCTATTCAAATTACACTATAAGTCTATAACACTAAGCTTAATAAATCATATTAATAATCACTAAACAATTCAATTACACAACAAAGGAGATTGAGAAGAATAACCGGCCTTTTTACATAATTCAATTCACTAAACAACCGGCTTTTTTCATTCTTTCACTAATATATATATATATATATATATATATATATATATATATATTTACATACATGTTGCTGACTTGCTGCGCCACCAAAGGAGAAGAACTAAAGAAGAGGCTAGGTTTCTTTTTTTAATAAATTTTCTTGGCAAAGTAATAAGTAGTAAACGCAGGCTATCAGCATACATTGAGACAACAATTTGTCTTCTTGGACCACACAACTTTCTTTTGGGCTAAACTAATTCTTTTATTTAGACCCAAAAATTTATTAAGTTTTAAGCAGTTTTTTTATTATATAAGATTAGTACTAATCTATTTTTGTTTGAAAAATTAGGGAGGGCTGAAGCCCTCCCTAGCCTTCAAATAGATACGGCCCTGTTTGTAAGTCGCCTATTTCTGCTATATGTCTTAGTTACTAATTTGTTAGTCTTTTTGTTGAGAAAATATTCTATATCACTTAGGTATGGTCTTGTATTATGCTTAATAAAGAGAAGTTTCTCTCCACTTAATAAGGTCGTTTAAGTGGAGAAATATGGGCTTCAATTTCTATTATAGTATCAAAGTCAACCCAAGACATATGTGGGCTTGCGACCTACCCACGTGATGGCACCGAAGATAATACAGGGCCATACGTGAGGGGGCGTGTTGAGATAATATCCCACATCTCTTGGGTATGATCTTGGATTATGCTTAATAAAGAGAAGTTCTCCCTTCACTGGATAAAGCATTTTAACTGGAGAAATGTGGACTTCAATTTCTATTACTTTTAAATACCTTTTTAGTGTTTTTATAATAGATTCTATGTTTTATAGGTTAGAGTCAAACTTGGCAAAGAATCGTAAAGAGAAGCTATAATTGAATGATGTATTTGCAAATGTGGAGAACAAAGTAGGACAACTCTCGTATTCATTTGAGAGCTAAAGATTTCTAGTTTTTAACACGACAAGCGGTTTATGATTCTAACACCCAATGAAGAAATTATTGCCCAAACTATGAAGTTGCGCAAAGCTGAATGATGATGAATATCAATAAATATAATTAAACACTCATAAGGGAAATACGGGTACCCTATAAAAACGACTATGCGATATCAAATGAATACCCCGGGTCACGCTCAACCGAACCCTAAAAGGGAATACTCGTTCTACTCAAAGCTCTGGGAATAGCCAGTCCTAAACCTCCAAGTATCCATCTGGATATAACTCAGAATTAAGGACCATATATGACGATTTCGCCCCGCTAACCCAGTGCCCATCACGACTCACTCCTCCGAAGGCTTGAGGTACCTCTCTGTCGTGTACGACCCCAATATACAACGAGCGTACTTCCTCACCCCGAACACCGCGAGTCCACTTGAATAGTTGGCCGTTGGCATCCAACACTTAGCTAAACTAATATTTCACAATGAGAAGAAAAGCAGTAAAAAAATCAAGGAGAGGATGGATGCAAGACGGGTCACAACAAGGAGATACCATCATAACACTCGAAGAACACAAAGCTTACACTAGGAGAAGTATCCTCGGAGGAGATGCTGCACAACCAACATCATTAAGGACAACTCCCAACCATCCACCATAAAGATATATGACTTTACCCGATTGGTCTAAGACTCTGATTGGATCCCCAAACAATAAACCTCATTGGTCTTCCCTTGCCGAAGATGATCGTTGGAGCAGAACAATCATACCCTCATTCGCTTAGAAGACCCCTCAAGACGATTTGAGTAGACCCATTCATCACCCGATTAGAGAAGTTTCGTCAAACCCACGCCATTGGGCACCCTTAACCGACTACCCCTCGTTGGTGCATAAAGCATCTCACAACATTGGTCACCCCCATTTTTGGGAATTATGAAGGAAGACCCACGACTATTGGCCAAAAGACCCTAGAAGACTCATATAAATAACTCCCCATCCAGCAACCAAAGACAAGTCCACCAAGTTAATTATCAGAAATTATATTAGCATTCTTCATACTTAGGCTAGCACTATAACTCTCTACTTACTTTCTGCAAATCTCCTCTACCCTATGTACGACCCCTTTGTAATCCATCTTTATTCCTTACAATAAAGTAATACTGGATTCTCTCTCTCAAGCTCGGGATCGGCGTTCTGAATATCTCACTTGATTGTATCCCCAGTTTTACCCTTCCCCGTTTCTCAACGATATCACATCACCAAATAGCGTCGTCTTTAGGAACACCGTAGAATCTTTGAGATAAGCTTGAGAGAATCCATACAAATTCGTAAATACTCAGTACAAAAAAAATCCAATGCCTACCTGAATCCTTGTGGCCACAGGATGGAGAATCATGATCCACAGGAGCAAGCCTGATCTCTGAATCGCTCCCTTCGTGCTGCTGATGCACCCAATCCCTCTCAGGATCAAGAGACGCCTATACCCCAGGAGCATGGGCCAAGGATGGGCCAGGAACCCGGGCTGGGAATGACCTATGTCTATGTTCCTTGGGACATGTACCATAACATGTTCACCCGCATATTCAATAGAAACAAGAGAGGATCACGCTGGAAGGAAACCATAGTTATGAGCAATCTCGACCCAAAGAACCTAGAAACCTTCATCGGCATCGATCGGCTCTACTGTCTCGGGCTTGGTCTGATCCTTCTTATCACAACGAGATCTATGGCCCTCATCTTCCCCACAGAAGAAACGGACCACTCTCTATATACTCTAGGAGCTCGGTAGACGCCCATAGAGGACCCGTGCCCCAGAGCATCCTCCCTGGAGAAGAGACCTAGTCAAGAACCACCGATTCCCTAAAGGAGGCTACTATATCGAACCCCGTCCTTGGTTCTCGCCGACCCTTGATGGCCCCTTATGCCACATAGTGGAAGAAATGCAACGAGGATTGTGAGAGCTATGAGGAAACCTCAACCCGGGGAAAGAAGTTACCTACCGGGGGAAAGAAATACCCTCAAGGGCCAAGTTCAGGCTTGGTTTTCCATGCTATCACTCGAAACCATACACAATCTTGACTAGCTGACGCAAATGTTTGTTAGGCAGATCTCGTGTAACTTTGTCTTCCTCAAATTGTGTGGATACTTATTCAATATCCGACAGAATCCAGAAGAACCACTCTGAGACTTCATGAGGAGATTCTCCTATGGAATCATTGATGTTCCCCACGTAGATCCGCGAATACTGTCTGACATACTAATACGATGGCTCCGACTTGGAGATTTTTCTAATTACCTCATGAGGACACGAGTGAAGGATATTGAAGACCCAATACAAAAGGCAGAGACCTTCATGGAAATGGAAGAAACCCAAAAGGCCATAAAGGCAGCAAATCCAGCTAAAGACCCACCCACTACGATGCGAAAGGGAAAGGAAAAGAAAAATGATAAAGGAAGTAACAAGAAAAAAGACAAGGTGTAAAGGAACTTGGAGCATACACCATAATCTCCCATGATGGTAACCCCATAGAAATCATGACCACCATGGGGGAAGATCGCATCTTCATGTGGCATTTCCCTCCGCGAGACCCACAATAGAACAGGGACTCGAAAAAGTTCTGCACATACCATCAAGCCTGTGGACACATCACTAACGACTGTTATCACACCCGACATGAAATTAGCAGGCTCTTAGGCCTAGGTTACTTGGAAAAATACGTGATGCCAGACAAAGGGACAGTCGCCAAAAACTGGAACCGTTATGGTAAGCATATAAACAACGGAAGAAAACCTCATCCCGACTCCTCGAAAGATAGTGAGTCGCTGTCTTCGAAAGGGATACGACTGCCCTCTCCTCCCTAGATGTATGACGAGAATCCCCTGTAGGCGAGAACGATAAATATGATCAAAGGAGGAGTCATGACCGTGTCCTCAGTGGGACGCAAACGAAATTATCTACGGTAGGCCAAAAATGTGGACGCCAAGCAAGAAGTTTACACCTCTTGAGTTATGACTCTGCCTAACATATGCTTTGGGCCTGAAGATTTGTTGGGCATCATGTACCCCCACATGGATCCTTTGTTAATTGCAGCAACCATTCTTGGCCCCAAAGTTAGAAGAGTCCTAGACACGGGAAACTCAGTAAACATTCTTTTTCTACCAACATTTTTCTCCCTCGGAACCCCCGAGACCAGATGGAACCCTTCGAGGTCCCATTAGTAGAATTATCTGGAGAACATTGCCAAACTATGGGTCTCATAACCCTGCCTATATCTTGGGGTGAAGGAGCGACCAGGTGAACTGAAGCCACCAAGTTCTGGGTAGTGGAAGCACCTTCCAAAATGTACAACACCATATGTTGTCGACCTGCACTCCAACCTTTGATGTTGTCTCTTCGACACTTCACCTGAAAATAAAATTTCCCACTCCATCTGGGATAGGAGAAGTTAGAGAGAATCAGACTTAGTCCCGAGAATGCCGCAAGAACGCCCTACCATTGTACCTTGACTCCCAACCAAAGAAGTCTCAAACTGAAGAAGTCTCAAACTGAAAAACTCCATGTCCAACCGATCGAAGAACTCAAAATGATAGAGCTCTGGACAGGGTCATGGGGAAGACAATGAATATCGGCACCAGCATCGATGAGGGCGTGGAAAAGGCGATCACGAAAACCCTAAATCAATTCCAACACCTCTTTTCCTATAAGGACGCCCCCCCCCAAACGAATCAGTCGGGACTTCTGCGAACACGAGTTGAATGTGTACTCTACTGCTAAGCCAGTACAACAGAAAAAAGAAATATGGGCCTTGAACACAACAAGGTCATCCGAGCAGAAGTCCAATAACTGCTCGATCTCCATTAGATCCAAGTGGTCCGCTATCCCGAGTGGTTGGCCAACGTGGTCCTTATGCCAAAAATCGAAGAAAGGTGGCGTATGTGCATGGACTTCACTGACCTAAATGAGGCATGTCCTTAAGACTACTATCCACTCCCAAACATTAATCAACTTGTTGATTCCATGGCTGAATGCGTACTACTATCCACGATGGACGGGATCAAGACTTTAATCATATCCCAATGGCGACGAAGGACCAGTATAAGACTAGCTTTATCACATATATCGACACCTTTTGCTACTTGGTCATGCCTTTCGGGCTCAAGAATGCAGGGGCCACGTATCAAAGATTAGTTAACCTCATATTTGAAGGAATGGAAGTATATGTAGACGACATGATCGTTAAATGCAAAAGGGTAGAAGATCACGCACGAGATCTCACCTGAGCCTTTGAAATCATAGACTGTTTTGGAATGAAATTTAACCCTCAGAATTGATCCTTCGACATTCGAGGCAGAAAATCCTTGGGATACTTGGTAACCGAAAAAGTAATAAAAGTTAATCCGGAGAAGGCGCAAGACATCCTCAACATTGAGTCCCCAAAAAGCATATGAGAAGTGCAAAAGCTAATTGGGAGAATGGCGTCCCTGAGTAGATTTATCTCACGCACCTCAAAAAAAGGCTTGTCTTTCTTCAAGATACTCAGAAATGTCAAGGATTTCTAGTGGAACAATCGCTACGAGGAAGCATCCCAACAACTAAAATAGTATCTTACTAAACCGCCCCTCTTGGTAAAACATGTGCCTCGGGAAATGCTCTTCCTCTACCTGGCAGTAGGTCGAGAGTCTATAAGTGTCATCCTTGTTCGAGCTGAAGGAAGGGAGCATCTACCTATCTACTATGTGAGTAAAACCCTCATCGATGCGAAAACACGATAGTCACGGTTGGAGAAAGTCGTACTGGCCTTACTCACGGCCGCCCAAAAACTCTGAGCTTATCTCTTGGCTCATCCAGTCAGTGTACTTACACAACATCCACTCCGCGCCATCCTCAACCATCCCGAGACCTCAAGACAAATGGTTAGATCGGCAATAGAACTGCGAGAGTTCGACATCACGTACGCCCCAAAACCGCCATCAAAGTCCACGTACTAGTGAATTTCATCGTGGAGATGCACGAGGGTCTAGAAGAAGAAGAACTAGAGCCCCGTATGTATCTACACGTAGACGGGTCCTCTTCAGGCTCCCACGGTGGGATCGGAATATTTTTCCAAAAAGTCGCCCAAGATGAGCCTGACATAATACTCGAGTTTGCCCTACGGATGGAATATCTTGTATCCAACAACGAGGCAGAGTGTGAAGCTCTACTTTTTGGAATTTGGTTAGCCCGGAAAGGAGGAATGAGAAGACTCTTGGTGCATAACAACTCTCAGCTCGTCGTACAGCAGATCCAAGGAACCTACGCGGCCAGAGAGGCAAAAATGATGGAATGCTTAGACGCAGTCCTTGCAGTGACGACCCTGTTCCAGGAATTCAACATCAAAAAAATCCTTCGGTCTTGAAACTAGGACGCGAATGCCTTATCAGAACTCGCTCAACATGTCAGTACTCGGAGAATCACATTTTCACAGCGCATAAGTCGGAATGACAGTAAGTAGCCAAAGAAGTTCATGTGGTTGCTCCAACTGAAAATAGCTAGATGACAGAGATCATTGAGTTCATCCAGAATCTGGAAAAAATTGCCTATAATCGGGAAGCATACAGAGCCATGCATAGGCGAGTCGCTCGCTACTTTCTGCAGAACGGCATGCTCTTCCGCCGCTCATGGTCCTAATCCACCTCCCGCTGTGTCGATAAATAGGAAAGACAACACATAATACGAGAAACCCATGAGGGATGTTGTGGAAACCACGCGGGGGGAAGAAGTACTGCTGCTAAAATCCTTCGACAAGGATACTATGGGTCAACCATGGTCGTCGATTGCAATGAGTTTTCTCAAAAAGGTAGAAAATGTTAGATCCACGCCCCTATGATACACCAGCAAGCCGCACCTTGGGAGCCTGATACCATCCCGTGCCCCTTTACCCGTCGGGGCATTGAAATCGTGGAAGCCATGGTACCCGACAATGGTCACAAGAAACTCTTGTTGGTTGTGGTCGACTACTTCACCAAATGAGTCGAAGTTGAACCCCTCGCAAAGATCACCAGCAAGGTCGTGATCAACTTCCTGTGGAAGAAAATCTTATGTCGCTTCGGAGTACCCCAACATGTGGTAAGTGATACTGGACTACAATTTAGAAATGATCTCGTTCAGAAGTGGTGCGACCATTGGGGGCATTAAGCATCACTTTACCCGAGTTGGATGCCCACAAGGCAATGAACATGTCAAAGTTACCAATCGATCCCTCCTAGAAATGATCAAGGCTCATCTAGATTGATACCAATCTGAAATTGTGGATCGGGTTGATACGTTGTTGTTGTTAACTTAACACTGGAGTGTTAACAACAATTTGGTATGTTGTTACCCATTCCGAGCCGTAGGCAAAATAACCCGTTAAGGTTTTAACAAAAGTCGTTCTCTCAATTTTCAAGCTCCTCACTCTCAAATTAATCGAACTAAGCAAAGCACACAAGAATTTCTTCGACTATGTCTAAAAGCTCCTCACTCTTAGATCTATTCTCACAACTCACAAGCTTTGCTAAAGCAAGACAACACTCAACAACTGTAAATTAATCTCTCGGATTGATTGGTTCTTGTCTTGTGTTTGTCTTGATGTACTTCACACCTATATATAGGTTCTTCACTTGGACTTCAAGGTATGTTGTACACGGTTGGTAATTCTCCTTGTTTCCTTCTCGAACTCCTCTTCCTTGTTCTCTCAATCCTTCTTGAATAATAGTTCCTTCGTTAGTGATCTAACTAAGGATAGACTCCTTCTTCAAATCAGGACTCAACTTGGAAAGCTTTCCTAGTTGCACTCGAACTCTTCTTTCCTTGTAGAGCGGTTTACTTAATTAAGGAAACTTTCCTTCTTGGAAACTTGAGCGTCCAACCTATGACAAGTTTGTTTCCTGAATAATAATCAAAGACAATTACAACTGTGGAACAACTGTGGAACTCAATTCGTTAAATGAATAAGGCAAAACTATAATAATAAATGACAACAAGATTGTAAATCAGATTCTGCTCAGCAATGTTACTCTAACATTGACTTCTCAATGTTAATCTAACATTGCCAGAATACCTGCACTTTCAATCTCCCCATTTTTGCCTTAATCACAAAACCTAAGAACCTGTTCTAGTCAGATCAAATTATTCAGACAAACTTCACTATCTTATACAATGGAAAACTAAGTACACTCCCCCTAAATATCAGAAGGGACCAACTCCATGTTATTCTAACAATGATACTTTCAATGTTGTCATAACATCCATCTTTGTCAATGTTGGTTTAACATTGAGTCCAGACCGAAGTTCTAACATTGAACATCACAATGTTAACTTAACATCAGAGAACAATTAACACCTGCAAAACAGAGTTAGTACTTTGTAACCACAGTTCAAATAGCATAAGCAGAAACACTAGGTACCAGTATAGAAAAGTACTTAATTACAGACCATACTTAGTAGCAAGGAACACACTCCTTGATGAAACAGAAAAATGCAAAGAAAATAGAATTGTTCATACTGCCATCGAAAACAGAAAGTTAAAAGAACTCAGAAATTTTAGAATTTGATCTACTCTCCCCCTTTTTTGTGAGAAAGGCAGATCCTTCAAATGCTTCTTGAGACTGTCAATCTCCTGCAACCTCACTTGCTTGTCTGCTATCTCTCTTTGGGTATCTTTATACTCTCTGTCAAGCCAAACCAGAGTCTCCTCCACAAATGCATCAGCAATGACATAGCAACTATCACCACTTGCAACTGGAACAGAAGAGGCAGCAAACTTGATAGTCTTCTTCTTCCTTTTCCTGCTTGGACTAGCTTCTGCATTGGGATTCCAGGGCAAGTCTTGAATCCTGACTTGAGTGAAGTAGCTCCTAGTGATGATCATCTTGGCCTTATTCTTGATCCAAGCTTCTGTCTTGTTGGTCTTGAAGCCTTGCTTCACCAGAATGCTGGATATCAGAGAGGGATATGGAATGATTCCCTTTGCCTTTGTTGTGACCTCCCTCATGTGCCTCAAAACTTTCTCCCCTATGTTCACACTCAACCCATTCTTCAGTTTTTACACCAGCTTTGCAGATTCTTTTGTCATAACAGTGGTGTTGGAAGAAGGCAACCAGTTGTAGGTAGAGAGCTTGTGAAGTACAACACTTAAGGTGGTCAGCTTTGTAGTTGGAAAACTATCATTCCACTTCCTTGTGAGTCCACCAGTGAGGTCAGTAATCACCTCATCCATGCTAGGATCCTCAGTCTCCTCAGGATCAGGAAGTTCCCAAGCTTCATTGATCACAGAAGGACTAATGTCATAGACATTCATCCTTCCCCAAGCTTTACCAAACTTGGGAGAGCCTTGGTGGCACACCCACTGAGAGAGATTCATGTAGAACTCTCTGATCACATCAGGGACATATGATGACTGGTTCATCACAGAGCCCAACACACCCCTAGCATCAAGCAACTCAAACAACCTATTTTCCTTGAACATTTCCTCATCAATGTTCCTCTCCATGTGAATAACCCTGGCTTGATAAGCCTCCCACTGTTCTTCTGCCTCAGCTGACACATAAAAGCCAGAGTAAGGCTTCTTGGGGTACTCCTCATCAAGCACATCAAAATACTCAACACTGCCTATGTTGGAGTAACATCAACAAGGTAATCAGCTACCAGTTGATCTTCTTCCTCAACTTCCTCTTCTTCATCTTCCTCCTTATCATCTTCTTCTTATTTTTCTTCTTCTAACTCAGATTCAGAAGATTCAACAACCACCTGCTTCCCCTTTCTTTTCTTAGCAGCAGTAGCTAAGGCAGAGAGAGTCAGGCTCTCTTCTTCTTCTCTCTCAACCTCTTCAAGCTGATTGTTACACTCATCATCAACATCTTGGTTACCCTCAGTAGTAACCTCCTCAGCCACAATCTCCTCAACCTGATCATCTTCCTCAAGAAGAGTATCAATCTCAACAGTAGTAGCATGCTCAACAGCATTAGCCTCAGACGGCTCAGCATTCACCTCAAGGTTTTCACCTTCATCAGTAACAACCACAGACTCATCCCTACCATTACCATCAGGGACCTCATGTAAAACCTCAGATAGACCCACAACAACAACATGGGCCTCTTTCTCCCCCTCAATACCAGTTTTAGCAGTAATATCTTGAGTAGGGTTAGCCATCATTACCTCGTTTTCATCGTTGGTGGGAGTGGAGGTTTGCTCAGCAGTTTTTGATGTTGAACCAACATCACCCTTTGCGGATTTCTTGCCCTTGCGCCGTTGATAGGTGGATTTCCTCTTAGGTGCGGCGGCGGTGACGGCTTCAGTGGTTGCTTGTCTGGTACTACGGCGTACTAGTTGTTCAATCTGTTCAGCAGCATCTATAAGAGCATCAATGGAAGACTTGCGTGCCATTGTTAGAGTAATTTAGAGAAGAAAAAAAGAAACTTGATTTGCAGAGAATGTTGTTTGCACCATTTTGAATGCGTAAACAGTAGGAAGAGATTAGGGCAAATTACATAGATAATCAGCAAAAGAATAGTGATAGTGGTGTTGTAACATGTGACCAAAATAATCGGACCACTATCACAAGATCATACCCATGTTTACTTTACCACGTCTCAGTGTTAGATTAACACGTAACCAGAGCAGTCTCCAAACCTGAAAACTTATAAGTTACAATGTTACAATATTGACCTAACATTGGCAAGTTAACATCAGCGAGGGAAGTTATAGGTGCAGGGCTTCATCCAAAGCAACATCATGTGAGAGCGTGAGATATTTATGTATACTGATCTGAAACATCAACCAAGTACATAGGTATAAAGACATAGTTTAAGATCATCATTATGAATAAGTAACACATCAGACAAAAAAACACAGAGTGGATGTACATATCCAGGGAAAAGATGTTCCCACAGCAGAGAAGATCACAAAACATAGTGTTTTACCTGCAGTTGGTCACCCATGAAGTATGCCTCAACACATGATTCCTAGGACACTACTCCCCCTAAGCCCAAACCGACATAAGGAAATAATGCAGAACTAGAATGAATGCAACTATGTTAGATCAACATTGGGTGATGGTAACCAAGTATACCCAGCTTTACTGACTAGGATCAGGACATATCAATTTATCTTTTACTAATATCATGAACTCTTTTGCACAAAAGCTAGTGAATGTTAAAGGATAGTTTCATCACTGAATGTGGGCAGCACAAGACTCCACACACCCCAGCAACTTAACCATCAGCTACAGATTAGGCAAGTACAAAGGAACTAAATGAAGACAATACATTTATCATATACTTCTCCACCCTAACTCCTCATGTATACTTGTTTACCAACCCGTTTACAAGAGAAATACCAAGTGAACAATGATACCAAATGCAAGCAGTCGAAACTTCAAAGCACCCCAATTGTAAGGATCACTATCATGCATAACCTTGGCCATAGACACAAATACAAAAATAAGCACAACTGAATGACAATGAAGCTTTCAACATCATGTACCCCAGCTTCTCTTCATGCTCTATCTAACCTAACATGGATAAGTCACAACTAAATAACATCAGAGTAGTGAGCTATGTGCACCCCAGCTTCTCCCATATGTTAGGTTAACATTGACAGACTAACAACAGAGTTCTTACTTTACAAAACTCTTGCTATGTACCTGTCCACCAGTCAACTCAGCTATTTATACAGATTAACCACACAACCCAACATGATCTCTAACAAAGACGTAATATGCAAGAAAAAAGAATGCAAAAAGGAAACATAAAAGAATTACAGATACACCACAACCAATAACCAGTGCTAGACAGTGGTTTTATGTCAACACTGGTGTACTAACATCCCTAGACAATGAACATGCCAAGAGAATTCCTCAAACTGAAGAACCTCTCAGTATCTAAGGGTTTAGTGAACATATCAGCAAGCTAATTGTTAGTTTCAATGTGGTCAATGTCAATGAGCTTATTTTCTACCATGTCTCTCAGAAAGTGATGCCTTATGTCAATATGTTTAGTTATAGAGTGTTGCACAGGGTTCTTACAGATGCTTATAGCACTAAGATTATCATAGAACATAAGTAAGGTATCACTATCTAACCCATAATCCAGTAGCATGTGTTTAAGCCATACTAACTGAATGACACAGCTGCCTGCTGCTATGTACTCAAATTCAGCAGTGGAGAGTGACACACAATTTTGCTTTCTACTGTACCATGAGACCAAGTTGTTCCCCAGATAAAAACATCCTCCACTTGTAGACTTTCTATCATCAGTGTCACCTACCCAGTCTGAGTCACTAAAACCTACAAGATTTGTGTTAGTGCCATAAGAATACGAGATCCCAAGGGCCATAGTGCCAGATATATATCTGAGGATTCTCTTCACAGCAATCAGATGTGACTGCTTTGGACATGCCTAGTACCTAGCACACACACAAACAAAGAACATTATATCAGGTCTTGAAGCAGACAAGTAGAGTAAGCTTCCTATCATTGAACGGTACAATGTTGGATCAACATCTGCACCAGTAACATCCCTGGATATCTTCACTGATGAAGACATGGGAGTCTTGCAAGGCTTTGAATCTGCCAATTCAAACATTTTCACCAAATTCTTTGCATACTTTTCTTGACTTAGGAATATCCCATTACCTGTTTGTTTCACTTGGAGACCAAGGAAGAAATTTAATTTTCCTATCATACTCATCTCAAACTGCCCTGTCATTGATTCAACAAATTTTTCTAAAATATAGTTGTTAGTTGAGCCAAAAACAATGTCATCCACATATATTTGAGCTATACAGACATGAGAATCTTTCTTCAAAACAAACAATGTCCTATCTCCTTCACCTCTAACAAAGCCAAGACTTAAGAGGGATTCTGTAAGTCTTTCATGCCAAGCTCTAGGTGCTTGTTTAAGTCCATACAGGGTTTTTTCAAGCTTGTACACATGGTTGGGGTACTTAGGATCTGTGAATCCCTTAGGCTGTTTAACATATACTTCCTTATCAATTAGCCCATTCAAGAACGCACCTTTTACATCCATTTGGTATAGTTTTATCTTAAGACCGCATGCTATAGTTAGAAGTAACCTAATAGATTCAATCCTAGCAATTGGAGCAAATGTCTCATCAAAATCTACACCTTCAACCTGTGTGTACCCTTGAGCAACTAGTCTAGCTTTGTTTCTAACTATGACCCCTTCCTCATTACTCTTGTTTTTAAATATCCACTTTGTCCCTATTACATTAACATTAGGTGGTCTAGGCACCAGTTTCCAGACATTGTTCTTAGTAAACTGTAATAGTTCATCCTGCATGGCATTAATCCAAAAGTTATCAAGGAGGGCTTCATTCACATTCTTAGGTTCTATGGAGGAGACAAAACAAGATGCATTATCAACAGTACAAGTGAAGTTCATACAGACACACAATTTTACCATATTTCTATAATCCAGTCTTTCTTTGTTGCATGTCCTTACCCGTTCAGTGAGTTCACCTATTAACTGGGATGTTGGATGATCTTTCTGAATCCTAGCTGGGGGATCTCTTCTAGGTTCAGAGGCAACTTCATGTTCTGAGTCAGAGTCCTCTGTTGTTAGTCTAACATCTGATCTCGCTGGTGTTAGTCTAACATCGTTCCCTGACTCTTGTTCAGTGTTTCCAACTTCTATTTCCAATGTTGGTGTAACATTGTCAGGCGTAACATTCTCGATTTCCACTGTTGGTTCAACATTAGGAACTGAGATGTCATCAGTACCTGTATCAAGAGTGAACTCATCAAACACAACATTCACTGATTCCTGAATTGTCTTCAATCTAAGATTTGGTTTCACACCCTTCAAGAGTTCATAAGGAGTCATGTTAGTTCCAGGTCTAAGATACACCCTGTTACTAATGTGACAAGCAGTATTTAAAGCTTCAGCCCAGAGTCTTTTGGATAAATCTTTAGCATTGAGCATAACTCTGGCCATCTCTTGAACAGTTCTGTTCTTTCTCTCAGCAATCCCATTCGGCTGAGGAGTCTTAGGAGCTGAATATTCATGGAAAATACCTTTAGCATTGCAATTGTTATCAAAACTCGCATTTTCAAATTCTTTACCATGATCAGACCTAATCTTAGTCAAAGTGGAGCCATACAAGTTTTTAATACTAGCACAAAGAATTTTGAACTGATCAAAAGCTTATAACTTTTCTTTAAGAAATTTTACCCAAGTGTATCTAGAGAAGTCATCTACAACCACAAAGGCATATTTCTTACCACTGAGACTACTTACCTCAATTGGACCCATTAAGTCCATGTGCAGCAATTCAAAACACCTACTAGATCTAGGATTAGCATTATGTACCTGTAGGGGTGTATGAACAGCTCTGGGTTGCTTACCCTTGAGGCAATCACCACACACAAGCTTACCTGGACAAGACAGCTTAGGTAAGCCTCTTACAACATCAACGTTCTGCAGTTTCTCAAGGTTTCTGCAGTGAACATGTCCAAGTTTCCTATGCCATATAGAAGCCTCATCTATTTTGGCATGGAAACACTCTGCTGCCTCTTGGGCTAGGTAGAAGTTATCTTTGGATCTAGTACCTATCATAACAATAACATTATCACTATCATAGACATCACAAGAAACTTTGTCAAATGTAACCAGTAAGTCATCATCACACAGCTGACTGATACTGATTAGATTTTCCTTTAACCCATCTACCAATAACACATCCTTCAGGGGTGGGAATCCATCAACATTTAGTATCCCCTTGCCAATGATCTTTCCTTTGGTGCCACCTCCATAGGTCACTGTTCCAGCACTTAAAGGTATCATTTGCTTAAGATTCTCTTTGTTGCCTGTCATGTGTCTTGAGCATCCACTGTCGAAGTACCACTTACCTGAAAGGTTAGAGTACACAACAGAGAAAACAACATTGCATACAATTTTAATCTTAGGGGTTTTAGCTTTTTCTACCCAAGTTCTACTTTTCCGTCCTGCACCTAATGTTGGTCTAACATCAGAACCTGTTGTAGTTTTAACATTGGGCACATAGGCTGTTTTCTTACCACATTATTTTATTAATTTTCTACAGAATGGTTTAATGTGGCCTGGTTGAAAACAGTACTGACAGATAAAAGTTGGTTTGCTTTTTACAGTGTTGATGGTACCAGAAATCATATTACCAGATTCTTTAACAAAGTTTGTAGTTAAATAGGTAGAATTACCATTAGAGGGGGAAGGTTTCTCAACAAATCCAGACCACATGTACCTGTATTACTCATGTTTAGTACCTCATAAAGTTTAGAAGTACCTCCATTCCATTTGGCTATGATCTGTGAGTCCTTTTTGAGTTTCTCATTTACCTCTTTCAGCTCAGCTTCAGCTTTGTCAAGATCTCTTTCATAGAGTTTCAACATGTTCTTCAAACATTCAATGTCACGCTTCAGTGCTTTGTTACTCTTTATGAGTTTGACATTATCTCTCTCAAGTCTGAGAAAAGTTGTATGTAGATCGTCTAGGATTTCCTCCTGGGACAATTCTTCTTCATTGAAGTACCCTTCTTCTAGATCAACTGAGCCATGAAAACAATCGAAGTTAGTATCACCACAGTCAGAGAGCGCATCATAGATAACTTGTGTATCATTGTTGTTCTAGTCTCCAAAGAAGATTTCCGGCTTTGGTGTTGGTTCTCCAATGTTAGAGCAACATTGAGAATTTTGGCAGTTTCTCGAGTCTTCTCCTGACCAGGTGATCTGAGTGCAAAGCGCAGCAGTGTTGATTTCCCCTGATTGTTCATCGGCACTTGTTCCAGATTCGAAGTCAGCATCATTGAAGTCATCTACACACACCCAATGAGAATTCCCTCATGTTCTGAGGGTGTTAACACATTCATGTTTAAAGTGACCATACCCTTTACATTCATAGCACTGGACATCCTTCAATTTCTCAGCATCTTGAGGCGTGCTCTTAGATGCCATGTACTTTACAAACTTTGGGGGCAATTTCTTATAACCAAGGGCAGCATTACCAGATTGTTTTTCTTTATTTTTATCTTTGTAGCCTAATTTACTAAACTTCCTGGTAATGTTTCCATAGTTAGAAGAGATATTCATCCTCATCACTTCTTGTAGAATCTGAGCTAGTTCCTAGTAAGGCTAAAGCAAGTTGTTTACTGGACTTTCCTAGGAATTCTAGTTCAAACTCTTTTAAAGTGTTCATTAATGTTTGGAAGTCCATGTTGGCAAGATCTCTAGACTCATTCGTAGCAATTCTTTTGACAATGAACTTAGAAGGTAATGTTCTAAAACCTTTATAGACTATGGTTTGATTTGGGATGGTAAAACTTAAGTTTTGACATTGATTAGAAATATCAAGAAGTTTCTCAAAATAACTATCAATGCTTTCATCCTCACTCATCTCTATCTTCTCAAAGTCCCTCAAAAGTTTTCTATATTTAGAGTCCCTCACAGCCACATCACCCTCACAATGTAGTTCAAGAACTTCCCAAGCAGTTTTAGCAGTTGTACAAGTTTGAATAAGTTGGAACATATGGTTACCTACCCAGCTAAAAATAGCATTGAGAGCCTTTTCATTGAAGTTGTAGAGAGCAATCTCATTGGCTGTCCATTGTCCTCTTGGCTTAAGTACCAGATCAGCGTCTCCATCCCTAGGCAAGTAAGGGATGGTGTAGCCTTCTAGTACTGCGTCCCAAGGTCTTAGGTCGATGGATTTGATGTGGACTCTGATTCGGATCTTCCAATAGACATAGTTGTTCGGATCCCCCAATACTGGAAACCTGCTGGTATTGGGGTTGGAGTTGTCCCTCTTGTTGTATCAATGCCAAACACCGGTGAAGTTGGTGCTTGGCTCTGATACCAATTGAAATTGTGGATCGGGTTGATACGTTGTTGTTGTTAACTTAACAGTGGAGTGTTAACAGCAGTTTGGTATGTTGTTAACCCAACGATGTTACTTTAACAACAGACCAGAGTAATAGTGCAGCGGAATAAACAAACACCAAGTTTAAGAAGTGAATATAACATTATGTTAACTTCCGAGCCGTAGGCAAAATAACCCGTTAAGGTTTTAACAAAAGTCGTTCTCTCAATTTTCAAGCTCATCACTCTCAAATTAATCGAACTAAGCAAAGCATACAAGAATTGCTTCGACTATCTCTAAAAGCTCCTCACTCTTAGATCTATTCTAACAATTCACAAACTTTGCTAAAGCAAGACAACCCTCAACAACTTGTAGATTAATCTCTCGGATTGATTGGCTCTTGTCTCGTGTTAGTCTTGATGTACTTCACACCTATATATAGGTTCTTGACTTGGACTTCAAGGTGTGTTGTACACGGTTGGTAATTCTCCTTGTTTCCTTCTCGAACTCCTCTTCCATATTCTCACAGTCCTTCTTGAATAATAGTTCATTCGTTAGTTATCTAACCAAGGATAGACTCCTTCTTCAAATCAGGACTCAACTTGGAAAGCTTTCCTAGTTGCACTCGAACTTTTCTTTCCTTATAGAGCGGTTTGCTTAATTAAGGAAACTTTCCTTCTTGGAAACTTGAGCGTCCAACCTATGACAAGTTTGTTTCTTGAATAATAATAAAAAACAATCACAACTGTGGAACTCAATTAGTTAAATGAATAAGGCAAAACTATAATAATAAATGACAACAAGATTGTAAATCGGATTCTGCTCAGCAATGTTACTCTAACATTGACTTCTCAATGTTAATCTAACATTGCCAGAATACTTGCACTTTCACAATCCAAATGTGTCGAGGAGATACCCGGGATCCTTTCAGCCTACCGCATGACCCCAAGGCCAGCAACAAGGGAAACACCTTATGGCCTCGTGTATGGCACTTATTCGGTGGTCCCCTCCGAGGTTGCGAAATAGAGTCTCACGGTGCAGGAATACGAGGAAGCTCAAAATAACACTAACCTTACCCTAGCTCTGGAGCTGCTCCAAGAGAAAAAAATTCAAGTTACCACCCACGCCGTATTTGACAGGGCACGAATGGCAAAATAATATAATTATCAGGCCGACCATACTCTTTCCAAGTCGGCTATCTTGTCCTAAAATGAGTAGAAGCCTCTAAAAATGTGGGAAAACTAGAGCCCAAGTGGAATGGCCCATACCAGATCTCTAAGATCCTCGGACCGGTCACTTAACTATTGAAGGACATGGAAGGTCGGGAGCATACCCGAGCCTGGAATGCTCTCAATCTCCGCAAGTACTACTCGTAACTTCGAAAGTAGGCCTTTTCCAATGCATCTATATTTTGGCTGTGTCGTTAAACGTTTGTATTTTGAATTTAGCATTTGTAACCATGTAATACGAGCACATTGGCGATGAAATAAAATGACTACGTTGGGAAAGGAAGCACGACTAGTGATACTTCAATTTATTTTAAGACAATTCAACTTGTCATAAAAGATAAGAGGGGGGGACCAGGCCCTCACAAACGATGTCCTAAAAAATAATAATGAAGGGCTAAAACACGCCCAAATACAACTAGTCTTTAAGAGGACGCTTGCCCTCCCTTATCATTCTCCGACGCTATTCGGTCGTCAGCTCGGCTGGATCAATCATCCTCACGGGCAGAGGAGCAGTGGCTGGCACAACCAGAGGAGTAGGGGATGGGTCGTTAGCAGTGCGATCGAGGTTTGAAAGGAACTCTAGGTTGGGAAGGACGAGGGTTTGGAGAAACCCAAGAAGAGACTTTGCTGTTGATTGGGCCATCCTATAACCCACTCTCACCATATCCTTAAGTTCGGTCGGAGAATACAACCTCGCTTCCTGAACCTCCACCACACGAGTAGTGGCCAGGCTAGCTTTATGCTCAACCTCCATGTCTGTGATCTGACGACGCAGTCTATCACGTTCATCCGTCAGCAGCTGGACCTCCTCTTGAGCATAAGATGCAGCCTCCGCCCTGCCCTCCCACTTGTCAGGCTTAGCGTTGGCCCGAATCGCCTCTCTCCCCAGGACACTCTTTAAGTCCTCCATCTCACACTCATGAGTTACCCTCAGAGCAGCGGTAAGTCCACAAGCTTCTTCCAAGGCCTTCTCCAGTTGAGCAGCCTCCTCACGAGTATTCATCAAGGAAAATCGTAGCGCATCATGCCCCTGGACGACGGTTGTCAAAACGGTAGGACTTGAACTCTATGTGCCTAAGGCTTCTCCGAGCACTGCGAGCAACAAAATGAACAAGTTGCGAGTAAGATACCATGCGACAATGACATTATATAGCTAAAAAATAAAACACAAGGGAAGAGAAAAAAATACCTCGCAAATACTTTTGCAATACCTCTCCCATAAGGCATCATCGCCAAAATATCCAAGAAGCTCGCGATCACCCTGGTTCAGTGTACCACCCTACAAAGAAAAGGTAGTAAGAGGGATCCACAACATAAAAATAGACATTGCATCAAGGTTGTTACCCGGCTTATCAAACTCATGCGGCCTGTATACTAGATTCCTCCTCGGAGAAGGATCTCCCTCACTAACGGGCTCACTTTTGGCAATGGATCTATTGGAACATTTGTTTTCTCATTTCAAAAAGACGGTCGGGCGTACCCTCGTCCTTCCTCTTGGAAGGGCCTGCAACGAAAGGGATCCTACGTAGTCAAATAAGTCGGAGAAGGATCCACATGACCAAAATTCAATACTTTACTTATGGGTATCTTCATGTTCTAAATTTAATATGCAATATCCTCTAATACGCATGTACGCAAGTATACGATTCAAGTAATAGAAAATAGAATATAAATTACATCCCATGTATCGAATTCGATCAAGATTGTATTAAATCAATCCCGCTTCTTCTATTTTATTCTCAAGTTTGTCATGTAGTAAGATTTTGATGTTGTATGTTGAATTATCTAAATTAATTAAAGTAAACTAGAGTGAACAAGACTAAGTTAAACTAAACTAAACTTAACTAATTGAATGGGTTGAATTAGATGATTGGTTGATTATACTAATACTAAATGTAATTACTACTTAAATCTACTCAGAAGGTGGATGAATGTTTAGATCATCTGGTTTCATTGAATCTCCCATATGTTCCTTCTCATGCTTTTAATTAATAGTTTTGATCTAAGTATTAATGGCTTCTTTCGATGCCACAAGGCGGCATGTGATGACGTTAATAGGCCCACACACTCACAATTTCAACTACCCCACAAAACATGCTATTTGGCGGCATTAGATATCTCCCATAACTTTTAATCATTCATATATTGGCGAGATATATAAAAGCATTGAGATCAAAGTAGTGAGTAAACACATAAATGAAAAGGTCTTAATCAAAACATAAGAAATCACATAGGTTCATGAATCCAACTACGCCATAATTCTAAACATACAAAATTAGCCACTAATGATTACAAGTTCCAAATCACAAATAGAAAAAAACATTGTAAGAAAATAGTAAAAGATATATAAACTCCCAATCAATATCGCCTTTCTACTTTTTACTCGCTCTGAGACTTGAATCCTTGCTGATGGTCTCAATTCTCTTGATTGTTGTTGCCTCCTTGTGTTTTCTCTTGTGAATAATGAACTGTGGTATGAATAATGAAGAGTGGGTGTGAATGGATGAATTGTGTGCTTGGTGGTGTTGGTGGTGGTCTCTTGAAATCCGCAACCCTAGTGTCCTTATATAGGAAAAATAACAGTTGGGCCTAAATTAGGGTTTATGTACAATTCTGAACCACAGCGTGCGGATTGGGTCTGACCGCGTGGCTGATTGCGCGTGGGGCACGCGATCACGCTATGGTCACTCTACTCTCTGTTTCTAGGCGCGCTTCGTTCTGGTCGCGCACCAATCGCACGCCAGTGTGCACATCGTGTGCCTCTGATCGCGCGTCGTTTCTGCATCACAATTTTGGCGATAACTTCTTCTCTGGATGTTGGAATTAAGATCCTCTTGTTGCGTTGGAACACTAACTTCCGTGGTTTTCCAGTGGTATATAGCAAAGCCTCTGACTCTTCTTATAACTTTGTCTAGTTGCCTTTGAATCAATAGCTTCCTTTGGATTCTCCTCATTGTAACGTTGTGTCTTGAAGCCATGTTCCCAAAAACATCCAATTTAGACTCTTTTTACATTGCATTATCTCACAAAAATCCTATAAAAACACAAATCGCACTGAAACCAGCAACATGCACCAATACTTAACAAAGCATAAGGAAATAAGTACTCAAATAACGCTATATAAACGCTTATCAAATACCCCCCACACTTAGATCTTTACTCGTCCTCGAGTAACTAATAACTGGTTGAATCTAAATTAGAAATCAAGTTATCAACATTTCAACACTCATGCATAGGATTTATTCTTAGAATGCAAACTATGATCAAAATAAGAGATGAGTAATGTACATCAAACTTAATAAAGTCATTATCAAGCCAGTTTCATGTGCTCAAATAGTGTGAGGTACTATTGTTCATGCATAAGAGTTGTCTTCACATTTTACATTCACATGATCATAGTTCTTAACATGTAATCACTTCACTCTCACTTTCTACTTTTTATGTTGCCATCAATTCATGTAGACTCTCTATGTTGAGGATCATTTAGGACTTGTTTAGCTTAGGTATAGGTTATAATGGAAAAATTCATATATGAGTTCTAGAGATGTATGTAGTAACCATTCATGTGTTACTTTTCCCTCCCTCGTTTGTGCCTTCTGCATTGGCCATACATTTTAGGCTATTTTTGGCATCTTTTCCTTGCATTTTTTTTTGCGCAAGTATCAATCCACCATATACTTCATAGATTTTCGAAACACACCCCACAATTACATTTTTCACTAGGGGTTATTATGCGCTCTCTACTATATTCATCCTCCTATAACTCCTTTTTTTTCATATTTTTCTTTTTAGCTCATGTTTTTGTTTTGAGCTACTATCTTATCCCTCCTTCGATCTACTTACATCCATCTCTAAAAATGGGTAGAATATAAATTTTTCGTTTCGCCTTATGGTGGATAATTGGGCTTCATAAACAAAGACATAAGAGATGTCAAAAAAAAACAAAGACATAAGAAAGGCTTCAATGGGGGTACTGAGGATTATTTTTCATGAAGGGTTTTGGGCTTGAAAAGCTCAAAGTTGATAGAAAAGATGGACCATTTTTTATTTCCTCAACACTTCAAATTCTACAATCATCTCCAACAACAATCAAGTAAATTATCCAAGATTCACAATCACGTGCTTCATCCCTACTTTCTCACAAACAACAACATTCCTTTCCCTTTTTTACATGTTCAACAGATTGAAAGGTGTATATGAAACTAAACATGCTTTTAAAAATACTACCCAAGATGTACTCAATTCATGCGCATATACCCTTGCATCTAAAATTGAAACCATATTATGCATATATCAGCATTGATCCCTACTTATTCATGCATTCATGCATTCAAACTTGAATCTGATAACTTGATCCTAAAAACAATAGACTCAGATAAATATATAGCATGGATAACAAAAAAAAAAATAGACTTAGATAAATATATAGCATGGATAACAAAAAGCAAAGCTTTCCACCCCCAACACAAAATCAGACGATGTCCACATCGTCAAAACATATAAAATAAAGAATAGATGAGAGTATTCCTTGAGCAACAAGCTCGTGGGATGCTCATTGTACTGTGGGTGTTGGTGCTTTCTTCATTTGTTATCTTTCTCTCAATGTGTTTCAACTCCATCAAAGATGGTGTTGGTATTCTAGACTTGTCCCTTGATCTCTTCCAATATGTTCACTAGCTTTGAATTTGTATGCCTTTTGTTGATGCTAGTGATAGTCCTTATGCTCTCCTTTCTGTGGCTAGATCACTGGTGAAGTTCTGGACTCCATATTTTTTTACAAAGAAACAATAGTGAAATTAGAATTTATCTCAAGAAAGTAGATAGATAAGTGAAATAGAGAAGAGATATCCTTACGAATTCTAACAGATAATAGAATTATAAAAGTGATTACAGTTATAAATAAAAGATTTCTTAATTAGAATTTTGAAATTTTTCATGAAGTTGCATAACTCTCCATAATAATTGTAATCACACACGGGATAATTCATGTACATCAATGAAATTTAATCATAAGAGAAGTATAAGTATAGTAGTAAAGGTAAGGGGATATAGATTGCTCAGCCAATCTTTGTAGATTCTGATTGCTGCATTTTTCCTCTTTCCATACGCACTGGGAAACATGTTGTGCAAGAAAAGTATGAGGCCGGATGTGGCCATCGCGCGTCCCGATCGTGCTCGTGGGGCGTGATTTAACTTTGGCGCGCTATTGGATGAGGTATCTTCTTGAATTTTGGTGCCACATAACCAGATCGCGCGCCTTGATCGCGTATGTGAGGCGCGATATGAACAGTGATCGCGCGTGTGATCGCGCCTACTTCTGGAAAACCTGTTCCGCATGCTCTAATTTGTTCTTTCCTTACTTTTGTCCAATATCGTCTTACTTTTGTCCTATTCGTCTATCCACTTATATCTTCTTTCAATTTGTTCGTTTTCCCTATCTCAATTGTTAGCTCAACACACATTGGAAAACAAATATGCTATATATGACTCAAACAAAACAACTAAAAATTGAACTAAATTGCAAGACTCAATAAATAAAAACTTACTATTGTAGGTTGCCTCCCACACAACGCTTAGTTTTATACCGGTTAGCTCGACTCTATTGGTGAATTTACGGAGGTTCAAATATTTTGATGAGACTGTAATCTTCAAAATATGTCAATGTATCAGCTTTACACGGATTTCTCGCCTTCTTACAATGGATACTATTTTTCATAACCTTGATTTCCAACCTCATGTCTTCTTCCATCGTTACTTGCATATAAACTCTCTTTCTTTTAGCCTTCTTATGCAGTGGCTCACGAGATCTATGTTTCATAGCACTCCTCTTCAAGTTTCCATCTTCATCTAGCACTACTTGCATACGAACTCTCTCTCTTTTGGCTTTCCTATGTAGTGGTTCACAAGTTCCATGTTGTATAGCATTATTCTTCAAATTTCCATCTTCATCAACCACAATAATTTGCATACGAACTCTCTCTCTTTTGGTTTTCCTCTATAGTGGTTTCTAAGTTCCATGTAGCAACCTTTTTGATATAACATTGAAGTATGGTGCTTTCTTTCTCCCTGCTTTTCGATGAAGTGCTCACTCTTTCCAACCATTCACCTTTTAGATAGTAGTGTTGTGACTTCAGAAAATACGGTTGGTTCCTTTCTCTTCACCTTCCTATGAGATGGATCTCCACTCCTGATTACCAATCTTGCATATGGTAAATATTCAAGTTCAAGACATTAGGTAGTAAGTTTATCGTACTTCATATGATTTTCCAATATAGATTCTTCAACTGTCAATGCATAATCAAAGAGGCATTCAGTATTTGGATCCACGATCATGTCATTCCTCACCGGCTTCTCCTTCAATGCAATCATTTCTTCAAATGGTAGGGGTGATTCAACTTTTGAATTGTCCCCCACGCCAAATTCTAAGTTCAACTCGGTTCTCTCATCATTAGCCTTGAATGTGTTGGGTCACTTACTTGTATCTCCAATACCTCTTCTTGTGCATGAATAATAGGCATTGGCTCAAGCTCACTCTTTACTTGTGTGGCGTGGGGTTGTGTCTCTAGATTCTCCACATAGTCGAGTTGAGGTGCTTCATGATTATCTTCTTCTATTGCAACTTCTTTGCTCACCTAAATTTCAACAATGGTCGGAGCATCTTCTTCATAGTCCTCTTTAGAAGGAGGTAAGAAACGTTCAGTTTTACCATAAGCTCGTGATCGTCCGGATTGAGAATAGTAACCCTATTTTTATACCATTTGATTTCTTCCATACATTGATCCATTCTGCCATGAAATGTATTGACTTTTCTGATTGTTGAAAATCCTTCTCCCCAAGCGCATTTGTATTCCATTAAGAAGTCATCGTTGTTGGATGCACCTTGATCAACCTGATTGTCGTTAAGGATATCATCTTCATTGTCTTCATAATTGACTTTACTGTTGACTTTATTAGGAATGTGTAGATATTTTTATGGGGTGGTTGCAACTTCACATTATGATTTTGAAGTGATACGCAAAGTTGGTATCATCATGCGTATATCGTCCCACTAGTTAACACGTTTTACCTCCACATAATTCTCTAAAAATGTATCTAAATCTTCAAGGAATTTATCGAATGCACCCGAGAAAATTGCTAGATCACGGTAATAACATGTGAAATCCGGTTCTAAGTTCTCGTCATCACATGTCTCCCCCTCACACGTTTCTGCGTCCATAGTACCTACAAGGTACTCAAGGACCTAAAGAAATTCTCCCAAAATTGAACAAAATAAAAGAAACTAATAGCGAGTGATTGCCTAGTCCTCGACAACGGCGCCAAAAAGTTGATGCGTATCTTCACGTGCTAAATTTAATATGCAATATTCCTCTAATATGCACATTCTCAAGTATACGAGTCAAGTAATATAAAATGGAAAGTAAATTACGTCCCATGTATCGAATGCTACGAGGACTGTATTGAATCAATCTCGCTTCTTTTATTTTATTCTCAAGTTTGTCACGTAATATGATGTTGATGTTGTAGGTTTAATTATCTAAATTAATTAAAGTAAACTAGAGTGAACAAGACTAAGCTAAACTAAAATAGACTTAACTAATTACTGAGTTGAATTAGATGATTGATTGATTATACTAATACTAAATGTAATTACTACTTAAATCTACTCAGAAGGTGGATGAATGTTTAGAGCATCTGGTTTCATTGGATCTCCCCTATGTTCATTCTCATGCTTTTAATTAATAGTTTTGATCTAAGTGTTAATGGCTTCTTTCGATGCCACAAGAGGACATGTGATGACGTTAGTGAGCCCACACACTCGCAAGTTCAACTAGGCCACATATTCAATATAATTAACATTTGAGAAGGTTATCAACTATCCCACATAACATGCTATTTGGCGGTGTTAGATACCTCCCATAACTTCTAATCATTCATATATTGGCAAGATACATAAAGTATTGAGATTAGGGTAGTGAGTAAACACAAACGAAAAGGTCTTAATCAAAACATAAGAAATCATATAGGTTCATGAATCTAATTATGCCATAACTCTAAACATACAAAATTAGCCACTAATGATTACAAGTTCCAAATCACAAATAGAAAAAAAAAATATTGTAAGGAAATAGTAAAAGAAATATAAACTCCCAATTGATATCTCCTTGCTACTTTTTACTCGCTCTCTGACTTGAATCCTTGCTCGCGGTCCCAATTCTCTTGATTGTTGTTGCCTCATAGTGTTTTCTCTAGTGAAAAATGAATGGTGGTGTGAATAATGAAGAGTGGGTGTGATGTATGAACTGTGTGGCGGTCTCTTCAAATCCGCAGCCCTAGTGTCTCTATATAGAAAAAATAGCAGCTGGGCCGAAATTAGGATTTCTGTACAATTTTGGGCCAGGGCATGCGGTTTGGGTCTGATCGTGCACTGCACACGATCACGATATGGTCGTGCTACTCTCTGTTTCTGGGCACGATTTGTTCTGATCGTGCACCTCTAATCACACACCTTTTCTGCTCTGAGCGGGGTCACAATTTTGGCGATAACTTCCTATATGGATGTTGAAATTACGACCCGCTTCTTGTGTCAGAACACTGACTTTCCTGGCTTTCCAATGGTATATAGAGCAGCCTCTGATTGTTCGTGTAACTTTGTCTCCTTGCCTTTGAATCAATAGCTTCCTTTGGGTTCTCCTCATTGTAACGTTGTGTCTTGAAGCCATGTTCCCAAAAACATCCAATTTAGGCTCTTTTTGCATTGTTTTGCATTATCTCATCAAAATCTTATAAAAACACAAAACCATACTGAAACCAATCAATATGCACCAATACTTACACAAAAGCTTAAAGAAATGAGTACTCAAATAACGTTTAATAAATGCTTATCAGGTACCAAAAGGACGCATAAAATGGTCAGCAAAATACTTCGCCATGACAAGATCCATGGGTTGCAGCTCACCTCAATCGAAATTCGACTCACTGCCTGGGCGAGTCTTCACTATATAATCCAGTACCTCGTGCACATTGGCGATCGTGGGACTGTCCGCATCACAAGGATAACGCTCAACCCCGGAGGAAGGGCCACGAGAGCTCGATGAGTCATCAACCTCCATGGAATTCTCATCTGGAATATCAGCCAAACACTCCTCGCCAAAAGAGGTACAAGCATGCTGCGCCAGCTCCTCACCTGAAACAACAAAACGTTAGTACCAAAAAAAGAAAAAATCGAAGAAGGACTGGAGGAAGCTCTTCCGACACGCTCTAGAGGTCGGACATCATCTTGGCGAGAGGATTGTCCTACATGGAGGACATATTGTATGCCACTAAAAAGTCCTCATTGGCTTAGATCCCCAGCCACTTCGAGGTGCACACAGACAGAGGGCACTACGTACCCTAAACCCTACTGTGTCGACACACGCCATCGAGAATTGGCTGCACACGTGGGAGCAACATAAAAATACATCCAACGCCAATCTCTACGACAAGCAGCGTCTGTACCAACGGTTGCCATCATGAACATGTGTTTGTTATCTTGAGTGGAATACATAAAAAAAAAGCCAACCGCAGTCGGCCTAAACACGAACTTCTTCGCCACTGTCTAAGGTGTGCACAGGATGTTCAACATATTACAACAAAGAATGAAGCCTACCAAGTACCAGTAGGAGGCAGGGGTCAATTGACAAGGGCAAATCTGCCAAAATAAAAAAAAATATCCCTCATGATCGGGTGAAAGAAGTATCAGACCCCACAACAAACTACTTTGAGTAGACGGTCATATATCCCTCCGGGGGACATACGTCCTTTGCGCGCTAGAAAGAATAATCACTTCTACATACGTCAGAAATATAAATTGACCTCAGAAGACCTTGAGCCCCGTCCTTGGTCTTTAAGCTTGAGGTAGAACCAACACAGGCCTTTACGATCATATGTTAAGGCTCTAAATTCTCCTGAACAAAGATCGACACATCAGCAGGAACATTGTAAGGTGGGCAGTGACAAAAGACTTGACGAATTCGCTCCACCATCGTAGGAGGGGAACCCAGGAGCCTCTAGTGCGAAAACCCCTGCCGGTTCTCCATTAGGTGAAACGAGATGATGGAGAAAAGGTATCCCGCTGGAGCTGAGAAAAATATAGATCGGCCATAGAAGAGCTTGAGCCCCGTCCATGGTCTCTAAGCTTGAGGTGGAACCAACATGTGCCTTTCCGATCATACGTTCTGGCTCCATATTCTCTTGAACAAAGACCGACCCATCAACAAGAACATTGTGAGGCGGGCGATAAGAATACAACCTAACGAATTTGTTCCACCATCGTAAGAGGGGGAACCTAGGAGCCACTAGCGCGAAAGTCATTGTCGATTCTCTCGTAGGAGGAACGGGAGAATGGAGATATGGTAGCCCGCCAGATTCGAGTGTGCTGGGAAACCGTAGTGTCACTCACGACAGAGGATTGGCTGTTGGAGTGCGGGAGTGGTGTATCATGGGAATTTTGTGAACTACCATCACTAGAATGAATGGAAGTAGAGCGAGAAACCATGTTCAGAAAATTGAAGGGCCGAAAGAAAAATTTGCAGGATAAAGTGGATAAGGTTTGAGAGTTGTGATAAAGAAGGCATCAAAGACCTTCATTTTATAGACGTGGGGAAATGGTTCATATCAAAAACCTGTCTGGATTCTCGCCTACATTCAAAAGAAGGGACCCTCCAGTTGCCACTCACAAACACTCGTAACCACCATGTTCCCCGAATCATGGCTACTTCAGAACGTCAGACGTCACCATAGGGGAGTCCAATCGGCGCTTTAACTCTCCACGTCCACTCATACTAAACACCTGCCTATTCTCAATGCCAATAATCGAACAAACAACTTGCGGGACCTTTTGAAAAAACGATTGTCCAAAACCCCTGCCCATGGGTACTCATACAATGTTTTTTTAAGTATGGAACTCTCACTCTGAAATAAAAAAAAAAAGGGAAACGAGCAAAGCTTAAGGTCGTATATCTCTTCCAAAGTAAGTAAATTTCCTTCATTATCAACAAAACAGGTAGGAAACTCCCCAGTACACCCGCAAATTACAAAATTAAGGCCTACGTAAAGTTACCTACAATTAGGTGGCAAGGAGAGAAGCTCCTAGACCATAAGAGCGAGAATCCCTCGGGCTAAGAGCAGGCATTCCAACATGCACTAAGGCCAATGTTACTTTCGGGGTCGAGGGGCAGACCATTTTTTGGGAAGCCAGCATCCAAAGATCTACTCATTCGTAAAACATTCTAAGCGTATAACCCCAATTCTTTGCAAGCCTTGAATTCACACAAGAGAAGCCCGACGCAATATTGGTAAAGTCGTTGCTGGAAGTCCTCCTCCAAAGTCGACTTCTGAGCGGCCAAATTTTTGTCATATTCCAAAATAGAGGTAGAAACCGTCCCGCCCAACGACTTCACCAACTGGTTGGACTTCTATAGTTCACAAGCCACCTCTACCTCCTTCTCAAGAAGGGACTCGTTCCTCTTCCCTAACTCAAACACTTGGGCCTTCAATTGGCGCTCTGACTCTTCTAGCTCCTTGATACGGGTCCCTCGACCTTTCAGATTCGCGAATATCTCTAAGAAATGAAAGAAGTGAGCCCAAATGGTCTTCTCAGCTTTCCCCAACTACTCTCGCAATAGGTCCCGTTCAATGGACACCTCGTTCAAATAGCTCACGAGTCCCCTCGCCCGCTACAAGTGCATATCCCGTAAAATAAAATGAGATATAAAAAAAAAGGCTCACCAAAACCGATGCTAGATGCGTCATATGGCTATAAGACTTGGAGCTGAAGGAAGGAGAAGTCAGAGAAGCCAACAAGGTCACTACCTGACTGGACATCTCCAACGATCTCTCATATAAGCCTGCAACACACTCCAAGAGAGAGTGCAAGGAGTACGAGACAATCATCCCCCAAGTAAGAGAGGCCCCGACTGGAGAAACTAACTTCGGTGCCACTAGTGGATTAGGAGACCCTTCGCCACGATTCAAAGGCAATTACGGGGATGCTTTATCCGTAGCCAACTCCACCCTCGTGGACGAAGTGGACACCTCTGTTGGAGACTCCTCAACGATTTGGAGGTCTGTTTCTCATTCTCCATCAGAGCCACGAAGATACCCGAGCAATTGGGTCTTAGCTTCACCCCCAAAACTTCGGGAAGTTCATCGAAAATCTGGGAATCCCCTCGACTCCCCTCTTTACAAGCCAAAAAACTCTTTTCGTTGTCCGAGTCAAGAACGTGGACAAAAACGTCCTTCGAACTAACTTCCAGTTGGTCTGCAAAAAGAGTCGGGTCAGAGGGGCTGACATCCCCTCTGCTTGCCTGGCTCGGGTTTGTCCGAGTCTCCTCTCAAATGGTACTCTCGGCTTCGCACCTTGAAGGCTCATTCACTGTGCTCGAAGTGACAAAAGCAACAAAACTCCAAGTCCGTCGAACCTCATGGGCTGGAGCCTTCCCCCCTTGGTCGGCCGAGGAGGCAGAGTATCGCACCTCAATTTATCCATGATTCCTTCTGCACGAAAACATAGAATAAGTCAGAAAAGCAAAAAAATAAAAAAACAGTATGGGAAAAAGTCTGTAAGAAAAAGAACTTTGAAGCGGCGCAACGTTGCCGCGAAGTGCCGTTGCAGAAAAGCGACATAGCCGCCTCCAGAATTCCCATTTTGGAAGTGGCCATGATCCTCTCCTCCCAACATCGCCTTTACGGGAGCGATTTCTGGACGCCATTAGAATCAAACTTTTGAAATAAAGAAGAGAAAGAGAGGGAAAAAGGAAAAACTAGATCTCGTGCGGAGTAGGGACAAAAATGGTCTAGTCTCCATTTTATAGGTGGAGAAGGTCTACCGTCATAATAAGAAGCGTGGACAGTTAAATGCCACGTGGCCAACACTAGACCCCTACTCCAAGGGTGCACGACATCACATCACTCTTTTAGTTCCGAGTGATTACTACGAAATGCACAAGGAAATGGAGGGACTCCTCACGATGCATATCCATAAAAAGAATTAAAATACACTCGGAAGGGAAAAATGGGTACCCTACAAAAAATGACTATGGGACATCGAATGAATACCCTGGGTCATGCCCAATCGAACCCTAAAAAGGAATACTCGGCCTACCCAAAGCTTTGGGAATAGCCGGGCCTAAGCCTCTGAATATCCATCCGATTATACTTCGGAATCAAGGACCCCGATGACTATTTCACCCCGTCAACTCAGTGTCCATCACGACCCACTCTCCTGAGGGCTTGAGGTACCTCTCTGGTCGTCTATGACCCCAATATACGATGATTGTACCTCCTCACCCGAACACCACGAGTCCACTTGAACAGTTGGTCGGTGGCATCCAACACTTAGCCCAACTAAGAGTTCACAATGAGAAGAGAAGCAGTACAAGGTACAAGTAGAGGATGGACGTAAGACGGATCACAACAAGGACATCCCATCATAACACTCGAAGAACACAAGGCTTACACTTGGAGAAGTATCTTTAGAGGAGATACCGCACAACCAACATTATTAAAGACAACTCCCAACCACCCACCGTCAAGATATATGACTTTACCCGATTGGTCTAAGACTCAAATTGAATCCCCAAATAATAAACCTCATTGGTCCTCCCTCACCGAAGACGATCGTTGGAGCATAACAAGCCTACCCCCATTGGCTCCGAAGAGCCCTCAAGATAATTGGAGCAGACGTATTCAACACCCGGTTAGAAAAGTTTCATCAAACCCACACCATTGAACACCCTTAACCGACTATCCCCCCACCCCCCACGTTGGCCCAAAAAGCATCTCCTAACATTGGTCACCCCCCTTTTCGAGAGTTATAAAGGAAGACCCACGACTATGGGCCAAAAGACCATAAAAGAATCCTATAAATAGCAACCTATTCAGCAACCAAAGAAAAGTCCACCAAGTTGATTCTCAAAAAAATATATTAGCATTCTTTGTACTTAAGCTAGCACTATAACTCTCTATTTACTTTCTGCAAATCTCTTCTTTCCTATATATGATCCCCCTTGTAATCCATCTTTATTCATTATAATAAAATAATACTGTATTCTATCTCTAAAGCTCGGGATCGGGGTTCTAATTATCTCACTTGATTGTATCCCTGATCTTACCCTTCCCTGGGTACTCAGACGATATTACATCACCCCTGAAAGTTGTTACTGCAAATGCGTGTCCCGCCCATTGAGTAAGCAACTAGCCTAAGTGCTACAGAAAACCGATACAGAAAGGGGAACAACAAATTTTAGTCTTTTATGTTTGATTTGAGGAGGAAAAGACCCAATATGACCTAATACTATATCTTAAAGTTATTATACACAAGCCTCCATAAGTTGTAGGCTAGAAAGACGTTGAGGGGTAAAATATAATAGATTAACAAGAAACACTAAGAGGTTTTAAAGACCCCGTGAATACATAAAAAAACTAGGAGATCTAAGTACGTCGAAGCTTGGAAGAAGAATTCCCACGCGAGATCATTGGGCTATTGGGATCTTTGTTTTTGAACCTTGCAGTTATGCATAGATAGATTTATTGTATTTAGAGTTACGAAGTATTAGATCTATTTATAAGATTTAAACTGAATTGAGTGTTTATTTATACCTTTTATTTTGATATACAGTAACCCAAACTAGAGAGACGGGGCGGGGGGGAGAGAGAGAGCTTTGGTTGCCACTCTAAAGGATATTCGTCTTCACAACTCTTTACTTTACTGGCACCCACTGTGACGGTTTCATATGTACCTATAGCACTGGAATAATTAGGTGATATACGCACAACGTGCAACAAATATACAAGTATACGAATAAAGTAATGAAGTAACACATAAGAGTACATCTCAGGTAACATATCCCTTAGACAACTCTAGTGTTCGCTTAATAGAAACCAATACTGGAGAAGTTGGAGTAATGAAACAATAAAATAACAAAGACAAACCTAAGTAATAAGGTGTATCTGAATTTTAGTTTTATTACTATTTACCCTGATTCATAGATAAAGTATTAATTTCCTTTTTGTCAGTTTCATTATGTTGAGTTTAATATGTGTTTAATGAATCCTCTGGTTACTTGTAAAGAAGAAGGGAACCTTTCCACAATCATACGAGAATTTACTTGATTATTGCACAACGGTGATTTATCGATGATCATCATCAATCACTTGAATCAAACAATGGATCTGGAGGCGCTGCCCCCAGATCCAAACCCGAATCCGACATCCAACAACGTAATTCATCATGGAGATGCAATGATCGAAGAAACGTACGGATCTAATGCACTAAAGCGGCCAAGGAATGAATATCGATTCCAAGCGAAAAGGATTGACACTCCGCCACCACTGGCAAACTATGGATTGGAGACCACCCCGAGAGTATCATACGGGAACAAGGTGAGGCCGAGAGATGTGAAAATTGATGAATCACAAAAAGATGCTATCAAAGGTAAGGCGAGGCAACTCACCCCCACTGAAACCCGACGCTACAAGACGATTGAATTGTCAAACGAACCCAAACAAGCGCTTGCGGATAAATGGAAAAATGCTATCGTCCTAAAAGTAATGAGGAGACAATGATTCTACCCGAATCTCGTCAATAAGCTTAGCACAATGTGGCGTCTCACCGAGAGCTGCGAATTGGTAGATTTAGGGTAGGGATGGTATTTCCTTAAGGGGATCTCAGAATCTGAAAGAGAAAAAATACTGACACAAGACAATGGTCGGACGTTTCCTCTACATCCGTACATGGACTCCAGAATTATGAACCGTTAAAGTCACCATTGATTCGGCCATAACGCGGGTTAGAGTCCTCAATGTCCCCCTTGAATTACTTGATGAGGCAGTACTCATTCCGGTGGCAGAGGGCATCATAGAGCTTATTAAAATTGACGGCAACACATACACCACATCAAGAGGCAAGTTTACCCGAGAGATGTGAAAATTGATGAATCACAAAAAGATGCTATCAAAGGTAAGGCGAGGCAACTCACCCCCACTGAAACCCGACGCTACAAGACGATTGAATTGTCAAACGAACCCAAACAAGCGCTTGCGGATAAATGGAAAAATGCTATCGTCCTAAAAGTAATGAGGAGACAATGATTCTACCCGAATCTCGTCAATAAGCTTAGCACAATGTGGCGTCTCACCGAGAGCTGCGAATTGGTAGATTTAGGGTAGGGATGGTATTTCCTTAAGGGGATCTCAGAATCTGAAAGAGAAAAAATACTGACACAAGACAATGGTCGGACGTTTCCTCTACATCCGTACATGGACTCCAGAATTATGAACCGTTAAAGTCACCATTGATTCGGCCATAACGCGGGTTAGAGTCCTCAATGTCCCCCTTGAATTACTTGATGAGGCAGTACTCATTCCGGTGGCAGAGGGCATCATAGAGCTTATTAAAATTGACGGCAACACCTACACCACATCAAGAGGCAAGTTTACCCATTTTTGCGTTCAAATTGTGACAAACCTTCTTCTTGAGAGAGCCATATACATAGGTGATAAGATGTACCAAGTTCAATACGAGAACCTATCGAACATATGTTACACTTGTGGTCGGGTCGGAAATTCATCCGCACAATGCAAAGACAACCCAAAGGTGATGAACTAGAACGAAGCCTCAATGGACACGGCCAAACCCATAAGAGATGAAAAAATCGAAGAAAACTCATGGCTGATCGAGAAGGACAAAAAGAAGGAGTTCGGAGAATGGTTTCAAGTGATATAGAAAAATCCGTGGGGAAATAAAGAAAAGGTCGAGGAAGTGACTCAACAGGCGGTCCGAAAAAACTCAGATACGAGTCGGGAGAAAGGAAAAAGTGTAACGAACCCGATCCTCCTAACAAGCATGACACACAAAAAGGAATTCCACCCCGGAAAAGACTCCCTAATTGGACAGACTTCTACTGGAGAAGGGAATCCTCGCTTGAGGAAAGTGTATAAAACTAAGGTTGCGAACAAAGGGAAAAAGAAGGTCACTCCAAGCCAAAAAGAAAGTACAATAGGCACTACCAATCCTTTTGAGACGTTAGTGAACATTACGGATATTGAGGATGTTGCGGGAAATATTGGGGAAAGAGCAGGTCACATAGTCGCGAACGAGTTACAAGAAAATGGAGGTCATGGGTCACGTAATCCTCAATCGACAAGAATTCACCGACCCCTTGAGCATATCACGAATTCATCCGAACTCCACTCTACTCACCGTTACCACTCCGTGGATTTGGGAACTAGAAATAAAGACGGGAACAATAGAGATGGAGAACAACATCCTACATCATTGGCAAAAATTTTTGTTGAGCAATTGGGAAAAGAGACGTCATGAGTACTGCGTGATGGAACTCTTACACCAGATGATACTCACATGGATGGGTCGAACCATTGAGGACCCGATGTACACGCACCAACTTTTGCATCCACCGATGAAAATCATTACATGGAATTGTCAAGGTGCGGGTAACTTGGATTTTAACGTTAATTTCCATGAGTTGATTCGGGTGCATAGACCCGATGTTATTTTCTTGCTTGAAACTAGAGTATTCAAAGAAATAGCAATCGAAATTGCTCCTACTCTAGGCTTCACGGGTTTTTGCATAGCACCAATCGAGGAGGAATAGATGGCGGAATATGGATGCTATGGAACTCGAGGAATATTGATGTGGTGATCAAGGATAACGACTTCCAAGGAATTCATGCGGTCGTTGGCTCAAAGAATCAAGAAACATGGAGATTATTCGGAATCTATGCTAAGTCATACGACGAAGAAAAAATCAAAATCTTTAGCAAACTCGAAGAGATGTCGAAGGAGTCGGATTTACCGTGGCTGATCCAAGGCAATTTCAACGAAATTGGGGCAGCCCACGAGAAGTCGGGACGGAGTTCGAATGTTTCTAGTAGATGTATAGCCTTCCAAAATTGGATACATGCGTGGGGAGTTCAAGACCTCGGGTTTCAATGTCCAATTTTTACTTGATAAATAAAAGAGAATGAGGGGAAATAATTAAGGAACGCTTGGATCGGGCACTTGCAAATAGGAAGTGGGTCGCCAAATTCCCGAACAACACGGTGATGCACCTTTCGCAAACTCACGGGGATCATCACCCGATTATGACGTGTTGCGATGGGCCGAGAGGACATACCAAAAGGAAACCATTTTGTTTTGAGGAGATGTGGTACAATCATTCGTATTGCGAGAAAGTGATGAAATCAACGTGGGAAGGGAATCTGAGACTCCTTGAGGTAATAAAGAGGGTGTCAGAAATTATGATTCCATGGAACCGTGCGAGGTTTGGCAACTTATTCAAAAGGAAAAGACATGTCATGCAACGTCTTGAAGGAGCACAAAAAGCCTTAGCACGACACCCAAATGATTTCTTGGTGAGTTTGGAATGAGAGCTAATTGAGGAACATGGAGATATTTTGAGGCAAGAAGAGACCTTTTGTAGACAAAAATTGAGGGTCAAGTGGTTGAAAGATGGGGATAAGAACCCTAAATGCTTCCATAGGTTGACTTTGGCGAGAAGGAAAAGAAATCATATTGTGACGCTTAAAATTGAGGGGGCGTGTATTGATGACCAAGTGGTTCTTAAAAATCACGCAATTGAATATTTTAAGCGGCTATTCTTTGGAACGGTTGGAAACACTCCCCCATTGGCCATCTCTCGGTTCCAAAGGTTAATTAGCTAGGACAATGTTGCGGATTTGGGGAGGATACCGTGTATGGATGAGTTAAAGGCAACGTTTTGGGCCACACATCCCTCGAAAGCGTTGGGTCCAGACAGGTTGCAAGCCAAGGTGTACCAAAAATATTGGTCATAGCTGGGAGAGTCACTCTTCGACTTTGTGAGGGACGCTTTCGTGGAAGGAATGCTGGAAAATGAGGTGTGCGAAGCTTTTCTGTGTTTAATCCCGAAGGTACCAAATCTGTCCTAAATCTCTCAAGTCCGACCAATCTCTTTGTGTAACGTTTCTTATAAACTAATCACAAAGTGTATAACTTTGAGGCTAAACATCTTATGTCGGAATCAATCGCCCTGACCCAGTCGAGTTTCAATAAAGGGCGCATAAATCACGATAATATTTTGGTGATTCAAGAAATTATTCATTCTCTTAGGAATAAAAAGAAGAATAAAACGGGACACATGATTCTAAAGCTAGACCTTGAAAAGTCTTATGACAAAATAAGTTTGAGCTTTCTCGAGGAAACTCTTCAGCATTTAATTTCCCTGCGAATCTCTTTCAAATTATCATGTTTTGTGTCTCTAATGCCTCGACAGGGATTCTATGGAATGAAAGAACCACTTGTACCATTCATTCACGGATAGACAAGGGGAACCTCTATCCCACTATCTCTTCGTTCTTTGCATAGAACACCTCGCCTACTTGATACTTGAAGCGGTGGAGGGGAAAACTTGGGAACCAGTTGTTCTGTGTCGTGGTGGTCCTCGGATCTCCCATCTTTAACTTTGCGGATGATATAATCCTAATGGGAAAAGCAACGATGAAGATGACGACTACAATTAAAAAGGTACTAGATTTCTTTTGCCGCTCGTCTAGGTTGAAACTAAGCGTGCCAAAATCTAAAGTCTATTTTTCGAAGACCGGGGGTTCTAGCTTGAAAAGAAGGATATGTGATCAATCGGGATTTGCTCAAACAAATAATCTTGGTTGGTATCTTGGGGTGCAACTGATCCATGGTCGTGTTAAGAGGGAGGATTTTTCGGGTGTATTAGATAGGCTTAATGCCCCCTTCACGGTTTGGAAAGGGCAAACGTTGTCGCTCGTGGGAAGAGCGACGCTAGTTGAAGCCACATCCACGGCTGTTCCGATTCATGTAACGCAAAGTTGCTGGCTCCTGGATAATGTGTGCAAGACGATTGATCGCTTAAATAGAGTTTTTTTTTTGGTCCAGGGATCCGAATATCAAAAAGATGCATCTTGTGAGATGGCCTCGAGTTACACGGCCAAAAAATAATGGAGGGCTGGGTATACGTGTTGCGCGGCTTTGTAATATGGCCTTACTTGCGAAACATTGTTGAAGCATATTGTCAAACAAGGAGGGGCTATGGAATATGTTAGTTAAGGCGAAATACCTCAAAGGCGTGCGACTCACGGAGTATGAATCGAAAATCAGCGATTCTCCTACTAGGAAAGGCCTCATTCGCTGTTTGCACCAAATTCGGAAACGCTTACGTTGGAAGATCGAAAGAAAAAAAGATTTCCTTTTGGTTTGACAATTGGCTCGGACACACGCGTTTGTGCGATCGTGTGCTAAATGTGGAAGAGGAGGACCGTGAGCTCACCCTTAGCAACGTAATTAATGACGAAGGGAATTGACACCTTTCGGATTTAAGAACGGAAGTTAATCCGAACTGGAGCCACCTAATCGAAAGCCAAACGCTGACACTAACGGAGGAGGACGACCACGTTCTTTGGAGTGAAACAACAGACAAACTTTTTACGTGCCAAAGCGCTTACAAATCTCTCTTTGTAGCGAACGAGAACACGAGGACACCAGCTTGCAAATTTGCGTGGGTTTGGAAGACACCGACCAGTAAAAAAATCCGTCACTTCATATGGCTGGCCGTTCAAGATCTTATCGCCTCGAATCACATTCGTAAGATACACGCGCAAATTGTAATGAGATGGAGGAAAATACGATACACATTCTAAGATGTTGCTCGAATACTATTAAGGTATGGAAAACGCTACTTTTAGCACTATTGAGGACAGAAAATGGCGAAAATCCAACCTCCAAAATCGTGAGAAATTGTGCTCCCCCCTCCTAAATATATCGTGGAATGTCATCTTTTCCGCTAGTATATGGATGATATGGGAAGCTCGTAATACTAATGTTTTCAAGGGCACAACGGAAAAGAATTATGTCATTGTTAGCCAAATAAAGCAACTTAGTGTTGATCTTCTTGCGGCAAACCATGGGACAAGGAAACATGGTAGGAGAAATTGGGAAAAACCGAGAGCAGGATGGCTCAAACTCAATGTGGACGGAAGCGTTATAACACAGCGTAACTCGGGCTCAACTGGCGGCGTCCTTAGGGACGAAAGAAGAGAATAGATATGGGAATTCATGGGCAAAAGAGAGTGTCCCACAGTTTTAGAAATCGAAGTCGAGGCTATTAGAAAAGGACTGCGGATAGCATGGGAAAAACGTGTGAATAATATCAGCATTGAGACGGATTCCTACGAAGCTTACAAATTGGTTACAGAGGATACGCTCTTGAACCCCGATATCCAAACCGCTGTGGATGAATGCCAAAACCTACTACGCAAGCCGTGGACATACAAAATTAAGTGGATACCACGAGAGATGAATGCTCTCGTGAATGCTATCTCCAAGCTTAGCTACACCGAGGATCACGAGAATTGCATCATGCTATATCCACATCCTGATCTTTTATCTATCTTGTCGAATGATGTAAGGCCTTTATTTTCGTTTCTTATAAAAAAAATGAAACCTCTGGTTCCTAGTTTCAACATTAATAGTGCCATATCATCAATCGCATATCCCCTTTAAATGATCTCGACAACTATTCCAAAGTAATCCTTGCCCAGAGTTTTAGAAAATTAATCCAAAGTTAGTTCATCAATGCGAATAATTAAGACATGTATTCTTGTGATTGATTATGGTGTGTTGTGCTAAAACTCAAAAATGCATAATTCAGATAGTACAAGAATGTTTAGTACCATAAAATCTAGCATAGCCGTATTGCTGTTTTACCTGAAGAGGATTATTTAATTCAAGTATCATACAAAACGAATAAGACCTAAGCACTTAGAAACCCAGCATAAAAATTTGACCTAAGCACATAAAAACTCAAAATAAATTCAACCTAAGCACATAAAAACTCAACATAAATTCAAAATTAAAGGCTAATTCCTTGTGGATAACAATAATTCCCCCCATACTTCATACATGGAGAAGGTTACCTCCTCATGATTACAAATTCAACATCACGAACAAAATAGAAGAACATAATAAAAGAGTAAAAAAAAGATAAATCCTTAAACGAAACGGTTTTAAGGTCTCTAATCTTTGGATCTTCGTTGCTCCACTTCCTCTAGCTGAATATTGGTTTAGATTGTCTTATTCTTCTCACTGTGAAAATAAAACTAAGGACTAAACTAGCGATCTTGAGAGAGAAACATATTTGAGATGCTTGAGAAAAACGTCCAACACTATAGTATTTATAAATATTGATGTTAAGACTTTACTTAGGGCACGAAAAAATGACGTTCTAGACGTGTGAGTTACGTATCCACCTCGCGTGGAAAAACCAAGGGTTTGGGTAGAAATCCTAGTGGCACCACTATTTTCTTTTGGTCGCTAAGTATATCGCATTGTCGGTTGCACGAGTCTCACGCATAGGGATGTTGGTCTCGCACACTCTTTTTGCTCAATTTGTGTAAGTGTCTTCTTTTGCTTGGGTCGTGTGGCTTGCGCGATGGTCACATGAGTTGCATTATTTAGTTATGCCTGACTTTACTGTTCCATATCATGAACCGCCTTCTGATTCAGTGCCCAAACATCCCATAACTTCTTGCAATATTTACTCAAAATGCAGTTGTGCAACTTTAGTGTCTTGGCTCTATTTTCTTCGTCTTCTTCTTTACTAGGACGATTTGACCGTACGTTTCATCCGTTGGATTTCTCATTTCAGTGTCTATTTAGTGCTCTACACAAACTGTATTCGAGCAATAAAAAAATGTTTCGGCCACTTTGGGAGGAAAGTAGTTTTGAATATTTTTGTTAGGATTTTCCATTGTTGGAGATATTTTAGAATTGGTCCAATATCATATATTGGGCCGGCCCAGCAAAACTAGCCGTTAAATAGTACATCGAACATGCATTGTTCGACATTCAACGTGCATCGAACACCACCCGTTCGATGTGGAATGAGCATCGAACCGCTGCGGTTCGATGGACTTTCCCCAACTGCCAATGGGGCCCGTGGGACGGGTGTTATAAATACTCCATCCCCTAATTCGACACGGAAGCATATCGAAGACACATCATTCGACACTCAACACTATATCGAACCAGGCTCATTCGACACGCACACTACATCGAATCAAGCATGTTCGACTTACATCAATTCGACACGGGATCACTTACCATTAGTATCGAACAACCTACGTTCGATACGTCAGCATAGAACGCCATCCGTTCGACACACAACTTAGACTAGTTATCTATTTGTAATATCAAGTAAGCTTGTATTAGGTGTTCCGGACCAAGCTAGTCCGGTTATCTATTGATTAGAATTATTTTGGCTATTTGTATCTTAATTGTATTCTTTTACGGTGTTTTGTTACCTGGACGAAATAAGACCAAAATATTGGCGCCGTCTGTGGGAACACCATATTTTTCCCAGTTTACTGACATCTAGAGTTACTACCCGATCGAAGAGCAGGCTAGTAGAGGGCATGAACGAAGAAGTTGATAGGGCAACTGCAAGCCAGACAGTCTCGGACAATGAGCAACCACCAAGAATGCCCACAGGAGTGCCAACACCCACAAGAAGGGAGACACCAGTGGAGGAGGCACCAAGAGAAGATGCTGGTGCGACCGGGGCAACCGCAACTACTACTTTAGTCCCCAACATGACAAAAGAGGAAATTATGAACGTGGTGAAAATCGCAATGGCTGAATTTTAGCCCAGGCACCAATAGCGTAGGCACCACCATTGGTAGGGCATATGGAGGTCATAAATGAACAAGGATCCTCAGCCAAAGCTTCGAAGGGAGCTAACAAGGAGAAGTCGCGTCAGGATGACAGAAGGAGCAAACCTACCTCTGAAGGAGATCAGAACCGAGATAAATCGATCCGCAATGACCAAAGAGAAAATCCAAAATCAATAGAGGCGCAATCAAGAAGGCACCGTGAGACGAGGAGGAGAGAAAAAAAGAGGAAATTGCAAGGACAAACCAACAAGGAGGAAAGATAAAGAAAACATGAGATGTGCGCAGAGTCACGACTCTAAAAAAGAGTATGATGAGATGATGAGGAAACTAGAGAGGCTTGAGAGAGAAAAAGCCACGATTGGGGGTCGGATGGAGCCAGAAGGAAGTGCTTTTAGGAGCAGTCCGTTTTCTGAAGAGATCGAAGCTGAGATCTTGGGCCAGGGATAGAAGATCCCTGAGTAAAAAACTTACGACGGGAAAACTGATCCCCATGATCATCTTTTTCACCTGAATAGGAAACTGTCTTTATATTGGTTTAAAGAGAACATGCAGGCGAGGATATTTGCAACCACCCTGACTGGGGTGGCGATGGATTGGTTTACTCGAATCACGCCAGGATCGATCAAAACCTACAAGTAGTTGAGGGCAATGTTCAAGGATCAATTCTCAAGCCAAGCAAGATTGGCTTTGGATCACTCCCACCTTTACGCCATTAAGCAGGGGACCAACGAAAGTTTGAAGGACTTCATGAGACGTTTCAACGTAGAACTGTTGAGGGTAGATAGCTCGATTGGAGAGATGGTAATGAGTATACTCTTCTAAGCGACTAACAACATGATGTTTGGCAGCGACTTAATCAAATGCAAACCCACCACTATCGAAGAAATAAACAAGATAGCGCAGGGTGTGGTTCATTTGGAAGAAATGATGGCGACGAAATCGTCCAGCATTGTGCCCCCAAAAGAGAAGGAGCGAGGAAGGGAAAACCAACACCGCAACAAGAACAACAACAACAACAACAACAATAACAACAACAAGAAGAGGAACAAGAACAACTAGTAGCGGGACACGTCTTCCAAGCAGTACACGTCTCTGAATGCTAATATCATGACAATATTCTGGGTGGCAAAAAGAAAGGGGTGGCTAAAAGAGCCCAGACAGATGAAAGACTCGAAGGCAACGAGGTATTCGACCCACTACTGCAAATACCATAATTAGAAGGGACACGACACCGTGCATTGCAAGGATCTCAAGGATGAGATTGGACGGTTACTGAAGGATGGCAAACTCGTGGAGTTTGTCAAAAAGATGAAACAGCAGGACGATAGCACGGACACGGAAAGAATACCCTCCCCCAAGAAGGACAAGCAAAAGATGGTTGAGCAGCCGCAGTTGTTTAATTATCCTCAAATTGGGAATGTAAATATCAGAAAAGCCATGATAAACATGATATTGGGAGGCCCCGGGGGGCGGATTCCACGAGCGCCCGAAAGAAAATTTCGAGGCTCATCTTCTCAAACTAATTCGTCAGCATGGTAAGTATCCTAAGGATCGAGGAAATGCCACATAAAGAGATCATCTTCTCCACCGCAGACCTGTGAAAACTGAGCACCAGGGTCATTCAAACAGCAAACTTGAATTCCCCGTTGGTGATAACGGTATATAGCCAACTTCGGTGTTACGAAAATGCTGGTGGACCAAGGTAGCTCAGTTAACGTGTTGTTCAGCTCTACTTTGGACAAGATGGGACTGAATGGCGAGACATTGGAACCGGTGAGAACTTCACTTAGAGATTTCGGAGGCCCGGAGATTGTGCCTCGTGGAATGCTTGTGTTTCTTACCTCTTTAGGAACCGTGCCGCAAAGGAGAATGCTACTGCCCAACTAAGTAATTGTCGACATGTGCTTCGCGTACAATGACATCTTAGTAAGGCATGCACTAAATGAATTCTGAGCGCTGCCGTTAACCTACCATCAAATGGTGAAATTTCCTACTCCTACAGGTACATGTGAAGTGATCGTAGATCACATTGAAGGATGGAAGTGCTACGTGGTAGAGGCATTTGCCCCCATGCAGATGGAGCACACTGACTAAGGAGCTCCGATTTAATTTTTTGCAAGTTTTTAGTACTCTGAATATTTTGAAAAACAATTATTCGTCCTCTCAGCTATGACGAGCTTGAGGGGCAAACGTGTAATAACTTAAAATATGAACACTGAAGACTTGAGCCCGAGGGCTACATTGGGAAACATAGTAGGCACAACTATTGAATTAAGCTCCGCCCTACTCCCGTTATTTGAATTCGTCTCCAAGAGAGACACTTTTGGTCAAACTATCTAAAAACCACTTAAATTACGTAATCAATCTTATGCAGGATGTAACGTTGTCTAATAAAACTAAAAAAGGGACTACGACTCTGTCTAAAATGGCACGAAATACCGCAACTCCCTAAATAATTAAAAACGAACGGAGACTCTGTCTAAAACGACACGAGATACCGCAACTCCCTAAATAACAAAAAAGGGACGCAGACTCTGTCCAAAATGGCACGAGATACCGCAACTCCCTAAATAACAAAAAGGGACGGAGACTCTGTCTAAAACGGCACGAGATACCACAACTCCCTAAATAATTAGAAAGGGAAGGAGACTCTGTCTAAAATGGCACGAGATATTGCAACTCACTAAATAACAAAAAAAGGGATGGAGACTGTCTAAAACGGCATGAGATACCGCAACTCACTAAATAACAAAAAATGGACGGAGACTCTGTCTAAAATGGCACGAGATATCGCAACTCACTAAATAACAAAAAAGGGATGGAGACTGTCTAAAACGACATGAGATACCGCAACTCACTAAATAACAAAAAATGGACGGAGGCTCTGTCTAAAATGGCACGAGATACCGCAACCCCCTAAATAATTAAAAAGGGACGCAAACTCTGTCTAAAACGGCACGAGATACCGCAACTCCCTAAATAACTAAAAAGGGACGGAAACTCTGTCTAAAATGGCACGAGATACCGCAACTCCCTAAATAACTAAAAAGGGACGGAGACTCTGTCTAAAACGACACGAGATACCGCAACTCCCTAAATAACAAAAAAGGGACGGAGACTCTGTCTAAAACGACAGGAGATACCGCAACTCCCTAAATAACAAAAAAAAACGGAGACTCTATCTAGAACGGCACGAGATATTAAAAAGGGACAGAGACTCTGTCTAAAACGGCACGAAAATCCGCAACTCCCTAAATAACAAAAAAGGGATAGAGACTGTCTAAAACAGCACGAGATACTACAACTCCCTAAATAATAAAAAAGGGACAGAGACTCTGTCTAAAATGGCACGAGATACCGCAACTCCTAAATAATTAAAAAGGGACGGAGACTCTGTCTGAAACGGCACGAGACACCGCAACTCCCTAAATAACTAAAAAGAGACGGAGACTCTGTCTAAAATGGCACGAAATACCGCAACTCCCTAAATAACTAAAAAGGGACGGAGACTCTGTCTAGAATGGCACGAGATACTGCAAATCCCTAAACACCTAAAAACAACGAAAACTTTTTGTGATTATGGAAGGATGCTCAAGTATTCAAAATAAAGTAAAAAGCAATGATAGCAATTGAAAGAAAATGCAACGATTACGAGGCTTCGATCAAACAAACAAATGAAAAAGTCATAAATGACAACCATGCGATTAATAAAAATTGTTCAAACACATTTAAAGGCGACGCTGCGCCACAAAAACAGCAAATTAGAAATTGTTCATTACAGAGCAAAATAAATACGAAGCCCTTAGGCGTCAGCTTCAGCTTCATCCTCATCCTCGGAGGAAGGATAATTGGCAGGCATAGAAGGCGGCGGCGAGAGCCCACGAAGTACAAGACTTTCATCCTTGAGGAGCGCATCAAACTCATCCGGGGAAGCGGACTGAACATTCGCTGGGGGCGGCATAACTTCTAGATCAGGCCCCAAGGTAAGATCCATCCAGTTTGGTTTGAACCCCCCGCGGACGTACTTCGTCTTGTAAAACTTATGAACAATCAAAACCTGGGCCTTACGGGCCTCGCGGGCACACCTCCGAGCACTAATCTCCTCAAAGGTTCTGCTCTGGAGAAACGCCTCAACAATTTCCACCTTTTGTTGAGCGAACACCTATACAAATTAAAAAGAAAATTTAAAAGGAAAATAGAAGAATACAGACATACAAAAGAAGTCAAATTCTTTACCACGATGAGGCTACGGGAATAGCCAATTCCCTCGGCACGTTTGGCTTTCTCTTTTTCAGCCGCCACCTCATTTTCAAGCTCGGAAATCCACTTTGCCAGCTCTCATTTGCTAGCAGAAAGGTTAGAAACTTGTGATCGAAGCTGATCAACAGCCTCCCTCGCCTCTTTCGCCGCATCCCTGTCAGCATTGGCCCTTGCGGCGTAATTCCTGACCTTTTGTAAGGCCTTATACTTTTCCTTAAGGCCTCCGAGTCTCCTCCATAGAACACCGTTGTGCCCTAGGGCTGCACACTCGCAGACGCCTCATGAGTACGAATCAGGGCCGCAAACATGACATCCACTATTCCGCCACCCTAAAAAATAATAACGAACAATTTACATTTGCAAAACTAATCCTACAACTCTATAATCAACATGGAACGTATAATACCGCTGTCAATATATGAAGCGTATTCCGCTCCACAATTCTCCGCTCCTTCGCAGACACTGGATGCGGTAAGGCAAGGTTGGGATATATCACCTTAAGGGCATTAATGGTCGTACTCTCAGAAAGTTTGCACCCACCTACATGGGCACGTGGACCTTGACTAGGGCCCATTCCAGCATTCAACCCTTCCACAGGCAAGAGCCACTTCCAGCAGTTGGACTCGACGTCCGCGTAGCAGAGGGATAACGCCCCCAGTTTTAGAACGAGTCTGATGGACCCTTCTCCTTTTTACCTGGGCAGCAACCTTGATATTATCCCCTGGGCCACCTGCCATACTCTCTAAACCTCCCGCCTGGCTAAAATCAGCAGCAGGCAGGGTATCACGATTCCCTCCAAGAACGTCCACAAAGAGGTCAGCTTGGGAATCAACTTGGACAGAAGTCAAAGGCTCTACAACGACTCTCTTTCCTTTGCTCTTCTTTTTCCATGGAGGCGGAATGTCACGAGCGGTAGTTGTGTGGGAGCTCGCTTGCTCAGCAGCAAGGGCTTGATTCATGCGGGCACAATATAAACACGAAATACACTAATTAGAATTGTTATAATATAAACACGAAATACAAGGCCAGTTCAAGACGTAGAGCTATACCAAGTGTTATTCTCCCGTTATACAGAACCAGGAACAAACCAGCTAAAGACAAAATGCGATTTTCTATAAATTGTTTAACGTTGCGTGCACCAAATTTGGAATAAAATTACAATCCCACTAGGTCGCGGCAATGCCAGGAGGTATCGAAACCCTACTGCAGGTAAACTAATCACGACGATAAGTTTTAAACTCGTCCTCATATCTCTCTTTGATTTAAAAATAGCGCTTCTTCCAGTTCTTTCCATAACCTGTAGCCTCGCCATTCAAAAATTTACGACGCCTTTGCGCCTTGACGTGGTAAAACCCCTCCTCCCTCCTAGCAACCTCAAAAAGAACTCAGAACTCATTGGGACTTTGAGGCTCGCGTAGTGCCTTCAGCACGATTATGAAACCCATCAGGTGGCCATAAGAATTCAGCGTACGTTACCCTGGTACAAGGTCAATAGACCTGAGGAGCATCTTCAGCTCCACCATAATAGGGAACCGTAGCCCATTCAGAAGCTGGCCTACACAAACTGTCAAATGCCTGGGCGGCAGAGTATCCATGCGGTCATTTGGATCGAGAAGAACTATCTTATAACTAGTCGGTATATCGAATTTCTCGCGAAGCTGTTTGCGACTATGCTGCATAAGTGAGATATACATATCATATGCCATCCCTGGCACCTCGGCATAATCATCGAACTCCCTATTGATGATTTCTGCATCCCCGTCGGCTTCACTAGAGGCACGATTATCCTCAGATGACGACGATTGTGAATCATCATCTTCACTTTGAGATGCCACCCTTTCAACGTTAACACCGAGATTATTATCCACAGGTGAATCGGTAGAATCTATTTCAATTGGCTCGTTATCGCCTTCTAGGGCTATATTCGAACCCGCGAGAGCACTGGAAGAGCCCACCAAAGAGTTCCTCAAAACAGAGCTCGAGCCGCTACTCGACTCTCTCCCAGAAGCTGACTCAGAACTCACCATCGTGGTCGAGAAAGAACTGGAAAAAAAAACTTACTATGCGCGAATACATCACTCTCGGTTGTCGCAACGCTATCGCGACATATCTAAAACGACTACTTACTAAGCGATTATAAGTAAACACCTCACAATCAAGAACATAACAAATTACCTTGATTGAATATACAAGAGCAACAATGATTGTTCGAACGATTTTCCTGAAGAAAGAAAACAAAGAAAGTAGTGTTAAAATTGCAGGGCAAAAAACTATATATTTTGCTAAAACAATTCCTAAGGCATTAGATCGAACGCTTCACGTTCGATGCACCAAGCATCGAATAGAAGGTGTTGGATGCAGCCTACATCGAACCGTGCTTGTTCGATGCGTAAGTTGGCCAGAAGAGAACGAGTTTCGCACAAACCCTCTCCCCCTTATAAAGCAGCAAAAAGCCCATTAGGCCCATTAAGATAGCGCCTCGAATCGCCACGATTAGACACACAATGCAGCATCGAACGCTGCTGTATCTACGATTCAGGCAGAAAATATCAGCATCGAATCGTCACCGTTCGATGCACTTGCACATCGAACACTGTCGATTTGATGAGAAACTTTAACATTGACAAGGAAATTTATGAACTAATATAATGGGATCCGCTCAGAATAAACTTATGATTAAGAATATCTCAAACCAGTGCAAAAAACCTACCAAGGTCGCACACATCTGACCGCCACCAAATCGAGGGCATGATTTAAACGAAAAACAAAAAGAATTTCGGAGCTTGGAACCCGATCTCTCTTCGAGACCGCCTCCCAATCGGGGGCATGATTTTCAAAATACAAAAAAAAGGGCAACAAATCGCCGATATATTTCATAAGTTTGGAAGCCGCTCTCTGATCGACACTGTCTCCCAAACTGGGGGACTATGTGATGGAGATATTTTACGATTGGTCCAATATCATATATTGGGCCGGCCCAGCAAAACCAGCCCGCTAAATAGTACATTGAATAGGCATTGTTCGACATTAAACGTGAATCAAGCACCACCCGTTCGATGTGGAATGAGCATCGAACCGCTATGGTTCGATGCACTTTCCCCAACTATCAATGGGACCTGCGGGACGGGTGTTATAAATACCGTGTCCCCTCACATTTTTTAGGCGCATTCAAGTCTCGCTTGAACCTAACCAACATCGAACTCTGAGCATTCGACACATGCTTAGATCGAACTCAGAGCATTCGACACGGAAGCATATCGAAGACACATCATTCGACACTCAACACTATATCGAACCAGGCTCATTCGACACGCACAGTACATCGAATCAAGCATGTTCGACTTATATCAATTCGACACGGGATCACTACAGTACCATTAGTATCGAACAACCTAGGTTTGATACGTCAGCAAAGAACGCCACCCGTTCGACACACAACTTAGACTAGTAATTTATTTGTAATATATAGTAAGCTTGTATTAGGTGTTTCGGACCAAGCTAGTTCGATTATCTATTGATTAGCATTATTTTGGTTATTTGTATCTTTTTACAGTGTTTTGTTACTTGGACGAAATAAGACCAAAATATCTATATTTTGTTCAGAGTTATTAAAGTTGTTTCATATTAGGCCTCTATTTCTTAAAAAAAAATTTACGTTATTTGGACAGGTATAATATTTTTTTTGTCATTGTTTTTTCCGTAGGTTTTCCAGATGTTGCGGATCATATAGATCATAGTCTTAGTGCAAATCCGATGGATTCTTATTTTGTTGGAAGAATTACACAAACTACCAACGAAATATGGGATAATTACAAAATTAATTTTTATTTGAAAATTATTAAATTACGTTGAATGCAAATACGTGTCTCTCATTATGCAATTCGGGTTTATTTTTCATTTCTTATTCATGATAAATGAGGGACATGTATTTGCATTCAGTAAAATGTAATACTTTTCAAACAATAATTTGCCACAAGGGGTATTCGATCGCGTACTTTCTCAGACATTAGCGGTAGTCTTTTATTTACCTCACACCTCCGGGATAATTTGCTTAATTCTCCCGATTTTGTTTGTACGAGACATGTTTATATTTCTGATTGTTACACTTTCATTTTGTGTCAATCATCCTGAAGCATTTTAATTATATAGAGAGTCATCATCAAGTATTTCGTTTATAGTTTGTGCCTTGTGAGTTGTCTGAAAGTAAAATAAAGATTGTGGTGTTTTTTTAATTTAGTATAATTTAAAGTTGCAACTTTTATACTACATTACGGTGACTTTTTATTATCTTTCTTGGAATTTCTTGTGTCAAAATAATTTGGGACATTTTGCACCTGATTTGTGTCATTTATCGTGTTTTTTATTATTTTAGCCGTGTTTTCTGTCAAATTGGAGTTTAACTTCATTAAAAGCTTTTCATCCCATTTTTCAGGAACTTCATCGAGCGAAAAGAATATATGTACGAACGCATAAGATGCGTGTAATAGGCTATAGAAAGAGAGCAGTAAGTATTTTTTTAATGTAAGGTTGTCGGATAAAGTGTGTGTGGAAAGGGGTATGGGGGTATGAGTTTGTATGTTAGTTCAGAGTTTTAGTCAAAAAGTGTCAAAAGAAGCCCATTGCATGTGCATCATCCCTCGCACTTTAATCAAGACGATGACGGATCATATCAGATCAGATCAGAGCATATGAAGAAGAACCAGAGACCCTCAATCCCCACAAAATGACAACACATTCCCATCTCCATCGTCAATCACGTCCTTCCTCATCATATTTCATCTCATTTCTCGTTTTATCCCCATTCGTATCATTCAATGTTCATGATTTTTTCGGTGAATTTACACATTTTATATATTTTAAATAATATCGTAATTAAGATTGTAACGTAACGTAGTTAATAAATTAGTTAGACATAGAGAAAGACCATATGTACTCCATACATACAATATAATAAGTAATTTTTGCGGACTTCATAATTACTTAGAGTTCATTATTTGAATACCACATTTCAAGTTGCGAGCCTATAACTACAATTATTTATGAAAATATGAAAACCGCGATCGTAGTATGTTTCTTCCAGACGATGTGAACTTGAAGCTAGATTTGTGGACTGCAGCAGTGACGAATTACAGTAGGCATGTGCTACTATCAGATCATCACACACATAGTTGCAACCGTTTTCCCACTCTAGTCTTGAACTTAATTATATTGTATCACATCAGTCATCAGATTTTTGTGTTTTTCTATCGTACTAGTTGGCATCCCGTGATCTTCATGTTCGCTAGCTTTTCATTTGGTAAATAATATGCAAAATCACTAAAGGGCCGTTTTAAAACCCGGCCTAGTTGGTCACTATCCTCAAGTAAGCAACAAGGAAAAATATCCTTAAAGCACAATAGATTTCAAGTTGGGTTGCACATTTCATTTGGGCCTGGCTAAAAAACTGAATTGGAGACTAAAATGGAATTAATGTTATCAAAAAGGCACGTTATATAAATTGATACAATGTGCTGTTGATTCAGAACCAAATCTCGGTATATTATACTAGAAAATAATGCACTAGGGACTGAGTGCAAATTTCTATTCAATGTAAAAAATGTTTTAACTTTAACGCGTAATTTTATCATAATTTTTGTGACAACAAATGAAGTTGAATGCAATACGTGCCTATAAATTATTTAGCTACCTAAAATAATGGCAAAAGTCATTGTACTATGCAGGGGCGAGAGAGGGAGGGGCCACTGCACCCCCTCCGTTTTTTTAAAGTATAAAAATTAATAGTAGTATTAATAATACAAAAGAAATAAATGAGTTACACGGTTACATCTACCCCTTCAAATAATTTGAGCCTACCAATACATTAAAAGACCCTAAATATAATACAATTAATTTTGACCCATCTAGTACATGAACATAATTAAAGATATAACATGCCCACAACCTTATTCAGTCAAAAAATAAAAAGAAAGAAAAAAGAAAGAGAGTAGAAAAAGGCAAAATAAGAATACAACAGAACGTGAAGACGAGAATGCAGAACAAAATAGAAGATGATTTCTTATCTAATAATCTCATTATGCATATATAAAAAAAAATTGCTGAAACATTTGATGTTGATCACAATTTAAAGTGCCTAAGTAGTATTTTTCTTTTATTGCTAACAATTATTGTTGAAGGATGTTTGAGTTTTTTCATCTTAAGGTATGAGATTTTCTTAGTTGATTATTTGTGTTATGTTTTAGTATATTTTCTTAAGGATGTTGAATGCTTTGTTAAAATATACAATTTAAGTATTGTAGGTTAGCTATTGATCATGTACATGTTTTTATGTCGTTGATAAAAAAAATTCCGTACATTAAATTATTATTTTAATAAAAAAATTAGAATAATCGCGCCCCTCTCTCTAAATCATGGCTCTGCCCCTGATACTATGCCTTTTGGCCCGTACTTACCAATAGCATGGTAGTACATGTCTTTTGGAATAGAAGAAAAATTAAATAAAAGTATTTAATAAAGGCAAAAAGAACAAATAAGCTCATAAGATATGATCATGTCGCGGAAAATAAATACATGTAGTATAGATTCCAGAATTTGCAAGTTTTGAAGCAATATAATGAAAAAAATTGTTTTGTCATATATAAAATGTTAGTAAAAATACATTCAAGCATTAGCAGGAATTAGAGCTAAATAAATCAATAGAAAATTGTGAAACTTAAATGGTGGAGTTTAACTTGAAACAAAATTTTCATCATCTAAGCTTGCTTTTAATGATAAAATGACAATAGAACATGAAAACCATAATGTTATCACAATTACTTATCGCGCCAATTTAAGAAAAAAGTGGGCGAATTACTTTTTTTTTTTTTGAACAAGAATTACTTTCTTTCAGAGTATGCGGGAGGTATAAAAATATAATAATACCTTTCGACATAATATATAAAAATATAATATTTTGAAGATATGAATAAATAATTTATTTTCGTTGATTTGTTATATGGTTTTCTACAAAAACATATAATAGGAAAGTCGTAATCATGTTTGGTACTTTCTTAATTAAAATGCAGTTGTTTGGCAATCAAATTAATTCGAAATATCGAAAGATAGTTTTAATTCTCAAAATTATGAATACGGCGCCTGATTTTAGTCAATCCTAAAAAACTTGAAATTAAATCTACAATTTATTCTTTTTTCCAGTTCACACCCGCAAAAACATGTCCCCAATGTTTACAACATGCAATAATTTGTAATCTTGGAGTGGGATAAGGAGTCCGCGAAAACAAAAACCTATACCAAAGAAATAAAGGGGATAATATATACGTTACTATAGTTTGTGGAAGTCTGTATCACTTTTTCTTTTTCCTTTTGGGGTGCTAATATAACCAGAGCAATTTTTCTATATCCAAGCAAAAATAAAAATTCCCCTCTTTTACTCTTCTTATGTTAGTTTAGTTCTTTAGGGGGCATTTGGTTTCTATATTAATTTGTGTGACTTAATTCGAGTAGTTACTAAAAGTCTAAATTGATGGCGCCCAATTTAGTAATTTTACTTTAGTAACATATTTGGTTAGCAAAAAGCGATAAGTTACAACTTAATAATTGGACTTAAGAAACTATTTGGTTTAACATATTACTCGTGTTTCGTTATTAATTACGGTGAATTTTCAATACTACTCTGTGCACCATATATCCTCTTTGTTGGCTCGATTTGCGAAACACCCTCTTCCTCTTCTAGAAAAAAAAACGTAGAGTAGATATTCAGGCAAATCCATGTCTCATATTGACATCATTGAACCAATTCGCGCCACGACGACATCAACCTTGGTAAGCCATCCATTAATCTCTCTCTAATTCATCAAATTGGTTCATTATTGATTACATTAATGTTCTTGTTTTACAAATGAATATTAGTAAAATTTAGATTGTTATGAATTTATTTATATTGTTTGTGGCAGTGATGCAATTGACATTCTCAGAGTTTATGATTTACAGTATTTTTCGACCCACAAACTTTAGGGAGTTTGACCTATTTATATAAAGGGATAATTCTATCAAACCCCCCAAACTATGGTACCTTTTACCACACGAGGTCAGAACTTTCATTTTAGTTCCCGTGCCCCCTAAACTTTAGTCGTTTGTGCGAATTGTCCCATTTTCCAGTTTTTGGCAATTTGTCCACCAAAAATCGTTGAAGAAATTATTTAAAATTTGACTAAAACCTTCGCCTCGTTGAGACGGTTACGATGGTGGTGACGGTGTCGCAAAATTCAAAGTCAATACACGGGAAATTTAATTTAAGTGTATTGGACTTAAATTATAATTCCCATATTAAAACTTCGAATTTTGCATCACCGCCACCACCATTGGACCCGTCTCATCGAGACGAAGGTTTTAGTCAAACTTTAAATAATTTTTTCAACGATTTTTGGTGGAAAAATTGCCAAAAACTAGAAAATGGGGCAATTCGCACAAACGACTAAAGTTTAGGGGGCACGGGAGCTAAAATGAAAGTTCTGACCTTGTGCGGTAAAAGGTACCATAGTTTGGGGGGTTTGATAGAATTATCCCTTATATAAATGTGGAAATATGTACATGGTATCTTGAACAGTTAAGTCTGAAAAAGAGCCAGTTCAACTGCCTAAATTCTATCATAAAACTAAACTCCTAAATCAATGCATATTGTAGTCAATCCATACACCTCTTTAGGAACAGACTTGAGCAGTCATGCATCTGATCACGAAAAGACACCTAGAGTAGGTGAACCGTTGAAATTCCGATGGGGAGTTGCACAATATTTACTAGGCGTCTCTTCATATTTAATAAGACCGACATTTTTATTGCACACTTATTACTATAAAGACCTCCCATCTACTCACATCTTCACACATTATTCCAAAACCTAAATTACCAAAATCAATATTAAACAAAGAATAGCGTCTAACAATATAACTTTGAAGGAGGTTTACGATTCCACCACGGTAACATCCAATGAATGTATTATGTTTCTAAATTTATAAAGGATTATGGTTTCATTGTTGTATTATTGATAGAGTTTAATTGTTGTAGGACCACATCCATAACATTTTCCTTAATTTTGATGATTTCACAAGTGATGATGAGTATATGTTGCTGTCGGAACTCCGTTATTATATGGGCCGCGAAATATGGTTCGCTACTCAGATGATGGAGGGGATCTATGAGTAACTCGCAGAGGTACTCACGGCATTCAAAGGGAAGGAAGTTACTCATTCAATGATAAGGGACCGCCTCCGGATGATCAAAACTCAGTTCATCCTCTTCAATCGATTTTACAAGTGTCCAGGGTGAAGTTTTATGAGGCAACAAGCAAGGTGGAAGTTAATCACGTTATATATGATAGACTCGTGAAAACGATATGTCTATTTCCCTATGTATATGTACTCTTTAATCCGTCAATATTTGTAACACTCTTATAAAAACAATGCAGCCATCCATCATCGACCAGAAGTTCGAGGGTCTAAAGTTCCACAACTATGGCCTTATGTATTATTGCTTCATTGTTAAGGAATTCCCCATCCCTGAGATTAGGGTGCTGTCTTAGCTTGATGTTTTGTTAGGGAATGTTTAAATTTATGGATAATTTATATTGTGGCTTTTTTGTTTTGGTTAATTTTTGGAATATTTCCATTGAACAATGTTTTTTTGGGGAAATATTTAACTATGGATGATTTATGTGGTGCTTTTTATGTTTTTTTGGGGACTATGTAACTATGGAATATTTATGTGATGCTTTTCTTTTGTGGTTTTTTTATTTTTATTAATATTTATTTTGAACTTTCACCACTTACAGTGTATTGATTTAAAATATTCTAACCACAATGAGGAGGATATGTTGTTGGCTGTTTTGCTTCATTGCATGCATGTATATAGATTAAAGAATACTAAAGAAGAAGAGTTCAACCACAAAAAGAATGAGATTGAATGGAGATAATGACAAAGAAGAATCCATATAGTTTGGATGAGTTCTCTGGAGTTACCTACATAATGTAATACTTTCGAATAGAGTTATGATTTCGTATATAGAAAGTAGTATACGTCAATTTGGGATGCTAATCATTTTGACATTATTGCAGTAAAACATGTTATGTGGATTATCTTAGTATGTGCATGTATTTTTTTATTTTCCTATGCAGTGGATAGAAATTATGCAACATGCAAAATGCCATAGAGTAATCTAACTTGTGAACCTCACTAAGAGAACAAAACCTCGTTTCACATAATCAAAACAATATATCATCGCCAAACGCACATACATTATAATGTATATTCACTGATAGAACATAATACCACATTCACAGTAGGTTATGCTACATCTTTTACTACATGTTTTGGTCGCAACTAGTGTAAGACCCAAAAAACTATCCTTCATAATCCATTACATCTACAGAAACCATAATAAAAAGCAAATCGATGTTCAATTAAAAATAATACAAAACATGTTCTTAATAAGTACTAAACATCATCAGAATAAGCATGACAATGCCATGCTATATCAAAGACGTTAATATTGATCACTTTCGGCACTATGTTACCCATACCGTCCACATTGTCTTCACGAAGAACATTTACAAGGGTGAAGCGTATTCCGAACACCACTTCCCAAGCTTCATAGAAAGGAAACTGCTTTCCTAAGTAGCTCTCACAGTAAAGGTGTTCCTGAATCAAATTTTCACAATTATTACTTCATTGCTGCATTAATAAGATTGGCACTTAAGATGCTAACTACAAACAATCTGTTATTTGCTAATACCTTAACATATTTGTTCCACAATTCATGAGAGAAACTGTTGAACCATACCGCTCCAGTACTGTAGGCAAACAATTCGCGAAGGTGATGATAACACGTTTTCTAGATGGTTAACTTGGACTGATGTGTGGAAATGCCTTGACAATAGTATTAGGAAAAATTACCCTCATTCTCGCTTCGAGACCTTGTAGGTATCAAGCTCTTAGGTAGTGGGTAATGTGACCTTCTTCGTTAAGTTGTTCTATCAATGCCCATATGAGATCTTCCTCCTCTGACCTAGTCCATGCATGACGTGTCGTTGCCATCTAACCATTCAACATTCATGTGGAGGTCATCAACAAGACAAGAGTATATACTAGTGTACTCTAGTTAATTGTATTATCTAACTTAATGATGATAAATAATCACTGAAATGGACAAAGTCTTATCTATTCAACGAAATCAAGCGATTGAATATTATCACCGCATTAATCATTAACATTCATGTTGCCATAAACTACATCAAACCAAATGTAAGGCAATTACACCATGGACAATGTTAATAGAACATCATGGTTTTACAACCATTAACATGTGTTACACTAGGTAATTCGTAAAGGTAGTAGTTCATTGCACGCAAATTTGGGATATTTTAAAAACCTCCAAAGCATAACCATGAAATCACAAAATGGAACAACTCTTATTTCAGGGAATTGTTGCAAAATCGGATTATTTTGCGCTGTATAAAATGTTGATCAATGGTGAGTATTTATAGCCGAAAATTATAGTTTAATAATTAATATTGATGTCCCACCATGGTTATTTTATAATATATCACAAAAATCTGATTTTAATCATGCTTTTAAGGATGTCATTGTTTACCTCATCAATTAGTTAACTGCATATCAAGTCCCTCAATTATGTATAATTAAAAATCAGTTAGATATAATTAGATCTTTTTATATACATATCTACATATGTAGTATTTCTACGTAATTCGACCATCTTGGTTACAATTTAAAATTAAAATACATATTTTAGGATTAGAGACCTATAAGAATAACAAAAGACTCGTTTTTAAGTTCAGGAACTAAAAGACAAATTTTTCTAAACATTTAGGGTCAAAATAGAAATTTTCAAAAGTTCAAGGACTAAAGTATAAATTTATTTTCTTCCTAAGTTTTGGGTGTTACATATACGGTTGCTCAAAATGTGCATTTGACTCACTATGTGCCGTCCACACGTGATACTGAGCAACAAAACCTTTCATGTGAAGGTGTATTCGTATCTCATCGAATTTCAACCACTTGCTATTACAACACCTACAACAAGGACATCTCGCTTTTTCGCCGTTTAACAAGTCGGTTCGTGAAAATGTATATTCTAGAAATCTACCAACACCTTCCTCAAATAACTGCTCAAATAATTTCCCACGTCAAGTCTATCATATATTCAACTTCGATCTTCACCGTTATACATTTTATATCTAGTACATGAACACAACAAAACTATATATCAATTAACTAGGAATTACAAAACAATATCACATTTTCATTAAATTGACCAAGAAAAAAGTAGAAAACAACATACCTTTACTTGAATCCATATTTTTTAATTATTTTTAATGCAGGATACGCCACATGGCGTATCCAATACGTATCCGAAGAGTATCCGTAGAGTATCGATATCCGATACGTATCCGACACTGACTGGTCATTTTTTGGAGTATCCGTGCATCAATGATGATCTATTCAATTTTGAAATTGAGGATTAATTTGTTGGTTTTGGAATTTTTTGGAACAATTTAGTGATTTAGATTTTTTTGTTTGGAAAGGGAGAGAAATAACTGGAAAATGGGAGAAATGAGTGGAAATGGGGAGGTGGTATAATTAGTTTCTGGAAATATGGAATGCGATTTTTCGCATTCTAAAAAGTTGTTCAATTAATGCATATGGAATCCGATTATTCTGATTCCAATTTTTTTTTTTGTTATATTGAATGTATAAATTTGCTTAATTATATTCTCTTCCCAAACTTTAGTTAAGCGTATTTTTTAACTCTGTTTTTATGAAACTCAATGAAACATATATATTTAGTGCCATATAATATATGGGTAAAGAAAATGTGGAATCAGAGATGTTTTGAATCTTTTTAAGACGTTTTACATATTTTGTTTAATTAATTTTTCTCCCCATAGTTTAACTAGGCGTGTTTTGTAACTCCGTTTTTTATGAAACTCAACGAAACACACATATTTAGTGTCATATGATATACGAGGAAAGAAAAAAATGGAATCGGAGATGTTTTGTATCTTTTGGAGATGATTTACATTTTTTATTTAATTAATTTTTTGCCCCAAAAGTTTAATTTAACACTTTTGTAACTATCCTTTTTGTTTGAAACACGTTGAAACATGCTTATTTAGAATTACAAAGTATCCGATGAAGTTTTGAGTTGAATCGGGTCATTTTGCATCTTTTTCTTGATTTCACATCATTTTAGCTTCAAGTCACAAAATGGTTGTAGGGTTTAAGGTTTAGAGTTTGGGGGTTTCGTTTGTTTCCTATCCTTATTTAATAGTTTATCGTGTTTCATAACTCCATTTTCGATGAATCTTTTTGAAACACAATTATTAAGTATAACATAATATACGGTGAAAGAAAAATTGGTATCAGAACAGTTTTGCATCTTTGTTTTAATTATATTTTCCTCCCCGAAGTTTAATTTATCGAGTTTCGTAACTTCGTTTGATATGAAACTCGAGGGAACACACTTATTTGGTATAACATAATATATCGTGTAAGAAAAATTGATATCGAAATTGGTTTGCATCAATCTCTTAATTATAGTTTTCTCCCCAAAATTTAATTTATCGTGTTTCATAACTTTGCTCTTTTTTAAAACTCAACAAAACACACATATTTTTGATAACGTAATATACGAAGAAAGAAAATCTGATACCAGAGTTATTTTGCATCTATTACTTAATTACAGTTTCCTCCCCAAAGTTTAATTTGTCGTGTTTCATAACCTTGATTTTTATGAATCTCGACAAATGACACATTAGTTAATGTAACATAATATTTGGTGCAAGAATAAGTGGAGTTGGAGCTGTTTTACATCTTTTATTTAATTATATTTTCCTCCCAAAAAAATTAATAACACACTTTCGTAACTGATCGTTTTGAAACACGACGAAAAATGCTTATGTAGCATTACAAAGAATTCGATAAAATAAAATAGGTGGATCGTATTTTAAGTAGAACAGGGTCAAGTGGTAAAATTTGGGATTACATAACTTAATAAATTACTATTAGAGATAAAATAAAAGTGAATATAATTAATTTAATTTTAAAACTATGGAATGCGAATTCGCATTCTAAAAGTGGAAAACAGAACCTTGGAATTCCAATTTTCGGATCCTACAAGCTCAGGAAAAGGTGGAATCCGGATATGCGCATTCCACTTTCATTTAATGAAAAATAAAATCTTGGTGTAACGCCTTGTCTCATCACGTGAGCATAATTTTAAATTTAATATTTAAATATGAGTCAACTTTTTTCGTTTTAAAAATAATTGTCTTTATTGACTCAGTAGTCATATACGTTATATATATATATATATATATATATATATATATATATATATATATATATATATACATGTAACACCTTGCTCTTTTAAGTTATTTTATCTACGAAATACCGAATTCATAAGGTAATAGTAATCGAAAATCATCTCTCAATTAATTGTGTAATATTTCTCTTTGGTATTGTCCATCAAAATAAAGTGTGCTACAATTATTAGCTAAATCAGGATAATTTTAATAATTGATTAACTGGTTATGAGAATTTATTTATATGTTTTGTTTAGTAATTTGTATTACTTTGGAAACGTACAAAAGGTTAATTTTCTAAACAAAATCTAGTATCTTAGTACAAAATCTGGCTTCATAACTACATACGCACACAAAAGCTTTACAATTGCTCGTGATTTAGTAAGTCTAACAAATGAATAAGTCAGGATAATGTCTCTACAAAGTATCAAACTATTAATTGAAAACAAAGTTGTGTTAGGGATAATGATTATCTGTTTATTTCTATTATTAAGATAGAGCTATAGTAAGTCGGTTACTCAACTGTAACTGAAGCTACAAAATGTAACGTTAAGGCCCAGTACATATATTTTATAATATGACTTGGTGAAGGCTCGTATACATATTTATATGCTTACAGGTATATATTATATAGTTATATATACACATAAGAGGTGAAAATAGATAGAGACAGCAAAGCGTACATATATTCCTCTTTCTTTTTCTATCTCGGCGCCGCATGTTCCTGAGTTAATTTTAGGCTTCTTCCTTCCTTTAATTTGTTTTCGTATACTCTTGTGGCTAGTAATAAAGTAAAAGGCTGCCATACGGATTGCCACGCATAGAAATAAAAAAATTATTGTATGCTATGTGATACTAGATAATAAGAACATGGAGGTGATAATTATATAATCCAGAATAGTAGGTACTGTTCATGGACATGCCAGATTCATGTTTAATGTTCTATATCAACTTCTTTGTTTGTTAATTCACAGGTAAGTGGAAATTAAAAAGAAGTGTTGTTGCCATATTAAGTGTATAACTAGAAACATGATTTTGTTTTCCTTCAATATTTTTATATGAAAAGGTTTATGTCTTGAATATTAGAAGTGTTTAATTGTAAACTAAAGCATGATATTGGTGTTTGTGTGTTGATTGGTGTATAGTGTGTGTATATTTAAACATGTACATCTTTGTGATATCTGTTAAATATTTACCAACTTTTGGGAATATAAATTCGTTTTATAGGATTAGAGGTTAAATTTAGTTAGTACTTTTACATGTCAAATACCATTTAAAATCTATAAGTTTTGTGATGTAGGATTGAATTACAGATGAAGATCTCTTTTTGATTGAGATTGTGATACCCTCTTTAGTCAAGTTCAATTGTTTCAAAATTACTATTTTGTTAGATACATAATTTTTATTTTTTCTGTTGTGCCATTTATTTGTTGAAAAGTTTGTTAAGAGTAATATGATAGCTTAGCTCTATGAAGAGTACTTAATTGTGTTTAGAGAAAATGATTAACTAACATTTAAACTTGAGGTTAATACTAGTGACACAATTCAATTAGAAATGCAATTAAATACAAATCCAATTCAAAACCAATTCACAGTATGAAAGGAAACAGAACCCACTAGAAACGCAATAAAGCATACACTTCTCACTAGGCCTGTCAAGGGTAGGGTTTTACCCTACCCTTACCCTGAAAATTAGCTCAGGGTCTAGACCCTTACCCTGAAATTAGGGTAAGGGTCAAGACCCAGATCTTACCCTGTAATTTTTAAAACTCAACTCAGGGTATGGGTAGGGTAAGGGTATTGGCCCTTATTCTAAAAAGTTCATTTAAAATCACCATAAACGATGTATTTTTTCTTGAAAATATTTTTTTTTGTGAATATTACGAGATTTGCTATCGACGGGAAAAAAAAAATTGACGCGGACGAAATTTGGTAACGGGTCTAGTAAGACCTTTACCCATTTAACAGGGTAGGGTAAGGTCCTTCAAAACAGGATCTTCAATGGGTCTTAGTCAGGATAGAGTAGGGTCCTTACCCTGAATTATACACAGGGTCTTGACAGGGTTTGGGTAAGGGCAGGGTAAAACCCTACCCTGACAGGCCTACTTCTCACCTTACTTCCCATGAAAGGAGCACCTTAAATTAAATAGCTTGATCCCATTTTACTTACTGAAACCAATTAAGAGATATGTAAGTCTTTCTAAATTATTACAGCCGTAATATTTGAATACACGAGGAACATAAGGCTGCCACCTAAGCCTGTCACTACAAGAAAAAAGGGTCATTCGCGACCGCCCCGGCGGTCGCGAATGACCCTTTTCCGGTCGCGGACGGTCATCCGCGACCGCCCAGCGGTCGCGGATGACCGGTCGCGGAAGACATCGGTCGTGGAGGTCATCCGTGACCGCTGAGCGGTCACGACAGTCATCCGCGACCGCCCAGCGGTCACGAGAGTCATTCGTGACCACTCGGCGGTCACGGATGACCCCGGGGTCATCCACGACCGCCCAGCGGTCACGAGAGTCATTCGCGACCGCTCGGCGGTCACGGATAATATTTAAACCATCCGTGACCGCCGGGCGGTCACGGATGATATTCAAGCCATCCGTGACCGCCTGGCGGTCACGGATGATATTCAACGAAATAAAAAAATATATTCCGGCAAAATACCGGAATATATATTTGTTCGAATAGAATGTATGGTTCTGCGATTTTTTTATATAAAATATCATTTAAGAGAATGCTTTGGGTTATAAGTAAAGAAAGGAAGAAAATAAGAGAGTTGGTGTTTTGTTTTTTGGAGATATAAGGAAAGAGGAGAATAAAATTTTTTGGTGTTTATGTGATGAACTAGTGGTAGAACATAAAATAGGTTATTCATTCATAAATCGCCTAATTACATCTAATTCGCTATTTTAATATGTTAATTACTAATGTTGTACTAATTTATTACTTCAATTCACATGTAGTATTGAGACTTATTGTTAAAAATCATAAACACATCAAGATGAATCCATAAAATCAAACTTGTTTTTATGAATGTTATTCGTGACCGCCGGGCGATCACGAATAACCCCTCTTTCGTGACCGTCGGGCGGTCACGAACCTTCTTCGTGACCGCCCAGCGGTCACGAAAGAGGGGTCATTCGTGACCGCCCGGCGGTCACGAATAAATCTCATTCGAAAGTTTTGATTTTCGTTTGTTTAATTAAGGTCCGATGTTTGTTAAATTGATAAAATAGTTACTACTAAGTAAATTAAAAGAGATTTTATCACAAAATGACACATTACATCTAAAACAACTTGGTGTATGTGATGAACTAGTGGTAGAACATAAAATAGGTTATTCGTTCATAAATCGCCTAATTACATCTAATTCGCTATTTTAATATGTTAATTACTAATGTTGTACTAATTTATTACTTCAATTCACATGTAGTATTGAGACTTATTGTTAAAAATCATAAACACATCAAGATGAATCCATAAAATCAAACTTTTTTTTATGAATGTTATTCGTGACCGCCGGGCGGTCACGAATGACCCCTCTTTCGTGACCGCCGGGCGGTCACGAACCTTCTTCGTGACCACTGGGCGGTCACGAACCTTATTTGACCGCCTAGTGGCGTCCGCGACCGCCCAGCGGTCGCGGATGAGTGTCATCTGCGACCGCTAGGCGGTCGCGGACGCCATGGCGGTCAAATTCCCGCTAGTGGCATCCGCGACCGCTCAGCGGTCACGGGACTATCCGTGACCGCTGGGCGGTCACGGTGTTGTTTACCGTGACCGCCCGGCGGTCATGAGCCGGCGATCACGGATGACCCCAGATTCTTGTAGTGTGTAAACTCTTGCATGACTCATCTCAATCACTACACTCGTCAAAAACTGGTTGTGCATGCTTTTTACACACAAACACTCTTACATATACCCGGTCATTGTAGAAGAATTAAATTAGATCAACTCAAATAATAGTTGATAGAGAATAGAAATGATAAAGATTTAGAAAGGATGAGGAGACGGTGAACTTTTATAATTTCCCGTAAAAGTAGCACGGTAATAGAGTTCCGAGACAAGCGTTTCAAAGATCCAGTTCTTGCGTGAGTACTGATTTATTTCATTTGTACCTCCTGTTAAATTAATTAAGTTTAGTTTGCTTGTTAATTGGCCTATCATATGTATGCTTGAGTAGATATAATAACCAGATAATGAAAAGGCGAGTCAGCACTTCAAACACTTTGAGACAAATGTTAATTATAGTCCATAATTGTGGAGTTAAGATTTGAGAAGAATGACGCACGCTCTGCACATAAGGTAAACTATATTTCATTAATAACTAATCATGGGTTGAACATAAATTAAGCATACAAAGATATATATGATATCTGGATTTGAATTATTAGATCACTCGGGACTTTATTAACTGCATATAATAGTTGTCAACTTATCAAAATGCACACAGACTTAATAAGAAGTAATAATAGTTAAGTATAGTTATCAATTGTGAATAAATGATAAGACTTTGAATTAACATATCAAGAGTTCATGCATTTAATATTATGGACAATAAAGTTGAATTACAAGGGTCGGTGCATGAACACTTGGAGGTTCATGAATTAATTTGAAATTGTGTATGCAATGTGCACCCATGCAATACTAGACAAGGAAAATGCATATATAATTATCGCATTGCTAAGCTTTGATTTATAGTTAAGGATGAGTGAGAACCATTGGTGTTATCACTTGACCTTGTATATAATTACTTCAATTGTGAACAAATAGTTAATGAATTTGCGAACATTGAAAATTGTTACAAAAGATATGTTATGTACTGGTCTTGAATCAATAACAACAAATAAGTTTATTATTCCTAATTAAAGAATGAAGTTTGTTGCTTATGTTGTTCAAGCACATTTGCAATATGAAAATAGGCCATTTATAGTACCTTGAGATTGCTTTTAATCAGCAGATAAGTTCCTATTGTAGGTTACTACTATTTGGTATCATTGAGGAGATGTTGGGACCTCCACCAAGTTTAAGACGCGGTAGCTTGGGTTCGTGGATGTTTCAGTAATGTCATAGCTTGTATTTGTTGTCTCTGGAGTCGTTTCAGGTGAGTGTTCTAAACCCTATTATTTTCAAAACTCGAAGGAATGCGTGCATGTATATCTATATCTATATATATGTAATCATTACTCTCTGCATATTGAACTGTCATTTCTTCAAAGAAAGTTATCGTAAATCGGGTACTTGAACTGTTTCCTTCTTCAAAGCGAGTTTCTATGAATTGGGTATTCGGACCGTTTATTTCTTCAAAGCAAGTTATCCAAAATTGGGTATTCGAATCGTTATTTCTTCAAAGCAAGTTACTCGTGCATTGGTTGTTTTAAATGATTGAAATTGTTATGATGAATGGTGTCCCGTTGATTTACTCGGTCCCGATCGGGTATGTAGTTGGATCCAACTTGGCGTGGGAGTGCAGGGGTACCGCCAGGCGGCAGCGGGCTTGCCGGTGTGGGGCGTTGTCCCCATTGGCCCATTCCCTCTCAGGCACATCAGGAGGTTGTTGTGTCTTTGTTGGGTACACTATTTTCGTATGAACCATGGCATACGTTCCTGATTCTAAGGTCGCTCCTTGGACGGGGAGATAAGGACTGCCTGTGAGGTCATATAAGGTTGACTGGCATCGACAAAAATGCGGACACCGATCATCAGAATATGGTTATGTTTATATGTAAAAAGGGTTTTCTGTTAAATCATGAAAGCTTTTGATTCATGATTCTATTGCATGGCATTTGTATGCGTTAAAGTTCCTTATTAAACTGTTTTCAAAGAAAGTTATGAAAAGAAAACACTACACTTGCACACACGCATGAGCACTCACTGAGATTGTTATCTCACGTAAAATTTTGTTTTTCTTTTCCTTCCTTCCAGATTAAGACGATCTAGGTCACTACCGTGTCAGGACCGGGGAGCATTTGGCATTGGGGAGCGTTCAAAGTTTAGTAGGGTGTTGAGTTTATATTTTTTTTATTAGTTTAGTACTTTCAGTGTATTTGATTCTGATATTTATCAGTTAGACATGTAATAGTTGCTCTGATATTGTTCTGTTTATCTCGAAATTATCGGGTTGTTACACTTGGAATGCGAATTTGCATTCCATAATTCCAGTAGCTACGAGCAGCATTTTTCACCCCCAAAATTCTATAAATACAATGTCTTTGCTATTCATAATTCATCACTACAAACTAAAATATCTCAAATAAATTTATCTCTAACTCATTTCTTCTTCTCTTCTTCATCCCTATAATCTTCAAATCCCCCATCTTCAAATTTTCAACACCATCTTCAAATATTGGATGAATATTTAAGTATTTTTTATGGAGATTTGAAGATGAAAATAAATAGTTTGAAGATGAGATTAATATTTAAATTTTTTTGGTGAAGATTTGAAGATGGAGATAAATATTTGACAAGTAAATAAATATTTGAAGATGGTGTGGAAGTTTTGAAGATGGTGTATGTTGAAGGCTTGAAGATGATGTTGAAGATTGAAGATGGGGATATGTTGAAGATTGAAGAATCATCAAAACCCATCAACATTATTATCAAGTCTTCATCCAAAGAATCATCAAATCACCACTTTAAATCCTCAATTATATTACTAGTGTTCCTTATTTCTTCTCGTTACTCATCTAATTAGTATATTTTTCATGTTCTTTTCCTAGTTGCTTAATGGCTTATTACCACTAATTAAGTTTTTTATACTAATTATGAATAATAATGATACTAAACAATCCTCTCACGTAATTCTTCTGATACTAAATTAATTTGTAATTTCTAAATTTTTAATTATGCCGCATAATCGCGGCACATTTTTTTTAAAATTTAATTATAATCTCGGAATCGGAATAATCGGATTCCAAACTGTTGAAAAATTAGAATATGTGTGGCGGTTATAATATTACCGCCACATTATATTTAAAATTTTCAAAAACAAATGGAGTGCGTATTTTTGCATTCAATACTTTTTTGGAATATTTAAATTAAATGTGGCGGTAATAATATTACCGCCACATATTCAAATTTTTTGAAAAGACATGGAATGCAAAAACTCGCATTCACGGTTCACCACGTGTATTTGTATGCTTGTACAATATACTCGTACCATGGAATGTGGATTTTCGCATTCCATAGTTTCACGCGCGTTGGATTGCGCTTTTTCGCATTCCATGGGTTGACCATTCAAAGAATCGTATTTTTCGGATTTCACTTCTTCTGGAATGCGTAAGCGCATTCTAATTTCTTTAGAAAGCGAGTTTGTAGAGTGCAACTCGTGGAATGCGGTTTCCTGGATTCTATACTAGTTTAGAATCTGAATTTAGACTTGTAGAATGTAAATATGCTGATTCCTCAGCCCTTATTCTTGTAGTGATAAGATAATTCTCGTGATATGATGATTAAGGAAATTTTGAACCAATACAATCCTAAGCATTTCACATTTAGTGATTGAAGTAACGTGTCAACCATAAGGTAGGAATCATCATTTTTTTTTTTAAAAAATACCACATTGTTACTCTTATTCTTATGAAATGCTCATATAGCCATAGTAAATTCATAACACCAATGGGAATATAATTTTATAATTAAAAGAGGCCTTAGTTTTTCAAAAACTAATTATGTTGGTCAAACCCCCACTATTAAAAATAATTGTCCCGTCATAAATAGATTCATTTTCAGGAAAGTTCAATGAAACAATGCAACCATTATAAATGTGATTTTAATGCATGCATGAGTGGGTATTTAACCTATCAAAAATGAACAATTAATTTAATTGTTTATCTTTCTTATTATCTCAAATTATGTTCAGAAATTTCTTGTACCCTTAAGAGAATTGCAATTACATGCATAACATATATGACAACTTTGTAGTTTGTTCACAATGCAAACCAACGACAAAGAAGTGTACCCTGATATTGGTACCTGAAGTCCGTAGTATATAATTCAAATGGTTTGAGTAGTAACCATTACTCTCGTAGCTGTGTCCAATTCCAAATCGCAGCACAATGATAACGGACTTTGCTTATAATGATTAGTCCTGCTCATTTGACTTTAAGAATATCAAAGAATCTCCTCATTTTTATCATATATAGTTTATGAAAATAAACTCTATATCAATATTTTATACTATATTGAAATTCAAAGTAAATGAGTTTTCTATACCTGAAATCCACCACATATAAACCTCAAGGTGTGCAACAGAAGTGGAGGTGTAACTTAATTTTCTTTCTTAAAAAATCATTTAGAACAAATCATAGTTAAATATGATTTAAGTAGTTAAGCCAAGTTTTCAAGGCTACATGTCACACTTCCAATAAAGTAACACATTACAATTCAAGTTGGACACTACAAGATTTCGTGCCCATTCCCGACCGGATTTCGGTCGGGACGACTTTTCCTGACCGATATTCGGTCGGGCATTTTTTAAAAACAAGTCCTGACCGCAAATCGGTCGGGAAAGAGTATTCCCGACTGCAATTCGGTCGGAAATATTATTCCCGACCGAATTGCGGTTGGGAAATTCTGGGAGGGAAATTTCCCGCCCAGAGTGTAGCCCTAATTTCGGCCCAGCTGGCCCACGCAGCTGGGCCGAGACTTCCCGACCGAATTTCGATCGGGACTAGTGGCATTCCCGACCGAAATCCGGTCGGGAATGAGGGAGGTATTTCTATAAATACCTCCCTCCTCCTCTTCATTTCACACACACAACTCTCTCTTTCTCTCTCTCCCTACTATTCCCGACCGCCGCCCCTTATTCGCGACCGAATTTCCGTCGCGACTTTCGATTCGGTAAATGTTTTCGCTTTTTCTTGTTTTTTATGTTCTGTTTAATGTTTTAATATTAATTATTTATGTTATATTTAATATTTTAGTATTAATTGTTAGATATTGTAGAAATTGTTAGGATTTAATTATTTATGCCTTTAGAAATTGTTAGGCTTTGGAAAATTGCTAGATTTTTATGCCTTTAGGAATTGTTAGCCTTTAGAATTGTTAGGATTTAGGAAATGTTATAGTTTTATGATTTTAGTAATTATTTATGCCTTTAGGAATTGTTAGACTTTTGGAAATGTTATAGTTTTATGATTTTAGTAATTATTTATGCCTTTAGGGAATGTTATAGTTTTAAGATTTTAGTAATTATTTATGCCTTTAGGGAATATTATAGTTTTATGATTTTAGTAATTATTTATGCCTTTAGGGAATGTTATAGTTTTATAATTTTAGTAATTATTTATACCTTTAGGAATTGTTAGGCTTTAGGAAATGTTATAGTTTAGTAATTATTTATGACTTTAGGAAAACTATATATGATCTTTATATGTGTTAATTTATTTATTAGGACGTTAATTATGGAGTTATTTATGTTATATTTAATGTTTTAATATTAATTATTTATGTTATATTTAATGTTTTAATATTAATTGTTAGATATTATAGAAATTGTTAGGATTTAATTTGTAAATTCCTTTAGGAATTGTTAGGCTTTGGGAAATATTTATGACTTTAGGAAAAAACTATATAACTTAGTATTGATTAAATTTAGGTCATCTCTACAATTAGCAAAATTCGAACTTAGATGCTTTTACTTAGTTCTTAGCACTCCTCTTCGACGACATGTCGTCCCGTGAGATCGATTGTGGCCAGCTCTCGAAGAGAGGGCGTAGTGGTCCATCGAGTACTCCACCTACTGGTCCACAAAGGATAGGTCCTCATCTACGGATCATTCATTCTGGCGGTGCACCACCCGCTCCTGTCGATGCACCTGATAGCGATCTTGGTGAGTCCCCTACTTCGTCACAGCCATATAGGCGTTTCGGACCGAGCGGCAGTACTCCATCAGATCTAGTAGTACCATTTCGACTAGATGATGATCACGTAGCATTGACGCCATCGTCATCATCTAGGCCATCGTCTTGATCGAGGCCATCGTCTTGATCGAGGCCTACGACACCTAGGCCACGCTCTACAGAGTCTACACCGGCGGGTCCTAGTACTTCTTCCCCTGCAGACGATGCTGGTGCATGACCATTTTCAGCGACACAGCAGAGACCGGGCCGAGGCATATCGAGAGGGCCGCAGGTTCCGGCTGACCGTAAAGCCCGTCGTAGGGTACATCTGGATGAGCACGGCGTATTTCTTGATGGGAGGAAGATAGCGGTGACGATTACCTCGATCATTAAGGGGTTTATGAAGACGCGTATTCCTTCATACACCGAGGTCGACCCAGTAGTCCAGGGACATATGTGGGCTAAGTTTAAAGTGAGATTTTGAAAGTTTACTGAATATATATACATAGTAAGATTTTTATTTAATGAAACCTTAATTAAAAACCTTATTTAATTGCAGAGCATATACTACATTGATCCGGCTGACAGGGTTCGGGCACATTCCGCATACGAGGCGAAGGCTAAGAAGTGTTACAAGGAAGTCATGTACAATGCGAAGAAGAACTATTACGACAGGCTCGATGATCCGAGGTGGGCGACGCGTCCGAAGAACAGTTGGATGAGCGACAAGTTAGAGAGGATGTTCGTGACGCATTGGGAGTCGATTGACCATGCGAAGAAATCAGTGTCAGGACAGAAGAACAGGCGTGGAAGAGGAGGAGAGGCATCAGACCTTGATCGTCCTGCACGAGCTACTCGTGCTAGTGGGTCCCGGAGCTACACAAAGATTCGATGTAGGATGGTATGTCTTATTAAATTGAGTTTTTATACGAATAACTATTGTTTTAAATTTAAATAGCTAAAAAACAAATGTATATCCATATGCAGGCTGCTTCGAGACCTCCAGGGGCCCCTGAGCCTCGGCACGATGAGGCATATCATTATCAGCACACACATGTGCCCAGTGGTCTGCCAGAGGGAGCTCCACGTCGCCGCGTTTGGGTTCACCCCAAGTATATGGCTATCTACGTAAGTATTTAACTTGTAAAGCATTCTTTGATTACTATATTAACATATGTCTTCCTTAATTATGTACTAACAATTCTGACAAAATGAACAGGAGGACTACATAGGCCGTATGACCGAGAGGTACGAGGCGGATCGTTCTACGTGGCCACCACTAGATCAGGAGCTGTGGAGTCTGGCGATAGGAGGATTGACGAAGGGGAAGGTTGCGGGTCTCCCTACGCATGCATCTCACGATCGGTTTGGTTTCTCGACGAAGAAGAAGTCAGATACGACACAGGACTATGCGCGGGCGTTGGAGAGGGAGAACCGTCGTCTTAGGACTGCTACTGATGTGAGGGTTGACAGGCTTATTTCTCACGTAGAGTACTTGACCCAGCACATCACCCAGACTACAGGTACTCCTCCTTCTCGACCCATGCCTACAGGGGGATTCATGAGTGATGTTCGTCGAGCCGGCCAGTGTTCCTCGCCCCCGCCTCTTGATCCTTTTGCGCATGGTGATCCACATTGCACGTTGTATGATGATGAGTACGAGGATGCCCCCGAGGATGACACTCTCGGTGGTGATGCAGCCGATCTTGCTGGTGATGGTGATGATGGTGCTGGACCCTCCACAGCTCCTGATACATTTGGATTTCATGACGAGGACTATGAGTAGTAGTAGTTTTATTTGTTTTAGGGTTGAAAACTGTGTTAGTTGTTTGTATTTATGTAGTTCGTTTGCTTCTTGGACCAATTATGTAATGTTAACCTAGTTTCGTATTTATTGTTTAATTATGCGGAGTAGTTGTGTATTATTTGTTCGTTTTATCTAAGTATTGAAAACTGTGTTAGTTGTTTGTTTATTAGTAATTATGTAATGTTGTTATTACTACAAGCACGAATACAAACTATAATATGAAATTAAACAACGTGAATCAAATTTTTTTATAAAATAAAAATCGACCACTAAACCATAATCGATGCTAGTCATACATACTATCCTCAGAATCTAAGTCACTCATTATCTCTTCCTCTTCCTCTTCCTCTTCCTCTTCCTCTTCCTCATTACCCTTGTTGTCCTCGTAGCCCTCCTCTTCCTCGTCAACCACATCAAATCCCTCGTTGGCCAATTGGATATTCATATTGAATGAGGAAAGGTCCACGCATAAGTTAAACCCTTCAGATGCATTCTCTTGTAGCACTAGGTTCGGCATCCCCGCGTCGACATCGTTTAATCCCGCAACTGATGACATATCGATTATGTGTCTGGCAGGAATAGTGGATACGGCCAACCATCCTTTCTGTCCCAGTCGCCCTGTCGTCTTCTTTGGATAGGGCATATAGTACGCCTGTTTTGCTTGGTTAGCGAATACAAACGGCTCATTGGTGCTGAGGGTACGCCTCGGGTTGATGTCAACCAACTTTTACGTTGAATGCTCCTGCGTACCTGCGTTTATATCACACCAAACACATTTGAACAAGACTATGTATAGGGGTCGGATTCTGCCCCAATATTCCACTTGTATAATTTCTTTCAACGTTCCATAGAAGTTGGTAGCATCGGATCCTCCCATGTCTCCCTTCACATAAACACCGCTACAATCACTCATCTTCGGGCCCAAAATCATATCGGTGTGAAATCTGAACCCATTCACAATGTATCCCTCATAGGTTGCCACTGAATAAGCCGGACCTGTGATTAGAGGATCTATTCGTACGTCGGTCTCGTATTTCCCACTTGAATATGTCTGTTTGAACCATGCTACGTACTCTTGATTCCTCTTGGATTGTATCTCCATTGGACTAAGTCCACCGCACTCCTCTTTTACAAATAGTCTGCATAAGAAAATCATCATAAGTTAGTTGTATTTAAAGCGCTTAATCATTTCGTTATTAAAAATAATTAACGACCACTTACTCCACCCATTCGTCAAGCTCTTGACAGTTTAGAAGCGTGTAAAGCTCTATTTGCTCCATCTCATCGGAAGTTAAGTATCGCCTTTTGTTTAGTGGCCCTATTGGCGCCCCTTTCTTTTGAAATATTGTAAGCTCATCATCCCACTCCGTGCTATCTAGTGTCTCGTTCCTGTTGAGTTTTTTATATTTAGTCTCAAAAGAAACATCCAAATATTGAGAACACATATTGGACAGCTCAGCAAGTAGGTATTGATTGGCTATGGATCCCTCCACCCTCGCCTTGTTCTTTACTGAACCCTTCATGTCGAACATCCGCCTAGTTCTTAGAAACGAAAGATTAGGCAAAGAATCGATATTTGTAAAAGATAATTGTTATTAAAAATATAAAACCGTACCTCTCGAATGGATACATCCATCTATAATGAACTGGACCACCAACTCTAGCCTCATACGGAAGGTATATATGGCTAAATGCTCCATAGAGTCGAAAAATGAAGGAGGGAATATCATTTCCATCTTGCACATGGTAACAATAAACGATTCCTCCAATCGCTCCATATCTTCGGCCGACACCTCTGAGGCGCAAATCGCCTTAAAAAAAAGGCTAATCTCTACTAAGGTTCCCCAAATCTCGGGTTCCAAGAATTCGCGAAATGCAATCGGGATCAATCTCTGTATGAAGACATGACAATCATGACTCTTCATTCCATACAATTTTCCTTGTTGTTTTTGCACACATCGTCCCAAGTCCGAGGCATATCCATTAGGAAACTTTAGTTCGGTCAGCCAATCAAGCATCATGTTCTTTTGATCCCTCATAAGACAATATTTTGCCTTTGGCTTTATATACTCACTTCCTCTGCCACTGGGTTTCAAGAACAATTCTTTACGGTTGGTCAACAGCTTAAGATCGTGCCTCGACTTAATTTTGTCCTTCAACTTAGCATCGTCCAACACCGTGTTGATGATGTTCTCAAAAAAGTTCTTCTCACAATGCATCATCTAGATTGTGGCGAATCAAGTTCGTGGACCAATAAAGTAGTTCCCAAAAGATGCTTCGACGACACCAGTTATGAGTTGTGTTAAATCCCGGAAGCTTTGTGGACTTTGCCCCAAATCTAACCGATCGTAGCCTATCTACAATTGCCCTCATCTCCGCTCCTGTCTTCCTTGGAATGGGCGCTTCAAGTACCTCCCTACCCTTGTAGAAATCCTTCTTGTTGTACCTCCATTTATGACCCTCTGGTAGAAACCAACGATGACAATCGAACCACGAGGCTTTTCCACCATGCTTAAGTGTAAAAGAATCCGTCTCACCCATGCAATAAGGACACGCCAGCTTACCGTGCATGCTCCACTGGGACAACATTCCATAAACAGGTAAATCGCTAATAGTCCACATTAGGGTCGCTCGCATTTGGAAGTTTTCCTTTCGTGAGTTGTCATATGTCCACAAACCATTACTCCACAAATCATTCAACTCATCAATCAACGGTCTCAGCAAAATATCCAAGTTCTTTCCAGGACTCTTTGGACCGGGTATAATAAGGCTCAGAAAAATGAACTCCGGTCGCATGCATAAATCTGGCGGATGGTTATAAGGGGTAACAAACACGGGCCAACAAGAGTAGTTCTTCCCAGATGGCCCAAACGGTGTGAAACCATCAGCACATAGGTCGAGTCAGACATTTCTAGGCTCTGCTGTGAAGTCCGGATACGTGCGATCAAAAGCTCTCCACGCCTCGCCTGTAGCTGGGTGAATCATTCTATCAGTTGACTCTCGACACTTCAAATGCCAAGTCATATGTCTCGAAGTGCCTACAGTATAAAACAACCTCTGTAATCGAGGGCCTAAGGGGAAGTACCACAATTTCTTGCTTGCGACCCTGGACTTTCTACCAGCCTCGTACCTATCGGTCTTGCATATCGGACACGATGTGAGATCCTTGTTGGCATTATCGTCGTAGTACAAGAAACAAAAATTCCAACATACGTCGATCTTTTCGTACCCTAAACCCAAACTCGCGAGCATCTTATTCATGCCTGGAACCGTATTCGGTAGCATTTCCTCAATCTCTGGGTCCATAATATCTTTAGACAAACTTAAGAACTTTTCGCAAGCGACATTAACTACTTTGTGCATCGTCTTGGTAGTTAAGAACTCAGCAAACCACTGGAGGACAGTCTTCGACTTCTTACTGTTCATTTTTATGTCTCCTATCTGCATCAATTTGTAGAACTCCTTTGCCTCGGGACTCGGATCTTCGTTGTGCACCTCTCCCTCGACAAATCGACCCCCATATGCATCCACAACCAATTCTCGAAACGAAGTACCGGCATGAACTGGACTATCAACGTGTATACTAGCAGACGGTGAATCAGGTACATATGATGTAGACGTCTCGCTCGTCTTCTCTCCGTGCAACACCCATATCCAATATTGATACACAAACCCCAATTATGAAGATGATCCCATACTACGTTTCGATCCAAAAACTTTAAATTGATGCATCTCTGGCACGGGCACCTAATACGATTTCTTAGATCTACGTAATCTCTCTGTTGTGATGCATATTGTATGAATTCACGAACCCCAACCACGTAATGTTGATTCAAATAACCAGTGTTACTATCTATCCTATCGTACATCCAAGATCTATCGGGACAATAATCCATTTCTAATCTAAGAAAATTATAAAGAAATTGTTACATATTTCACCAATCAATATATTTATCATTTATATAAAAAATTTAAAACACGAGTACATAGAAGCCAAGGCAATTAATACTTACTTGTTGTAGCGTAGAAAATACTTAGATCAAATATTGTTTGCAAACACACGCCCCTCGTTGCATTTACCGCAATATCTAAAACAAAGAAACATGAAAAAAAAAGTTAATAAAGATAATTTTAATTGAGAAAAACTAACAAAAAATTATTATAACAAGAGAAAATCGTGGATACCTTAGCAAGTGATGAGTGTTGGAATGATTTCTCAAGTGGAATAGGGAGGGGTATTTATAGGGGGGCTGACAGTATTCCCGACCGCAATTTGGTCGGGAATAATAACGGTAATTATTATTCCCAACCGGACTTCGGTCGGGAATAATACTGACCGTTATTATTCCCGACCGAATTTCGATCGGGAATAATAGTTATCGTTATTATTCCCGACCGAATTTGGGTCGGGAATAACAATTACCGTTGTTATTTCCGACCGCATTGCGGTCGGGAATATTAGGGTTTAGGGTTTACGGGTATTGGCGACCGATTTTCGGTAGGGAATAATATTCATATTCTTAATTTCACAATTTCACTCTCAATTTTAGATAAATCGTTGATTTAATGATCAAGTAAATCAATATTAGTTATATATGACTAAAAATATCAACAAAAATTAAATTTAGTTGCACGTTGATGAATCGTTTGAAGCGTCGATTCATATTGTCACTTATAAATAGATTGGTATATGTAGCTGCTAATAATGTAACTACTTACGATTATGTTAAACATATGTTAATATATATATATATATATATATATATATATATATATCACAATTAGCCTCTCTATACTAACATTCGTAACAAATGTTAATCGCCAATTGTGAATACTCCTCTATACTACGTATGATTATTATATGTAAAACTCCAAACTAACTTAACTTATATTCCGGTAATCTATACTAATTTCATAATTAAAAGTACATTAAACTAACTAACTATTAGTGCAATTCATGTATTTAGTGAGATTCTATAGTTATACTTAACAAACACATCAAGATTTTCCAAATGATGGAAAAAAGTAAAATTTACTATGTTTCCTGACCGATTTTCCGGTCGGGAAAACTATTCAAGGTCATTCCCGACCGATTTTCGGTCGGCATTGACACTTATTGCCGACCGAAAGTCGGTCGGGAATAATATTCATAGTTATTCCCGACCGAATATCGGTCGAGAATAATATTTAAAGTTATTCCCAACCGAATATCGGTCAGGAATAATATTTAAACTTTTCCCGACCGAATCGCGGTCGGCATTGACCGCGTTTCTGGGCAGCATAGTATTGCCGACCGAAATTCGGTCGGCAATGTTTAAAAATTTGGCGGTTTTTGAAAATTTTCAACTTTCCCGACCAAAATCGGTCGGAATAATAGAAAAAATTGGCGGGATCCGGTGGGAAATTGAAATTTGACGAGAATTCAATTTTTTTAACTTTTTCTATAAATACACTTCATTATTTTCCTCATTTTTTCATCTTCAAACACTTTTTTCATCTTCAAACACTTTTTCAAACACTTTTTTCTTTCAACTTCAAAATTAAATTTTTAACTTCTTTATTCAACTTTTCAATAATCAAACACTTATTTAATTTTTTTGTGTTTGAGATTGAGCAATGAATCAAAAACTTAATTGCTCATCTAAAACACAAAAAAGCTAAATAATGTTTTAAAATATTTCAAAATAGTAAAAAAAAAAAAAATATTCGGTAATTATTACCGGAATGTTTTTTTTTTTTATTCTGATGAGTTTTATTCCCGACCGAAAATCGGTCGGGAATAATATAAATATTATCCCCAACTGATGTGCGGTCGGGAATAGCATGAATATTATTCCCGACCGATATTCAGTCGGGAATAGCATGAATATTATTCCCGACCAATTTTCGGTCGGGAATAGCATGAACATTATTCCCGACCGGTCCGTGGTCGGGAAGTATTGCCGACCGGATTTCGGTCGGGAATACGGAAAAGTATTACCGACGGATATTCGGTCGGAAAAGAAATTGAGGACCTTCCGACCAGGAATCGGTCGGAAGTTTTGAAAAACCTCCCCGACCGAAAATTGGTCGGGATATGTTATCCCAACCGTTGACCGGTCGGGAATTTTCCCGACCGGTATTTGGTCGGGGTTGACGGTCGGGAAAAGTCGGTGCCGACCGAAATTCGGTCGGGAAAGTATTACCGACTGAAGCAATGCCGACCGGACCTTCTCGACCAAAAATCGGTCGGGAAAGGGTCATTCCCGACAGCCGAAGGGTCATTCCCGACCGGTTTTGCGGTCGGGAATGACCCGGGTTTTTTGATGTGGGATAAATCTGTGTGACCATGCTAAAACTCAAGTCATTAAGAATTCCTAAAGTCAATTTTTGCACCAGAAAATTTTTGAATCTTGGATGCATAAATATTCCCCGTTAAATATTTCTTTAAGTACTCATAATATAACACCCATTATAAATAGCACATGAATATGTAACTGAAATATATGGTCAGTAAGAGTAAGCTATTAACCCTCCCCTAATTTCAGCCATTGCCAAGTGACAAGAAATATGAGCACAAATGACGCCGTCTATTGATGATGAAAATAATTCACACAAAAATCAGAATTTTAACTTACGCTGAAGGGTAAATTTAGGCATATTCACGAATTATTAGGCATGCAAAGAATTGCTTGTAACAGCCCCAAGTTTAGTCTGCTAAAAAAATATAAGAAATGAATATATAATCAAATCAAAGCAAGGAGATATCTTATGTAATGATTAACCTACAACACTTAAACAAGATATCAGTATGCAAATTTAATATATATGAATACGTAAATTCTGCATTTCGCGTATCGAGGAGCAAATAGCAATATGCATATCAAAATCATCATACAATCTGCATAGTTTGCATTAGGGAATCCAAAAAGTTTGCACAAAGCACAAAAAATAGTCGTCTGTTCCCATGTAGCTATTATGTGTTCATAATTTGGTAGCATCATTTTTAAGTTGAAATTTCTTACTTCACACCAGACTTATAAGTTACCCGATTCTTGATGTTTCTTATTGATATCACGCAAGTACTTACGCCACCGCATAAATTCAGAAAAATATGAGTTTCATAAGATATCAATGAAACATACCGTACTTGGTGGATCGGTCCAAACACTGATCAAGAAAATTTATGTGATAGGTTTTGCACCTTCGCGTAATACATTCGTTATTTTCTCCGCTCATCATGCACAGACAAAAAGAAAACAAGAGTTATGTATTCTTGATTAGTTATGATATAATAACTCTTTTTCAAGAGACGAATCGTCTTAAAATTGTTGTTCCCTGTTCAAATATTCACAATATTTTTTTTTGATGACGTGGGAACCCTCAGCCGCTACCCTTCGGGTGCGCACCGGGTAAATCCACGGGTCGACGAAATAGCCTGCATACCTCGCCTACCAGGTGTGAATCAACACTAGGCTAACCATGTGTGACAGGCTCAAGACCCAGAAGGCTGGAATCAAATTCGCTCCCAATGGGAATCGAACCTGAGACCTTGGAGAGGCATCCCCTCCTTCTTAACCAACTGAGCCACCCACTAGGGGCCTTGCATTCCTTCAAATATTCACAATATTTCAAAGGAACAAATAAAGTTTTATTCTACAAATTAGCATAATATTGGTCATTGTTTCTCCATTAATTAATAACAAAAATAAAACAGATAAACTCTTAACAGAAATATTACCTCATGCGCGAATCGGATGAAGGTTACCTCATGTATTGAAAATGTACCAACCATAATAAAGTAGAATTGGGATGAGGCACAGACTAAGTCACAGCTCTCATTAAGACGATTCGCGCCCCTATTCACGAAGAATATGCAGTAAGGTCACACCTTGCACGTTCGCCTCCAGGATATAACAACCCAACCATTCCGTTGTTAATTTCTCTAAGGCTGCACTACTAGAGAAATCTGAAGATTAGCCTAACTCTTTTCTTTGCCCACAATATTATATTTATATATCTCACACATCTAGTAGATGTGTAGAGAATAATACTTGTTTAGAAAGAATGTATTACTCTTATGTATTTCTTCATTGAAAAAAGAATTGCAAGAGAGAGTGTACTAGTCATTAGTCTTACTCTTATGTATTTCTTCATTGAAAAAAGAATTGCAAGACAGAGTGTACTAGCCATTAGTCTTGTAACACTAAAATTAATAATAGGTTTAATATATGCCCCTTGTGGGTGGCTCAGTTGGTTAAGAAGGAGGGGATGCCTCTCCTAGGTCTCAGGTTCGATTCCCATTGGGAGCGAATTGAGTCCAGCCTTCTGGGTCTGAGCCTGTCACACATGGTTAGCCTAGTGTTGATCCCCAACTGGTTGGCGAGGTTTGCAGGTTATTTCGTCGACCCGTGGGTTTACCCGGTGCGCACCCGAAGGGTAGTGGCTGAGGGTTCCCATGTCATCAAAAAAAATAATAGGTTTAATATATAATATAAATGTATATATAAATATAATTTTTTTTTAACAATAAGTGGGGATTTAAACAATAACATTAGTAGGGGTGGTAAATGTGTAGGTTATGGGTCTTACCCCATTAATTACTTCTCAATAATATCAACACTTGTAACCTACAAGACTTTTACCCCCACCAACCAAAGAAATAAAGTCTTCTTATTTTTTCACAATAATTCTCAAAATATGATATTTTTATTAAAATATCCAACATATACAACACAAAGAAAAAGTTAAAAATTGATAATATAAGAAACAATGGATTACATTTATTACGTTTATTTTGATTAAGTAATATCAAGTATCTCTATAATCCATATGTACAAAAACCGGTGGAATTTGCGACATTGAAGGCATGAATGTGTGATGTCATTTGAAGAATGACAGAGTCAGATAATCCTCTATTGCTATTTACGTCCTACAAAGACATAACATAATTCAGTTATTTTTGAAAGTTCTATAAAGAATCTATAAAGAGAAACATGCTTCAACAAAAGCACATCAAACCATGACAAAAAGGATATCCTAGAACAGATTTAAAATATAACTTGATATTCTCTAACAATCACCTAGATCACAAGTTCACAACACAAAATAGACCCCCAACAATCACCTAGATCACAACACAAAATAGACAACGTGCAACAATAAAACAGAAAAATAATATAATATGAGATAAATAATTATAACTTACTTTTTCATTGTCTTCAAATGTACCATCCAAAGATAATGTAGTTGCAGAGTTCTTCTTAAGCTTTCGTTTTCCATTTCCTATTGCTCGTTCCAGTCCACTTTTCATTCGTTTTCCCGATTTTACTTTGGGATTATACTTCTTTTTCCACCCTCGAAGCATTGCCTCATCAGAGGTTTTTTCATTCTTGTCATATGTATATTCTGCAGCGCCTACTGGCTGAGTAATTAGTTTTACAAGTGCTTCATTCTCCCAAATTATTTCAACTCCTTCAAGTGTCTTAATGAGTTGACTATGCGCAAACTTAAATGCCTCGTTCAGTGGCGCAACTATTATCGTTAGTTGACTAAATAGTCGACTCAATTCTCTATAATGCTCTCTGATTTGAATTCTTCGAGAGTTCACTAGATGTTGCACAAATTCGTACTTCTTGCAACTACATACCACTTTATTTTCAGAAGTATCAAAAGTGACGATGTGATGAAATCACTTTTTAAAAGGCGAGATTTTATACTAAGATGTTGTCTCTAAGTCATAGATAATTTTCAACTTTGAATCATATCCCTTGCTCCACTCATCTTGAATTAATTTAAAAATTTGCATGTGTGTAAACTGTACATGCATCTTTTAAAATGTCAACCTCTAGAGGAACTTTTCGAGTACTTTGGTTTGCCCTTAGATCAGCTCTCATCTCTTCATATCGGCGGTCATCAAGTAATTTGCCAAAGTGTTGGAAAAATTGCATAATGTTATGCTTACGGCTCACATATTTATTCAAAGCACCATTCATGCTTTCACTTAGCTGAGTAGAAATCATGGTAGCACAAAATGTTTGTCTCCCATAAACTAATGCTCATTTCTCCTTAAACTTAAACTATAAGAGATATAATTACTGTGGAAAGTGAATTAATGTTATTGATTAAGGAATTACATATTTATACAACTTACAGAGATAATTACGGAAGATATACAAAGATATGATCATCTAATCTAACATAAGAAAGATACAACAAGAATATTCCTAAGATACACTATTGCCTAATACGCTCCCTCAAAATAGACGTGTCATCAACAACAGAAATTTTGGAGCGTAGCAGTAAGAACTGTGACTGAGTTAGCGGTTTTGTAAGGAGATCCGCAAGTTGATCCCGAGTATTAACGTAAGAAACTTGAATGAGACTCTTGTTAACAAGGTCACGAACAAAATGAAGATCCACATAAATATGTTTCATTCTCGAGTGTTGCACCAGATGTAAGGAGAGACACAATGCTCCCATGTTATCGCAGCGGATAAGAGGTGTAGTTGGAAGCGTGATACCGATTTTGCCAAAAAGATGTTGTAACCAACGAACTTCAGCCGAGACAGAGGCAAGAGCACGGTATTCTGCTTCAGTTGAGGAACGAGCAATGGCCTTTTTCTTGCGTGACGACTAGGAAATTGGGTTAGCGCCAAGAAAAATATTGAAGGCAGTAGTAGAAGTGACCATGAGACTATCTCCCGCCCAATCCGAGTTAGAAAAGGCCGTAAGCGAGAGAGAAATGGGGCGGCGAAGGAGAACACCATGTGTGAGAGAGCCCTTGAGATAACGGAGCACACTTTTAAGGGATGTCCAGTCTGTTGCGACGGGTGATGCCATACGTTGAGCCAAGCGGTTGATAGAGAACGCGACATCGGGACGAGTAAGTGCATGATATTGGAGGCCACCAACAATTTGGCGAAACTCCGTAGCATCAACAATTTCTGCAGACGTTGAGGCAGGAGGATTAGTGGCCATAGGGGTTGTGAGAGGTTTGTTACCATCCATCTTGTGCCGCGACAACAAATCATGAATATATTTCTGTTAAGACAGAAACAACCTTCACGACAACGCACTACTTCAACACCAAAAATATATGAGAGAATTTCCATGTTCTTGACCGCAAACTTGGTTGCAAGATGTGTGATAAGAGAAGAAATCGATTTATCACATGAGCCGGTGACAATTATGTCATCCCCACACACAAGCACAAAGATATGAATCGAATCTCATAGGAGCACAAAGAGTGACGTATCGGATTTGGTTTGAACAAAATTAAATGAGATAGCACCGCACTTAGCGCAAGATACCATGCACGGGGAGCCTGTTTAAGGCCATAAATAGACTTATGAAGAAGACATACATGATGAGGATGAGTCGGATCAATAAACCCCGAGGGCTACCGCATAAATACTTTTTTCGAGAGAGCGCCATGAAGGAAAGCATTGCTAACGTCCAGTTGACGAAGCGTCTAGTTGTGCATGAGAGATAAAGAGAGAATACTTCGTATTGTGATAGGTTTAATCACTGGGCTGAAAGTCTCTTTGTAGTCAAGGTCGGGTCGTTGATGAAAGCCCTTGGTTACAAGGCGTGCCTTAAACCGGTCAACAGAACCATCATGATGCCTCTTAATGCGAAAGACCCACTTTGATCCAATAATTCCACGATCATAGGGAGGGGGAACTAAGGACCAAGTGCCATGTGAAGTGAGGGCAGTAAATTCTTCATCCATGGCCGCACGCCATTTGGGATCCGCAATAGCATGAGAGACGCAAGTAGGTTCAATCGGACCAAGAACCAAATGGTTGGTAATCGCTGAATAAACCTTAGGTTTAAATATTTTCTTGCGGGAACCTGTGATCATAGGATGAGCACGATCCGAATGCGAGTCCACAAGCTGAACGGTCGGGACAGTAGTCCCTAGTTGCAATGTTGCCCCAACATTGTACCCAACATTGGGAATATAAGGTGCAGAAATGGGCACCAAAGTTTTTAGTTGTAATGTTGCCCCAATATTGGACCCAACATTGGGAATAGAAGGTGCAGAGACGGGTGCTGAAGCCTCTGGTTGCAATGTTTCCCCAACATTGGACCTAACATTGGGAACAAAATGTCCAGAGACAAATGCCAGAGTTTCTGGTTGCAATGTTACCCCAACATTGAACCCAACATTAGGAACACAACATGGAGCTGAACTATCCAGAGGGACAGAAACCTTGCGAGGAGCTGCCAGCGGTGAAGTGGAGGGAAAAACCCAACGATGTGCTGATTCACTCAAAGAAAGGCTGCCCAGAAAACTCGTTTCAACAAAAAGAACATGCCTGGAGATGAATAACCGTCATGTACCAAGATGAAGACACTTGTAGGCTGCCTAAGATGTGGAATATCCAACAAACACACATGCCCGAGATGGAGGTGATAACTTGGCCGAACTATAAGGCCGTAAATAGGGGTAGCATAAGCACCCAAAAACTCGAAGATGGAGATAATTAGGAGCGCGACCAAATAACGCTTCAAAGGGCGAGCTATTTTGCAAAACTGGAGTAGGGAGCCTATTATATAAATAAGCCGCAGTAAGAAAAGGCATGATCCCAATATTCCAGGGGAATCTTAGCGCGCGTAAGAAGTGTGCGACCAATTGTAACTATATGATGGTGACGCCACTCACTTCTGCCATTTTGCTGAGGCGTATGCAGGGCAGTGGTTAGCCAGCTAATGCCATTCATAGAAAAATAACCATATGGAGCCAAAAACTCCCTGCCATTATCAGAGTAAAAATTCTTGATTGATGTGACAAATTATTTTTCAACAAGAGTGCGAAATTGAACAAACACTGTAGAGACCTCATATTTTGCAGAAAGCATATACACCCAACAATACTTAGTAAAATGATCAATATGAATTAAGTAGTAGCGTGCACCAGTAACAGACACAACCGGATAAGACCCCAAGCATCACCATAAATAAATTGCAAAGCATGATCCTAAACAAGAGATGATTTATTAAAAACGAGTTGTTGGCTTTTGTTCAAAAAACATGAACTACAATGATCAAAATCCAAATCACTAAATGAAAAAACAAGGTAAATTTTTTTTATTCAGAATAAATGAACTAATCTTCGACGAAGGGTGCCCAAAACGTTCATGCCAACAACCCTTGTGAGCACGCTTTCCAACTAACGCTGTAAACCGCAGCCTCAAAACCCTTGGCAATCGAACGTGATACACTCCATCAACACATGCTCCCCTGAATAGATTAGCCCCCGACTTGCGATCCTTAACAAGAAAGTAGTATGGGTAAATTTTAATAAAAACATTGTTCGCCTTTGTAAACTGATGAACATATAGAAGATTGCGGCCTGATTGGGGACGTATAACAGATTATCGAGTGTAAATGTACGTTCAGCTAAAACAATACGAGAGGTACCGATATGAGATATAGGCAAACCTGTACCACCCGTAGTGGAAACCTCATCAGGACCTTCATACTCAGAGTGAACAGTGAGGTTTTGGAGATCCGATGTGAGATTATAAGAGGCCCCCGAGTCAACGAGCCAATCCATATTGGGAGGAGAGGGAGCGACAAGGGATGTAACAAGGTGAGCATGCGGTGGTGCGTAACGGCGACATGTGCGTGCACCATGACCATAAATACCACAGAGTTGACAAGTGATATTAGGCCGAGAGTGTTGTGGTTATCCAGCGGAACGCGAATGAGGCGGCTGATAAGGAGTCGACGAGCCTCGCGCAGGGTAAGAATACCCACATTACTGACCATGTTGTTGACCACGTGCAGGGCCACCACGACTACAGCCTGATCCACGAGAGTTGGAGCGCGATTGTGAGGATGTCGCGTTCGTAATAGCAACGAGAGTCGATGCTTCTTGCTCAATACGGCGCAAATAAGTCTCTTGACTAAGGAGCAAATCCTAAAGTTTCGGGAATTGAATTGGATGTTCCCGAGCACGGATGGGGCCTGCTATGTCACGGTACACAGAGCCGAGACCATTGAGTACATAAAGTGTGATATCATCATCTTTGAGAGGTCCATTGATGATCGCCAATTCATCCGCCTTTGATTTGACTAGTTGAAAAAATTCAGACACAGAATTCGAGTCGAACTTGATGTTTTGCAAATCATCCTTGAGTTGCATCACCCTCGATCGAGAACAATTCGCATAGGAACGTTGAAGAATATCCCACACATCCATCGAAGATTTGGCAACTTGGAACAAACGCACGATCGGAGGAGTGCAGGATCCCATCAAGGCAGAAATAAGAAGAGAGTCTTGACGTGTCTAGTACCCGTATATCACCATACTTTCCGGAGTGGAGCCCATAGGAGGGTAGGGGATTGTACAATCTAGGAAGCCACAAAGTTCGTACCCATAGAGAAGGTGACGAACTTGGGAACGCCAAGAGGCGCAATTTTCTCCATTGAGTTGCAAGTTGTTGATGGGCATTGATGGGAATCAATGCCTAACCACCGGAAGAGGGACTGGCCGCTATATGGAGCGGACGCAGCTGCGATGAGGACATCGAGGCGTCGATATGACCTCTAGCCGTAGAGTTGCCGGACGTGGTGGAGTATTCGGAAGGGTTCGTCATAGGATCAAGATCTCGTTCGAGACAATGGCGTCTTGATACCATATAAGAGATATAATTATTGTGGAAAGTGAATTAATATTATTGACAAGAGATTACATATTTATACAAGTTACAGAGATAATTACGTAAGATAATTACGGAAGATATACAAAAATATGATCATCTAATCTAAGATAGGAAAGATACAACAAGAATATTTCCTAAGATACACTATTGCATAATATAAACATCCTTCAAAGCAAATCATTTTTTCCATGATTATACTTTTTCAGTAGATTACGCCATGCATCTATAAACTCTTCTTCCTCTTCATAATCATAAATGCAAGAGCTAAGATCCTTTCGAAAATCTCGACTTGAGAACACATTAGTTAGATGTATTGCATCATTTGTTATATGTGCCAAATGCACAAACATTGATGTGTTTCATGCCACTTTTCTCCCGGCGCTTTTGCCATCCCAACATCTTGATCGGTAAAATTATTTACAAGTTTCTTTCCATTCATAGCTTTTACAAACGTATCAAAAAACCACATAAAAGTATCAGCGGTCTCATCGCATAATAAGCCTGCACCAAATAACATAGATTGCTTGTGGTGATGGACCCCGACAAAAAGTGCACAAGGGTGATCTTCAGTATTAATTTTGTATGATGTATCAAAACAAACTAGATCACCAAAATGTCCATAGTCCGCCTTCATTTGTCCATCGGCCCAAAAAACGCTAGCTATCAAATCATCTTTATCAACTTGGACTGCATAGAAAAAATTGAGTCTTAATATTGTTTCGACTTCAAATAGTGAAGTAATTCTCTAGCATCACCTTCTTCCATTTGCTTTGTTCTCTTTGTTTGTAAATAGTGTCTGAAATTTTCAACAAGAAACCCAACATTTTGACGTTCGCCATGCAACTTGCTGCGCTATGTAGTCTAACCTCGCTTTTGGAGGAATTCTAGAATTATCAATGTAATCTAATTGTGCAGCTTGTCTAGTATTTATGCTTCTATGAGATCTTAGTGCATGTGATTCCTTATGAGTAACCAAATTGTATCCATCGTGTTCCGCAACAAAGGCAACAACCTTATATGTACTTGTATAATGAGCACTAATTTTCATCTTGGCACGACAATTTGTCCTTGTTTCAGAATGAGGTGATATGACATTTATATCTCGCTTGTCTGGTTGTCTTTTGCCTTCACACGAACAACAAAATTGCATGTCAACGATTTTCCATCGTGTCCTTATGGGATGAAGTTCTCTTGATACTAAAACCAGTCGCATATGCATATTCGTTATAAATTTGATAAGCCGCTTCTTAACTATCGAATTCCATATCAATTTGTGGAATTGTAGCTCCTCGAATTTTTCACTGCTCATCGGTTGCCTTTTGAAGATCAACATACCCTGTTGCGTTCTCCTCATTTTCATTTTGAAGACAATGATTATTTTGTTGATTAAAATCAAGTTTGTTGTCCGAATTTGGATTGCCTCTAAATCTATCTTGACTCATTGCCTACAATATTAATGACAGTAGTTTATTATTAACAACTTAAAATAAGATATGCTATTTAACATAAGCTCCTGCCATGGAAAAAGAAATGACAACATATGCATAAATATTATAGAGTCCTTCAGTGACTTATGCAATTTTTTTTTTGCATAATTAACATTACTTTGTTGACTAATGCATGAGATATAGTAAACTAATATATAAAGACCAACTCAGCATAATTCATTGTTACAAAATCTCGAAAAGGCAACATATCATAGATATTAAAGCTTAAAACATAACACAAGTTATGCTATTTAATATAAGCTAGCTCCTGCTATGAAAAACAAAATGAAATCATATGCATAAATACCACAGAGTCCTTCACTGACTTGTGCTTAAACTAATTTACAAAGACAAACTCAGCATAATCCATTATATTAAAAAAATCACGTAAGAGACAACATATCATAGTTAACTCTCTCTGTTAGATATCATATTAAATCAATTAAAAACAACAATATAATAACCACAATATACTATTATCATATTTAAATACAAAGCACCTTGTACAAATATGATGAAATCCGAACTTGTATAAATCAATGTTGTATTTTTGATGTTACAGAGCAAATAAATATCCAACACAAGAAAGGGTTCATAGAAGATTTTTTTGAGAAGGGCAAACACTATAAGATTTGTGCCTCAGCTGAGACCGCGAGTTAGCAACCGCAACGCGGTTGTTGCGCTTCTGAGATTGCAAGGCAACCGCACTGTGGTTGCTAAGCAATTGGGACCGCGAAGCGGTCTCAATTGATCACCTGGACTAATTGGGACCGCGATGCGGTCTCAATTGATAGTCTTGGACCAATTGGGACCGCAATTCGGTCCCGAGTCCATTGGCAACTGCATTGCGGTCCATATTATGAAGACCGTTGGTTTTTGAGACGCGCAACGCGGTTGCAATTGAAGGTATTTGTAGCCGCAGTGCAGTTACGAATAATATTCATACTTCAAAATAACGTGATTTGGATGATTTGAGGTACCACGTTAATAGTTTAGTTGATAACTACCCTAATAATAGTAAAAATAACCATAATTTCAATGTTACGTTACAAATCCGAGCATTATATAGGTAGGACAAGTCGTTATTAAGATTTTCTCGATTTTGAACGAAAACGATCAAATATATATGTAATGTGTAAGATGATATAAGATGATATATTAATTAAATCGTAATGTGTAAGATGATATACTAATTAAATCGATTAATGATACTTACACCTTAATTTGTGAAGCAAATCATAATAACAAATCAACAAGGAGTGTATGATGATGAGTAGTAGATATATACAACATACAATAAGTTCAACACCAATGACTCACACGATCATTTCACATTCAATCTACTATTTCATTGCTCAATTACTTGTTTTTTAACCATTTATTAGTTCATTTCATATGTAGTATTGATGTTTGTTGCTAAAAATCACCAACGCAATGATATAGTTCCATAAAATAGCAATTTCGAAGAATGAATATTATTTAAGACCGCGACGCGGTTGCAATTGAAGGTATTTGTAAACGCGGTGCAGTTACGAATAATATTCATACTTCATAATGACGTGTTTTCGATGATTTGAGGTACCACGTTAATAGTTTAGTTGATTACTACTCTAATAATAGTAAAAACAACCATAATTTCAATGTTATGTTACAAATCCGAGTATTATATAAGTGGGGCAAGCCATTATGAAGATTCTCTTGATTTTGAACAAAAACGATCAAACATATATATCTATATCATACCTAGTAACAAACGTAATGTGTAAGATCATATACTAATTAAATCGATTAATGATATTTATACTTTAATTTGTGAAGCAAATCATAATAACAAATCAACAAGGTGTGTATATGATGATGAGTAGTAGATATATATAACATACAATAAGTTTAACACTAATGACTCGAATGATTATTTCACTTTCATTCTACTATTTCATTCCCCAATTACCATTTATTAGTAATTTCACATGTAGTATTGATATTTGTTGCTAAAAAACACAAACGCAATAAGATAGTCCATAAAATAGCGATTTTGAAGTATGAATATTATTTAACACCGCGACGCGGTCTCAAATAGTGGGTATTGCAATCGCAAAGCGTTCCCAGATAAGAGTTATTGAGACCGCAACGCAGTCCTTAATAATATTCATAGTATTTGAGACCACACCGCGGTCTCAACAACTCTTACTTGTAATTTTCAAATCTTTAGAAATCGCGTTGCAGTAGCAATTACCTCAAAAAATTCAAATTGTTCGGCGGGCTATGGGGGAAAATTTGAATTTTCGCGAAAATTCAAATTTTCACCAAATTTTCTATATTTACCCACCACTATCCTCTCATTTTTTCAAAACTATCAAATCTTTCCTCACCAACACAAATCTTTCCTCACCAAAACCAACAAAAAACACTCTTCTCTTTTTTTTTTTAAAATAAAAAAACACCAAACACTTCTATTCTTTTCTTTTCCAAATCCAAAATCAAAAACTCTTATCCTCCTTTCTTTATCACAAACTTTATTTCTCTTCTTCTTTTTCCATTTTTTTTATCTTTCATTTGTTTTTTTGTTCTTCTTTATTACCTTTCTTCATTTATTAATTTTTCATTTCATTTCATTAATTGTTTTTTATTATTTAATTTATTGGTTCTTGTATATTGCTTTGTTGGCATTATTCATATGTAATTTCTATAAAAAATCAATAATATTCCGGTAATTTACCAGAATATTATTGGTTTTTTTATTATTATTTTGTTAGCAGAGTATCTGCAAGCGCAACGCGGTCTCAATAAACCTTTTGAATAACAGAGACCGCGTCGCAGTTGCAGTTAATATTCAAACTTCTAGAACTGCGACGCGGTCTTAGATGTTGGTCAAGTATTTGGGACCGCATTGCGGTCTCAGATGTTCATCAGGCATCTGGAACCGCGTTGCGGTCTTAGATACTTAACGACTTTCTAGGACCGCGAGGCGATCCCTAATTATATCTAAAACCGCATCGCGGTCCCATATAATCAGGTTGCAATTGCTCTCTTTTGGGACTGCGTCGCGGTCTCGGATGAGAAGCGACCGAGCTCATCCAAGACCGCGCAATAGGGACCGCGTTGCTGTTGCAGATGGCTTTCTGCAACCGCATCGGGCTTATTAGCAACCGCAAATGCGGTTGCAGTTGAGCCCAGAATCTTGTAGTGAAAAAGGGTAAGGGTTTGTTAAATAATTTTTATTTATCTTTACGAAAGGGTTATTTCAAGTATTATGTATTTCACTCTTTTTCTTTAATAGATGTAATAGTTTTAGAAGATGGGGAGACTTTAAGTTGAATGGGAAAAACCAGCAAAATAAATGTACACATGTCGATTCTTTATTTGTGGCACAAGATGTGGTACATAAACATGGTACAGAAGAATTGGCTTGGCAATATTATAGGGAGAGGATCCTCTATCCCACTTTGCGTCCCACTTTTGTGTCTCACTTTCTATTATTTGGACTAATTAAAACCCATTAAACCAAAAAATAAAATTATCTCTCCCCTTTCCTTTCTCTATTTGGTCCAACCTTTTCTCTCTCTTCTTCCTTCAAAAATTTCTTTTAGACTTTAGCAAACTTTGGTTGTTGTGTATCAAAAAATAATGAAAGGTGGTTATCTATTGAGATTTATATCTAATGTATACATTTTTTTTCCAATACCAAACTTATTAATTTTAACTAGTTTCTCAACCTTACCCTTAACAAAATCTGTTTATTCTTAAGAACTATATCTTCTTTCCAATTCTACAATATTATCAAGTTGATTATTTCTAAATAATTTTTTTTATAGAATCTTGATTATGAGATACATAATTCTTTGTAATCTTTGATAAACTTTGGTATCTCTAAGATAACATATATTTGCAAAAATAAAATAACGAATTGAATAATTATCACACAATTTGTTTTTTTTTGGGGGGGGTTATGTACATAGCTATTCCTTTGTTCTCTTTAAAACTAAATGAACTTAGCCGTTAATATATTTCATTTGATAAAAAAAGAAGAAGAAGACATATCACAATATTTTAAAGTAAAACCTATTTTGTATTGAACTTGTCTGAAATTCTTAAAATATACTACATTTTGATAGAGTCATATTAGAAATATAATAAAATACGTTTAAGCATTTATCAAATAAAGAAATGCATAAATATTATTTATAGCATTTTACACAATTATTCTATAATTGATTACATTGATTTAGATTGTGCAAATATGTTTAAGGGTAAAAGTTAAAGAAAAAAAATTGGATTGCTACGTATTGAGGGTTATCTAAAAGGAATTGCAAATAAGATGGTATAGCAAAAAGAATTCATAAAAACATAACAAGCATATATTTAAAAACAAAAAGTAGATTTTTAGTACGAATAAAGAGTCACTGAAATATTGAATATAAATTTATACGCGTGAAAATATCAAACAATTAACTAGAATATATAATGCTACATATATGTAAACTCTGCAATTAATTTGATTTTTTTAAGTTTGGTATTGGACCAAATTTTGTACAAGAGATATACACCTAAAAAAAACATATTTGAAGAAAGAGAGAGAGAGAGACGCGTAAGGGAAGGGAGGGAGTAGAGAGAATTTTATGTTTTTATTTAATTTAATTTAATATTTATTAATAAGTGGGACAAAAAAGTGAGATATATATAGGATCCTCCGATATTATATGTTTCCGTTGTCCACGTCAATATGAAAACGAGAGTGACATTTCAAGTGGAATATATTTTCTTCATATATCATAAATAAATTAATATTACATAATCAAATTACGTCCTCCAAAAAGTTTGTGAAATAATATAATCACAATAACTTTGGAAAAGAAATCAAGTAGCCGTCAAATTAAGATAATAGGGAACTCCGGTGGCCGGCAACCACTCACTCCCCTGAATAAAGTTATCAACGTTAAATTGACCCGCTTCAAGCGAATCATTCATAACACTATAACCCGTCCACGTGACCCTGTCGCTCGTGTTCGACCCTGGTCCCCGATTCATGTACTCCCTATAGTAACTCGTATTCAACGCAAAATCCCCACTCCACTCCAACCACCCTTTCGGATCCACCACGCTCTCCACCTTCGAGTACATAATAACCGTCCTCGAGTGCTTTTTCCACGGTCTTCCCAAGAACGACCTAAATTCCGACAAAACGGGGATCAAATCCGATGCAGCCGCAATCTTGCAGTTCATGATAGAGATTCCGGTGTTCTGATTGGGATCCTCTCTTCCCTGCGCTGTGAAAATGTTCTTCTGATTATAGTCCGGTCGACGGGCGTAGAGATTGCAGTTCTGGAAGACTACTGCTGCATTGCCAAAGATGAAGTCGACGGTGCCGTAGACATCGCACTCACGGTAGAATTGGCGCAGGGAGTGGGTGTAGAGTGTGTCCTGATACGCCACGAAGCTGCATTGGTAGAACGCCGAGAAATCGGCGCTGCTGCGGACCGCTACGGCCTGGTGTTTGCTGGGCCCCGCGTAGTTCTCGAAGGTGATTCCTTTCGCTATGAATCCGGTTCCCACTACAGCTGCGAGTTTGAAAACGGATGAAACAGCAAAGTTAGTTAAGTTGGTTAGTTGTTAGATATAAAAGACATTATTGACTCATTGATTGTGGTATATAAAAACTGTTTCCCGATGCTCCTAGCGTAAGAATAAATGAGCTTTTTTTATAACTCTTTGTAAGTTGTAACATGTGAATAGGCCTTCACTGTTGGGTCGAATTATCTTACTACTTTAACTTTTACGTTTCACACTAAATATTGGTCTACTTACCTATCTTCATATTATTCATCTTACCTTCCGGGGAAATGACACGCATAAATTCTAATGAATATAAAGTAATCACGGGTCAGGAGTCAGGACAGCTCTTTTTTTGGGCAAGCAAGGGCTGAAGGGCAGCAGAATCGCAAATTGGAAATTCTTTTGAGACTCAAACATGAAAGCAGTAATAGTTCGATATGTTGTCTGATTTATTATCAGACTACCTAATTTCCCATTTTTCAATTGCTCTACTATAATAATTATATCTATATACAAGAATGATTCTATAAATATATAATTCTTTAAAAAAAATGAGTTTCTATATCATTTAATTGATAAAAATGAACATAACAAAAGCTGATTGATAAACAAGCTCATACTAATAATATATATATATATATATATATATATATATATATATATCTAAGGCTGTCTTCCAATTCATGTCACTTGACCCTTAAATATATAATTTTTTATTTTTCTAAAACCTAAAAGGAACTGAGGCAAAAGTTCAAACTCAGAAAAACGCCGACCATATCAAGGAAATTATCCACATCAACGTACTTTTGAGCAACCAAATATTTCGTGCATAACTGTTAATAAACCTTTGGCCTAAGCTATTTTTTAAAAAATTAAGTAAGATCTGCTGAAAGCAAAATAATGAAACATGTTGACAGACTCGACGCGAACCCTCCAGTCTGTCAGACTTAGCTCACCGACTCTTGTGAAATTGCTTATGATCCACTCAAATTCGATTTATAAAGAAAAAATCTATGTTATTTCGAATTAGTAAAAAACTCGAATTACCAAAAACTCCTTGTGTTATTTTTATAATCAAAAACCTCCCTTCTTATATATTCAAAATTTAGCACATTGCCCCTATATTAACTTTTACCTTTGACTTTATAGGATTGCCACATTTACCCTTGTGTAAAGCCTCCCCCTATATATTAATTGTCTATTGTAATTAATTAAAAAAACAAAGAAAATATAATTTGTTTACGTATAAATACCATGTTTTAATTTTTTGGTTATTAATTAAAATGACGAAATGTTTACTGAAGTGGATTTTAGAGTAGTTTTTTGAATTATCATATAATTAACTGATGTTAAAGTAAAACAAAATAAAATAATAAAATAATAAAAAAGAAACTAATAAAGATCAACCTTTTCATCTCTTATCCAGAATCCGGAGGCCTGTGTACATGTACCCCAGGAAATTAAAAGACATGGATACCCGGTTGACGGCTTAAGGGGAGAGGGAGGGAGCCGACAGGCGATGCGGTGGTGGGTTTTTTCCGAATATTCAGCTACCATTTTCTTTTTCTTTTTCTTTTTTGTGTTTTTTTTTAATTTGTTTCAAAGAAGGGTAGAATAGTACTTACAAACGAAAAAATGTAGAACCAACTGCAAATTTGCCGCGTGTGCTACACCATTGGGCTTGAGGGAGTTTTTGGCCTTTACCAAATCACACAAGGGGTTTTTGCCAATAAAAATAATATAGGGAGCATTTTGCTAATTCGAGATAACACAGAGTAAATTTTTGCATTTTACTCTATAAATTATGTCTATCTAAAAGATCAAATCAAAAGTAAAGGAGATTATTCAATTAGTTTTACTAATTAGTCATCTAACGTCCTTGGTCAAATATGAAGTTTTCCACGAATATTAACTATTTTTTGCACAGTTGCACTGTCCGAACTTCGAGATGCTTAGGTTGAATCATAAATTATTTATGACGATAAAAGGACGTTGACTTTTGATTATTGATACATCTAGTCACAGATCTCCTACGAACATGTCGGACATTTAACGCGGCTTAAATAAGGTAGTTCAGACTTCAAAGATGGAAATAGTAGGCCCCTCTGAAATATAATAATCAGTCGTTTTGCATGGAATAAAGGAACGATCTTATGAGTCTATAGTAAAAATTAAAAGTACTTCCTGATGAAAAAGGAAAATATTTTTACTTTTTATCACAAAAGAGTTATACAATGAAATGATTGCGACTTAACCCCCCGGTATATGATATGATATATGATGGTGATGACAAAATACAAACACGGTTAATTAACATAAGGTTAACGATAAAGACAACTTGCACTCTGAATGTCGCATGCATGGATTCCTAACCCTTTTAATTAACAAAAGCATTTCTGTACATAACGTACGTGCACTAGTAAAATAAACAAAGAAGGTGGCAATAAAATAGTTTGGTGCACTTATCAAGAAGTTTATATATATATAATATAATATCATATATATATATATACAGAGAGAGAGAGAGAGAGAGAGAGAGAGAGAGAGAGAGAGAATTGCAGTATGTTTCCGTATAAAAAGATGTCACTTTTTGCAAGCATATAAAAAGATGAAAAAACTTTAAAGCACATCACCTAGGAAAGGAAAGGAAATGTAAATGCAGTAAACTTAGCCCATAATATCATCATAAAATAACATGAAATGCTAGCCCCATGCTTTAATTAATAGGCTATACACTTATATTACCTACCGAATGAAACAACATTTACTCGATTGAAATGATGAATGCATGGATCCCCGGTTCTATAAATTGCAAATAGTAAATTAACTAAGAGAAAGAGTTGAAAAACTTTACCAACTGTAGACGATCGAAAAGTGGTCCATCCATCGACCACACTCCGGTTCCCCTTGATCAATGTTTTCCCAATCCCATCTCCCAATAACATTATATTTGGTTTCTTTCTTTCCACTTCAATGTATTCATAATATGCCCCCGTTTTAATGTAGATCACAAACCTCGTGTCGCTATTGTTTGGAGCTATGTTCAACGCCTCGTTAATCGTCGTGAAGTTTCCACTTCCGTCCTGCGCCACTATCAAATCAAATCTCGTTTCGTTGACCGGTAATTGCAAAAGTCTCCTCTCATTCTTCTTCAGCCACGTAGGATAGCCGTCTCTCGTCCGAGGATGAAACGATGACTTGTTGCTCTTCCTCTTCAACTTCTTCACCATTGCAAGCGCATTGCTGAAGTGTTTAGAGATTTTCTTCAACCTACCTATAAGAAAACATATTTAAATAAGTTTTTTAATTAGGAGTGTACTAATTTATAGATCAAACTATGATATAATTCAATAGGGGCCGTTTGGTGGGACCAATTACACTTTATCGTGGATCAAAATTTGCATAAGGTTTCCTAAAAAGTACCAAAACAAATTCATTTTTATCCAAAAACCGCATCAAACCATACAAACATTTTCTGTGTTAATTGTTGTAGCGTTAAAAATTCTAAATCTTTAAAATAAAGACAAGAAAATTAAGTACAAATAATTTTTATTTATTCAAATAAATATGGGGTTACAATCTCTAGTAATCCTCTGATTCTTTTCGAATTATGAAACTTGGTTGACTTGACGGCGGAATTGACTTTGATCGCTTCCACGTGATTTAAGTTGAACGTTAATCCAAGGGCTTTGAGCTTGATCTTGAATTAACAATTTGACTTGATCTTCGCGACGAACAATTTGATCTTCGTCTTGACTTGTTGAACGACAATCTTCTTTGAAGAATCTTGATCTTCAAAATACTTGGATGCTTGACAAACGTTGATGCGAGGGCTTGGCAGCTTGATCTCGGATCGAACAGACTTTTGACTTTGAATTTGGTTTGAAGATTGTTGAAGAACGATATGATCTTCGTCTTCAGTTCTTCGGATATGTGGACTTTGATCTTCTTTGAAAGGGACTTGATCTTCAATAACAGTTTGTCGAGGGCTTTGCAGCTTGTTCTCGAATCAAACGGACTTTTGACTTTGAATTTGGCTTGAAGATTGTTGAAGAACGATATGATCTTCGTCTTCAGTTCTTCGGATATGTGGACTTTGATCTTCTTTGAAAGGGGCTTGATCTTCAATAACAGTTTGTCGAGGGCCTTGCAGCTTGTTCTCGAATCAAACGGACTTTCTTGCTTGAAGATTGTCGGAGAACGATATGAACTTGACTTGAATTTGTTGAATTTGTTGAAGCTCGATCTTCCTTGGTAGAAGTGCGATCTTCAAAAACAGTTATTTGATGGACTTGGAGCTTGACGCTGGATCAAATGGAGGTTTTCGCGAAGAACGCCTTGAATCCCGCGAAGAACGCTTGAAGATGGATGAACTTGGTGGAGCGAAAAACTTGGAGCTTTTCCCTCTTCAACTTGTGAATATTTGTGTGTCTTTTTCTTTATGAGAGGACCTCTATTTATAGTTGTGAAAACCTAGAGCTCCTTGCTTGTGATTGGTCGGTTTTATTTCAAGATAAGCATGGATTTAATTTAGCTTGCTTATCAAGAAATACATCATATTTCCACATGTAATGATATGATTGGTTGAAATGCTCCATCTTTTCCACGTGGCTTTATTTGATTTGTTGAATCACCTCATCATTTTTCCATGTGGCTTTATTTGGTTGGTTGCAATTCTCCATCTTTTCCATGTGGCTTTATTTGATTGGCCAATCAAATAGATATTAGAAAATCAATTAATTAACCTATTAATAATTGGAATTTAATTTAGTAAAATTCCAAATTAAAAATAGAAATAATCAATTTAATTTCTAAAAATTTAATTTGACACTTGTCAATATTTAATTGGAGTAGACAAAATTTATTTGTCTACAAATGCCCCCTTGCGACTTGTCACGAATAGCATTGTAAAAATGCGTCTTTGAAGTGAATATGTCGCAACGTATATATTTTTATGTCATCAATGAGATTGATGGAAAATTGTGTACTGCACTTTAATAACCAAAACTTTCGTGGGCCTTGTGACAATTTCTTTAGGGGCTACAATGAAATTTAGGCATCAGCACCCTTTCCAATTGCCAACACACGTGAGGTTACTTCACATTTTTTTCTCTCTCTTCTTTCAACTTGGTGGTCCATGTAGACCAAGCACATGAGATAATTCTTCAAGTCTCCTTCTTCTAATCAAACTTGCTGATCCAACGAAACACAGCTCTTTTCTTTAATCAATTCTGAACTCATTGGAATTTTACATAAAGCAGGACTTCTCAAAGAATATGTATATAAAGAATCAGCTCACAATTTTCTGTTTACCAAAATCATTGGAGTTTTCATCTTTCTTTCTCTCTTTTTTTTTTCTTTTGCTTGCTGAATTCTTCTCCTTTTTCCTTTTGTGCAGCAATTTTTATCGGAAGGAAATTCTTGTCGACTACTCTTCTTTAATTTAGTTCTGCACGCAAAGGAATACTGTATGATCAGAAGGAACTGGATTGTGAGCAAAATCCTTCATACATGGCAGTGGGAACTCTAAAATCTCTTATTTCCTTTTCTTGGGTCGCGAACAGAAGGAAATTTCCAACTTCGCTTGTAAGTTTCGCCTATAACAGTAGAACCGAGGCGTGTGTATCCTTCACTTCACAAAAAAAGTTTTCTTCACTTCTGCCAAATCCTTAATTCTTCAGCAATTTCCTCTTTTAAATACTGCGAATCCTGCCCCAACAATTTTGTCTTTCAGTTTTGCACTTTGTGTATTTGCTTGGAAGCTAACGGTGCTGCAGTAGGGACTCCGAAATCTGATTTCTTTTCTCCTTTTTTTCCCTCTTTGTTCGCAACAGTTTTTTTGAAACTTGAGAAGGAAGAAATCACCTTCATTGTGACCGAAGAACCGAGACATTCACCAGTAATTCATTCTTCGGTTCGACGGCAACTCGTAACTCGTAAGCTTCGATCCAAGATTTAGATTCAGTCTGCTGTTCACTCTATAGAGATCTCAACTTCGATTTTGAAGAACCGCGAGAAGCAAAAACTTCGGATTTGAATTTCGTCGCGAGCTGAGTCCAAGACTTGCGCATCCGGTTTTCCCTTTATTTTGCTGTCGTGCGTCGCTGTTGTTGTTGTTTTCCTTTGCCAACTGTTGATCACTAATTTTCTTCCTCTTTTTTTTTTGTTGCAGGTCGCAGGGTGTTGGATTCAAAAGAGGAATTGACCACACAATTGCAAAAAAAAACACAAGTTTCTCGTATTATTATTTCTCGCCCCTTTTCTTTTCCTCTTTTTTTCTTTGGATGCCCTTTTCTTTTCTCTCTTTTTTTTTCTTTTCTTTTCTTGTTAATTGCTAACTTGTCTTTCTTGTCGTTTCAGAACTGCTACAATGGTTTCATTCAAGAAGGACTCTTCCTCATCCGACGCGAAGAATTTGGTCATCATTGACGATGACAACCGATCAACTAGGCGAGACACAATCTTGAAGGTGGGCACTCCGATTGATGGATACTATGCGAGTCTGTGGCCACCATTGACGAACAACGGTCAATTGAAGGAGTGGACTGAACAATATCCCCGGTCTTCAAGTAGATCCTCCCGACTGTTGGTGCTCCGTGCCGCGCATCACCAACCATCAACTGACTACCCGCCTCTTTCAACTTTGGGACGACGTATCATGCAAGGCGACGCCGCATGGACAAAGGCATCTCTTCACATTCCTGGCGAGGTTCGCTTCTTTCCTGGATACTGGGAGTGGACTGAAGACATCCTTGTTCTGTGCTAGAGTAAACGACCTCCACAAAGATACATGGCAACCATTGCGTTCATATTCACATACATTGCAACTTTGAGACTGGGGAAGCTTAATGCGCGTAGTATTCCTTGACAAATTCCGGATCTCTTGCAAGCAAAGGAAGAGCACACTCCAACCTTAATCGACACAACCTCATAGCTTGAAGGAGAAAACATTCTTTTCACCACTCGACATCAAAGAAACCTTGAAGGATGAGACATTCATTCGACGACTCGGCATCAAAGAAGCCTTAAAGGAGACATTCTTTTCACGACTCGGCATCAAAGAAACCTTGAATGAGACATCATCTTCAAGACTTGGCTTCAAAAGGCATCCGAAAGGAAGACTTGGCATCAAAGACATTCATCAGGAGTCGACTTAGCATCAAAGACATTCAACAGAAGTGGACTTGTCTTCACAACCCTACATCAAAGACACCTTGACAAGAGCGGACATTATTGACCTTACATCGAAGACTGCTTGAACGAGGAGACATCCTTTTCACGACTCGGCCTCAAAGACACATTGAAGGAGCGCATTGTTTTCACGACTTGGTTGCGAACTCATGCTCACGTGTTCTTCTTGTTGCACTCCACCCCGATTTTCCAAGGGCCTAGCCGATATGGGAGTGGTCAAACGACGTACTTGTCAAATTACGTTCCATCTTCTTAAAGGACTTCTCTAGTTAAACATGCATGGCATATCCTTTTTGTGATTGGAATGGTAGTTTGGAGGTATCGACTTTGATCTAACAACACAAAAGTCTCTAGTCAATGATCAAGTGAGCTTGGAGAACGATTGCAGCTATCCTCTTGGAGCAAATCGATTGAAGATTGGAACCAAGGCATACATTAAAGCATCCGATTTGAAGTTTGCAGTGTCAACTCAAGAATCACTCAAAAGCTTGGAGCATGACTTCAAGGTCAACATTCGAAGCATTGACGTTCTTTATCTCCTACTCGAAGGAAGCTTTACTCGTCTTATCAGCACATCATACCTCAAGGAGTTTCATATAACGTTTTCAACTCAAGATAACTTGGTAAAAGGATATGACTGAACTCAGAATTTCTAAGCTGCCTACGTATCCAACAAAGGAATCAAGTCACAACGTAGTTCAAAGCATATCAAATTTGATTTAGAGATGGTGCAATTTATACTCATGCAAACCAGGAGTAACGTGCAGTTTAGACTCGTGCGTCATGGAGCAATTGACTTGAAAACTTGAAGACTTGGACACTTGAAGAGCATGCAGACCCTTTTGCTCGTGCCTAGGAGGACTTGAAGACTTGAAGGATTTGCAGACCTTTGACGTGTCTAGAAGACTTGCGCATTTGGTTTGAAGACTTGAAGGATTTGTAGACCTTTTGGCTCGTGTCTAGGAGACTTGAAGACTTGAAGGATTTGCAGACCTTTTGGTTCGTGTCTAGGAGGACTTGAAGATTTGAAGGATTTGCTTGAAGACTTGGATTTGAAGGATTTGCAGACCTTTTGGCTCGTGTTTAGGAGGACTTGAAGATTTGAAGGATTTGCTTGAAGACTTGGATTTGAAGGATTTGCAGACCTTTTGGCTCGTGTCTAGGAGACTTGAAGACTTGGATATTAATTTGAAGACTTGAATGTTTACTTTAAGTTCACATATGTAAACAGTTTATACTCGTGTTAAGAAGAATGTTGATAGTTTATACTCTTATCAAGGAGTACATGATTTGACACTTAATTTGAAGATTTTAGATAGTTTAAGCTCGTATCAAGGAGCATGTTGGTTGTAATGAAATTTGATGTCGCGCCCTCTTCATCGTCGGTGTCATCCGTATCATCACTTTCAGTATCAGGGACACTAATTGAGTTTTCTTCTTTAGTAGAGTTCATGCTTGTTTCAATGTCATGCGCACGCGTCGCCAACTCTTCAAATGTTCTTGGTTTGATTCCTTGAAGTATGTATGCGAGACCCCATTCCATCCCTTGGATGCAAATCTCTATGGCTGAAGTTTCAGACAATTTCTCTTTGCAGCTTAAGGATAGATTTCTCCATCTATTGACGTACTCAATCACTGGCTCATCTTCTTGTTGACGTGAATTCGCAAGCTCTATCATGCTCACAGTGCGTCGAGTGCTATAAAAGCGATTGAAGAATGCACTTTGTAGATCTTTCCAGTTGTCAATGGAGTTTGGCTCAAGATTAATATACCAATCAAAAGCGACGTCTTCTAAGGATCGAACAAATTGCTTGACTAGAAGATCTCCATCAGTTCCGGCGCTACTGAATGTTTCGACAAAGTGAGCAACATGTTGTCTTGGATCTCCCTTTCCATCGAATCTTTGAAACTTTGGAGGTTGATAACTTTGAGGCATTTGCAATTTCTCTATTCTTTGAGTATAAGGCTTCATGTAAGGTTTGAAAGTCTTGTGTTGGGCTACATGTTCCTTTGCAACTTCCTTGATGAACTTCTTCAATTGATTGGCAGAGACAAGGCCTTGTGAGGAAACTTGAATTTGCTGGCTTGAGGACTTAGAGTATTCTCCAACTTCCGCATCTTGAATGATTTCTTCAGAAGGCTTTGTGTGCGCCATGATGCCTTGCTCTTCCTTCCTTGTGAAATTTGACTTTTGGAAAAGAGAAGTGACTTGGACTCCATCGAATTCTTGAGCTTCAACTCCATGAATAGCCTTTACATATGTCATGCCTTGACCATCACTTTTTACATCTTCCTGTTCGTTGGGATGAGTTGCAACTTCGATTACGTCGCTTGAAGGTTTGATGCATCCTTGAACTTTGACTTTGTCAATGAGTTCTTCAATGTTGTGATTTCCTTCTTGGATCTCTAGCTTTTGGAGAAGACAATTCAAGCGCTCTTCACGTCTATGCACTTGTATTGTGAAGCTCTCAATAGCTCTCGCCAGCGCAGCAACTCGCTCCTCCATTGAAGATGCTTGACTCTTTTCCTTAGCTTCGTGTCTTGCCCCCGATGCGAGTGTAGCTTTCATCATCGATTGAGAAGAGCCTCCGCTTGTTGCCCCCATTGACTTGTCCATTGTTGAGCAACGTTGACTTCTTGTGACTTCAAACTTGTAGACTTGCTAGAAAAGAGATGAGAGGTAGAGGTAGTCCCACCGGGCGTGCCAAAATTTGTAGCGTTAAAAATTCTAAATCTTTAAAATAAAGACAAGAAAATTAAGTACAAATAATTTTTATTTATTCAAATAAATATGGGGTTACAATCTCTAGTAATCCTCTGATTCTTTTCGAATTATGAAACTTGGTTGACTTGACGGCGGAATTGACTTTGATCGCTTCCACGTGATTTAAGTTGAACGTTAATCCAAGGGCTTTGAGCTTGATCTTGAATTAACAATTTGACTTGATCTTCGCGACGAACAATTTGATCTTCGTCTTGACTTGTTGAACGACAATCTTCTTTGAAGAATCTTGATCTTCAAAATACTTGGATGCTTGACAAACGTTGATGCGAGGGCTTGGCAGCTTGATCTCGGATCGAACAGACTTTTGACTTTGAATTTGGTTTGAAGATTGTTGAAGAACGATATGATCTTCGTCTTCAGTTCTTCGGATATGTGGACTTTGATCTTCTTTGAAAGGGACTTGATCTTCAATAACAGTTTGTCGAGGGCTTTGCAGCTTGTTCTCGAATCAAACGGACTTTTGACTTTGAATTTGGCTTGAAGATTGTTGAAGAACGATATGATCTTCGTCTTCAGTTCTTCGGATATGTGGACTTTGATCTTCTTTGAAAGGGGCTTGATCTTCAATAACAGTTTGTCGAGGGCCTTGCAGCTTGTTCTCGAATCAAACGGACTTTCTTGCTTGAAGATTGTCGGAGAACGATATGAACTTGACTTGAATTTGTTGAATTTGTTGAAGCTCGATCTTCCTTGGTAGAAGTGCGATCTTCAAAAACAGTTATTTGATGGACTTGGAGCTTGACGCTGGATCAAATGGAGGTTTTCGCGAAGAACGCCTTGAATCCCGCGAAGAACGCTTGAAGATGGATGAACTTGGTGGAGCGAAAAACTTGGAGCTTTTCCCTCTTCAACTTGTGAATATTTGTGTGTCTTTTTCTTTATGAGAGGACCTCTATTTATAGTTGTGAAAACCTAGAGCTCCTTGCTTGTGATTGGTCGGTTTTATTTCAAGATAAGCATGGATTTAATTTAGCTTGCTTATCAAGAAATACATCATATTTCCACATGTAATGATATGATTGGTTGAAATGCTCCATCTTTTCCACGTGGCTTTATTTGATTTGTTGAATCACCTCATCATTTTTCCATGTGGCTTTATTTGGTTGGTTGCAATTCTCCATCTTTTCCATGTGGCTTTATTTGATTGGCCAATCAAATAGATATTAGAAAATCAATTAATTAACCTATTAATAATTGGAATTTAATTTAGTAAAATTCCAAATTAAAAATAGAAATAGTCAATTTAATTTCTAAAAATTTAATTTGACACTTGTCAATATTTAATTGGAGTAGACAAAATTTATTTGTCTACAATTGTAACTACAATTTTTACAAGCTTTCGATATAAGAATTGCAAAAGTTAATATTTAAATGACCGAAACATACTTCAAAATCAATATTTTAATCCAATATTTGGATCAGAAAATTAAACGTAATTTAGTAAGTTCATTGAAATTGAACTTATTATTAAGTTTATCGTAGTAGTATTGTTTTAATTAATTTTCCAAATAAAATAAATTTAAATTTAGTTTGTAAGAGTTTTAAGAATACCTTGGATGAATTGATGAGTAGTGTTCTGGCTGTGGGCGAATCCTTCGAGACACGTGTCCTGGTTCGTCATTGCGCCGCTAAGTAACGTCTGAAGGTCGTCGTAGTAACTCTCCGGCGAGTTTCCGGCGGATAAATCGGAAAGAACCTTATTTAATTCGGCCACCGTGTCGGAGAAGAGCACCAAACAGTCGTCGAGTGCTCGAAGCTCTAACGCGTCAAGTCTTTTAACGTACTTGCGACGGAGGCTGCTGCAGTTGGAAGCGGATTCTCTCACTTGCTTCATTGTCACGTTCACGGTGGCGGATATGATCTCCGGCAGCGTTTTCCGGCGGAGTTGAGGAAATGCGGCCACGGTGGAGACGCATAGGTCGGGGTACAGTGTACCTTGGCATGTCGACTCGGCGATTTGGACGTGCGAGTAAATGTGAAGTTTTTTGGGGGTGTTTGTGGGGTGAGAATTGAAGAGGAGGAGTGTGAGTAGAACTAGAGCTGAGAAAGGGAGGAGATTCAGCAGAAGCTTTGACATTTTTTGGAGGTGTGGAGAAAGAAGAAGAGGAAAGAGACATAACATGGGAATGGGTGTTTGTTTATATATTATATGTTTCCATGATTTTTCGTATTGAAATTTAATTTGCACTTATTAGATCTCAAATGAAAATCAAATAATGAATTGCATAATGCATGGTGGAGACTCAATTATTTATTTAGTACTAGTGTTACTTATTTCATTATTAACCAATATTATTGACTTCTCATCATCTTCTTTTTTTTTAATAATATATAAATAAATTTGTATCTGTGCCTGTCAAGTCACATGAATTGTAACAGCTTTGCCGCGTCCAAGGAGACTAATTATTTATATTTTCAATGATAGTGCATAAAATACTCTCATTTCCAAGTTTATTCGGGCAATACCGTAAGTGGGTTAAAAATGATCAATTGTTAAAACTCAAAACCTAATAACATGTTTCCGACGGTAAAATTGCATAGTATTTTGGTCTTATTTTGTCCGGGTTACAATACACATGTAACTATTATAATGGAGCCTGATAGATGTCAAAATAATGTTAATCTAATATCTATCGAACTAGCTTGATTCGAAAAACTTAATAAAAGCTGACTAGGCGAGGTAGATCGAATCACTGAGATTCGATCGATTGAGTGTTGAATCGTTCATGTTCGAAGTAACGTGTGTCGAATCAGGTGAATATCGAATCGTGTAGCTTCGATACTATGTATTACGAATTGGTCTATATGAAATTAAGAAGCTTCGATATAGTGATGGATGAACTATTGTCTATCGAATCGGGAAGCTTCGATCGAATTAAGATCGAATAGCTGTGTATCAAATCATGACACTTCGATATTGAGTAGACGTGATATAGCCTTGAACGCGTCCTAATTATGCCCGAGGAAGGGGTATTTATAGACCCCGTCCCGTGGGTCCCAGTGGCAGTTGGGGAATGAATATCGAATCGAGCTGATTCGATCTACCTCTTGGATCGAATCCTGCGCATTCGACATTCATTTAAGGTCGAATTCCTCTTGTTCGATACTCAATTTTATGGGCCTCTCTCTTGTGGGCTGGCCCATTATATTTATTGGGCATTTCCTAAAATACCCCCATCATATAGTCCTCTAAAATTAATTGGGAGTCGGTCTTGTCCAAAGAACGGGTGCCAAACTCTAAAAGTGCGCTAATTTGGCCGCCAAGTATTTGCTTTGCGTTTGATAGTTGAAATCCATGCCCCCTATTGGGAACCATGATTCGAAGAACATGGGTCCCGAATAATTATCTTAGATCCTTCGCTTCGATCCTTAGAACGCAATCTCGAATCTGACTTATAGACAACGTCGAATGCTATGGGTTCGATTTTGCAGCTATTCTAACATACATGCATTATGTACTTTGTTTTTTTGGTGTAGTGTGCTTTTCTGAGTTTTTTGATCGTAGTGTATGTTTTTTAGTTTTGTTTTTTCTTTTTCATAGTGTGTGTGTGTTTTTTGACGTAATGAGTATTTTAAGTATATTGTATGTTTTTTTTCTTCTTAAAAGGTGATAATGAGTTTCGCACATCACTCATTGGTAATCCATTTAATAGTGGGTCATAAATAATTGACTTGTTTTTATTTATAAATGAATCAAAACTCTTTTAATTTTAGTGTTTGGGTGGATTAATGGTTGGGGGTATAAAACTATCAACTTTGTGATTGCATGTTGCACGTAAAGCATATTGTAATGTTGGTTGGGGTGCATGCATTGATACGAGGTGCTCGGTAACAGCGTATTGCTTATTCATTGAGAATGCACTGGTATTCGAAATTGAAGAAGCTATAAACGGTGCCAAGATCTTCAGCTAAAGAAAAATATTGAGCTATGACAACAACCATTTGTTAGATTGTTTGGATGATGAAATTGTTAAAGGATCTTGGCTATGCACTACAAGAAAACTTCACAATGGAGACGGAATAATGGGAACGAACTGTGGTTGCCATGTGTTTGGCAGTCAATGGGAACGAAATTCTCGTTCCCATTGCTATTAAACGGTTAATTAAATAAATCAAATTAAAATTAGAACAATGGGAACCAAATGCTTGGTTCCTACTAAGCCGTAGTCCCCAATAGTGGCACGTCAACTCAATGGGAACCAAGTTGTTGGTTCCCATTGATTTTTAAAAAAAAAAAAAGAATTACGTTTAATAACCCTAGTCAACTCCAAAAGGTTCACTTCTGCTTTCCCCAATTCGCACGCACACACAGTACACACACTAAACACACAACGGGTTTTACACCTAATTCACCAAATTCGGCCGAATCAGCCGTTTATTCCTCAAATTAAATCAAGGTTTGTAATCTCCATTCCATAACCTTCAATTTGATAGTGAAATTTTCAATTTTTGTTGGTTTTTTCTTTCGGATGGTATGATCTAGTCGTAATTGTAGATTATGTCTTGAGTTTGATGTTGTTAATTGTCTTAGGTTTGTTAATTCAGTAGTGTTTGATGTTGCATGTTGTTATTTCTAGTTTTAACTTTGATTATGTGTGTGGATGATGATTTCTACTGTAATTGTCATGCTCTGTGTAATTCTTAATGATTATGCGTGTGAATGATGAAATTGTTGTAGTGGAACTTGTTGCATGTTTGTTGTATCTGCTGTAAAGGAAGGAAAAGTTGTCTTGTTTCTCTCTTGGATGCAATTTGATTATGCAATAATTGTTATAGGGAGAATTAGGGATTAGTTTAAGGGGTTTTAAATTGTCTCAAATTGTTTTACCAGCTGCTTGATGCATGTTTGTTCACAAAGCCCAAGTCAAGCATGTGGTTTTAGTGTTAAGATTGTGAATCTGACTTGAAATCTGGTTTTAGTGTTAAGATTGGGATTAGGGATTCTTGAAATGTTAATTTGCAGCTAGTAATTTAAGTATTTTGTTTGATATCCAATTATGTTTCTTCTAAAACATTTATGATATGTTGAACTATGAAGTTGTTTGTGATAGTTGTTTAGGTTTAAAATTATTAGTGGATGGTGTTTGAAAGAAAGATGGTAATTTCCACCAAGTGATATTATGATGTTTGAATGAAATATGGTAATTTGGACATGGTTGTTGTTATGTACTTAGAAAAAATAATTAGGATCATTTTGGTTATCCTGTCACAGTTGGAGAAAATTAATGTTGTTTGCTTAGATTTATCAGTGAGTATAGTGTATACAATCCGAAGGATAGGTTTTTGTTAATATGCCAAGCTTAGTGAAATACATTCTGTGTTTATTAAAGTTCATTGCTTGAATCTAGGAAAGTGTGTAATTACAAGTATAAATCATTATCAAATAATAGAAATACATGATGTTTTGAGTAGATACTTGTTTGATATTTTGATAGTTAGATTAATTATATAAGTGGAGCTTTCATGTTTTATATCTTCTACTTATTGAATATCAGTTTTTAACATTACATTGTTTATGTCTTCAGATGACAAATAAACGAAGGAAGGGCAAGGAACCGGTGACGGAAGTAGTTACTAAAATACGTACTTCTCGTCGTCTTGCATATCGCGGCATCCCTCGTGATACTACGCCTCCTCCACCTCCACCTCCTCCACCTCCTCCAGCAACTGATCCTCCAGTTCAGCCTACCCGAGCAACTACCCGAACACCTACCCGAGCGACTACCCGAACACCTACCCGAGCGACTACCCGAACGCCTACCCGAGCGACTACCCGAGAGCCAACCCGAGCGACTACCCGAGCAACAGTTGCATCGCCAGTAGAACCTACCCCATCGACTGCACCGCCAGTAGAACCTTCTCGAACGCCTGATCCGTCAGTAGATGCTACCGCATCGACAGAACTACCAGTAGAGCCTGCCCCACCGACTGATCCGCCAGTACAGGCCGCCCCGCCAACTGATCTGCCAGTAGAGGTTGCCACAACGACTGATTCGCCAGTAGAGGCTGCCCCAACGACGCCGCTTGAGTCTTCTGGAGTGGCAGATGATGTGACTGCTGATCCCGGGGACAGTAACGTCCCCGCATTGACTATCTTGGATAATCCTTGGGATTTGGTCGGCCCCATTCCTATCGGTTCTTTGCCACGCCCTACTCACTCACCGCGGGGATCGGCCTCGAATTTGACACATATCCAGAACCCTTTCCCTCATCCTGCTGGTAGGAGTATGTCTTTTCGAGGGTCACAGTCGGCCTCCGCTAGTGTTTCTGGGTTGGCCGCTTCCACAAGCTCTGCTGGACCGTCAACAAGTTGTCAGTATGAGCTGTCCGATTGTTCCGATTCATCTGATTCATCCTCGGGGTCTAGCACTGATGAGGATGGCAGTCATATCTCAGAGAGTGACGTCGATAGTGACAGTGGGAAAGCAGGTCATGGTCCCTCTCGAGGACTTCTGCCGACACAAAAAATGGAGGAGCGGGAGCTGATTACTATCGATCCAGATACAGGTTCATGGTTAGACAGTCATATGATAACGACGACTATTGGTGCTATTCTAAAGAGGACCTTGAGGAAGCCATACACAACCTACAAGGACTGGAAGCCAAAACATAGGAAGCTTGCACGGGATGAGTTTAGGGTAAGAATGATGTTATTTTATTAGATTAATTATTCAATTACATACTTTTCAGTTCTTTTATCAAATTCTTTACTAACATCATTTTAACAATGTGTGTTTTTCACTCGATGCAGAGAACGTTTCGGACGAAGACTGCATCTGGGAATTGTATGAAGCAGCAGCTCCTGATCGGTTTAAGAGCGCTATGAGCAAGATCAAGTCCATATGCCTTCAAGTGGAAGAAGATCCTACAAAGAAGAAGAATCATAAAATTTGGATCCCTAAGGCGATGCGCCGTAAATATATGAGATTCTGGAAAAGCGACAAGCATGTGGAACGATCAAACCGAGCGAGGGACAATCGGAAAAAAGGGAAGGAAATAACTTGGTACGGTGGAAGTCTGACTCAAGACGAGTGGGCCAGACGCGAGGTAATCATTAAACTACTTAATAATTACAAAATATAATGTTCATTTAATATGTGTTTATCAAGGCTTATATTAACTTATTGATTGTCTTATGTTATAGTCGATAAAATTGGGCATTCTTGTCGTTAAGATCCCCCTGCCATGGCTGTATAAGTTGAAGAGGCAAAAGACGAACCAAGATGGATCGGCAGGTGACTGAGTACATCCCGATGCGGAGGCAGCATATGTAAGTCTAACAATGCCTGCTACTTTGTTGTGTACTTTGAAATCTAACAATCTCAAGTTTTATTTAATATATTAATTTCATTGTAGCTTAACATTTCACAGAATTAGATAAGTTACATGTGTTATTATTGATATAGAAGTTTTCACTCTAATATTGATCTATAATTTATTATTCCATTCACATGTCAGTTTTTTCAGTATTAAGTAATATATTCCCTTTAAATTCAACATCATCAGCTATTGATTGCTATCGAAAATTGTTAGGAAATGTTTCTGAAATAGAAAGGCAGATTGTAATCCTTATCATGTATTTCTTTTTAATTACACACAACCGATTTACGAAACGAAACATTGATCTATTAATTTAAGTTCTTGATTTTTGTTTGGTATTTAATAAATTTGTATTTGCTCTTGTCACAGTATGAGGCTCTTGAAAGGTGGCATGACAGATATGGTCATGACACCAGAAAGTGGCCAGCTTGGGATTTACGCACTTGGATCAAAGTGGTCGGGAAGAAAAGGAGGAGGGTTGCTGGATTTTCAAAGCATGCAAGTCTGAAAGCCATAGGGTTGAAGGGTTACGGGTCCAGTTCCGAAGCTGGATTACTTGGAGGATCTGGCAGCATTGCCGAGGAGTTGTCGGCACAGTTTCGGGCACACCAGGAGCATCTTCGAGTGTACGAGAACGCAATGAGAGACACCCTACTGAAGATAACACAACAGTTTGGGTGTCCAATGCCAGATTTGCCACAGTTCCCTATCACACCAGTGGTTGCCTCGACGCAGTTTGCTGGCCCGACCACTTCCCCATTGCCCAGGCCTACCGTGCCGACTCCTCCTTCGGGTGATTCCACAGTGCAACCTATAGGCGGCCCGCAAACTGCAGGGGGAGGTCATTGTGGTCAAGCTACCCAGCCAATGACTGGTCCTACTGGTGGTGTTTACAGGCTATATATGACTCGTTTGACATCGCAGTTGCATCAGTCGGGCATGAACGGTGGATTCCAGGAGGGTATGGGCACATTTCAGGGGTCGCAGCAGTTGCAAGGTGGTTTTGGGGGGTCTACGCAGCAAGGGATGTGCGGTTTTCCGATGCCTCAGCAAGGGATGGGTGGGATACAAGGCTCTGGACAAGGGATCGGTAGTTTCCAGGGATACCAACATCAAGGGATGGGAGGATACCAGGGGTGGAATGGTTACCAGGGCTCCCAACAGCCAATGGGTGGATTACAAGGGATGTTGACTCCGTTTCAGCCGTCTGGATTGCACGGACAGCAGGGCATGCACCAGAATTCACAACATGGAGGGATGCCATCTGGACTGAATGGACAGCAAGGGATGCAGCAAGGTACGCAGGGCGTCAGAGTCCAGCTGAGTGGATCGCAGAATGTGGCGCATGGACAGTCGCAGCAGCACAGTGGATCACAAGGGACACAACAATCTGAACAGAGAGATAATGAATTTTCTGACTTCTTTGGTTGAGAGCCCTTGAATCCTTTGTTTATCCAGTTTAGTTTGGTTGCTTGAACAAGTTTATTTTGAACATTATGAATATTGTGTATTATTATTTCGTTTGTGTTGTGGGATTTGTTGAGACAGCTTTGAGCTTTTGAACAATATGGATATTGTGTTTTGGATGATGTTGGATTTTAATTGTTGGATGAAGTTGGATTATAAATGTTTGATTTAGTTGTTAATATTTGATTTGTGGCAATGATATTTTGTTGGATTGTGATTTGATACCGAATATTATATATGTTTATAGATTTTGTGCATTTGAGAAAGAATGGATTCCTTGTTGTTTATGGATTTGTGGTATTTTGGTTGTGGTGTTCGTTGGTGTTTAATTTTTCTTTTTTTGGCTTTAAAGAGGTGGTGTTGATTTTTACGCGATATTGTATGCGCGATGGTGTTGGATTTGTCTTCATATCTTTATATTCTAAGTCATTTTTGCATTTTGTTTTAATTTTTGTTCTGGTTTGGTTATTGCGTAACAATTCAGGAAACCAATATATTTCTTCGATAGTCCTCTCTCAATCGCATTAAACGACCATGCAAATAAAGTACTATTTTCATACTTAAATAAGAAAAACAACTAATAACCGACATACAATGTCTATTACATATTGATAAACACCTCATGCGTAATCAGGGTCGCTATCATCTTAGACAACGTCTTCTCCTTCCTCCTCATCTTCAGCGTCATCGCTGTTGCTGGACTCAGGTTCTACTTCGTCTTCATTTGCTTCCTCAAACTCGTCATCAGCTAACTGGCTCATATTGAAACCACTGAAGTCAAGAACCACCTCCACAGTTGGCACATTGGTTTCTTGAAAAACCGGAGGAATAGGAATCGATATGGACAGATTTTTCATTGAACTTGTGTCGACAATGTGTCTAGCACGAGTGTGGACAACTGCCCACGAACCTCTTCGCAATCTCGTAGACTGGCATGGGTACGGAGTGTAGTATACATGTTGGGCTTGAAGTGCTAGAATGTAGGGGTCTGCTTCTCTAGATGGAAGGCGACGTCGAGGATCTATCTCTATCAATCGATGTACCCGGTGAACATATAAACCTTGAGGCGAAATATCATACCACACACATTTAAATAGAGTTGCTCGGCACTTTGTTTCTCCCGGATAGTCTAGTTCTAAGACCTCCTGCAGCATTCCATAGTAGAAAATTTCTTCTTGTTCCCCCCACTAGCTTTGACACACACACCGCAATTCATCTTTTCCTTACCAACGGCATGCTCCTCCGTATGAAAACGAAGACCGTTAATTCTATAACCATTGTACGAATGTGCAATGTAATTCGGACCATGCCCCAACGAACGTAGACGCGAATCTCCACTGAATCGACTTGACATCACTATTTTTTTGAACCACCTAACAAATTTAGTATTGCGTTTCTGGTGAATCTGGTAATCACTCAATCCAACGCACATCAGCTCGTCAAATAACATGTTACAAAAATAATGAGGTGTTTAATATGTCAACAATTAAGTAGAGTTTTTCGCTAGTTGAAAAGTAATTAATACACAACAATAACTAATATCGTACCGTAGGTAGGGGTCCACTTCAATACAATTGAGAAGAATATACAACTCTGTCGATCGATACTCATCTCTCGATAAATGTATGTCATTAGCTTTACCAATAGTGTCTCCGGATGCCTGAAACACTGAAATTTGAAAAGCCAAATTTGGATCGGCCCTAGTCTCATTCCTGTTCAACCGATTTGCCCTAGTTTCAACATCATGCTTGAAGTAATGAGAAGTAAAGTTTGTCAGCTCTGAAGTAAGATATGCTTGAGCAATAGAGCCCTCAACACGTGCCTTGTTGCCGATAGAATTCTTAAATTCGAACATTCTCCTAAACGATGTCATAAAATAGAAACAATGAGAAACAAAATACAACAATAGTGTAACGACAATGTATATATACTGTCACTTTTGTTACCTTTCGAAGGGATACATCCATCAGTATTGCACTGGACCACCCACCTTTGCCTCCCACGGGAGATGTATAGCCAAATGCTCCATAGAGTCAAAAAAAGCGGGCGAAAAAAATTGCTCTAGCTTGCAGATCGTCTCCACAATGGTTGTCTCGAGGCGCTCCATATCAGATTTGCGAAGAACAGTAGCACACAACGATCTAAAGAAGTTACTAACTTCTACAAGTGGATCCCACACTGTATCTTCTAAGAACCCACAAAAAGCAATTGGAATAAGGCGTTGCATGAACACGTGACAATCGTGACTCTTCATCCCTGTCACCCGGAGGTGTTGCGTCTGAACACAACGGGATATGTTAGAAGAGTAACCGTCCGGAAATCTCAACTCACACAACCATTCACAAATTACCCGCTTCTGATCTTTAGTAAGACAATATTTTTCCTTCCGCTTGTAATCTCGACCATCCCGACCAGTTACCAGGAAAAGGTCACTTCGGGTTGTGTACAACCGCAAAATAGTGTTTTCAGACCCGACCCGGTCATAGAACCGGTGAGGCTACTGGGCAGCGGGTCAACAGGTCGGACCGGTTGGACCACTGGTTGAACCGGTTTGTTGACTTTAGTCAACGTTCCACAAAAATAAATATATTATGCTATTATATTAATATATTATCACAAGTTCACAACTAAGAAATTCCAACTTAAGTTTCCAAATTCAAAGTTTTACCAAGCCAAAAAAAACACAAATAACAAAGTAGCAACAAAATAAAGTACAATACATTCATCACGAGGCATCGTGATAATCCACATTCACACCAATATTTTGATAATTAGACACTCCTCCATAGGACCCATATTGTCGGAGGGTGTTATTGTCAGAATCAACGAACACTCGTTAGAAATTTACAATAGGCTGCAAAAAAACCATAGATTAGAAGTATAGAAGTTAGAACTTAGAACAAAAAAATGAAAAATCGATAAAGATTAAAAAAACAAAAAAGAGGCAACGACTTATTGGAACTGCAGCTATGGCCGAGCTGTACGAGCAGCTTCGCGGTGGAGCAGACGACGCGGCTGTGGAGCAGGTCCGGCGCGGCGGCAGTTAGTGACCTAGTTTTTTTTTCTCCTCTTTTTTTCTTTCTTATTTGTTATTTCAGTCGCAGGCAGTACAGAGGCTGAGGGAATTTTCTTTGTTTTGTTGAAAAGCTGGCATGGCAAAAGTGTAATTTTTTGTAAAAAAAAAAGGGGGTGTGATCGGTTCACTGGACCGGTCCGGGTCACCGATTTTCCGGTTCGACCGGTCCGGGTCACCGGTTCGACCGGTCCACTCTAAAAACCCGTTTTTTGGGCAGACCCGGACCAGTGAGGGCACCGGTTCCCGGTCAGACCGGTCGGACCGGCCGGTCCGGTCCGGGTCTGAAAACAATGCATTACGTCTAAATTGTGTCGGATCAAGTTACTAGACCAATACGGTAGCTCCCAAAATATGCTCTGCCGACACCAATTATGTTCCACACCAAATCCCTCGATTATTCCAAGACTTTCTCCGAATCCCAATGGTGGAAGATCACAATCGTGGGCATTCATTTGTAGCCATGTTCGTCTCTGAAATGGTGGATCATGTTCCATTTTTTCCTTGTAAAAATCAGTGACATTGAATCTCAAAGGGTGGTTATGACGAAGAAATCGTCGGTGACAATCGAAGAAAGTTGTTTTTCGACCATGTTTCAACTGAAACGATTTCGTCTTATCCATGCAATAAGGACAGGCCACCTTACCATGTGTACTCCACTGCGATAACATGCCATATGCGGGGAAATCACTGATAGTCCAAAGCAAAGAGGCACGCAGTTGAAAGGTTTCCTTTCTGAAGCTATCGTATGTTGGGACACCTACAGCCCACAACGATTTTAGCTCGTCAATCAGTGGACGAAGGAACAAATCTAGATTTTTTCCTGGACTTTTTGGCCCCGAAATAAGCAAACTAAGGAATATATATTCTTGTCTCATGCAAAGATCGGGTGGTAGATTGTACGGCGTTACGAGAACAGGCCAACACGAATATTGTGATGCGTTACCAAAGGGCGAAAATCCATCCGTGCAAAGTCCTAGCCTCACGTTTCTTGCCTCAGCGACAAAACTAGGATAGGTCCCGTCAAAGTGCTTCCAAGCTTCGCCATGTGCCGGATGAATCATTTGATCAGTATCACCTAGCCAATTTGTATGCCACGTCATATGCTCCGACGTGGTGCGAGACATGTACAATCGTTGTAGGCGTGGAGTCAACGGAAAGTACCACAACTTCTTGCGAGCAACGAGCTTTGCTTTTTTACTCGTATTCTGATTTACCTCATACCGGGGATCTCCGCATTCGGGGCATGTAGTAATAGTGCTACTTTCGGATTCCCCATAAAATAGGAAGCAATTATTAAAACATACGTCAAAAGTTTTGACCCCAAGACCCAACCTCTTCATAAATCTCTTCATCTCGTAAAGACTGTCAGGCAAAGTTTCTCGGGCAGCCTGAGGTAAGAACCTATGTTCTTGCTTAATTAGCTTGTCACAAGCAACGGTGCTAATCCTGTGCAATGTTTTAATTGCCATAAATTCGGAAACCCACTCTAATTTAGACATTTCTAAACCTTCTCCTATGGGTGTCTCAGCTGCACGCAACATTTCAAAGAATTCATCTGCTTCGGCACATGTTGGCTCATTATTTTCAACATCATTGGAATCCATGTGTTCAAATTGGCCACCAAACATATCATTTACCATGTCCCTGAGATGAACGCCGTTACTTTGTGACGACTCGCCTACATTTTTATTTTCATTTTGTGACGACTCGCCTACATTCTCATTTTCATGCCTCGAAGATACGCCCGACTCTCCATGTGCAATCCATACCATATACTGGGAAACAAATCCCCACGAGTAAAGATGTCTAATAATAACGTCCCTTGTAAATAGCCTAGCATTTGTACATTTAGAACATGGACATTTAACTTTTCTTCCCGAATAACATTGCGAGAATGCATAATTATGGAAATACTCAACACCAACCTCAAAATGCTCGGTCAAATTACCATCATCATCGAGTCTATCATACATCCAACTTCGATTGCCGTTGTTATACATATTTCAATCTAATAATAAAGATAAATAAACTATATTAAGATATATTTCATAAAATCCTACAAAACAATAACAACAACTAGTGAAATAATAGCAAAATAAGTTAGAAACTAAACATACCTTGTAAAGACGTTTCTATTCACGAATTGAGCATTCAAGAGTGAAATGAAAAAAGAAACCAAAAGAAGAGCTTTCAATACGTTATAATTTATTAGAGGAAGAATGGCAACACTATATGAAGAACTTACTCACTGCCAATTTTCGTATCCATTAGCAATGGGAACCATATTTTTGGTTCCCATTGCTTCAAATTGGACCAGATTTGTGGCTGAAGCAATACCATACGAAATTTGTGGCTCACACTCTTCTCAAAATTGTGTGGATCACCTTTAGGATAAGATTAATTATTTTTATTCCCTTTAATAATAATGTTGGTCAATTGTAGAATTTTGGTTTTGTTTCTCTTATTTGGATATATTCAAAAGGGGAAATGTAATTACACTAATATTCCAAATCAACTCCAAATATTTTTATTTTTTTTAAATACCATTACTTTCAAAACACTAACTAGGAAAGTCTCGTCCATATCAATGTGGCAAAATACGGTAAATAAACGTTTGGGGAAGAAAATAAAAATATGAAAAAGTTAAAAAACATCTCCGAATTCCAGTTTTTTTCACCGATGCATTCAAAATGCTAAGTAGGTGTGTCGTTTCAAATCTCGTCCAAATCGGAGTAACGAAATATGGTAAATAAAATTTGGGGAAGAAAATATAAATATGGAAAAGTTAAAAAACATCTCTGAATTCCATTTTTTTTCACCGGTGCATTCAAAACGCTAAGTAGGTGTGTCGTTTCAAGTCTCGTCCAAATCGGAGTAACGAAATACGGTAAATAAAATTTGGGGAAGAAAATATAAATATAGAAAAGTTAAAAAACATCTCCGAATTTCATTTTTTTTTCACCGGTGCATTCAAAACGCTAAGTAGGTGTGTCTTTTCAAATATCGTCCAAATCGGAGTAACAAAATATGGTAAATAAAATTTGGGGAAGAAAATATAAATATGGAAAATTAAAAAACATCTCCGAATTCCATTTTTTTTTTCACCAGTGCATTCAAAACGCTAAGTAGGTGTGTAGTTTCAAATCTCGTCCAAATCGGAGTAACGAAATACGGTAAGTAAAATTTGGGGAAGAAAATATAAATATGGAAAAGTTAAAAAACATCTCCGAATTCCAGTTTTTTAAAACCGGTGCATTCAAAATGCTAAGTAGGTGTGTCATTTCAAATCTCGGCCAAATCGGAGTAACAAAATACGATAAATAAACGTTGGGGAAGAAACTTTAAATATAGAAAAGTTATTAAACATCTTCGAATTCTATTTTTTTTCACCGGTGCATTCTAAACACTAAGTATGTGTGTAATTTCAAATATCGGCCAAATCGGAGTAACAAAATACGTTAAACAAATATAATAATACAAATACTATATCTTTCTTCAATCCTAAACCCTAAACCCTAAACCCTACACAACACACTTTACATGTCTAAATTGTATTTTCTTACATAGAGGTTGTTACACACCTTCGATCCTAATTTTTTTTTCATCATACAATATCTTATGGAAAATTAATGTGTCCTCCTAAATTTTGTTAAAAACGGAGTTACGAAGGTCCTTCGAAAAAGTATTGGGGAATAAAGTGTAATTATGCAAAAGATGCAAAACAACTTCAAATTCTAATTTTTTTAACCACTATTTTCACAACACTAATAAGACATGCACATTTAAATTTTATCAAAAAACGGACAAACGAAACACGTTTAAAATTTATTTGTGGTCGAAAATGTAATTATAAAAATTAATAAGTTGCTGGACCAATTAGCAAAGGAAACCAATGTTTCTGGCAATGGGAACTAAAACTTCGTTCCTATTGCAGATACACCTTTATCTATATATACCACTCCATTACCACATTTCAACGTAATAACTAATATCATCTCTTCTTTTCTTTTCACAGAGAGCAGCGAAGGAGCAGGGGCAGCGCCATTTCTTCTTCAGTTGCAGGTATTTTTTTTTCAACTTTTTTAATTCATCTCCTTTTTATCTATATCTTCAACTAACATTTTATCTTGTAGGTGAAGCTTACAAAATGGTCAACAACAACATGAAACCAAAAACCAAAATCGAAGAGGTGAAGAACAAGATGAACCAAAAAACTGAAATTGAAGAGGTGGTGAAGAAGATGAAACCAAACCGAAATCAAAGATGTTGTTTATCTACAATTCATTGTTATAATTTGTGTTGAGTTGTTGTATCTAACATTCTTCAATTCCTCCAAAATTTCTTTTGTAATGTAGTAATTTTATTTTTACACATTATTCCTATTAATCAATATAACAAACTTTGTGGGGATTATAGTTTGAAATTAAACGAATTTACACCAATTAATCAAGTTTCAGAAAATACAATCAAATTAAAAATACAAATAAATTAGAATTTAAAATTAAAATTAGTACCATTTTCTTACGCAATCAAAATTTTTGAATCAACCAAAAAACATTTGGCGGCACTTTCTTACACCAAACTGAAAATTCTGAATCAAATTAATTGAAAAATGCGCCATGATTTCCCACCTTTTGAAAATATTGAAGATTTCGAATTTTTCAGTGAAAAATGGCGGATTTCCGCCAAATTTTTGAAAAAAATTCGCAACAGCAATAGGAACGAAAAGTTCCGTTTCCATATTCGTTCCCATACTGTTGAGAGTCTCAAGATGGGCCCCTCTGATTGAGTAAATGGAACCAAAGTCGTGGTTCCCATGTGTAATTAAAAGTCAACAGACTTAAAGCAATGGGAACCAAAATGTCGTTCCTATAAAGCTAAGGGAACCAAAGATTGCTTTAATGAAGCATTTGGTTCACACACGTAATGGAAACGAAACTCTGTTGTTCCCACAGACAATGGGAACCAAATACCTCGTCCCCATGGCAATCGCTACCAGGGTAAACGAAACAGAGGCTTTGGTTCACAATTACCGTGCCCGTTGGTCTTTGGAAACCAAAATACGGGTATTGGAAACCGTATTCAGAGTCCCCGTTGTGGAGTTTTCTTGTAGTGGATAATGATAAACATGGCTTTCTATATTGTAAAAAGCAAGCAGCAATACACGTTGTCCCAAATCATGGGTATTATGAAAAGACTAAGCACATTGAAATAAATTGTCATGTTACTAAAGAAAGATTGCGGCAAGGAATAGTCAATGTTGTTTCATGTCTCAACGGATGCTCAGCTAGTAGACATTTTCACTACGACATTAAGCATTAAGAAGTCTTGAGTGGAAGTATAAAAAGAAGCACACATCACATGTGAAAGACGATACAAATGTGAGCAAGAATTTGCATTTAGAAGAAATATATGTAAAATGGAAACAAAAGTTACTCAAGCCTTTGTATACAAAAATGTTTGTCTTTAGTTCATATATGGATACCCATCATTCTTCTACATCATCATTAATTTTTAATATTTTTTTAAGCTCATTGTACATCATCATTACGATTTCAGTAAATTGTGTAACATAAGATATTTATTCATTTTCAGAAAGTGCAGGTTTTCTGGAATCAATGTTAGACAGTGAAATGTTAGACGATGTTGAGATAACATTGAGGATAACATTGAAAGCCGAGAGCATTTGCGAAAAATGTTCTTTAGTTGCCAAAATTAAGTTTTGCCTTTATTCACTTATTAATCAAGTTCCACGGTTTTGGTTGTTTATGTTTATATCCAGGAAAGTATCTTAAACATAAGGAAGAGCTTTGGAAGATTCCTTACTTGAAGTTTCCATAATTCAAGCTAAGTTGAATAGTCAACTCACACGCTTTCAAAAGAAGGAAACAAGTGAGCTGTTATTTGCAACGCGATTCTTTCCAGGATTCTCCGAATTAAAGAAGATGTGTTACCTTGCTAAATCAGTAATGAAGGAAACACATATTATGGGAAGATATGAAGTTCACAAAGAAGGCAATTTTCAACAAGGAAACAACAAGAGTTACCAAAACTGTGAACAACACATCTTGGCGTTCAAGACTCAAGAAATCTATAAAGATATGAAGTTCATCAAGATGAAGACAAGACAATCGTGCCAATAATCCAAGAGATTAATCTTACTTTGTATTGTCTTCATTTTGTTTTGCGAAGTTTTTTTATCAACTGCTTAAGTCTAGTTCATAGAAGTTAAGTAGTTCTTACTTGTCTGCTTCATTGAGTCCGATCAACAAAGAGCGTGGGTGAATTGTTGTGAGGAACGTTTTTGATAAAACCTTTATGGTTATTTCGCCTAAGGCTCGGAAGTTTTTAATAATATTGAAAACTTCTTAAAATTATATCTTTTTGTGTTCTTACTTCCACTGCACATTATTATTATCAAGAAGATCAAAATAGAGTTAAGGCAATTCCAGCTTAACTCTCAAAAAGTGTTGTGTCAATCCACGATCCTAAAAATTTCAATTGGCGTCAGAGCCAAACACCGACTACACTGGTGGTTTGGAGGTGATACAACACCATGGACAGTGTCAATCCTAATACCAACATGATTCCAGTTTTGGATGGCTCCAATTATGCATATTGGAACATCATGATGAGGTCTCACATCAAAGCTATTGATATTCGAGCCTGGCAATCCGTGATCAATGGATACTCTCTTCCAACATTACCAAGAGATGGTGAAGGTGATCTAGTTCCAAAACCAGAAGCAGACTGGACAGCAGCAGAGGTAAGTCTCTATAACTCTAATGAAAAAGCTCTTAATGCTATCTTTAGTTGGGTTAATCATCACATGTTCAAGTTAATCCAGAATTGTACAAAAGCCAAACATGCTTGGGATATACTTGAATTACATTGTGAAGGAGATTCTGCTGTTAAAGATTCTAAATATAGACAACTGCTTTTTTAATTTGAAACACTTGAGATGGGAGAAGATGAAAGTGTTGACAGTTATTTTGAGAAAATTCTTGATATTGCTAACCAATGTGAAAATCTAGGTTTTGCTATGACTAATCAAGAAATGGTTTATAAAGCTATGAGAACACTGTCATCTAAATTTGCTCTCAAGAAAATTGCAATGAGTGAATCTAGAAACCTTGCTAATCTACAGTTTCAAGTCTTGATGAATACTCTTAGAGAATTTGAGATGGAGCTTGCCTCACAACCTAGCAAACATAGGGCTGTTGCTTTAAGAGGTTCTAATCTTGACAATGAAAGTGATGATGATTTTGAAATAATTTCTTCAAACTATGGGAAAATTACTAAGAAGTTCAATAAGTTGAATCTTAAAGGAAAAGGTAAAGAGAAGAACCTTAGTAATAGTTCCACAGGTTACAAGAAATTACCTCCTAAGTTTGTGAAGTACATGGCATCAAAACCTACTCCTTTAGAAGCTGATAAGTTAAAAGATGTTCAATGTTTTGAATGTAAAGGATATGGTCATATGGCTAATGAATGTGCTAACACTCTTAGAAAAAGAGGAAATTCTCATTGGGTTTGTGTAGATGATTTCAATGAAGATGACTTTAGTTCTGGAGAAGCTGAAGAACAATCAGAAGAGGTTCAAACTGCTGCGCTACTCACTCAGATTGACTAGACACCAGAAGACTCCCTGAACTGCTTCGGATCTCAATGTTACCCCAACATTCAGGATCCAACATCAGAACAATAGACCTTCTTTGCAGATTGGGATGATTATGATACTGATTCTGAACCTTATCTTGCGTCCTACTTTGATGAATCTAACTTTGATTGTTTCCATGGCACAGTGGATCTAGATGAAGAATACTTCTTTGAAGGTGAAATGTCCCAGGAGGAAATCATTGAAGACCTGAAGTCTATCTACCACAAATTGCTGCTTGAGAATCACAAACTCATCAAGAGCAACAAAAGCTTGAAGAAAGAGATTGGATGCATGAAGGAGATGCTGAAATTGTATGAGAAAGACCTTGACAAAACTGAAGCTGAGCTAAAAGAGGTAAAGGTAAAATTAGATAAAGCTGAACATACCATTAACAAATGGAACTCTTCTACATCTCTGCTTGATGAAGTGCTGAGTATGGGAAATCAAAGTAAAAATGGTTTGGGCTATGTTGATAAACCTTCCTCTGAAGATGTTAATTCTGCCTATTTGAAAGCTGGTTTTATCAAGGATAGCAATAACTTGAGTTGTGAAATGTCTTCCAACACTGTGAAAAGGCCTACTTTTATCTGTCAATATTGTTTTCAACCTGGTCACATTAAGCCTTATTGTAAAAAATTTAAAATTGTGATTGAGAAGAAATCTGAATTTAAAATTATAGGAAAACCTCTTATCTGAATGTTATCCCAACATTAGGTAACAAATCTGAAGGACATAAAAGTAGAACTTGGACTGAGAAGATAAAAACTCCTAAGGTTAAAATTGTTTGCAATGTTGTCTTTTCTGCTGTTTACTCTAACCTTGCAGGTAAGTGATATTTTGACAGTGGATGCTCAAGGCACATGACTGGAAACATTGACAACCTGAAAAATGTAATCCCTTTGGCTGTTGGAACAGTTACCTATGGAGGAGGCACTAAAGGGAAAATCATTGGAAAAGGAGTACTGGATGTTGAAGGATTTCCACCACTCAAGGATGTGTTGTTGGTTGAAGGATTGAAAGCAAATTTAATTAGCAGAAGTCAACTTTGTGATGACAATATGCTAGTTACTTTTGATAAAAGTTCATGTGATGTGTTTAATAGTGACAATGTCCGTGTCATGACAGGTACAAGATCAAAGGATAACTGCTATCTTGCTCAAGATAAAGCAGAATGCTACCATGCCAAGGTAGATGAATTTGTCATGTGGCACAAGAAGTTAGGACATGTGCACTATAGAAATCTGGAGAAACTACAGAAGTTAGAGGCTGTAAGAGGACTGCCTAAGTTGACTAGCCTAGGTAAAATTGTTTGCGAAGACTGCCTGAAAGGTAAACAAACAAAAGCTGTTCATCCACCACTTCAGGTACAGAGTACTAACCCTAGAACAAATAGGTGCTTTGAATTGCTACATATGGAACTCATGGGTCCTATTGAGGTTAGTAGCCTGAATGGTAAGAAGTATGCTTTTGTTATTGTTGATGATTTTTCAAGATATACATGGATTAAATTTTTGAAAGAAAAATCAGAGGCATTCAACACATTCAAAATTTTGCATGCTAGTATTAAGAATCTTTATGGCACTTCTGTAGGAAGAATTAGGTCTGACCATGGAAAAGAGTTTGAAAATGTAAGCTTTGCTAATTTCTGTGAATCTAAAGGCATTTTCCATGAGTTCTCTGCACCTAAGACACCTCAGCAAAATGGTATTGCTGAGAGGAAGAATAGAACACTTCAAGAGATGGCTAGAGTTATGTTGAATTCTAAAAACCTATCTAAGAAACTCTGGGCTGAAGCTTTGAATACTGCATGTCATATTAGTAATAGAGTTTACCTTAGACCTGGTACTACTATGACACCTTATGAAATCTTGAAGTGTTCAAAACCAACAGTAGCACACTTTCATGAATTTGGTATTAACTGCTATTTGCTAAAAGATAGAGACTATTTGAGCAAATTTGATCTCAAAAGTGAAAAGTGTATATTTGTTGGATATTCTCCTAATAGTGCTGCTTTCAGGGTCTACAATCCAAGATTGCATACTGTTCAAGAATTAGTGAATGTCATATTTGATGATTTAACTGTTTCTGCAGGTACTGAAGAAGTCACTGGTTCAGATGTTACTCCAACATTGGACTCAACATTGAACACAGACGCTGGAGAAGCTGAACTGGAAACTGGAACGAATGTTGACTTAACACCAGAAACCCCCAATTTTAGGCCAACATCTGTGCTGTCAGATTCTGAAGATGAATTGGTTCCTGTATCCGGAAGAGATCCCCCTCTCAGAATACAAAGAGATCATCTAGCCTCTCAAAAAATTGGTCAAATTACTGAAAGAGTTAGAACATGCAACAAAGAAAGGGTAAATTACAAGGATATGGCTAAGTTGTGTGTTTGTATGTCTTCTTCATGTACTGTTGAAAATGCTTCTTGTTTTGTGTCCTCCATTGAACCTAAGAATGTAACTGAAGCTCTTAAGGGATAGTTACTAGATTAATGCCATGCAAGAGGAACTCTTACAATTCACCAAAAATAGAGTTTGGAATCTAGTACCTAGGCTATCACATGTGAATGTAATAGGTACAAAATGGATTTTCAAAAATAAAACTGATGAGAATGGTGTAATTATGAGGAACAAAGTTAGGTTGGTTGCACAAGGTTATACTCGGGTAGAAGGTATAGATTTTGATGAGACTTTTGCTCCAGTAGCTAGGATAGAATCAATTAGATTACTCCTTGCTATTGCTTGCTGTCTTAGGATTAAACTATACTAAATGGATGTTAAAGGTGCCTTTCTGAATGGTTTAATTGACAAAGAGGTTTATGTAGAACAACCTAAAGGCTTTGCTGACCCTAAACATCCTGACCATGTGTACAAACTTGAAAAGGCTTTGTATGGCTTAAAACAGGCCCCTAGAGCTTGGTATGAGAGGCTAACCGGTTTTCTGTTAGGCTTAGGTTTCAATAGAGGAGATGGAGATAGAACATTGTTTGTCCTTAGAAAAAGCCCTGATATATGCATTGCTCAAATATATGTGGATGATATAGTATTTGGCTCTACTAACAAGTCTACTTTAGACAAATTTGTTGAGTTTATGACAGGAACATTTGAGATGAGCATGATAGGTGAGCTTAACTACTTTCTGGGACTACAAGTCAAGCAGCTGGAGAATGGTATCTTCCTGAACCAGGAGAAGTATGCAAGGAATCTGGTGAAGAGATTTGAGCTACAAGAGTCAAAGCCTTGCAAAACTCCTATGTCCTCTTCAGTGAAGAAAACTAAAGATGGCACTGGTAGCAATGTTGACCCAACATTGTATAGATCCATGATTGGTAGTTTGTTATATCTCTCTGCCTCTAGACCTGACATCATGTTTTTAGTATGTGTTTGTGCTAGGTACCAAGCTGATCCAAAGCAATCTCACTTGATTGCTGTGAATAGGATATCTTAGATATATCTCTGGAACTTCACCTTTAGGCATTTGGTACTCTTATGACACTAACACTAACTTGGTTGGTTTCAGTGACTCTGACTGGGCAGGTGATGTGGATGACAGGAAATCCACAAGTGGGGGCTGTTTTTATTTGGGGAATAATTTAGTCTCATGGTATAGCAAGAAGCAGAACTGTATTTCATTATCAACTGCTGAATCAGAATATGTAGCAGCTGGCAGTTGTGTTACCCAACTTGTGTGGCTCAAACACATGCTTTCAGATTATGGGCCAGATAGTGATACACTTCTCATGTTCTGTGACAATCTAAGTGCCACAAGTATCTCTAGGAATCCTGTCCAACATTCTAGAACTAAGCATATAGACATAAGGCATCATTTCCTAAGAGATATGGTAGAGGACAAAGTGATCAACATTGAACATATTGAGACAACAAATCAGCTAGCTGATATGTTTACAAAACCTTTAGATAGTGAGAGATTCTTCAGCCTGAGGAAATCTCTTGGCATGTGTGATATGTGAAAATGTTGAGAAAACCAGTGTTGTCATAACACCACTGACTAACACTGGTATATTGGTTGTGGTGTAGTAGGTATTCTGTTGTTATTCCTTTGTTGAGTTGCATTTCTTTTTGAGTCTCATTTAGTCCTTGTTTTGTCATATTTGGTTTGTGTGGTTGAACTCTTTGATGAACAGCTCTTTCTAGTTATCAGTTTCACATCTTTGTTTTGAAAAAGTTAATAAAACTCTTCTGGTTGTCTGAGGTTGTGATTACCTAACATATGGAGAAGGTGGGGTACACAAAGTTCACTACTTTGATGTCTATTCAGTTGTGTCTTATTCATATGGAAGGTGTACATGACATGTGGAGAAGCTGGGGTGCATGATGATGACAGCTTCACTGTTACTCAATTGTGCTTATTTACATGTTTCTGTTTGTTTGGCCAAGGAACACATGAGGGTGATCCTTTCTACTAGGGTGTTGGAGGTTTCGATTTCTTACATTTAGTAGCACTGATCACTTGGTGATTCTCTTGAATGCAGGTTGGTAAACAAGTATGCATGAGGAATTGGGGTGTTGGGGTGCATGATAAATGAATTGCCAACATTCAAGGCCTTTGTACTTGCCTAACTTGCTGTTGTTAATGTTGTTACTGGGGTGTGTGGAGTTCAGGCTGCCCTCATTCAGTTGTGACATTAACTTTGTGTTTAACAACCTTCAGTTTTAGTTCAGATGAGTTATGAAAATAATAAAGATTTTAAAGAGATGTGTGCTGCGCTGGTTTGAGGAGTTTCTCATTTGTGTTTACCATCTGCCTATTTGACTTTACATTGTTGCATTCATATAGAACTGCATTGTTTTCTTTCTTGTTTGTGAGTTGTGTTAGTTTAGGCTTAGGGGGAGTATAATTCATGTGTTGAGGCATACAATTTGGGTGACATACTGCAGGTGACACACTGTTCTGTGACTTTCTATGCTGTGGAAGTGAATTGTTTCTTGAATTCATAACTGCTTATCTCTGTGTGTTTCTTGTTATCTATGTTGCTTACTCATGATTTTGATCTGAATAATATGTCTGAGGTACTCACTTGCTATATTGGTTAAGTTTCAGATGTGTTTTTGGATGTATCTCAAGCTCTCACATGAATTTGCCTTGGTGAAGCATGTACCTCCACCTTCGGTTTTGAATGTTATCAAATGTTATCCCAACATTGTGCACAGTCGCAGGTCAACATTGAAAACAGGAACTTATAAGTTTTCAGTTTTTTTCTGAAAACCGCTCTGGTTAACTGTTAATTAAATATCAAAGCGTGTGCGCGGGAAAACATAGTGGGAAAGTTTTACATGGTTCAAATTTGGTAATTGTCCACTAACATTCATTCTCTTTCCTTAATTCACGATTAATTCAAAAATCAAAACCCTATTTTCCTTATTTGTGCTTACAAGATTATTATTTGTGCTTACTCTGAAAAATTACTCTCTCTGCTCTCAAATTCTCTCGTTTTCTCTCTGCAAATTCTCTCAAACCTTCTCTACTAACAATGGCAAGCAAGTCTCCAATGCAAACTCTTGCAGATGTTGCTTTAGGAAGTGAACCCACTGCTGCACGCACTCGCTCACACACTAGAAGTGCTGCTGCAAAAACAGTTGAGGCCCCTGTTGCTGCTAAGAGGAAGGCGATTCCCTATGTGCGACGAGAAAAGAAGACCAAACAGGGAGAATCGACCTCCAATGTTGAGCCAACAGTGGAACCAACCACTCCCATCACCAATGAGCCTGAAACTGAGGTAAACACTGTTGAACCCATCCCTGAATTTGATGCTGATATACCTGTTGAGGGGGAGGGTAGTGGCTCTGTTGAAAAATCTGTGGAGATATCTGCGGATGTGTCTGTTGACAAGATGGTGAGGAAGTGGATTAGGGCTCAAAAGAAAAAGAGAAAGGGCAATGGGGAGAAATTGAAAAATATGTCTGGGTCTGCTAAGGCTAGGGTTGAGGCCAGGAAAACACAGGCTGAGAGATCAGCTAGGAAGAGGGCTGCTGAGGATGAGAAGAAAGCTAAGGAATAGAAGAAGGCTGCTGCTACTGCTGAGAGAAAGAGGAAAGGAAAGCAAGTGATGGAAGAGGAAGTAGAGGTGTTGGATGTTGAGGATGAGGAAGAAGAAGAGGAGAAGGAAGAGGAAACTGGGGAGGAGCAGGATGTTGCTGTTGATGTTGGGGCAACATCAGGAACAGAGGAGTACACTGATGGGCTATATGTGGTCTATTCTGATGATGAGGGAAGCTACTTTTCTCCCTACTATCTCTCTCAAGAGTTGGAGAAGAAGTGAGATTCTTTCAAAAGAAGGGAGATTCACACTGAAAGAGCTATAGAAATGGCCAGTTTCAAAGAGAACAAGGTGATGGACTTACTTGAGGCAAGAGGGATGCAACAGTCAGTGATGGAGCTGAGTGACTATGCTCCTGAGATTGTCATGGAGTTCTACCTTAATCTCTCCAAATGGATCAGGGACTACAGATCTCCAAAATTTGGAAAGGCTTGGGCGAGGGGGAGAGTCTTCAACATTGACCCCTACACCATCAACAAGATCTGTGGCTTCCCTACTACTGATGAATCTGAGGACCCCTATTATGATGATGTGATGGAAGACTTGACTGGAGGGTTGGTCGAAATCTGGAGAGATGCTCTGCCAACCACAAAACTCACCTCCCTGAGTGTTGTCTTACACAAGATAGCTTGCTTCAACTGGCTGCCAAGCAATAATGTGACTGTACTTACCAAGGAATCAGCAATCTTGGTGTACAAAATCAAGAATGGGCTAGCTGTAAACATGGGGGAGAGGATTGTGAAGTCTATGTCTGAAGTTGCTGGAAGGAAGAATGGGATGCTATCCTATCCCTCACTCATCTGCAAAATCCTTGGCAGTCAAGGATTGAAGACAAGTGTCACTGTGGGCTGGAGGAAGAATGATTCTGAATTAACTATTCTCCCAAGCTACTTGTTTGGATCAAGGGTGAGAGACCTTCCATGAAACCCAAAAGGAGTGGTGAGACCAAGAACTGAGCAGAAAAAGGCTAAGGAGTTTGCTGGAACTTCAGTGCCAATGTCCAAAGAAGAGGATTGCTTGGTTATCACTTCTGCTTTTGTGGATCATATGCTGAATTGGTATAGGGGGCAGATTGCTGACACTCAGAGGGAGATCGAGGAGAGGAAGGAACACCTCAAAGAACGGGAGGACATTGTGAAAAATTTGGAGGAACTCCCTTCTTCACAAAAAGGGGGAGAGTAGTTCCAATTTTAATTTTAGTCTTCTAGTTTATGGTTTATTTCTATGAACTGCTAATTTCTTTGAAATGCTGGTACATTTTGGTTTTATTTGATCAAGGGATATGTCCTTGATATTTTAGCTATGGCCTGTAAATCTAAGTACTGCTGTTGAACTGCTCTAACTAACCTTAATTGCTATTTCTTATGAAGGAACTTTTTGAACTATTTTTCTTGTCAACCTTTATGCAGGAAACTTACTGGTTTCAATGTTGAGGCAACATTGATGAATGTTGAGGTCTGAACATGTGTACATATGTGAATGTAGTGATGACCTTAATGCTTGTCTTTGTTAATTTAACTTTGAAATAATATCTTGTATTAAGGGGGAGCAGTTTGGTAGTTTAATTTGTTTCTTGTTGATTATAACTTTCTGGATATAAGACTTGATTGGAACAGGTATTGGTTTTGTGAAGAAAGGCAAAAAGGGGGAGATTGAAAGTGCAGGTTTTCTGGAATCAATGTTAGACAGTGAAATGTTAGACGATGTTGAGATAACATTGAGGATAACATTGAAAGCCGAGAGCATTTGCGAAAACTATTCTTTAGTTGCCAAAATTAAGTTTTGCCTTTATTCACTTATTAATCAAGTTCCACGGTTTTGGTTGTTTATGTTTATGTCCAGGAAAGTATCTCAAACATAAGGAAGAGCTTTGGAAGATTCCTTACTTGAAGTTTCCATAATTCAAGTTAAGTTGAATAGTCAACTCACACGCTTTCAAAAGAAGGAAACAAGTGAGTTGTTCTTTGCAACGCGATTCTTTCCAGGATTCTCCGAATTAAAGAAGATGTGTTACCTTGCTAAATCAGTAATGAAGGAAACACATATTCTGGGAAGATATGAAGTTCACAAAGAAGGCAATTTTCAACAAGGAAACAACAAAAGTTACCAAAACTGTGAACAACACATCTTGGCGTTCAAGACTCAAGAAATCTATAAAGATGTGAAGTTCATCAAGATGAAGACAAGACAATCGTGCCAATAATCCAAGAGATTAATCTTACTTTGTATTGTCTTCATTTTGTTTTGCGAAGTTTTTGTATCAACTGCTTAAGTCTAGTTCATAGAAGTTAAGTAGTTCTTACTTGTCTGCTTCGTTGAGTCCGATCAACAAAGAGCGTGAGTGAATTGTTGTGAGGAACGTTTTTGATAAAACCTTTATGGTTATTTCGCCTAAGGCTCGGAAGTTTTTAATAATATTGAAAACTTCTTAAAATTATATCTTCTTGTGTTCTTACTTCCGCTGCACATTATTATTATCAAGAAGATCAAAATAGAGTTAAGGCAATTCCAGCTTAACTCTCAAAAAGTGTTGTGTCAATCAACGGTCCTAAAAATTTCAAGCGTGCTCTCTTCTTACTTTTCTTGGTTTGCACTCTACCATTTGAAAGGAACTTCACTATGAGACTTTTTTTTTGGTAAACAAAGGAAATAACAAAATAAATCGCCCTTAGGCCACTTCTTCTCGCATTATACTTACTAGATTCGACGGGGGAATTAAAAGTAAGCATATTCTCCCATTGTCTTCACCAGGCTCCTTTGCAATTGCGTCGGCGAGTCTATTGCCTTCCCTTGCAATCCACATAAACTCGTGATCCCACGGTTTTTGAAGTAGCATGCGGCACCCCGCAATAATCTCCATCAAGTCGTGCGTTTGTATTGACTCATCCGAGAGCAACTCGTATGCTTCTTCCGATCCGTCTCGACTTCAATTCTTGGAATTCTTTTCTCCCAAGCTAATAGAAGGCCTTCTCTGATTGCTTGGGTCTCGCATTCAAGCACGGTCATGGTATCAACACGCTTCACAAAGCCCCATATCCACACCCCCAATCGAGCTCTTGTTGGCGCTTGTCAAAACACTACCATCCGCATTTAATTTATACCATTCGGCTTTCGGCTTCTCCCACTTTTCAATCCTCTTCCTCCTCCTCTTCATACCCGCTATCATAAGGTTTGTTTCCAAATTTTTTTATGCGGTATGGTACTCCTTCAGCCATGACTAACTCTCCCCGAGAAACTTCTGCGTTCCTCGCTTTCCATATCTCCCAAATGCTCGCCACGAAGATTAGATTCCATGGGCAATTTGGAATCATGCTATTCTTTCTCGAGCAGTTTTTCGAATTATTTTTCAGCCATCCCTATGCTTCCTCAGTAAAGAACGAATGCGCGTCTGATTGAGGGATAATTTTACTCCAAATACGCTTCACGGCCCAGCAATCTCGCAACACATGCGTTGTATTTTCCTCTCCTCTTTTGTATGTAGAAAAAGTCGTGTGCTCCGTTAGTCATCGAGTTTTTCGGAGTTGATTAGTTGCTATTATATTTTGGCTTGCAAGCCAAATGAAAAAGCGTATTTTGTTACTTCTCGGACTCTTCCACACCCATTCGGCATTTGGGCTAGGATTTGAATCACATGTATATAACTTATGGAGGAGTCTATACACACAAGAAAAGATTATGTCAGATTTTTCACTCCATATCGCCTTGTCTTCGGCTGCACTTAGCACCATATTCTTTTCCAATATTCTCTTCTTAACCTTGATCCAGAATAGCTGTCCTCAAGGTCTCAAAACTCCAGTTCCCATTCGGATCAATGATGTCCGCGATTGTTAGCCCTTTTCTGCCTATTCTATGCACACTTCCTTGTCCGTTAGCCTGTCATCACCCAACCAATCATATCTTCCATCGAATCCTCGATGCTATTAATTCCATACACCGCGTTATTCTCTTCCATGTCGAGCTATCAGTAGGTTTCACCACATACTCCAAAAGGATTTTTTTCTTTAAATATTTTGCACACCAACTCTGACCAAACACTCTTTTGTTTGGTAAAATATTTTAACATAATTTGGCGAGAAGCGCCTCATTATTTAATCTTGTTGTTCGAAGTCCCAGGCCCCCTTCCTTTATCTGTTTTGTAACCTTTTTCCACCCGACCAAATGGAGTTTCTTGGCTTTCAGATTATTTGACCATAGGAAACTCCTATTTATTTTGTCCAACCTATCACAAATTCTTTCCGGTAGCCAACTCGACTGCATAGTATGGATAGGCACCGCGGTGGACACTGCTTGGACTAAAGTTGCTCTCCTTGCCAAAGATAAGTGCATACTCTTCCAGTTGGAAAGCCACGCGCTGAGTTTATCAAAGATGTCATTAAAATACTCCATCTTAGTTCGGTCGTGGGATAGCGTTGTACCTAGGTATTTTCTGAGCCTCATCGTTCTTGCAAAACCAAGGTTTGCGCAAATGCACCTCTTAATTCGCATCCCTCCTCATTTTCAAAAGAAAACTTTGGACTTCTCCTTATTTAATCTCAACCCCAACGCTCTACAGAATGTATCAAGAACACTTTTGATGGCCTGTGTGGTTTTTAGACTCGTTTTCCCCATAAGGATTAAGTCGTTTGCGAAGAAAAGATGTGAGAGGCGTGGACCCCTTCGACAAGGGATCAATGGCTCCCATTCGCCTTTTTTCCACAACTTCAGTAATTAAATAAGCCAACCTCTCCACGCAGAGAACAAAAATATATGAGAATAGCGGGTATCCCTGCCGTAATCCACACCCGTGCTTAAACTCCTCAAGTGGCTCCCCGTTCCATAATATCTTAGTCGATGGATTTTTGACACAGTACATGATCGGCCTAACTAAATTCATTGGAAATTGGAATGCCAGTAGAGTGTCTTCCAAAAAATTCCAATTGATTTTATCATAGGCTTTTTCCAAGTCTAGTTTAAGCACCATACACCCGACTTTATTCTTCTGCTTAGATTTTAAAGAATGTTGTACCTCTTATATTACAAAAATATTATCTTGTGTGCTACGTCCTTTAATAAAGCTGGACTGGGTCAGGGCTATGAGACGTGGCATATAATCTCGTAGTCTCAAGGTAATGCACTTTGTAATAAATTTGTATAAAATATTACAAAGAGATATCAGTCAAAACTCAGATATCATAGTGGGGTCAGGTGCCATCGGGTTAAGACAGAGGTGTGCTGCACAAATCTTAGGGTCGAAGCCTCTTTCGTTGAATGCCTGTTGCAGGAACTCCATAATTGAATCTCTGGTCCATGCCCAATATTTCTGATAAAAGATTGCATGAATCCCGTTTGGTCCCGGAGCCTTGGTCGGATGCGTCTTCCATAAAGTATTCTTTAGTTCTCTCGTGGTCACCTCTCCCCTAGCCAATCTGCCTAATATTTCTCTAATACTTCTTGGAATTTTGATACCGGAAGCACGGCCTTGGCTTGGGTTGGTCCGGTAAATAATTTTCTAAAGTACTCGATCGCATGCCCTGGAAGAAAATCTTGGTCCCTCGCCCATCTTCATCAATTTTTAACATCAAAATTCAATTTTTCTTTCTTCAAATTAATGCAGATTTATGGAAAATGAATGTATTTCTATCGCCTTCTTCGAGGCAATTTTTGCCTCTAAAAAATTTCCTCATTGCGTAATATATTACTTTATTCCACGATCAGCTCTTACTCCAACTTCTCAAGGTTTATACTCGGCCGATTAGCTATAGCCTTTTGTGCCCCTTCAATGCACCTAAGAACTCTCTTTTTTTGTTGAAAAATATTCTCGAAACAATTCTTATTCCAAGGCTCAATTGTTTCTGGGATTTTTTTAATAGCTACCAACAAATCACTATTATTCGCCTAAAGATTCCTCAACAATTCCTCGCAATCCCGACGATTCAGCCTCGGGAGGTGAAAAACCGCGTTCTCTGGAAAATATTCTAACCACTTGTCGTTGGCTAAGGCTCGATCGCTTCTCTCCATAATGAATGCCTCTCCCTCGCGCTTATTAACCCACGTAAACTTTGGACCATGAAACCTGAGGTCTTGGAGTTTCCATGATTTTATTCCATTTTTAAAAGCAAGGCATCTCTTCGCGATTGATTTATTACCTCCTTTCGTTTCCTGGGTGTAGCAAAATACGTTAAAATCTCCTTGAACTAGCCACGAAAAATTGACATGGGCTGCCATTCGTTCAAGTTTCTCAAAGACTCTAACCTTGTCAACCATAGTCGGCTTTGCGTATATACCCGACACCATCCAACTCGAATTTTGAAGAGGTCAGATCATCGCATGAATGCTTTGATCATCTACATTCAGCACTTCGACATTAATATTCCTCAAGTTCCATAATAGCCATACTCCACCGGACATCCCTTCCGTTGGCGCTATACAAAAACTATCATAGCCGAGCGTATGGGTTATCTTGTATGCCCGCTCTTGAGAGACTCTTGTCTCCAACAGAAAAACAACATCCGGTCTGTGAATACGGACTAAGTCTCTAAAGTGAGTGTGAAAAGATTCATCACCCGCACCACAACAGCTCCACGAAACGATGTGCATCGACATATTTATCAACTAGTACGGCCGAATCAGATTCTCAACATTCCGACTTGTCCATGATGATATCACATGTCCCATTAACCCCGAGGCTATGTCCGCTTGTCTCCTCGCCTCCCGATGACTTACTACCATGTGTTGCCAAGCCGTCGGCCAATGCTCCACTCTCTCCCGTATCTACTTTAGTATTTCGAATTCCCATACTATCGGTGATATCTCAACTACTTTGATATTCCTCGGGTCTATTCAAAATATCTTTGAATGGCCGACGAACGTGTGAAACGACGCTCGAATTTCCCAAAAATTTTAGCAGGATTGCTGCTACGAGCGCTCCGCTCTCCTGCTCTTAAATCAAATCGTTTTGTTCCATCCTCTCCCCCCAATTCTTTGTTGATTGGGCATGCAACCTCTAATTCACTCAATAGCTTCAGCCTGAGCAAGGATTTGGAATGGATTAGAATTGATGTTGCCTTTCGAATTCCCTCCTCTCAGTACTATCTTTTTTTTGTTGCTAGTTTTCGTTCTTTTATCCACCGGTCCTCTTAAAGGAATAGCGAGAATCATTCCCCCATTAGAACTATAGCCTAAGCAACTTCCTTCCGAGGATGGTAGTTTTTTGGGAATTCTTTTAGACTTCATACCTCCTTTATTTCCTTCCATGTTACCTACCCTGGTTAGAATTCTTTTAGGATTTTCAAAGACTTATTCCTTCCGCTTTTCTTGAACTTGGACTGCCGGTCTCGGAGTGTTAGCATTTTTCTTTTTCGTCACCACCATCCAATCTTTGAATTCATTCTTCTTAGTCTTTTCGACCAACCATTCAATCGGGTCCTTCTGCTTCTCACGCCTTCCATCAAACACCTGGTGACCATTCGATGGAGGGGCGATATCTTTTGTTTTGTTGTGGCATTGCTCCTTGTTGTGACCAACATGGTTGCATGAATAGCATACCGATGGTAAGTTCTCATAGACTAATTGATACGTCGCTCCATCAATCGACACCTTATTTTCAAGGCTCTATTTGTGGTTATTTGAACGCATAACCACGCATATGGGTCTCTAGAAGCGGAGAATGTGTTTTCGTCGAAATGGATCGGATCTCCTACACATTTTGCTATTCTTATGATCAGTGATTCTATGAATATTTCGAGAGGATGATTTATCACTCGAACCCAAGATATTGCATAATCTATCACTTCTATGTTCGCGCGGAATTTCAGCATCCATTTACGTATTGATAAGAAGCAATTTGCGAGCTGCCATGGAACTTGTGTTAATATAGCTTCTCTTTGGATCGACATCATCCCTTTCCAATAGCAGTTCCCGTGTCCCACATCGATAAGCTCGCTCCCTACTGTCAGTTTCCACATTGCACTCAATTTATTGAGAAGCGTTGGATAATACCAAGGTCGCCCGTGAACTTTGATCAAGATCGCATCCTTCCATTGTTCATGCATTGATTGTTTGATCTCATACGGGATTTCAATACAGTCGAATGGATTTTCATCCGTGGGAGGATGCACTATCATGCTCTCATATTCTTCATCCCTCGTTTCTTCGTCAACCCTCACGTCCGGTGATCGCACTTTGCTTGCATACGATGGTCTATTGATCGGATTATTGTGATCTGCATTACCTTGCCATTGTTTGTCCATGAAAGCTTCTTGTGATTCGTACGTAGTTCGCGATCGTTTCCTCGTTCGTTTCCTCAAACCTTAGGTTTATCAATTCCCCTTCCATTCGATTTTCCTCCATTTCGATTTGATTAGTGTATTTTTTTCCTCCACCGTGGGGTGTGATTTCCCGGTGGAATATAAGTGTGTTTGCGGGAGAGATCCACTATGTTGATGTCGAGATCGCCATAGAATCTTTCTTGCTAAATAATTGCTTAGCTTTAGTACTCACTATGAGACTTTCGATGTCAAATGGGCTTGGTGGAAAACCGTCGTTTATATGCTCAAGGGTGTTGGGCTGCATTGTACGGACACGGATACGTGGACGCATATCGGACAAGATACGAACACGGGGATACAGATTTTTTCAAAATCACATATTGAGATACGTCAAGGATACGTCGAATATTTAATATTAAAAAACTATATATATATATGTATATATTATTTACGTAAATATGTTAAATAATGAATATTAAACACTTATAAAATTCAAAAAATAATCAACATATATCAATATACAAAGATCCACAATTCCACAAACTCAAATATTAATGGATAAATATGTTCAACACGAATATTACAAAGTTTCATAATATAACAAATAATATTAATATTGCAATAGCTTATTTATTGTCAAACAATATCATCAACAAACAAAACCGCGTTAAAGAGAGTTGATAAATGAGTTGAGTTAAATTATAAAATTGTATTTTGATATTTGTAGTATAAATTAATTACTTTTTTCGCCCCTAAAGTTTTTAAAAATAATAAAATAACCTATTTTAATGAGGACACGTATCGGATACGCCTTAGAATAGTATCCGATACGTATTCCATTTATAAAAAAATTGATACTTAAATAAGATACGCCACGTGGCGTATCCGACACGTATCCGAGGCGTATCCGACACGTATCCTTGTCCGATACGTATCCAATACGGGATACGGAGCCATTTTCGGAGTATCCGTGCAACATAGGTGTTGGGTCATGTAGTTCTATATGGTGTTGAATTTAATTTGATGAATTTGAGGTCAGAAAGTCAGTAGTATTATGCGACCAACTTTAATAAAATTGAAATGAATTTGTTTCTCTTTCTGGAAAAGCTTTATTGGTAATATGGAGAATCTACAAATTAACAACTTGGGGAAAGAGTATTGAACTTGAATGAATTCGCCGGTCACACGTTGAAGTTGTTAACTTATTACGACGTATACCAGTCCACTCAACCGAATCTCACCGTCAAAGTTGATAACAACAAATTCTAATACAAATATCTATTAATAATATAAGCAAAGCGGTACTTGGTAGTTGTTAGACCAGGAGACCAAAATTCTCCACTCACAAAAAAAAAAAATAAAAAAAAAAAAAAAGTTAATATCTGAATCAAAAAAATTAAAAGAAAAAAATAAATTAACTTCCGTAATGTCCCATGATTTTAGGAATTTTTGAATTAATGTTATAATACAAAACCTCCCACTCCCCCAAATTAAATCTGAATAGTGAAATATGACCGTATCTTTTTTTTTTAATCTTATCATCTATTTTTTTTAAAAAAAAAGAAAGATAACCACTCTTATCCAAAAAAATTAACACACGTTTTCTCTCTCTCTCCAAAAAAATCTCCTCAATCTTTAATTGCAGTTCTTTGTTTTAAAGTTTTGAATTCAAAAGTTAAGTAACTGAACACAATATTTTTATCCAATTTTTTTGAACTTCCACGTTCTCACCTTATCAGTTTTAGTTGTTCTAATCAATTAACCGTCTCTTCCAAATTTATCTTCTTATTAACCGCCTTTTCATATCCAAAATTTGAAAACACATTCAGTTTTAGTTGCCAAAATCCTCAGCATGCTCCGGAGTTATTTCTTTATTTATTAGATTTCTCTAGATTTCCTACATTATTGGAGATTACATATATCCTAATTGTGAGAAAAATTTCGTTTCAGGATTAGAGCTACAAATCAAAGGAATGTTGAGGAGATCAGGTGAAGAAATACTTTACGAAAATAATTATATACTTTTTAGTAATCAAAGGAATGTTTAGGAGATCAGGTGAAGAAATACTTTACGAAAATAATTATATACTTTTTAGTATTATGCATGCGGACTACTTGAATTTGTAATTTAATTACTCTATGACAGGAGTTGTCGGTGATTTTGCAATTCTAATCTCCTCTTGAATTTGGTTGCTGAATAATAAATTAACTGGCTGATAATTTTTTTTTTTTTTTGCAGGGAATTAAGCATATTAAATTTGAACATTCATACGCAGGTAATATGAACATTCATACACTTTCCTATGATGAGTTTTAAACTTCTTCTCTGTTTTTAATTTTACCTGAACTTAGTGATTTCTTCTTCTATCACTTGGTTAATTTTTTTCATTGCGGTCTAAGTTTTTCCTATCAATGTCTCTGCAGATTTCTATCATTGAATCAAAGTGGGTTTATTTCATATGGAACTGATGTAGAAGATAAGTAATAATGTAATATTGTCTGTTTGGTATAATACGTGGAATTTTTTGGTAAATGTTGATTTATTCTCACTATTTTATACGTTTTTCATGTGACTTTTTACTTCTTAGTACCTCTAATTTTTGAGGTTTGGAGTTGTGCATTAACAAATTTGTATTATGCTTTCGTGGACAAGTTTAATTAAGCTTCTACGTCTTTTTATTTTTTAACATTGCATTTTGCTAAATAAGTAATAATTAAGATATTCCAATGAAGTGTATATTTAAATTTTGAAAAACTTATAAAAAATAATATATAATTAAATTATTGATTATATAAAACATATGCACAGTACAGAGTCCCGACTCCCGTGTGCGCCTAAATTAATAGTTTACAATTTTTTTTATTATTAACTTAGATTTTCTATGTATAAAAGAAAGACGTTGGTCCTTCCTTTCTTTTCACGCGGTCTCCGCGTGCGCTCGGTGACTAGTGTAATTAATAAAAGAAGATCAAATCCTAATACAAATATAAATATTTTAAAAAATATGAAACAGTACTTAATTAAAAGTGAATGAATACCCACCCAATAAGAACATGCTACCTCATCAACAGCTATAATATTCCGAGTCTCTCGCATTGAATCGCGAACTTTGGGCTTACTACATCACACTCTCAAAACTTTGATATAATATTAATATACAAACAATTCGTCTTTCCTTTGATAGAATTTGAGTAATACGATATTCAATTTGGTTTAGATTCCATAACGATTAACGAATTTAAAATCATAAGACAAAAAAGCTAAGCTAGAACAGTCAAAATAGGTGCACAAAGTCCCATAAAAATTTATATCCAAAAGTCAACAAAAGAAAACTCAGCAGATTGGCATTTAAGGTTTACAGAAAAATAAAGTTGTAGTAGCTTTGGCAGTTGGTAGCACAGCACACAGTTCTTCTAAGTACAAAAAGGGTTGTATTTTTTTTCCACTAAAAATGCTAACAATAACAATCCCTTTAATACCGCCCCGCCCCAACTCAACTAATTGGGCTTGGGGCCCCGACCCATTTCGAATATCCAGATCCGGACTCTATTAAATCACCGCCGGATCTTACGCCACTAATCCCGTCAATTCGGTTGCTTTACCTTCAGATCTACCGTCGGCGAAGAAGAAGAAGAAGTAGAGGAAGGGCAATCAACCTGCGTCAAATCTTCACCCGCCCGATCCGTTTCGGTAACCACAACTACTCTCTCTAACGGATTTACAATCGGAGCCCGAGAAGATTCGACCCGGGTTCTACAAATGGGGCAATCGGAGTGAGTCCGAAGCCATGGGTCTATACAATCAATGTGGAAATTGTGTTTGCATTCGGGTAGAACCCGACCCGTTTCTTTGTCCTCAAACTCGCACAAACACACGGCACATTCCATTGAGGGCTCGTGAGCGTTGGATTCATAAATAAAAGTTGGAATGGAATACATTACAGAGAGATCGAGACCTTGATGTGCGACGGCGGTGGTCGAGTGGTGGAATTGGCGGTGGCGGCGGCGGCGATGGCGGTGGCGACGATTGCGAAACCAGCGAGAATAAACGTGAAATAGAATGATAACGAAACAGGCGATGAATAGAATGACGAGAAATAAAATCATCAGTTTGCCATTGAACGCCCGGCTGAATATTGTACTGGCACCCATTTGATTTGATTTGATTTGATTTGATCTACACAAGGAGAAAATAGGAGATTATTATGAGTTTTTTTTGTGAGTGATGAGAGGGTTTAAAGTTTATAATATATATTTTTTAGTGGGGTGGGGTGGGTGGTTATTATGTATTATATATAATAATTGATAGGAATCTCCCCTTTATTCGTAATTGCGTTTTATATGTTTATGCCTTCAAATGTAGGCATGGGATTCTTTTCTTATTCATTATTATTATTATTTTTGTTCTACCCTTTACTGAATATTGCTGAAATATCTAGTCTTCTTTTCATATTGTACTCCCAAATCTAGTACGGACGTCCGCCGGTCCACCCTTTTCAATAACGGTGATTTATTAACATTTTGGAACTAAAAATTACCTCTTTAATAACAACATAAATAAAATTCTTGATTTTAGGCTAACTACTGATTAGTGGATATGAAGTCTTTATCACTTCATGTCTTATTGTCACGTGTAAATATCTTTCTTTTTATTTTACATAGTAATACAAAATTAGTTAGACGAAATCCAGATGTCGATAAAACGATAAATAAAATATTCAGGAAATCGTGTGTGCTTATACCAATCATTGGAAAAGATAAATAAAAGCTCCATTCTCCACTTATCAATTACTTAATAAAAACTATACTATCTTAGTAACTGTAGTTACCTATATGTGAGATTTTTTTTTGTTTCATATTCACATTTTCATTCACTTAAGTTATTTAATTATACGCACATATTCAGTTTTGACTTGCAAAGAGAAATAATGTTTTACATTTGTTAGCTAAGTAGTGCTATCTATTGCAACAAGTGGTAGGGTTCAGTTTCTATTCATATATATTATAAGCTAGTGCGTGTAGGAGAGATATGTATAATCGTCCAATTGGCTAGGAATTATTCGCCTTTTAAGCTTTAGGCCTTAAGTGAAGTATTGAACTGGTGCGCCGCACTCAGGACCACGCACCATAAACCATACACTACATATTCCTCCTTTGGTCATCAATTTTAAAATGATAACAACCACCGGTTTCGTTATCTTTTTCCCTTTTAAGAATAAGAGTATCTTGTAGGTTTTGGCCAGAAAAGATCAGCCAAACGTAATGGAGATCGTTCTTAAGACATGATATCATTACATTCAGACAATTTTTGGGGGTTACAAGAGGGCTATACTCCTTGTGTTATACTTGGTATATTCATTGGGATGTCAAAGTTATATCTTGATACTTCAGCTCAGTTATAAGCAATTAAAATAAATTGCTAGTAGAAAAGCCAACATGAATTTTGACTGTGTAATGTAACAACGAAAGAAAACAAGCATAGTAAATCTCACCCGTGCTGCATATAAACAAAAATGGCACAGATTTTTTTACAGGAAAAGATATAAGGAAAAACAAAATCATAACTAAAATATAACAGCATGTCTATTATGTTCATCTGTCATTTATGCTTTTCCATCCACATTATCCTTACAAATCCCTAAAAATAAAGAAATAAGTAATACCTTAAAATCCCTCTCAAAGTGCCAATAATGTTATCTACAAGATGCGCACTATGTCAAATATATTACTTTCTGTCAGATTTTCCTCAAGCAGCAAAGAGATTTAAGAAGTAAACTAAAACAATTAAGGTAAAAAGCACGTTCAAATGTCCTCCAAAATTTCCAAGGGAAAGCAAACAAAAGTGCATATTTGAAGACAAATAATTGTGTATGCAGAAGTTCTCCAACAAGAGCATGAGAATAAAGGGAGTAAGGCAAAATCTTCCAAATAGTATCGAACATAAAATCTGATTTCTAGTTTCATAACAATACAGAACTCAAACTCTGAAACCCTTGCTGTTTCTCTTTCCTCTCGCACGCTCAAACTTTCTACCCTTTGCTCGGACGTAAGGCTTAGTGTGGCTGTGTGGCACACCTGGAGCTGGACCAAAGTGTCTCACTGCTTCACGAGCCTTTCTTGAACCTCTCAAGAGTACCTGTAAGAACAACCCTCTTAGATAACATTCGGTGTTCAGTAGAGTTGTTCAATTTAACGCTGAAGCCAATGAGAACTGCTTTTGAAAAGTTCATTATATCAACAAACAGCAAGTGTTGGACAGAGCGAATACATAAAGCAAGTGCAGAAACAGGTCATCAATAAAATCAATTTCTTAATAGTAAGTGAATTAGGCGAATACATAAAGAAAATTAAAGAAAGGGTATATAGGTTAATCTAACTCTATTCCACCCCCAGAATCACCAGCTAGTATTCGTAAGATCAATGTTTAACTCAATCCATCACCAATCCCAGTCTTTCCTTCCATTTTTTGGTATGAGAAATTTGTTTCAAATGATCTTTAGTTAACAACCAGGTAAAAACAATAAAGTTGGGCAAGCAATCAAGTGATTCCATAAAACAATGTTGCATAAATCAAATCTCAGAAATCTCACCGTGTTTTGACCAAGAGGAGCCCGAAGAGCAAGCTGATCAAAAGTCAGACATTCTCCACCAGCCTTCTCAATTCTAGCCCTGGCCGTCTCAGTGAATCTCAGAGCTGTCACTTTAATAGCAGGGACTTCGTGAACCCGGATATCATCAGTAACAGTTCCAACAAGCACGGCAATCTTGTCGTCCTAGATGAAAAAATGGAGTAATTACTTGCAAGTACAAAATTCAGCTTGCCTCTCAGGGTTGAATATTACACAGGGCATGATATATCGAGGCATTAAGGGGCTATTTGATAGCCAAGAATCGATGATCCACCCAAAGAAGTCGATGGGATTGCAACTGGCAGACCCATTTCCAATCCACAGTAGGGCAGTAATGTACAGTCCACCCCCACAACAATTAGTCATATAAGGTGCCAACAAAACAGCCACATATAATAAGAATCTTACACATGGTGGTGGTTAAAATGACGATGCGGATAATAAAATGGGCATTGATCTCAATTCTCAACTACTATACCTTGTTGTTCATGAGAGTAATGAGACGTGAGAGGGAGAGTGGTGCCTTGTTGACTTTACTCATGAATAGCCTTTTGAGTACCACAGCATTAAAGCTGCTGCCAGTTCTCCTCACGAGGAATCGGTACAACTGATAGATACATAAATCAATCAAACAAACACAAGGCTCAGTTACATTACATCAGATCTCAACTCATCTTAATAATAATTTGTTAAATTAACGAAGAAAAGAAAGCAACCTTGACGAGGAGCTTGAGGTAGATATCATTGGATTTAGGTGCAGTGCGCTTGGTCTTCTTGCTCTTACCTCCTGCGACTAGATCAATACCCTAAATTCCACCAATCAAACGTAATTACTAATTAACAAACAAAAATAAAATAAATATTGATTTGATGTCAGCATAAATAGAGAAATGTAGCATGGAATTCGAAACGGCAAAGCGTACCATGGCTGCTCCTGCACGAACTCAAGGAGAGTGATGATGTTATGCTAGCTAGGGTTTTAGAAAATGTCTTATTATTATTATTATTATTATTATTATTGTCTTCAAATTCAATTAATTGTAACATGGAAGGATGAGGCTCTGGGCCCGGAGCCCTGCTTAACTAAACCTGCGGACTTGGGCTAGTGTTCTATGTTCGTGGCCCAATTTGATGCCCAACCCCAACGTGTATGTTGTTTATATTCTCATTTGATCCCTAGGGCTCGTTTGGTAGGGCATAAGGGATTGATTAACTATGACTTAACATTTGGTTTAGTAGGCGGAATTGTCCTTTAATTTTTATGTATTTCAATTTGTCCCAAAATCTTTATAGTATTTATTTATAAGCCCTATTATAATTTAATTTTTTCTTTCTATCTTGCTTTTTACTACATGTTTTTTTAGCACGCCTTTGCTACATGTTTGTTAACGCTGTAAGTGAAACATAAGAGAGCCGCAAAATATTACGATTTTTTTTATTTTTTAATTCTTTCAATCTCGCCTCAAAAATTTTATGTTGCGCATTTACGGGCTCACAGTAAATTGTCGAATGGTCCTTTTAATTTTTATGTATTTCAATTTGTCCCAAAAACTTTACAGTATTTATTTATAGGCCTTATTGTAATTATAATTTTTCTTTCTATCTTACTTTTTACTACATGTTTTTTTTTAACATGGCTTTGCTACATGCTTGTTGACGCTGCAAGTGATACATATGAGCCGCATTATTTGACTTTTATGTTGCTTTCCCTTTTTTTATTTTTGAAAATATTTTTCTTATACCAGTGTTATTATTATATAATGATGCACAAGGATAAACACATTCATTATGGATAAAAAAGAAATGTGTAGCTTTGTATATATACATCACGTAGATGTAACAACAATTAAGAAAATAATCTAAATATTATAGTACCTTGCTTGAGTGTTGCCAGATGACCACAAAGGGTTCTGTATTGCAACTTTGCTTGAAAACTGATCTCATAATTTAAAGTAAAATTATAACATTCGTTGAAATAATATTTTTAAGGTGTTTGAAAATAAATTAGAAGTTAAAGTTGTAAAGCACGTACTAGCTTACTAACTACACTTAGTTAAACAATTAATTATGAGTTTATTTACCGAATATGTTAGTCTACCGATACAATAAATTTGTATGATTTGTTCTTAAAATGTATAAAGCATCAAAGCTGGACGGTATATTTATTTTGCAAATGACCCGTTGTCCAAAGGCTAACAATTGTATTATTGTATATGAACAACAAACTTAAATACTACATAGTGATATATGTGTATATGACTCATTCTTTTTGGATAGTTACGTTATGACTGTATAAATTTAGCAATGTGATAATAGATAAACTTAAAGTCGATATTGTTATTGTAAAACAATAGTCGAATAAATTATCAATCGAATTAAAATAACATCTTTTAAAATTACAATTAAATTAGTCAATTAAAATTTAACGCGTCCGTGCGGAGCACGGGCTTTACGTACTAGTATATATATTAGATTACATATTATTGCATTTCCTCCGCGGCGATAACGATTTTGTTTGTGAGTATATAGAAAATTAGAAACAAATACTATAGTTTATGTAGGCTCGTTACATCAATTATTTACGACCACCTGACAAATATTTAGGTGGTCAAAATATACACCACAATCAAACATTTGATCCATGATCAAAGATAAGACTTTCAAATTTTATTGTTTAATCTTGAGAGATGATAATTATAAAGAAATTAATATGATTTAATAATTGCTATAAAGTTTCTTTCATTTACTATTTCTCATTTTCTCGGGAGTCCAAATTCAATCTTTTCTATGTCAATTTACTTTTGTTATGTTTCAGTGTTAACTAGTAAGTTATGAATAATTCAAAGTATCTTGTTATTTTTCTTTGTGGTATAGGCTAATAAGTTGGCCAAATATATGATAATTGGGCTGGGCCTCCTAGATTAAGGCCCAATGAAGAGCGTATCGGAAAAAGATATTTTGATACTCAACGAAAGAATTGAAAGTTTATTTCGATTTAGGTAGTATCGAAAGATTGGTTTCGATACTTACCCATGAAATTCGAAAAGCTCGGCCCGTAGCCCAATGCCTATATATACCCTAGATCCCGATATTCACGTCACATCATTAACTACTGTAGCACCCAACCCAAACAGTATCGAACATTCACTTTCGATACTGAGTTACATCAAAAGCATCCACTTTCGACTCTACCCCTAATTCGATTCGCATACCACTTTCGAGAAGTTTGTATTCGATTCCCGGTACAAAATTGAGAGGCGCACATATGACACTCACTTTCGATAGTGCAGTCCAAGTTACTTTGAGGTGCAGTTTGACCTAGTCTACTTAATTTGTACATATGTGTTAAGGCTTTCCGCACAAAGTTATTCTTTTTCTGAAATAGGCTAGCATAGCTTGGTGTATTGAGGCTCCGTTAGTATCATACTTGTAACCCGTGTAATCCAAACAAAATAACACCAAATTATTGGCATCGTTTGTGGGAACAACTCAATCACGGTCGCAAGGAAGAGATGTTTAGAGTCACACGCTCATAGAATCTAAGGGCAACAGAAAGTGCGAACACGTAAATGCACCGCCTTGCTGGGCCTCCCCCGACCCAGGGCGAAGCCCCCCCCCCCCCCCCCCCCCCGTCAACCCCAGTTGTGATACCACCGGTCGCAGAGGTACCAAACTTTTATAATATGGACGTCATCCCTAAAATTTTTGATGTGACGTATCACAGAAATTCGAGTGTTACCAAATTAACGAAAAAGTTAGTGACATCACAAGGTATTGGTTTGTTTTGATAAAATTTATATGACCACATCGACCTTCTACAAGCCTGCATGGTTTTTTCTAATACTTGAAGAAAAGTTTATGGAGTATTTTCGTGTATAACAAAATAATTTAACTTGTGTTTTGCCTACATTTTAGTCAATTCATATTAAGGTTAGAGATAATTCCTCTAACTTAGTGTTGTGTAACATACAGAAATCGAGTCGATATGTGTGGAATTATAAGAGATATAGTCAGGAAAGCAAGAGATATTAGATATGTTCGGCTAGAGAGATCTAGTAAAATACAACACCGAAAAAAATCTCGTCAGCTCCCTTATTGAAGATCGAAAATCATGAAAACTTGTCTTTCAATTTGAAGAATCAAATAAGGAAAAAGGATTCAAGAGAATCAGTTCAAATATTGAGGATAAAGGAGAAGTTCCCTATCGAGACCCAACTCGATATGTGCATGAGATTACAAGACGCATATTGTAGTCTATATATATAGTACTTACACCCAAGACTTTATTACTCAACTTGATATAATAAAGCAGCATGACACATATAGCACTTTCTATGTACAAGACGTGGTAGTGTGAGTAATGGTTGCCAATGCCTATTTCATCTCATGTAGCCACTTATAAAGGGAGTTGATATCAGTCGACATCAACAAAGTCAGCAAGAGGCTCGCAAACTTCACACGAACGTGAGGCTTGTGTCAAGTTATCCAAAAATCCAGGAAATCATGTGGATCAGTAGCGGCTGGAAATGCTGAGTTCGTATAAACACGAGGTGTAATAACCCGTCATCCTTATAGTACGATTACTTGGTGGGAGTGGCCTCGACCCCATGGATTTGGTCAATTAACTAAACCATGTAAAAACTCCTTGTGTCTTTACTTACGGTTTATGCAATCATGTTTTACGGTCAAGTTACAACTCAACCTAAAAATGACTAAGCAAAACTAATTAAAATTGACTAAAAATGGAAATTCAGTATTATGCAAGCATACATTTCTCGATTTGATAACATTTTTTTATAAGTGACCGCACACTTTTTCAATAATACATACATGTATAAGTAATTCTAACTCACATTTTTTACACTTAAAACATCATAATCATTAGAGAGGATTCCTTTTTTTCCTTTACTTTTTTTCTTTTAAGCTGAGAAGCTCTTCTTATTATGCAACAGAAAGAGACATTTGTTTGGATAGTATATTCCGATATATAGCTGTCCTCACTAAATAATATACGAAGGATAAACAATCTCTTTCTTTTTAGAAATTGATTACTCTGCATATAATTAGATTGGTGCGTGCCCATTTCCAATATTGATATAAAAGGGATAATCTTGTTTCTAAGTTACACACGAAGCAATCCCTTAGTTTGTACTACTGTGATTGAAATGAATAGAAAAGTTGTAGAGACGTGTGTATGTCAAAATAAATACCTAATTTATTTCTCCTTAAATATATCATTAAGTCCTTAAGTAGTTTTTTTCTCAAAATATTTGCAAATAACCCTGACTTTTAGTTATACATCTTGAGATCCTAATTCATCACTAGCCACGTTGACAACTCAAAAAATTATTCTTCTGCGTTAATTTGACAATAGATCGTATATTAATGACGAAGTGCGGAATTACAATTATAGGACAACCAATTTATTACAAACTATGTCACCTATCACTACCATTAGTTCTAGGTAAACTTTAGTCCGGAACACCAAAAGTTCGGGATGAGAAGCCTGATTGTATATCGAAGACGATGTCGAAAGTAAGAATATATCGAATCCTGATGGATATCAAATATCCGTGTCGGGGATTGTTGTATATTACGGATGATGGATATCGAGGATGAAGTATATCGGGAGTGATGGATATCAGAGATCGTGGTAAGTCAAATGCGGTATATCGAATATGGTATATTGAAGGTGAATAACGAATATCGAATATGGGTATTCGATATCAGCGGGTTGATGATGAAATTAAATATCAATATGTCTCGATATGCGGGGCAAGGATATTTATAGATCTTCGTCCTGTGAACACGATATTTGATATAGTGCCACATATCAGGTGCTTATCCCCGACATAGGCGTGCGGAGCCGGCTGTCTACTGTGCTGGGCCCGTATAGCTGAGTGGACTGACCCAATACGAGAAATACCCATATCATGTAGTCCCCCTGTTTAGGAGTTATCTTGTGAATGATAATTCGTAAACTCTATCCGTTGGCTCTTGTATCTGTTTAGGGGTATCCTCAACTCCCTCAAGTTATCGAGTTCCATGAATGATGAATTGATGGGGTCGGAATTTTTCCAATATCGGGTGGATATCGAATTTGGGTTTCGATATGTCCCCGATGTCAAAATAATTTATTGCTCGCAGGGTCCAGTCGTGTTTATTATATAAGCTGGTCCCTCCCCCCACTTTGTGAGGTTGCTATTATTTTACTGTTGCCTTTTTGTCATTTACAAGGCCGAATATTGAATATTCATATCGAATTAGTCAGGTATGTGGGTCAGATTTTCGATATGCGTCATTTAATATGTAAACCCGATATGAGAATTTGGTACACGTTTTCGATATCACTTTTCGATATCGATATTCGATATTCGTTACCTTTGTGCTGGACATTCTCGTGGTTTTCAGGTGAATCATGGTGCGGACCAAGAATCCTCCTCGTCTAGAGGAAGTCGCTTCGCCGCGACAGTATGTGCCTGGTGTTCGTGGCGGAGGTGCGTCTGAATAGAATCCCCCTACTACTAATACCACCACGGAGGGGAATATTCCCCCGTTAAGCACATGTCAAATTTCTTGATGATGGATTTATGCGAGTACTTTCTATTACCGCCTATGTCAGAATTCCTCGCGTTCATTTATACGAACTAAATTCTCGCTTTCCCTCCCGTTTCTTGGTTGCTAGACCGGGGAATGATGGTGAAGGTTAAGGCTCGGTTCGATAAGGATGCTAGTAGTAGGTAGAGCGGTGTGAGCTCCAATGGGACTCAACTTGGTGGTAATAATGGTGTCGAAATTGGTGCGAATGACGTTGAAGTTACTGACATCTCTTCTGATGGTGCGCAGCTGCCGTGAATCGAAGAAGATATGGACCTCAAACCCGTGGAAGTAGATCGGTCAACTGCTGGGGTAGTAGCTCCCGAAATACGCGGCTAGCCAGAAATGGGGTACCCATTCCCCCCCCCCCCCCCCCTGTCGCACCTTCAGAGGTTCTTTCTTTGCGACGTGACATTGTCTCTCCCGATTGTGATGATGCAGCCATCCGGGTAGATAAGAGGAACTCTGATTTCCTGCGTGATCCCAATTCGGATCATTTAACCATAAAGATAAGTGGTTATACCTTATGGGAGGAGGATTCAATTGCTCGTCTAAATTTTTATTTATCCCTACATTGCTCCTGAGGCATTAATACTGGACCTAGGGGCGCCCGTTGTGCGGCAGATGTGTGTAATGCTTTGTTATGTGGTAAAGTTTTTGGACATTGTACTCATATGGTGTTTAGTTGGTGGTTTAAGTATGCTGACCTTTTCATTTCTTTGATCTGACAGTTTGGAAATTTATTCCATTCTCTCTCCCAAGATCCTTTGATGCTAGCAGAGGTACAATCGGGGCATGACGCGAGAATTGACTAGATGCGAAAGCTAGTTGCAAAGAGCAATGATTCTCGTGATAAGACCAATGCACGTAAACGTGCAGCCGAAATGCGTGCGAGGAAAGCGCATGATGAAGCTTGGAAAGCTCAGATTGAGAGAGAGAAACTTACCAAGGAACTTGAACAAGCGAAGTCTGAAGCTGAAAAGTTGCAGCGTCGAAATTGAGATTTTAGAGCGAGAGCGAAATTCATATAGGCATATGGCGATATTTTCGTTGTACTTTGTTCAAAATTTAATTATATTGTAACATTAATTTTATTTTATAACTGTTGAGTACACAGAAACGTAAAGGACTTGATAGTAAACCAAGCAAGCAAACCATAATCGTGTGAATTTAGATAAAAAGAATTAAGAGTAGTGGTCGAGTATAGGAAAGTCTATAAATCCCTTTTATCGATGAGATAATAATACTTATAGCAGAGTAGGCTGGTAAAAAAGGGTAAGAAATCTCCAACTTTTGCGCCCTTAAGGAGGAGAACTTTTGGTGTGCTCTCTGATGCACAACTCCCCAACTCACAGAGAGGTTGGGGCCCACCTCTCTGTGAGTGGGAGGAGTTGTGCACGAGAGAGCACACCAGACAAAACCTTTAAGAAAGTCAAATATGATGGTAGAGTAGACAAACATAGGTGATAGCACAAATCAATCTAATCAATGGTGCTAAATAACAACTTATTTTGGAGGATGATGTCTACGATGGCTGGCTTCCAAGTTCATGAAGACCCTTGTAGAAAGTTGAGCAGATGTGATCAAGCAAATGTTTGACTATAGAGTATTTATGCAGAGATGGGAGAGTTTTTTTTGATGCCCCAACATGTTTAGAGTCGTAATTAAACGCAATTAATTCTCAGGTTTTTGGCAAGCAGCACCCATGTGTTATGAGAAACAGGCAAAAAACCTCCCCGTGTTTTGAAAAAAGGCAAAAACAACCCCTGTGCTTTTGTAAACATAGCAAATTACCTCCTTCTCTGCGAAAGTGTTATGCACTTGCCAAGGAATGAGAGTGGGGATTTTATTTAAACTTGTTTCATTCCAAAGCCAATTAATACTTTTGTCTTTAACTTTAGAAAATTACATTTCTGACCCAACAAGTTTTATTTTGTTCAATCCTTTCCGAAACTTTAAAAATAGTATCAGAGCCTAAGTTTATTTATTTATGTGGAAATTTATTTATTATTTTAACACCTAACTGCTTCATGAGAGGAGTATTTTACAAGCATGAATAATCCAATTATGGATGATATTTGGAACCCCCCAATTCAGTTCTTTTTTAAAGGACCGAAAACTACAAGTATAAAGTATTTTATCCGTACTTTAACCAAGTGCCTTGCTGTTCAAAAAACATATATTGAACATCACGAGGTTCTATGTTGCGACTTAGAACAAAAGACATACCCCATGAACAAGGCTAGACTTGAAGGAGTCAAGCGAATACAAGACAGCCTTAAAAGGGCCAACAAGCAGAGTTCGATACTAAGCCTATAATGCCTGGTATCACTCTTGAACACGAGCTTGAAATTTTGATGAAAAAGCTCGAGATCCTTGCCAGCCAAAGACCGATTAACATCCACAGCGTCAGAGCCAAGTACGCGACAGTTAATGGTCTTACAGCAGAGATCGGAAGGATTAAAAGACTGATTATCGAAAGAGACAATAGATGAGCAATCTTGCGTTGCCAAATTTCAACGAGCTCGAGACCGATAACACCAAGCTGTCTTAGGACCTCAGAAAAGTCCAGAAAACAGTCCAAACATATGGTAACCGTCTATACCATATGCCCGGGTAACTTCAAGAACTCCAAGACAAGTTTGAAACCATGTCTAGGCGTCAAAAGGAGGTCTTGGAAAACTTGCTGGATGTCCAGCAGAGAATGAAGAATTTGGAATCACAACCCAATTATTCATGAAGAAAGCGAGGAGGATGGCTACCACCATCTTATGGAACAGAGCCACTTCTACACCAGAAAGGCAAGACTGTAGAAGTAAAACGAGAGTTGATAGAAGGAGAAAAGATGAGAGCCTTATTAAGAGGAGAATCAGTTCCTCAAAAAAAGCCATGACTGCTCGTATCCATCTCGACGAGGTCAACTTCGGAAATTTGCAAGATCTAAACGACCTTGCAGAATCGTTCGCCGAACTAAATCTGGTGAATCTCAAAACTCAGCAAGTGACTCAATATGTAGAGTCGTCCAGTCATGCTCCACCGGCGATACCAGAGAATAGCGGAGTGAGCAATCCCCCTCAGCAAGATGAGCATATGCCACACCAAGGAGACTTTGTTCCTGGAGGGAATCTACATCCAGATTTCATAAAACTAGGCATTACCAGATCTCGAAGGAGACCAGACATAAGGGAAACACCATATGTCAAGTCCCAGCTCGACCCGATACATACGTATGGGTTAATGCTTAATCTGGATACCCTTGATTTCAAAAACAGGGAGCTTCTGATTGACGATTGGGCCTCAGCAATGAGGATTGCAGCAGGAACCCTTGATCTCAACAAAGAAGCATTCATATTGCTGCTTAATATGAGTTTCGAGGGGTCAGTCAAGATCGCCTGGGAACAAATAGACCAGGGAACCAAAGAAGAAGTTGCAGCAGGAGAATCTATGAAGAATATCGTAGATAAAATGGCAAAAGTATTTAAGATACTTTTCATTGGAATTGGTTACTTCGAGGATTCAGAAGGAAACTTCGGAGGAGGCCGAGAGCAAGCCAGGAGATATGAAAGAGCTTTGTATAGTCTTGAGTTACACGATATATGTAACATAGACTTATATACAAAACGCTTCACCGAGTACAAGTGGAAGTCGAAGGTGAGTGATGATACGGCCATCCCGCTGTTCTTCTCCAAAATCCCAAGTCCATGGAGGGAAATGCTGATAAAAGAATACGAACTGCCACAAGGTATCGATACCGTGGCAAGAAGAATGTCTTTTCTCAAAAGCAAACTTGCCGAATGGTGCCAAAAGGCAGCCGAGCTAAAGAATTACAAGAGGCTGCGAAGAGTCAACAAAAATGTTACTCTTTATTGTGAAAACAACGACCTCCCAACAATTGTCGGAGGAACCAGAGAGCATAAGAAAAGAAAGAAATACCCTTATGCCAGAGAAGAAAGACGGGGAAAAGAAAGATCTTCATGGAAACCTAGAAGATTTTGGTCCAAACAAAAAGCCCGAAGTTACGAATCGGGACATCGTTCAGGGCCAAGCCGTGGACGTCCAGCTACAAGCCAAGATAGATCCAACAGGATATCCACCAAGAGAACTTTCAGAAGGGCACACACCAGGGCCAATGAAAGTTTTAAAGATTGCAACTGTTGGACATGTGGTGCTCCAGGCCACATCTCTACCGATTGTCTGCAAAATCAAAGCCGAGGAGTCAAACGGTTCGAGGCAACGCCAGAAATCGAGGAAGCCTTTTACTATCAAGATCTTATTCAAGTATATCGGTTCAAGGACATCTCCTCAGACGAAATCATATACGAAGAAGAAGAATACAACGATGAGTCTTCTGAATCAGAATCAGACTGAAGAAGAGGAAATCTTCCATCAGGAGACGCAAGAGGATATCTCGGGGTTTTTTTCACAGACGAGTATATCACATAAAGCTCTGATGAGAATTATGAAAGAGGATCCAAAACTCCGCATTTATGACGGCTTCACCGTCGGCAAAATGGAGAGAGCCTTGACACAATTAAGTCTAAGGTAAAGGAAGCATCGTATCATTTACAAAGTCACGGTGGGAGAACTTGCAATCCCAATGGAGCTAACCAGTAATGTGATGGAGATGCAGTTAGTTCCCATGATGGAAATCAAGGAGGATCTAAACAGACTCAACAGGGAAGTTGCTCAGAAGATGTCATGGATCCATATCGGAGCCATAAGAATCTTGCTTAAAGCAACGTTCAAAGAAGGAGTCAATTCCCCAATTGACATTGTTGTCTTCGATAGAAGAATTCAAAATTTGAAAGATGCATGTCTAGGTGGAATCTCTGGCAACCTATTCGCAGGAAATGTGGCAATGTTTATCTAAAGATTGCCTATAACCTAGCGGATCGAGACTTTAATAGAGCGTTAACCCTTCATCAGGATTTCAAAAATAAAGATCTGATGAAAGAAGGGAATAGACCATACTCTATTACATATAGCATCTCATACGCACTCTCTAATACCCATCATTCTAAGGTATTCCAGAGAAAAGAGTTCGTTGAGATCCCAGAAATATTCGAGAAAGTTGCCCAAGCGGTCAAACCAGAAATCTCTGATCTGCCCCACATCCAAGAGATGGACATGATTATCAGAGATCAGCCAGTGCTAAATCAGACAGCTAGTCACAGGTTTGAGCAAAGACGAGCTTCGTTCAGTGAAAACCGGATGATAAGTCAAAGAATGGGAAAAAGACCTATTCTTGAAGCTATCACTCGACCAGGCCAGTTCATTACCGAATGAGAGCTTCAATGTCTAGCAGGATGGAGTATAATCGAAGTAATTTTCGATATTACTCAGAAAGATAATACCTTTCCAAGCAATGCTTTGTATTATCTCCAACAGCCTTTACCAGGAAGATATCAAGGACGTCTAAAACTGGGAAGTATGGATTTCACAATACAGGGAATTGTAGGAAGATTAACCGAGAATTTAATACTCGGACTAGAATTCCTCGAGGCACATAAACCTTGGGAAAGGATACAGGATGGGATGGAATTTACAGTGGAAGGAAAAAGGTACCGAATCCGATGACCACTAGTCCATTCTCCATATATATCTCAGTTGGGATGTTATATGAAAAGTACATGGCAGAGTACTTTGCAGCATACATCGATTAAGGTGCTGGAATATGTACGGCTAAAAAGAACGTGTTTCCTCCCAACCTTGAAGAGGAATTACCAGCTGTTGCAGGTAGAGACTTCTCTAAAAAGATTATCACCTTTAAGAGAGGAATTAAGCAAGCGAAAATACTCATCGGAGGCGCAGGAGGTAGCCCTTGGTACAAGGTTAAGACGCCACCTATCTATTTCTATGATATAGGAGCAGATATTCTCCTAGGCAACAATTTCCTGCAGGCCTTTAAAAGGGTTACACAGGACAATGAGACAAGAAGACTTATTCTCACAACGCCTTGTGACCATAAGATTTTCATTCAACGACTAAGAGAAGCATTTTACCGCAAAATGCCTTTCAATTTTCGCAACAAGCGTGGTGATGAAGGACAGCTTCGACACCCAAAAATGAGAGATCAACGCAAGTATGGAGAAGCAATACTCCAGTTGAGAGCAGACCTAATAGGAGAAGATGATCCAAATACAAAAAGGATCAAAGAAACAACAATCAAGCTTCTCAAGGTCAGTATGGAAGGAGTATCGCAAACAGATATCACAAGTGAAGAGCAAATATCACTTGAAGATATCAAAAACAAGATTCAAAGGAATTTTAGCGAAGACCCTTTGGTATGGTGGAACAAAAATGAACTCCAAGCTTCCTTAAAACTTCAGAAGGGAAAAGAGCACGAGTTCGTACGATACAAGCCAATCCTGATGAATCAAAGTGATCGTGAGGATATGCAAATGATTCTTAAGGAACACCTTGACCTTAAGTTGATATCACCAGGAGTCTCACCTTACAGCAGCCCAGGCTTTCTGGTAAGAAACCATGGCGGGATGAAAAGAGGAAAACCAAGACTTATCATCAACTATCAAGGAATCAATAAGATCCTAGAATTTGATGGCTACTACATCCCAAGTCGAGAACACCTAATCAATTGTGTCCAAAACGCAAAGGTATTCTCTAAATTTGATTGTAAATCTGATTTCTATCAAATTAAGATGCAGGAAGAAAGCAAGAAGTTTACTGCCTTCTCCACACCACAATGACATTATATCTGGAATGTGTTGCCAATGGGCCTGACCAACGCACCCCAAATATACCAAAGAAAAATGGATAATCTTTTTAAAGATTACTTCAGTTTCATGTTTGTTTATGTGGACTATATCCTCATAGCATCAAAAACGATCAAAGAACATCTCAAACATCTAGAGATTTTCTCAGACATATGTTTCAAGAATGGATTAGTGTTATCTCAAAAGAAAGCAGTAATCCTTACAAGGAAGAGTGAATTCCTTGGCATTGAGATTGACGAATCAGGTATCATCCTCCAAACACATTTGGTCAAAAAGGTACGTGATTTCTCAGATAATCTCAAAACAGTTAAACAACTCCAAAGCTTTTTGGGTTTAGTTAATTTTGCAGGAATGTTTATCAACAATCTCGCAAGTTACAGGAAAATATGCAGTCCCTTACTTAAAAAGGATGCTGAGTTCAAATGGACTGATGAACATACATGAGCAGTTCAACAACTAAAGAAGTCGTGTCAAACCTTCCCAAACTTGCTATACCTAACGATGAAGACGATCTGGTATTATATACAGATGCTAGTGATCATTGGTGGGCAGCAGTTCTAACGAAGGTAGAACCAACAAGAGAAGTCCCATGTAGATATTGCAGCGGACTACTTGCAGACAATAATGCGGCCAGATGGCACATTAACGAGAAGGAGTTCTTTGCGGTTCGCAGTGCATTCAAAAAATGGCCTATGTTTTTACTTGCAAAGAAATTTACCTTAAAAATTGATAATACAAGTGTTAAGGCTTTCTTAAAAAACAAAATAGAAAGTAAACCCGAGAAAGCCAGACTCTTAAGATGGCAAGCCGAGTGTCAATATTACGATTTTGACGTTGTGATTATTAAATCTCATGAAAATGTTCTTGCAGATTTCCTAACACGAGATGGAGCCCAGTAAAGCCAACAACATCCTTACAAGGTGGAGGCATCACAGCGACAGCCTCGAGGAACTAAACAAGGCAATAGACAGCCTAGCAGTCAATGCAAAGACTTCTGGACATGTACAAGAGAAAGACCTTAACAAGGTCCAAACTGAAATGAAAGTCGCAAGGCTTCATAGCACCATGTTATGGGATAGCCTTTATGGCCCCATTATGCGAGAGGCATCAGAGTCAAAATTGATCTCTGAAATACGAGTGTAGGACGACAAAGTGTGGGAAAGTAGTTCAAGCACTATCATCCCAAACACAGGAAAGGATCCTTACGATGATGAAAGGGATTCTGAAAACAAGGAAGATTCTAAGATGGAAACATCTGAAGAATCCAATCAGTCTAAAAAATTGGAGACTGAAATCAACGAGCTTAATCTTAGACCAAGGATTGGAAAATCTAAGGTTCAAGGTGATAACTTAAAACCATCCCCATTGATGGAATACCAAAGGACATGGGAAAGGTTACATACAAGAATGGGACTTGTCCTAGGTAAATCCTTGGCCGATTGGTCTGGGAAATACCCACGAGTTTGGACTCTACCAGGTGCAAAACCGGAGAGTGTACGAGAGTGGTTCGACTTTGGCTGTTTAGCCTCAGTCTTCACTACATCACCAGGGTTCCTGGAAATTTCGAAATTGCCAGGATGGATATACGAGGGAGTGTATGGATCATGGAAAAACAACCACACACTCGGACGAGGTGAAACTCTGGAACTGAAATTCATTTCAGCCGCACCAGAGATCAATGGAAAAGGTTTCTTTCCCAGCTTTCATTTCATTAAGCTGCAGAGACCATACATGAAGTCTTTAGATTTCATAAAGCCACCACCAGAAGAACAACTTCTAGTTGCTCCGATATCAGAGGATGATATCACTACAAGAAGAGCTTGGGGACTTTGGGTTTGCCTAACAGAAATGGACAAAGTTAAATATTCGTTTAAAACATTCCAAAATGCTGAAAACGGATCACTAATGCTCAACTCTATGAAAAGCACCACTACTCAGTTTGCCGAAACAGTTTTCGAAAATAAAAGGCAAAAATTGTGGAAAAACGAGATTCTGGCAACGGTAGAGACCAGCCGGAAAACGTGCAACATGATGCATGTCGGAAAATGGAAAGATCGCATTTGTCTAAAATGCCCCGAGCAAAAAGAGCCTCTTTTCGGCAAAAGATTCCCAATAAAAAAGGACAAGTGGGAATATGACAGGGAAGGCTCCACCAGGCCCGGAAAGATGCCTCGTGCCGGGAAAAAGATAAACTTCTCTGGCAAAGGAAAAGAGGCCATGTGATTGACCAGGACAGGTTAACAACCAGGACCATCCCTACTTTCGAAAAAGTCACGATAAAAGGGGCCACGACAAGAAAATTCGAACAACCACACCATTATCTGTTAAATAATGGAGGGACCGCAAGCTAAGTGGAACGAGATGTAAGCCATGACGATTCCACTATCAAGAAGGGATGAAGTCCGCAATTGAAATCTGCGACCTCATCTATATAAAGAAAAGCTGAAGGAAGCAAAGGGCATCGACCATTCCCCTCCGTTTTCTTACAAAAATAAAAGAGAGACTTTCAATAGTTTGTAATAGTTGAGTATTTTTTTCTACTGTAAAATAAGAGTGTGTATATTGTACTAAGTGTGTATCTAAGTGTGTATGTGTGAGGGAAACACAGCTACTAAACTAGTTGCTCCTCTCTAAAGGAGTTCTATGTGTTATGTAATAAATAAGTTTCCACGAAATAAATAAAAATTCTGGCTTTTGACTAAGTGTGTTGTTTCGAAGTGATCTAAACATTCGTTCAAAGTTGTACTTTCACGCCCAGAGTAGGAAACGAACCAGGACTGTGCTGATTATCGTTGAACGAGCCATTGCAGAATCATCGGTTGCGATCGAGTGATTGAAGGCGAGGAGTCTTTGTAAAACCTGGTGGAATACCCGACGGTAGTACGGTTAAACAAGGTACCCTTTAATGTTACGTTTTAATCATTGTACGGAAGCATGCTGGGCCTGATATGGTCGTAATGGACTATTCCCAAATTAAAAGGTTTCGAAAAGAATTAATCTTAAAACTTTGGGGGTCAATTTCTACTTTTGTAAAAGTTAAAATCTGCAGAAGGGGGCAGTGTGCTATGATTTTGGGAACACAAGGGGGTTTCTTGCCCCTTTTGATTTCACAAGGGGGTTTCTTGCTACTTTCATATAACACAAGGGGGTTATTTGCCATCTGCTCCTAATTCTCTTTACAACTGCATGAGAATGCAGATTTAGATGCCAGTAATCGTGGTGACACCACAAGAGAGAGGTCATAAGGTTATCAATAACAGGGCATACTCAAGTCACATGTTGGTGGCTTATGTGCTAAGTTTGACAAAGTTTTGCCTATGAGGACACTTGGTTATATGTTTAGTTGTTTTGGTGATCGGGGGTGGTGGATATCTGTGACTAAAATTATATGCTCATCCTTTTATACCATGTTGAATTGTTCATACTTCATACATCATTAATAATAATATATTATTTTGTGTCTTGATTTTCTTAATTAACTTGTCAAAGAACACTCTAATTAATTTATATTTTAATTATTTTTAAAATATAAAAATGTTAAAATAATATTGGTTCAATAAGTCAATGGGACATTGTTTACAAAGAATAATTTAAGGTTGTAGTATGCTTTTCTACCCTTTCACAACTAAGTCTAACTCTCAAAGAAAATGCCTAAATTAGATAAGTTGTCACTTAAAATAACTAAATTGATATATTACTATATTAGGAGACTATAATTGATCACATGCCATAATAAAAGGGCCAAAGATGATTCTTTCTCTTATTTCTCATTCATGCCAAAATAATTTTGAGCAATTAATAGCACCGAATTCTTATACAAACCTACCGACAGTCCGACACTCTGAAATATCATATGTGGTCCGTGTCCACCGCGTAACCGACAACAACACTCGTGCTCCTTTGACACATTTTAGACACGACATGTAGCATTATATTAAAATAAATAATTCAGACACCGTGCTAGACACTCGATAATGGCATGTTGGCATATTTTAGACATGTTTGGAGTAAATTATATATTTCAATAGCTTGTGTTATAGAACTTATTTTAAGAAAAGATTATAAATCGATAATTAAAAGATAAAAGAGTTAAAAACTAATTTTTTAAAACTTAACATCTAAGTAAAAAGCATAAACACAAATCATTTCCATTTCACTTTTCATTACTTGATCATTTCATTGTTCAACCTATTTAGTCTTCATGCAAATAATATGTAGGTACCTTTTTTTTGGTTGATAAAATGATGTATTTGTATTTGAGTATTGGTTAGTATTTGTGTATGATATTCACACCGGAGTTCTAAATGAACGTTTCATTTGGACTTTGATTCAATTAATAAATGGTGAGTGATAAGAAGTATCTTTGTTTGAATTTAAGTATGTTATGAGTTTTTACTTCTGTGTAGAAATATTAATTCTATGACTTTTTATGATATTGAATATATATTTTAACATAAAAACTCATTGGTACTCTATGTCGAATCTTGTAAATTTTAAAAAATCAGCGTCGCCATGCTTGAATCCGAGCACCATAGAGTGTAACTCATTAAATAATAGGTTACACATGATTTAAGAACCATTTTAATGACAAAAAAAACAAAAGCCTATTTTTGTTATAAAATAACTAAAACTATTTGGGAATTATAATAATATATTAAAAGAACATAGGAAAAGAAGAGAAAATAAGGAGTATATTACTTGTGAATGAGTGTTTTTCTCTTCATCTTGATGACTCCTTATATAGGCAAGAATTTCCAATATCTTACATTATTTACAACAACTACTATTATTATAAAATAGTATTTGTACATAATTTTCAACAATAGCCACAAGGCATATTCTACCAACCATATTTATAACACTCTCCCTTGGCCATTTGAAGCTTTTGTTATGTATATGATCCGTCTTCTGCACACGTCTTATGCTGCCTCGTTAAAACCTTATAAGCAAAAACCCAGTGGGATAAAAACCTTAATAAGGGAAAAATATTGCAGCCGTGTGAACTCCCCCTCAAGTTGGTATCTCCATTTTTTCATAAGTCTCGTCGGTGATGCATCCCAATACTTTGAATATATTTCTTAAAAGGTACAGTAGGGAGTGCCTTAATAAAAAGATCTGCCATATTTTCACATGATTGAACATATTGGATATTAATTTCTTTGTTCTTCTCGAGTTCCTGAGTGTAGGCAAAATATCTTGGGAGTATGTGTTTGGTTTGATCACTCTTGATATAGCCTTCTTTCATCTGTGTAATACATGCACAATTGTCTTCGTATAATGTTGTAAGACCCTCTCTAATTTGTAAGCCAGATGTACTTCTTATATGATGTGTCATTGATCGTAGCCATACACATTCCCTGTTTGCTTCATGGAGTGCAATAATCTCAGCATGATTCGATGATGTTACAACAAGTGTCTGTTTCTGAGAATGCCATGAAATAGCAGTGCCTCCACACATGAATACATATCCTGTTTGAGATCTGGATTTATGTGGGTCTAATAGAAAACCTGCATCTGCATAACCAATCAATTCTTGTACCGCATTGTTAGGATAAAATAGACCAAGATCCACAGTTCCTTGAAGATAACGGAATAAATGTTTAATTCCTTTCTAGTGCCTTTTTGTGGGTGATGAGCTAAACCTGGTTAATAAATTTACAGTGAATGATATATCAGGTCTAGTACAATTAGTTAGATACATTAAAGCTCCAATGCCACTTAAATATGGAACTTCAAAACCAAGAATTTCTCACAAGGACGAAATGGATCTTTATCTATAGTTAATGATCTTGCAATCATAGGATGGTTTAAAGAAGTTGCTTTATCCATGTTAAAACGTTTCAATATCTTTTTAGTATAGTTAGATTGGTGCACAAGTATTCCATTGTTAACATGCTCAATTTGCAAACCAAGATAATATTTAGTCTTTCCAAGATCTTTCATTTCAAATTCATCCTTTAAATAATTCATTGTTGAATGAATTTCTTTGTCTATGCCAATGATATTTAAATCATTTACATAAATCGCAATAATTGCAAAACCAGATGATGTTTTCTTAATAAAAACGCATGGACACAAATAATTATTTATATATCCTTCTTTTAATAAATATTCACTCAAATGATTGTATCACATGCGACCTGATTGCTTTAACCCATATAATGATCTTTGCAATTTAATTGAGTACATTTATCTAGGTTTGGAACTTGATGTTGCGGGTAATTTAAGTCCATCAGGGACCTTCATGTAAATATCATTATCAAGTGATCCATAGAGATAAGCAGTGACAACATCCATGAGATGCATGTTTAGATTTTCATAGACCGCTAGACTGATCAAGAGTCGAAATATAATCGTATCCATTACAGGAGAATACGTTTCTTCATAATCGATTCCAGGTCTTTGAGAAAAACCTTGTGCGACAAGGCGAGCTTTGTACCTTACAATTTCATTTTTCTCATTTCATTTGCGAACGAAGACCCATTTGAACCCTACGGGTTTTACACTTTTCGGTGCGAGAACAATGGGTCCAAATACCTTTCGCTTATTAAGAGAATCTAATTCAGATTGCATAGCATCTTTTCAGTTATCCAAATCATTCCTATTTTGGCATTCAATTACAGATTTGGGTTCAGGATCATCATTTTCATTCACAATTTCATAAGCGACTAAATATAAAAATATTTCATTCATATTTTCCATCTCATTTCGATCCAATACCATTCATGTATTGATATAATTTATAGAGATTTCAACGTTCTCTTTATTTATAGGATCTGATTGGATAACTTCTTGAGGTATCTCATATATCACATTTTGCGACTCATCAGGCATAGATTCCTTAATAATAGGATCATTAGGTTTTGATGCTCCTTTTCTTTTTCGAGGATTTTTGTCCTTTGAGCCAGTAGGACGCTCATGTTTCTTAGTTATATCAAATATATCATCATTTGATGTTTTTTTTGGAATTACAATATGAGCAGGAGCATTTGCAGCTGATATATGTGATTTTGTTACCCTGCTTATGTCAGTAAATGCATCGGGCAATTGATTTGCAATAGCTTGTAAATGCAAAATTTTCTTTACTTCCAAATCACATTGCTTTGTTAGCATATCAAAGCTTGTCAAAGATGGATTATACCATGATATATCATTTTCCAACTGCTTCTTTTCTCCCCCTAAGGTTGGAAAATTTGCCTCATTAAAATGGCAATCGGCAAAACATGCCATAAAGACATCACCTGTTAGAGGCTCAAGATATTTGATTATTGATGGTGAGTCAAATCCAACATATATTTCCAACCTTCTTTGTGGTCCCATTTTTGTTTGCTTTGGTGGTGCAATTGGAACATAAACCACACAACCAAAAATCTTTATATGAGAAATATTAGGTTCATGACCAAAAGCAAGTTGTAATGGGGAGTATTCATGATACGAGCTTGTTCTAATGCGAATTAGTGATGCAACATGTAAAATCGTATGACCCCATAGAGAACTTGGCAATTTAGCTTTCATCAACAATGGTCTAGCAATTAATTGAAGACGTTTAATTAATGATTCAGCTAAACCATTTTGAGTATGTACATGTGCAACACTCTGTTCAACCGTAATTCCAGTTGACATACAATAATCATTGAAAGCTTGAGATGTGAATTCACCAGCATTGTCAAGTCTGACTTTCTTGATCGTATAGTCAGGAAATTGAGCTCTTATTTTAATTATTTGAGCAAAAAATCTCTCAAATGCCATATTGCGAGTAAACAATAGACAGACATGTGACCATCGACTTGAGGCATCAATTAATACCATAAAACATTGAAATGGTCCACATGATGGATGAATAGGTCCACATATATCACCTTGAATTCTTTCAAGAAATGTGGGTAATTTTGTCTTAATTTTAACTGGTGAATGCTTTATAAATAGTTTTCCAAGAGAACATGCTTCACATGGACTATTATTGATTAAATTGAGTTTTAATCCTTTTAATGAATGTCCATGTGTAGTTTCAATTATTCTTCGCATCATTGTTGAACCAGGATGACCTAGTTGATCATGCCATAAAGTTAATAATTTAGGATTTTCATTGACTACCATATTTGACTAGATAGCATTAATATATGTATAATGCAATCCCAATGAGAGTTTTGGTAGTTTTTCAAATATATGTTGCTTTCTTGATATATACTTAATCATGAAAAGATATTTAGTTTTATTCCCAGTCTTTGAGTTGGTATCATATCCATGACGATATATATCATTAAAACTCAGTAAATTTCTTCTGGATTTTGTGGCAAATAAGGCATCGCTGATGATAAATAACGTTCCATTTGGTAATACAAACTAGCTTTACCAAATCCTACAATCAGGTCAGTAGGATCTGATATCATATTGATTTTTGCCTTTGTTGGTTTTAGATATGTAAAATATTTCTTACTTGTGAGAATTGTTTGAGTTGTACCGCTATCAAGGATGCAAAAAAATCACCAGTATGCTTCATATTGGCTTCATGTCAAACAAGTAGAGTTAAACATGATATAACGATAAATGAAGTATATATTTGAGAAAAGGAAAATAGTTTCATTAAGATACACAAGGAAACACAATTAATGGAACACAACACATTACAAGAGAAATTGCAAATACATATCAATTCAAAAATCACACAACAAGGAATCACATAATGCAAATCAAACAAGGAATCACGCAGACATGAATCACATAGCTCATATCAAGCCATAGTAACATCATGATCATCCGCGAAATCAGATGCTGCTAAATATGTGGGATTATTAGGCATTTGTTCAACAAGGTACACTTCTTTTTCTTTGCCTTTACTCTCTTGGTACAATTTACAAAAAATGTTCAGGTGTACGACACGTATTGACCCAATGTCCTTTCATTTCGCAGTTAAAACAGTAACCTTCAGATTTATTATGAGCATTTTTTCTTTTATTATGATGGTTATTGTTATGGATCGTATCACTGGTCGAAGGGTTGTGATAACTACCTCGACTACGTCCACGACCACGATTGGCATTATCATTGTTACCTCGTTCATAAGGGTTTGAAAAATTAATGGCATTTACCTCGGGTAATGCATGTGCTCCAGGAGGACGAGATTGATGATTTTTCATCAATAAGTTATTGTAACTTTCTGCCATTAACAACCTTTGTTGCAAGTCGTGATATTTTGAAATATTCAGCAATCTGTATTGTTGTTGGACATTTATCATGGACACATGGAAAGTAGAAAGTGTTTTCTCATATAGATCACAACCTCATATTTTTTCTGGATCCGTATTTGTATTTACTGCAGCAAGAGTTTCAACGATACTCTTTGATCTGAGGTACAATTTTGTATCTGATTTCCATTGTATTTAATTCTTGCCAGTGTTATTGAGTATACAACTAACTGTACTCGTGAGGTTAGATATTTTTCCAGCTAAATACATAACCAAGAAAAATATAATTAGGACCGAGACAAATTTATTTAACACATAATCATAGAAGCATAATTATTACAATAATACAATGCAATTATCTCACTCTAGCCAAATTTTAAACTCGAACATTATTATGATAAAAGGGAGGAATATCATAAGTAGCCGTTTATAGCCGTTAGAAAAATAATCATTTTTTTTATTTTGGCATGTTTTATGCACGGTAATGTCTTTAATAATTTAGCAACAAAAATTAATTGTAATAACATGTAAAATAATTTTCGCCGCATTAATGATATTTTAACAGGCATATGGAATAATATTACGATAAGTAAATACATATATTTTTTTCGCCACATTACTATGTAAAAACTTTCATGGGCTTAAGGAATAATGTAAACAAGTAAAATAATTGCAATGAATTAAGTGCGTAAATAATTTCCGACACATTACTATGTAAAAACTTTCATGGGTTTAAGGAATAATGTAAACAAGTAAAATAATTGCAATGAATTAAGTGCGTAAATAATTTCCGCCACATTACTATGTAAAAACTTTAATGGGCTTAAGGAATAATGTAAACAAGTAAAATAATTGCAATGAATTAAGTGCGTAAATAATTTCCGCCACATTACTATGTAAAAACTTTCATGGGCTTATGGAATAAAATAAGCAATAATAAGTTGTCAGTAGTCGTTTCTAGCTTGGGGTTAACTCAAGCATCAACGAAAGTTAAAATTAGCTTTAGTGTTAGAGTTAGATGACAGTAAAATAATCATAAAATTATAGATAGGCGGTAGCCGCCTTGTCTATAATAATGTAGATAGATGAACACGTAAATATTAAACTTTAACAACAAAATTATAAACACATATTCATCTAATCATAAAATTATAGATTGGCGGTAATCCGCATTGTCTATAATAATGTAGATAGATGAACAAGTAAATATAAAACTATCGTACCTTTTAACGTTGAATGTTTTTTCTAACGAAGGAACTAAATTCTTCGGAATCGAGCACTATCGTGCTGATAACGTGTTATAGAATAACTAAAACTATTTAGAAATTATAACAATATATTAAAAGAACATAGGAAAATAAGAGCAAATAAAGAGTATATTACTTGTGAATGAGTGTTTTTCTCTTCATCTTGATGGCTCCTTATATAGGCAAGAATTTCCATTATCTTACATTATTTACAATAAATACTATTATTATAAAATAATATTTGTACATAATTTTCAACAATCGCGACCAAGCATATTCTACTAACCATATTTATAACAATTTTAAATTTTAGGAAGTAAGAATTGTAGTCCACAATTGTAGTCCACAATTCCACGGGTAACTACCACGCCACTCTTCTCACCAACCAAAACTATAAAGAATGTGACCCAAAATAATAAAAAGAATGAAGAAAAGAACAAAAGTGGAGATAGAAAATAATTAGAAATAAAAAATAAGACTAAAACTACAGATTCAACAAAAATATCTTAGCCATGTCCTTACTCACTTGCCTCCTCCTAACTCTCTGGGTCTTCACCATCACCGCCACCGCCACCGATAATTCGCCGACCGTGTACGAAGTGATGGAATCCTACGACCTTCCTGCCGGATTGCTTCCAAAAGGGGTCAGTAGATACGAACTGGATCCCACCACCGGGAAATTCGCGGTGTACTTAAACAAAACCTGCAGCTTCAGCATCGACGGTTACGATCTCAAGTACAGGACCAGAATCAGCGGCACGATTAAGAAGGATAAGGTGAGCAATCTCAAAGGCATTCAAGTAAAGATACTGTTCTTTTGGGTGAATATAGTTGAGGTGAGTAAGGATAAGGATGAGCTTGATTTCTCCGTCGGTATTGCGTCGGCTAGTTTTCCGGTGGATGGGTTTTACGAAAGTCCGCAGTGTGGTTGTGGATTTGACTGTCTGAATAATATTGGGAAAAAGGAATCATTGGATATTGTTTAGCTTCGCAAGGTTTGTGCCTCTACTTCGAGTATGATTGATATCAGAGGACAGAGGTTACTGAATAGTATTGATAATTAATTAAAAACGCAACCCTGTACGTGGCTGTTTGTTTTAAAAATTTTGGGGCCGTCTAATTTTGAAAACCCACACTTTAACTTTGACGTATGAAACCAGTCATAGTAGTTATTTGCGGGCTGTGCTGTATATGTTATGACTTCTGACTTATGTGTATGCCTAGGTTATTTTAGGCGCAGCTTTAAGTTTTAATACCCATGTGATTGAAGTACTGCATCGAGAGTAAATAGCCGTTGCGCCTTAATCATCTGAGTTTAGTGTTTGAAATTTGGTTAGGATCTTATATTGGTCACTTCATGTTTTATATCGTGCAGCACTTATCATTTGCCAATTCAGTGTTGTATTATTAATCATATAAGTTATAAAGTAGTGAAATTAATATAGCACTTGGCCATGGAGTGTTGTATCTATTATATATGTACTTCACAAGTATTTTCTCCATTGAAATCTTTATCTAACAATCCGCGCAAGAGAGAGTCCGGGTCAAGAACAAAATGTTGTAATGTGAACCCCTAGATAGAGCGTAAAACACGATAATACTTTAAAGACGAAAAAATAAATGACTCACATATTTTACGTAGAAAACCTTAAATTACTTTAGGGTAAAAAACCACGGGCAAGGTAGAAGCTAAGAACTTCACTATGAGTGTAAAGTATGAATTACAACTCTCAGACTTTTGTCGTAGTAAAGTCACATTAACTCTCTATTTTTACCTCACACTAACAACACTCCTAAGCACTATTTATTATACAATTAAATGTTACTAATTATACAAGTGAAGGAAATATATGTTTTGGGCTGATTTCAAGGCTCAATATTCGCTGCTATTTATAGGTGAGGTTTCCTACATTTTCTTCCTCAAAACTGTGTATGAGCTATTCAACTTGATCAACACAACCATCTCACCCACATGCCATGATAAGATTCCATCTCCTCTTCAAATGCACAATTTAATGTATATTCATGCACCAATGCATGTCACCTCCAACAATCTCCCACTTAAACGATTCATTGATAGATCTCTCTCCATATAGATAGGTATCTTCGTGGACAGAGAGAATCATTTAAAGGTTTGATTAGAGACTAATCAGATCTCCATACCATTCTTTCCATCTTGTCCTTTCATGTTTCTTACGTATCCACCAGACCACACGAATGTCGATTCTTAACAAACTTTTCAGCATTAACACTCTTCGTCATGAAATCAACTATGTTATCTTTAATGTGAATCTTGTGCATGTCTACAATACCATCTTCGACTTTTCCACGAACAAAGTGATATTGTGCCCGAATATGCTTTGTCTTGGAATGATAAACAGGATTATTTGCTAGATGCAACACACTTTGATTGTCATAAAATAAAGAAATCCTCTTTAGCTTGTGCCTGAATTCCTCCAGAACCACTTTCAACCAAATCACCTCTTTACTGTCCTGCGTAGATGCCACGTATTCAGCCTTTGTCGTTGATGTCGAAACAACTCAATGTTTTGAAACCCAACTTATTGCCCCTTCAAAAAGAGCTAACACATATCTTATTGTGGACTTGATTTTATCAAGACCACCTGCATACTCAGAATTAACATAATCCCTGATTGTAACTCGATCATCCGTAACACTATGCAACATTTGAGGTTGCCTGAATATATCTGAGAATCCTCTTCACTTTACTCCAATTCTCTCTACCAGGATCCGTCATGCATCGACTAACCACCCCCGCTGCATGTATAATGCCTGGTGTAGTACAAATCATAACAAACATTAAACTTCCCAATGCTAATTGTTAACCATAAAAAAATAATAATGAGATTAAGAAGAATATTAATCCTAAAAATAGGAATTAATATATGGACAATACTATTGTCACAAGTACTTCCGATGAGATATACCCACTCCCACTGAGGAGGCCCCTCGGATGTTACCATACTCCTCGGTCACTGACCTAAAAATGGCATGAAGGAACACCCGAAGGAGACACCTAAGCGTCCCTTGAAAAGTCAATGATGAATAAAAAATAGATATCAACGCGGCATCGGAAAAAGAGTAAACCCCGATGGATCCGCGCGACTCCGATATCTATCAATGCGCCAAGAGGGACCACAACGGACCCCGAGTCCCATAATCTTGCGAAGAATGCTTCCTTGCTGAACACTCCTCAACATAAATTACCCTCGGAACATCACTCCGAAGACCAAATCTAAGAACAAAGCCATATCTAACCACAAAAGTCGTTGCAAGACATTCTACAAGGGCTGGGACACTAAAAATACTACTTCACAAAGGCCAAGTCAAGATCCCAAAGATCAAATCAAACCCCTCGAAAATCATGCCTAACCTACAGAACCCAAGACCAAGATGAAAATACCCCTCGGAGAACACATACAGAAGTCCCTACACCAGAATAAACCTCTACCAAAGCGACAACACCACCCGAAGAAGATCCTAAACTGGTCCATCAGATCATCACCAAATATAGAGCCCCTCGTGAAACTAACATCTCGAAGAAACAGCCCCTCGGAGACCCTCGGAGACCTTGGAAGAGGCAAAGATCAACTTAGTCAGCATCTAGTAGACTTAAGATATACCCTATCTTATCTTTTTACACATGTACCCATATTACGACACATGCACTTACTAAACACATGCATAACGACATCTGTCCCTAACAAAATCTATATAAAGGGAGGTGATCGATTGAAGAAGAATAATTTTCGGAGAGACAATCATACATACAAAATTGAGGAGTAAGGTTCAGTGAATAAAGAAAAGGACATTATCGCATCATTATCTTCTATAAAATCATTATTTTTCGAATCACGGGCATGGCGTTCCAACCCTAAATAAATCCGTTAAATAGGGAATAATATCCAACCTGTTAACAAAACGGCGCCGTCTGTGGGAACGCCATAACATCTGTCCTCGAGAGAATTCAACAAACTTTGATTACAATGGATGATCTGTTCGAAAGTGAAAGTCTTCAAACCCACAACAACGACTCGGAGGAAACTTTGTCGAACTACCAATCAGGTACTAGAGACTTTATTAATATTCCTCGCTCTGTCTATGAAAGACTTGTAGATGCTACAGCTACACGGGCGCAACAAAGAGGGGAAAACTTCAGGAATTGTTCTCTGTCTCTCCTGGGCATAGAAATCTCCCATCGGTAGGAGGTACGCCCTATGCGGGATGGAGCCCTACTCCCGTCCCCTGGCGCCACGAACCCCCTCAAGAATCACAAAAGTACGTTAGTTATGAAAGAATCCCGATGAGGGGCCAAGGGAGAGAACTTTCCCACCCCTCGGAATATCGTGGAGATAGTGATCATACCTTATGGGAAGTGATGAATGGCCTGCGTAAAGAATTGAGTGATATTAAGAAAACCATGGCCCCTAAAGAAGATCCCACGTTCAAAACTTCCTTTTTTTTTTTTTTTTTTTTTTTTTTTTCTGAAATTGCCTTAGCTTTTATCCCTTCGGGGATGAGGCCTGTTAACGTTCCCTTGTACACGGGGGAAGCTGATGGAAATGATCCACAAGACCATATCCATCAATATCTGGTCGGAATGGATCTATCTTCTGCTCTGGATCATGTCTTATGCCGCGTGTTTCCTGTTACCCTCGGAGGACGAGCTCAAGCTTGGTTTACTCACCTTCCGCCTAGCTCCGTGACGAGTTTTGACCGACTAGCTCATCTATTTGTACAACAATTTGCTTGCAATCGACGATATCCCAAATCCGCTACTCACCTCTTCACGGTCAAACAGCAGAAAGATGAGCCCTTACGAGGGTATATAAAATGCTTCACGGACGAGGCTTTGGATGTCCCTAACGTTAGTCCAACTATCCTGACCGACATATTAATGCAGGGGCTTCGAACGGGGGATTTTTTCCGATATCTCATGGGAAATCGTGTCACGGACATGAATGAACTCATTCAAAAGGCAGAAGTCTACATCTTAATGGAAGAAGCGGAAGATACGAAGAAGCGTATGGAACAAGACGACAATGAACACCTAGAGCGCGCCGAGAGGGAAGCAAAAGCTAAGGAGAAAAGCAAAGAAGGAAAACCCAACCAGTGTAAAGACGAGGGCGGTATAGTCAAAAAATTCCTTCGACCCGTACCGCTACCCCCAATGACTATTGCTCCCCCAGAGGTACTCAATGTAATGAGAGGCAACAATGAGCTGCATTGTCCCCTACCAGCCAAATTCCCTAATCGAGACAAGAACACTGGTAAGTATTGCAAATAACATAAAACCTATGGGCACACCACCGAAGAATGCATTGCCCTTCGCATAGAAGTGCTTCGCCTTCTAGAAGCGAGATACTTAAAGAATTACCTTAAAGAAAATAACCCTGAAGAACCCAAAGCAAATGTATGGAAGCGGTCACGAGGGGGAACAAGAAGAAGCAACTCCTAGCCGCCGGTCACGAGGGAGGACCACAGAATACCACCGGTCTCGGGAGAGAACCTCTGAGCGTGGGCGACCCCGGTAGTGGACAGAGGAACGTCAACGGAACATACGAGAAAGGATGACGGGACATCGGAATTTACCCCTTCCACCAGAATTATACGAAGATAACGCCCCATCAGGACGAACAATCAACATGATCGAGGGAGGAGATATCTCAATAGCGCCCCAAGGTAAGAAGAAGAAATATCTAAAAGAAGCCAGACGAACAGAACAAGGACCTACCGTGTGCTCCATTCAAGGAATACAGCTACCCAACATTACTTTCGGGTACGAGGACTTGAAGGGTATAATCTATCCCCACGAAGACCCCTTAGTAATCATGGTCGTTATCCACGGATTTGCAACCCAACGGATCCTCATTGACACGGGCAGCTCTTTGGATGTCTTATCCCTTCCTACCTACCTGGCTATGGGATTGAAAAAAGAACAGCTGGAAATAGCGGACGTTCCCTTAGTAGGTTTCTCCGGAGAAGCCTGCCGCACCCTCGGAACGGTGATCCTTCTAATGTCATGAACCTATCAAATTTTGGGTAGTGGAGGCCTCGTCACGAACATACAACGCTATATGCGGAAGGCCATCCATCCGAGCTTTCGAAGCAATCCCCTCTACCCTACATCTTAAGGTAAAATTTCCCACCCCATCAGGTATCGGAGAAGTCCGAGGAAGCCAATCTAAGGCCAAAGAATGCCGCATGAACGCTATTCCCTCGGAAGGGGACAAGTTTACCCTCAGAAGCAATAAGAATCGCAAAGCAGAAGAGGTTCGGGTTCAACCTGTAGAAGAATTAAAGATAGTAGAATTAGTGGAAGGACACCCTGAAAAGGTGATTAAGATGGGCACCAACATGGAACCGGCAGTGGAAGCCCAACTAACCTCTGTTCTCCAACAATTTCATCACCTCTTAGCATGGGAAGGAGGGCCGCCCGGGCGAATCAGTGACAAGGTATGTCAGCACTTTCTTAATGTGAAACCTGGTGTTAAGCCTATCCAACAAAAAAAGAGAAAGATGGGACCTGAGCGTAATAAAATCATTCGCTCGGAAATACAATGCCTTCTCAGCTTGAAGCAAATTCGAGAGGTCATCTATCCCGAATGGTTAGTTAATGTTGTGCTAGTTCCCAAGAACGGGGGGAGATGGCGGATGTGTGTTGACTTTACCGATCTCAACGGAGCCTGCCCGAAAGATTGTTATCCCTTGCCCAATATAGATCAACTAGTCGACTCCACTGCTGGATGTGCACTCTTATCAACCCTAGACGGGGACCAGGAATACAACCAAATCCCGATGGCGGTAGCATACCAGGACAAGACTAGCTTCATTAGTGACGCAGGCACATTCTGCTACTTGGTAATGCCCTTCGGACTTAAGAACGCCGGAGCCACTTACCAAAGACTGGTAAGTCTAATGTTCGCAGGACTTATCAGAAAGTCAGTAGAAGTCTACGTGGACGATACGGTAGTTAAAAGTAACACTGCCGAAGAGCACCCCGAGGATCTACGGAAGGCATTGATAATTATGGATGATTTTGGAATGAAGGTTAACCCCATAAAGTGCTCCCTTGGCATCCGATGAGGGAAATTCTTAGGATTCATGGTCACAGAGAAAGGAATAGAAGTAAATCCCGAAAAGGCAGAAGCTATTGTGGGACTACCCACCCCGGAGACTGTCAAAGACGTTCAAAAGTTAACAGGCAGAATGGCCTCCTTGAGCTGATTCGTCTCTAAATCGGCAGAAAAATGACTCCCCTTTGTCAAAATACTCCGAAATGTTAAGGAATTCCAATGGACCTCCCAGTGCGAATAAGTCCTCGAAGAATTAAAAAGATATATGCTGAAGCCTCCCTTGTTGGTCAAACCTTTACCTCAAGAAGAACTCTTCCTTTATCTATCGGTCGGAGAAGAGGCCATCAGTGCTGTATTAGTCAAAGAACAAGACAGAGAGCATCATCCGGTGTACTACGTCAGCAAAACTATCCTCGGAGCAGAAACCAGGTATACCCTGACTGAAAAGCTTGTCCTAACTTTGGTCACCACAGCGCGTAAGCTATGCCCCTATTTCCTCTCCCACCCGATCACTGTGTTAACAAAACATCCTCTAAGGGCGATTCTTAATAATCCCGAGTCATGGGGAAGATTGATAAAATGGGCAGTAGAACTTACTGAATATGATATCTCCTACGCCCCGAGACCTTCCATCAAAGCACAAGTCTTGGCGGACTTTGTAATGGAATTGATAGGCATCGGGTCCGAGGAGAAGGAGTCCCTATGACATGCCTATGTAGATGGATCCTCTGTAAGCACACACGGAGGAGCATGAATAGTATTTGTAAACCAACATGTAGAAGAGGAGAGACTCCACTTCGCGGTCATAATTGACTACCCCATTTCCAACAACGAAGCTGAGTACGAATCCCTTCTTATTGGAATGAGACTTGCTCAGGAAGGAGGAATGAGGAGAATGCTCGTTCATAGTGACTCTCAGCTGATTGTTCAACAAGTTAATGCCTCGTACGAAGCCAAAGATGAAAGAATGCAGGATTACCTCCGGGTAGTACGCCAAAGACAAGAATGGTTCGATGAGAACAAAGTCACCCAAATCCCACGAGGAGAAAACCAGGAAGCAAATGCCTTATCTAAAATGGCCAGTCAAATGGCTGCTGTCCATACACGAAAGATCACTCTACTCCAGATCAATGAATCCGAGAAGACCGAAGGTAATGACGTGAATGCCACTACAGATTCCCTGACCAGTTGGGTGACCCCAATCAAAGCTTACATACAAGATCCAGAAGGGTACTCCACGGACAAAGCCATACAACGGACAATGTCCAAGAAAACCATTAGATACTTCCTCAAAGATGGAATACTATTCCGAATGACTTATTCTTGCCCCCACACCCGATGCCTTAATGAGAAAGAGGCTCAACTAGCCCTGGTAGAAACTCACGAGGGAACATGCGGGAGCCATACCGACGGCGAAAGCATGGTCGAACGCCTGATCCGACAAGGTTATTACTGGCCCACAATGGCAAAAGATAGCAAAACCTATGCCGAAAGATGTAAATCGTGCCAAGCTTACGCCCCTCGGGTCCATCAGCTCGCAACCCCGTGGGAACCCCGTTTGACCCCCTGGCCGTTCTCCAAGTGGGGCATACACATAGTGGGCCCACTTATCCCCGATGCCAGTCAGAAGAAATTCCTACTCGTGGCAGTTGACTACTTCACTAAATGGGGAGAAGCGAAACCCTTAGCTTGAATCACTGCGGGCGCCATCATCAATTTCCTATGGAGAAATATTATGTGTCGCTTCGGCATCCCTCGAAACCTGGTAAGTGATAATGGCTTACAGTTCACGAACCAAGAGTTAGAAAAGTGGTGCGACCACTGGGAAATCAAACACCGATTTACCTCAGTGGGATATCCCCAAGCAAATGGACAGGTAGAAAGGACCAATCGAACCCTCCTGAAGAACATGAAGGCCCGACTCGATTGGCACAAGGCCAAGTGGGTTGAAGAAATACCTGGCCCACTATGGGCCTACCGGACCACGCAGAGCACCGCTACAGGCGAAACTCCGTTCAGCCTAGCCTATGGTTGCGAAGCAGTCCTGCCCTCGGAAGTCTCTATAGAAAGCAGGCGAGTCCGAGAGTATGAGGAAGTAACCAACAGTTCCAACTTAGCCTTGGCCCTTGATCTACTTGAAGAGAGGAGGAACCGAGTAGCCATTCGGATGGAAGAATACAAAGCCCGTATGTCACGCTACTACAACGCTAAGGTAAAACCTCGAACCTTTCAAGTTGGAGATTTAGTAATAAAGCGGATTGGAGCTTCTAAGAACGTAGGCAAGCTTGATCCCCGATGGGAAGGACCCTATAAGATAACGGGAATTGCGAGACCCGCAACCTATCTTCTCGCCAACTCCGAAGGCGCAGTACTTAGCAACACCTGGAACTCAATCAATCTTAGAAAGTATTATGCTTAATGTAATGCAACAATTGTACATAAATAAAAAGTTGTTTTTATATATAGAGGGCTCCGATACAAAGATCAAAAGAAAAAGATTGCAAAACAAAACGATGACTCTACAAGAATGTCATCACAGCAATCTGACCCCTAGGAGCCATCTAATACAAACAACTAGAGCAAAACAGTTAATACTAATAGCAAATCCTCACCCCCAAAGGGATATTGGATCACATCCGATATAAAGAGATTAACGTTATCCCCGCCTACACTAAGCATCCTCGATTGGATGCTTCCCTTCCCGGACAAGACGACGATGGTGCTCATCGGATAAAGAAACCGGATCACCTATCGAAACTACTGAATCCTCAAACGCAAAAGAATCTTCCGCAAAGACCCTGCGGATGTCAAGTTCTGGAATGACCAAACCTGAGGGAAACCCTGGCATAGCCTGAACCGCATCTCGACACAACCGATAGCCTATACAGACCAGATGGCGCATCTCTCCCTGAAGGGACTCACGAGGGCTAGATGGACCCACTATTTCCAACACTGCTTGAACCTGGGCCATTACTAGGGCCACCTCGTGGGTACGAGTAGTCTCCAGTAGCCGTTGATTAGCCACATCTCTCTCCCTCGTGACATATAGCAATCGCTCGTCGAAAAACCGAACCTGGTCCCTCAAAGCTTCCATCCTCCTCTCTAAACCCAGGAACCGGGCCTTTTCAAGCACCAACTGGCGCTCCAGCTCCCAAGATTTGTTCTTCTCGGATTGCAATATTTCTCTGGGAACCTTCCTAGCGGTCTCCCTTCAAATGAGCTATCTCTTCGTGAGCCTTAAACAAACACTTCTCCAGCTCATCCCGACGACGATAGACCAGATCGGGATCAGAAGAGGAATCTCCTCGGGACCCAATGGCGTTCAGAATCATGTAAAACTGCATAAAGACAAATCATTACCACCCAAATGGTAAACAAGGTTAGTATTTAGAATAAATAAAAACTACTATACTTCGCACAAATCATTGCAGGCCAAATCCTGAAGGCTTGATAAGGGAAGAATCTTTATTAGCTCACATTTGGTGCATTTAAAAGACCACTCAAACAATTTCGGCAAAAATTTGTAACCGAAGGGGAAACAGGAACGGAACTACGCTCTCTGAGGAGTGGCGCCCCGTCTAGAAGAGGATTTCCCTCGAGCAGTGGGCGAGCAACACGATCCGGGCCCTCCCCTAAGAGTTGGGATCCGCCCGGGACAGAAGGGAAGAGATCCTCCTCTACCATATTAATAACACCAACCTCTGACAAAGGAGAAAGACGCAATATCCGCTGAGGAATTGGAAACTCCATTCGGAGAAGAGTGGAGATTGGATCTTCCCCAACAGCAGGAGCTCGAATGTTCACTGAGGGGGCTGCGATAGGTGAATCCCCCTGATTCCCTCTCTCCGAGGAAGGACTTGTCACCTCTTCAAAGCTCCGCTGATTAGAATCACCGTCTTCCGATAAAAGGTAATCATCATATGATGTTTGTGTCAAAAAAGCTTTGTCAAAAGGTGCAATCACAAATGCGGCCATCTCCGAACCTGTCACAAAAGAAGAACATATCATGGGCCCGAAGAGGATAAAAACACTATGGATGATAAAGACCCGAGGAATAACTTACGAAAATGAAAATTATGGCAAAGCGGCTGAACAGGGAAATTGAACGCCTCTACCCCTTCTTGAAGCTGCGCCAAGATCATGGATTCAGGGAATTCTAACAAACCGCTCACGTCATAAGATCCCGAGAACAACCCGGAGCGAGACAACATCTCCCCCTCCCGCACCACAGTCTCGGAGGTAGGGGTAACGTACCCTAAACCCCATTGGAGAGTGAATTAGCCGATTGGCCCTTCGGACGAACAAAAAAGAACCTCCACATCCAATCCCCTCTGCGAGAGCAAGGGTTGGATACACGAGTGAAGGCTCTAATGTTTTCCCGATAGACCAGGCTAAAGAAAGGGGGACCACCCGGACAGGGGCGTAAGGAGAAAATAGCCCCCAACCGATAAGGAGTCATAGGGAGATTCAAAAGCTCACAGCAAAAAATATACCCCACCAGGTGACGGTAAGAGTTTGGAGTTAACTGACTGGGACATAGCTGCCAATAACTAAAAGAGTTTGGAAAAAAGGGTGGAAAAATACTCGTAGCCCATAACGTACCTGATCACACTACACTGTTAAATAGCCCGAGAGGGGATCATAAGCCCTCTGATCGTAGAACGGTACAAGTACATCGTACTTACTATAATCCATGTTATACTCAGCAAAGAGAGTCATAATGGATCCCTCGTGTTCGTTGCTCGCGGCAGTCCCGACACAGCCTCGCCCCATTAACTTCGAGGGACTCAAGGGAAGCACTTCAAGGACCGAAGATTGATCCCCGACCCATGAATACCTCTCGGATATGATTCATCCTAAGAGAATTAATATGAGAAGACCGCACCGATGCTCCCCTCGAAGAACTACCCAAAATAGCAGCTATGTCATCCTCCAGGCTATCTCTCCGAGAGGAAAAGCTATCCGAAGACGCATGACGCACCCCTAGCGACAACGAAAGGGTCCAGATTGAGTTCCGAGTAGAGCTATGAGATAAGACGGATCCTCCTCTCCTAAATTGTGGGGGCATCATCTCCTCAAGTAAGTATTTTCTCCTCTCTCACGATTACTTAATTGTAGAAAGTGAAAAGAAAGAACTAGCTACAGTAAAAGTAAAACCTAAATTCACGGGAGAGCTAGTGAATTTCTCTTTGGGGGTAAAGATCTATATATTTGCTTAACATTTAGCTCTTATATATTTATCATCCTTTGATTAAACAACTAAAATTAATTCTCCATTAACTAAAGCAATGAGCACGTGTTGATAAGATCCTCCTACTTAAGGAGAACTCATAGCTAATATGATCATGCAAGATGACACCTCCTACTTAAGATAAAACTTGGTCAGCAAGGATTAAAACTTTATCCTTATTCTTCTTAATTCAACTTAAGTTAAAGAAGTAAGTAAAAGACTCATTAATGATAAGATTAAGATAAAGCAGAGAAGGACAAAATTGAACAAAATAAAAGAGTTGTTTATTCACTCGGAAAGCCGAGAAGTCCTCGGAAAAGGTTGCATTTACAAAAGAAATTTATTGAGAGTACGAAAATAAAAGTTACAAATAGATAGAAGTCCTAAACTATGCCCCAGTGGTTGATGGATGCGGGGCGGGATGCGAAGGGGATGTCGCCTCGGCAAAAGTGCTCATCGTAGCCAGACGAGAAATCGGAGAGAACACCCCTCCAGAACCACTGAATCTTGGACTCAGACTACTGGCTGAACGCATCGGAGAAGGCGCAGGATAATCCCGAGGGGATAACACGCCACCAAACCTCCCCACGAGTTCTCGGCAGTCCTCGGAAGATAGCTTCTTCAATTTCTGAAGATCAAAGGACTTAGAGAAGTCCACCTCCGGCCGTAGTAAGGACTTCGCCAGTCTAGCACATTCCAGATAACCCCACAACATATGACTCATTAAAAGCTCCTGGGGCGGCCTCTCGAAAGTTTCTGGTTGCTGTCTGGAGGTCTCTTGTTGAGCAAATTGGACCGCCGCATCAATTTTGTCTTGTACCGCTTCGGGAGAAAGAAACGTCGCCAGCTTCCCCTCGGCCAACTCAGCCCTATCGGTGACGTGACCCAACAACTCCTGAAGTCCCTTCTCCCTCGCCAAACCCTCGGCTTTCTCCTTCTCGAGAGCAGCGATCTAGGCCTTAAGAGTCCCCTCGTACTCTTTCTTCTCCTTCTCCAAAAGGGCCACCCTAGCCTTGACAGTCTTTTCGGATGTTTCCATCTGCTTACATGCAGATTCTGCCCTCTCCAGTCTAAAGTGCAAGCCCTCGTTCGTCCTCTAAGCCTCTTGCAGAGCATATTCGTAAGCTGAGATTTTTGTGTTGAGTACATCCTCCCTCGTTTGACTCTCCTTGTCCCTAGATAGGAGGGGTGCCAATTGCGCTCGGAGTGCTTTCACCTCCTCCACATCCTTTAACCCGCGCTGCTCAATAGCGGTGACTGCCTCCCGAGTCTTTCCTATCTACAAAAAGAGAAGCAAAAGAAAGAATTGTTGGGAATAGAATATATAACACAAAGAAGCATATATGAATAACAGAAGGGGAAGCTTGAAGCTTACCATAAGCCCCATCCAGTTAAGGCTGGTATATAGAAACTGGAACCCCTCGGCAGGTACAGAATTGGAAGAAGCAAAGAACTGGAGGATCTCCTCATAAGCATCCCCCACAGTCCAAGACGAAGGATGCCCCTCCGGTCCACGAGGAGGCACATGCGTCTAAAAAGTATGCCCCTTCGGAGATAAAGTCACCGGAAGGTGGTCCCTAGGAGGAATAGTCCCCGGAATTGGCGTCACCACATCCGAGTCAGTAAACACCGCCCGAGGACCTCCAGCTATAGTAGATGTGCCCGCCTCCCCCACCAGTGAGCTCAAAAGCTCCACCTTAGTCTCCCTGCCTTCAGACGAAGGATCAAACTCCCCTTGGGTGTCCTCGGAGTCCCATAAGAAAGCCTCCGGACAAGGAACATGAAACTGTGCCAAAAAATTTTCCTCTACAAGAGATAACATACATGTGTAAGAAGAGAGAATGAAACTAGAAAAAATTATCATGCAAAGAATAAAAGACAAACAGAGGAGACTTACCGAAGAAAGTGGACTCTTCAACCATCGGAGCCTTCCCCTTATCTACAACACCTGCATCAGAAAAAAGAGCCTCAATGCATGAGCAAAACTCCTCCAAAAGTTTAGAAAATCTTACTAAGAATTAACCATAACTTACCGAGGGGGGCAGGCTCAGGCGCTGCCTTCTCCGAGAACTCCGGAACTATCGGAGACATAGGCTCAGCTCCACGAGGAGGATCGGGAGAAGGATCCCTGGAAGATATGACCACCGCCTCTGCAGTATTCCGGACAGAACCTTCCCCGCTAGTCCTCGGAGAGAACCCTTCTTCGGAAGCCCTCGGAGAACTCTCTGTATCAGACCCGTAGACTGGCACCAGAGCCCAAGCTGAGTAAGGACCAACTTGGCGTAATGGAACCACATTCTTAATCACCCCCGCAGCATCTATGTATAAAGAGGAATGATCCTCGTAAGTTCCTCCTGACTCCGGACCCACATGCGCCTCCTCGGGAGCATTAACCTCCTCCTCATCATGGTTACCCTCCTCCGGAGCATCAGGAACACCGCTCGGAATGGGCTCCACGGGACCCGACTGCGAAAAATAGTTCGCCAAAACATAAGTATAATTTATTCCCATAACAAAGAAGAAAACAAAAACAAAAATGAGATACTTACTGAAAAGATTCAGGGCATCGGAAGATAGGGACAGTGGCTTCTCGATCGCGTCGTCAGTAAATACCACGTGGTGGAGCCCGGAGGTCTCGAACAACATCAAAAAGTCGTCCGATTCCATCAGAAGTTGCTGAGAAATTACCGGAGACAAAACTACATCCTGATCCAAAGTGCGCACGGGAGATGCGCCTTCTCTCCAGTCGAAAGGCATGTCCCATACGCCTTGTGCGGGTTGCACGAAGAAGTACCTGTTCTTCCAGACGCTGTGCGAGCTTATTGACCCGTCCAGTATCCTCTTCGTGGAATGTTTGCTATTGTCCCGGTGACGAACATGATAAAATGGAAACCCCCCGGGCGAAACCAACTCGTCAAATATAGAGAAGAAGTGATCCACTCCGCATTCCAGCCCATTCACCTGGCACCATAAGACATAAATGCAAAGAGCAGCGAACCCGTTCGGAACCATCTGGCTTGGACTGATGTTGCACGCCTTGAACACTTCGCAGAAGAAGGGTGGCATGAAGGAGCGCCACCCGTATCTTACTTGGGCGAAGTAAACCGTGATCATCCCGGGAGGTGGACGGCAAGCCCTCTCGTCGTTCGAAGGGATTTGAAACACCATATTCTTCTGGAAGGCTCCAGTAGTGGTGAACAAATCCAGTACCTGCTCACGAGTAGCGACACTAGGGATTTTCTCAATCTTGGCAAAGTCGCGAACAGTTGCCTTCTTTGACTTAGGAACCCTAAGCGGCGGCGCTACGCTTGACAACAATAGTAGTCTCCCCCTTTCACTTACGAGTGACTACCCCCGTCAGAGCACCCGCCATACCCACCAGAGAGTCAACAGAGGCGGTGGCTCCCGAAGTAGTGGAGGCAGCGATGGGGTCGATGTTGGCAGAGGAAGCCATTTATACGAGAATAAAAGAGGAATGTTTTTTCGAAAAGAAAAGAGAAGAAGGTCGTGTGAATTCGGTGAGAAATTGAAATGCAGAAGAAGAGGAAGAATAAACTTTTTTGCTTTGAAGAGAGTTTACCGCAAGAAGTGAATTGTGAAAGTGAGGAGAAAGTGAATAGTCCTCCTATTTATAGGCGAAGGAAGCAACGGTCGTGAAACGTGGATCATCTTTAAAGCTCCACGTGCCTCCCTACCCACACGCCACAACGTTACAAATCTCACCATTGCCAACGGTCAGATATTTAAACTTTAAACAACCATCAAACGGCTACCTGTAACGGACGTTCTGCAACTTCCGCGCCCGTGAAGACATCACCCCTCAAGGGCAATCAGGTAAATTCCCTATGATCCGTTTTCAAGTAATTATAAATATATATATATATATATGCCCACTCGGAAAAATATCAGAAAATAAGTACATCGAAGACCAAGACTCGAACTAACCCCTCACCTCACTGAGGACGATGAATAAAATTTCCCTCGCCTCTACGAATGCGATCGAAATTTGGGGGGGCTAGTGTTAACCATAAAAAAATAATAATGAGATTAAGAAGAATATTAATCCTAAAAATAGGAATTAATATATGGACAATACTATTGTCACGAGTACTTCCGATGAGATATACCCACTCCCACTGAGGAGGCCCCTCGGATGTTACCATACTCCTCGGTCACTGACCTAAAAACGGCATGAAGGAACACCCGAAGGAGACACCTAAGCGTCCCTTGAAAAGTCAACGATGAATAAAAAATAGATATCAACGCGGCATCGGAAAAAGAGTAAACCCCGATGGATCCGCGCGACTCCGATATCTATCAATGCGCCAAGAGGGACCACAACGGACCCCGAGTCCCATAATCTTGCGAAGAATGCTTCCTTGCTGAACACTCATCAACATAAATTACCCTCGGAACATCACTCCGAAGACCAAATCTAAGAACAAAGCCATATCTAACCACAAAAGTCGTTGCAAGACATTCTACAAGGGATGGGACACTAAAAATACTACTTCACAAAGGCCAAGTCAAGACCCCAACGATCAAATCAAACCCCTCGAAAATCATGCCTAACCTACAGAACCCAAGACCAAGATGAAAATACCCCTCGGAGAACACATACAGAAGTCCCTACACCAGAATAAACCTCTACCAAAGCGACAACACCACCCGAAGAAGATCCTAAACTGGTCCATCAGATCATCACCAAATATAGAGCCCCTCGTGAAACTAACATCTCGAAGAAACAGCCCCTCGGAGACCCTCGGAGACCTTGGAAGAGGCAAAGATCAGCTTAGTCAGCATCTAGTAGACTTAAGATATACCCTATCTTATCATTTTACACCTGTACCCATATTACGATACATGCACTTACTAAACACATGCATAACGACATATGTCCCTAACAAAATCTATATAAAGAGAGGTGATCGATTGAAGAAGAATAATTTTCGGAGAGACAATCATACATACAAAATTGAGGAGTAAGGTTCAGTGAATAAAGGAAAGGACATTCTCGCATCATTATCTTCTATAATATCATTGTTTTTCGAATTACGGGCAGGGCGTTCCAACCCTATATAAATTCGTTAAATAGGGAATAATATCCAACCTGTTAACACTAATGCATACGATACTCGATACATCTCCCTCACCTCTTCTTCATTGCTATGACACATACTTGTGGAAACTTGAAATTAACAGGAAGAAATTGGCTTACGATTTTGCATGCCGAACCACCACAAAATCTTCCCTGATAGTTCATTTGAGAAAGACAAATCTTCCTGATATTTCTGTCTTGGTGGATTTGCCTCCCTAAAATCTTGTTTGTTGCTCCTAAATTCTTCATTTCAAATTCCTTAGCCAGTTCAACCTCCAGTTCTTCAATTCGAGCTTTGTATGAGCTTGAAACCAACATGTCGTCAACATACAACAACAAAATAACTAAATCATCACCAAATCTCTTGAAATATGCACAAGGACCTGCATTGAGTCTGTTATATCACGGCTCATGATGAATGAATTAAATGTTTTGTACCAACACCTCGACGCCTGTGTGTGACCGTACAAATTTTTGGTCAACCTTCAAACCAAGTTCTATTTTACTTCTTTTATAAAATCCTTCTGTTTGGAGCATATAAATCTTCTTCAAGATCACCATGAAGAAAAATTATCTTTAAATCCAATTGTTCAAGATGTAAATCAAATGTAGCGCACATCGCATAACGACATGCATAGTTGTTAGTCGGACCATCAGGGAAAATATTTCCTAGAAACCAATCCCCTCCTTCTAAGCATATCCTTTCACCACCAATCGTGCACGATATCTCTCCACTTGATCATTACTGTTTCGTTTGATTTTGTACACCCATTTGTTGCCAATGGGTTTCCTCCCTTGTGGTAGAGACACAAGTTCCCATGCCTTAATATTTTGGAGGACTTTGATTTCCTCCTACACTGCTGCCATCCATTGAGCTGTATTTGAACTACTCAATGCTTTCTAGAGAGTTGAAGGCTCACTGTCCTAAGTTAAAAAACATTATGCAACATTGTTCTCCACAATATAGTTTGAGTGCCAGCCTGGTGGTCTCGTGACACGTGTTAATCGACGTATCGCAAAGACTCCAGACTCCGTTGTCCCCTCAGGTTCATGCTCTGATTTAGCAAGACCGTCCTACTCAGCATCCTTCTCGACTACCATTGTCGTAGTTTCTAAACTTTCCATTGTACTTCTATCATTTATTTTATTATTTTCTGTGTAGATAATATCCTTGTTTACAACGATGGTATGGGCAATGGAGTCCACAAAAGATACCTCTTCACTCCTTCAACATACCCTAAGAATAAACACCTTTTGATTTTGGATCCAACTTCATTTTCTCTTGAGTATGGAACATAACATAAGCAGGACTTCCAAATACATAGAGATTAGAATAATCTACTAGTTTACCTGTCCACACCTCCATTGTTGTTTTCAACCCCAGTGTTGTTGACATAAATCAATTCACCACATAACAGGCGGTATTGACTACTTTCACCGAGAACGAATTTTCTACGCCTGCAACCTACAACATGGCTCTTGTTTTATCCAACAAGGTCTTGTTTACCCACTCTGCCACTCCATTCTGCTGCAGAGTGTACGCCATGGTAAACTGCTTCTTAATCCCAACGTATTTACAAGAGTCTCCAAACTCCTTGCCAATATATTCTCATCTATTATCTGATCTCAAACACTTGATCTTTTTCCCAAATTCAAGTTCCACCCGAGCCTTCTACGTCTGGAACATTGAGAACACGTCTGCCTTTCTCCTGATAATGTACACCTAACATCTCCTGGAATAGTCATCTGTAAAAGACACAAAATACTTTGCACCTCTCAAGGATAGTACTGGTCCTTGCCACACGTCAAAGTGTACTAATTCTATAATGACTTTACTTATGGAATTTGAACTACTAAACTTTATACGATGTTGCTTGCCAACAACACAATTCTCACAAAAGATAAAGATACCTTTGTGAGGCCCGAAAATAGCTTCTTCTATGCAAGAACCTTCATACCTTGTTCTGACATGGGCCCGAGTCGTTGATGCCTTATCATTGATGATTTCTCAGTCGACTCAGATGAAGTCACAAATGCTTCTCTCACTTGTAAAGCCTTCCCCTGTAGCACGTAGAAGTTTTCGACAATCTTGTCCCCCTTCATTAGTACAAGCATGCCGCTTATAATTTCATGATTTGGCTTTGCGACGCAATCTTACAGCGAAGATCAACCAGTTGCCCAAAAGACAACAGATTCTTGCGTATTCTCTCCACGTGTTGGACATCTCAAATGGTGCGAACATCTCCAGCTTGACCACACTGATGCCAACAACTTTCAAGGTATAATCATCACAGCTATACACAGAGCTACCAGCGACCGGTCTATACTCTTGAAACCACTCCCGTCGGGGAGTCATATGAAAACTGGCTCCTGAATCAATAATCCATACATCATCAAAGCTACGCATACCTCGAATAGTTGTTGCTGCTTCACATCATAACACACCACCATCATCTGTTGTTGGCATCTTTAAGACCCCAACAGTCTTTCTTCAAGTGACCTCTCTTGCCACAGTTCCAGTAACTGCTCTTGGTTCTTGACTTGGATCTCCATGTTTCTTACTCCCACTTTTACCACGCTCCGTCGATCTCCCTCTTGTCATCAACAAGGCACCTTTTTATTGAGAACTTACTACCCTGCCTTCTACGTTCTTGCGCCGAGTCTCTTCTTCCAGAATAGTGGTTGCAACTTTGTCAAAGACTAAGTAATCCGTGGGGACATTATTTGTTAAGTTGATCACAAGTTGGTCATACGAATCGGGCAGACTATACAGTAGTATTTAAGATATTGAGGTGCTCAGTTACAGGGGTAGATTCTGCCATCTTAAGTGTGTACAATTTTTGTTCAAGGAAAATCTTGTTGTGTAGGGATTTTGCCTCATGCAGCTTATTGAGATGATCCCGGATCTCATTAGCTGTCCTCTTCTCCTCAACACTTGACAACACCCCATCACCTAACACCAGGTAATATTTTCGATAACGTTCTCATCCATCTCGTTCCACTTCGTATCATCTGTTATTTCCACTGGCATGTAGCCGATCGCCGTAAGACTCCTATCTTTACACAAGATGGCTTTAATCTTCAACTTTCACAACGAAGAGTTACTTCCGTCAAATTTCGTCTTCATTGCTTCTATCACGTACCACCATCACTAAACAATAATTACAGCATGACAATCACAAATATCACCGAGACCCTGGGAATGAATTGAGATCTGATAGAGCTTGAAACAAACAACTCACAAATGATACGTGGAATAGCCTAAATTACTTAACGGTGAAAAACCACGGGCAAGGTAGAAGAACTTTACTATGAGTATAAACTAGGAATTATAATTCTCACACTTTTACCGTAGTAAAGTCACACATACTCTTTATTTTTAACTCACACTAACAACACTCTTAAGCACTCTTTATATATGTAAATGTTACTAATTATACAAGAAGGAAAGATATGTTTTGGGATGATTTAAAAAGCTCAATATTTGCTTCTATTTATAGGTGAGGCTTCCGACATTTTCTTTCTAAAAATCGTGTATGGGCATGGCAAGAATCATTGTTTATTCAACTTAATCCACACAACCATCCGACGACCATGTTATGATGCACAAATACTCCAAAAACATAGCGGTCAGTGTCGAATACGTATCGAGTACCGATACTCTACGAATACTCTTCAGATACGTATTGGATACTCCACGTGGCGTATTCTACATTAAAAATAATTAAAAAGATCGATACACGTATCGAATACGCTGTGAGGTGTATTCGAGGAGTATCAACGATTTATAAGAGTAGTGTGGTAGTTTTTTTAAACTAGAAAAGGCTCAACAAGAACTAAATTGCAATATTTTTTTAGAAAATTAGATATAAAATCGTGAAAACCCTTTATTTCTAACCAAAATAAAAATAACACACAAAGCTTTGATATGCTTCATAATAGTATGTGACTAATGACTATGCAAGTGATTAGATATTGATATGGAGGTTTCTAGCATTTGGGCCAATTCTGGGCCACGGCCCATGAACGACCATATCGGTGATCAACCCCGATGTGATATCGAATATGGAATTCGATATAGGCCAGCAGCGCCTATAAATATCCCACCCCGCGCATTGAGAAGGGTAATTAATTCTTTGCCTCGGACATCCCGCATCATATCGAATAGAAATATTCGACGTTATACCAAACATAGATATTCGATACAGCCTTACCAACGTCATCACTCAGCCTCCTATAACGACCTCATCCCCGACGTTATATCGAGCCTCATCCCCGACGTCATATCGAGCCTGATACTTAGTGTAGGCCTGTTTTGAGATAGACTCGTTGTAGTGCCAAACTATTCACTTGTAACCGACACGGATATATATATATATATATATATATATATATAATATGATCTATTGTCAAAACTGTGGCGCCGTCTGTGGGAACCAAGATTCTCTAGATCGTGAGCTCGTCAGACGAGATGTCAGGAAAGAGGCAGTGAAGTGTTAAGGGGCAAGAACTGAACAAGACGGATACCAGTATGGCGAAGAGTGACAAGAGGTCGAGGCTTGATCATAAGGGGCAAGGCGCCGAGATGGAAAAGGGCGGTTATTCCTTATCAGAATGAACCGAGAATGGAGCTGACGGGAGATTTCGTCACGATAGAGATCGACCCGAGACAACCGGAGCACACATTGAGGATAGGAGCTACAATGCCGCCTGATATTCGGAAGGCATTGATTGAATGTGTGTGGATTACAAAGACTTGAACAAGCATTGCCCGCGGGATCCTTTTCGGTTGCCAAGGATCGACCTTCTAGTAGATTCAACAGCCGGGTGCGCCCTATTTAGTTTCATGGATGCCAAGAGCGGGTTCCACCAGATTTTTATGGCAACAGAGGATCAACCGAAAACAGCTTTTGTTACGGACACGAGTGTATACTGTTATCGTGTAATGCCTTTCGGTCTGAGGAACGCCAGAGCGACGTTCCAGAGGTTGGTGGCGAAGATGTTTTACAGCCTAATAGGAAAGTCGATGGAGGTATACGTGGACGATATCTTGATCAAAAGTTTGAGGGCATAGGATCACGTAGAGCACTTGGAGAAGTCGTTTGCCATTATGAGAAACTACGGGATGAAGCTCAACCCCAAGAAGTGTACCTTCGGAGTAGCAGCAGGAAAATTTCTGGGATACATGGTTAACGAGTGCAGAATTGAAGCCAACCCAGACAAGATAGAGGCCGTGTTGAGTCTTGCCTCCCCACGCTCGGTACGGGATGTGCAATGCCTTTTGGGACGTATACCAACCTTGGGACGTTTTATTGCTACCTCAGCAGAGCGGAGTCTTCCTTTCTTCAAAATCTTGAAGAAGGCCAAGGACTTCCAGTGGACCGAAGAATGCGAAAGAGCGTTTCAGCAGTTCAAGAAGTATCTGGTGGCACCACCACTCTTGGCGAAACCAGATCCAGGGGAGACGCTTTATCTATATCTGGCGGTCTCCGCCAACGCCATTAGCACAATATTAGTGAAAGAAGCAAACGAAAAGCGATCTCCAGTTCATTACGTAAGCCGTGTTTTTCACGGAGCAGAAAAGAATTATCTGCAAATTGAACTATTTGCCTTGGCCGTCGTCATGACGGCTCGTAAGTTGAAACCTTACTTCCAAGCGCACCCAGTAGTGGTCATGACAGACAAACCACTCCGCCAAATCATGACCAATCCTGATACCTCGGGGAGATTGGTAAAATGGGCCATAGAATTGGGCGAATTTGGGATCGAGTACCGCCCCCGTACGACCATTAAAGCGCAGATGCTAGCCGACTTTATGGCGGAGGCGCTAGGTAACAACTTAGACCATTCGTGCCACCATATATTTCATGTAAGCCAGGACCCTGGTCTCAGTTCGAAACCCGCAACGTGGCTACTTCATGTGGATGGCTCCTCCACGGCAAACGGCGGGGGAGCATGAATTCACCTGGTGTCCCCAGATCGTAGGGAATTTGATTTTGCTATCAGTCTGAAATTTCCTATAACAAACAATGAGGCGGAGTATGAGGCAATTCTGGCAGGAATCAGAATGGCTAAAACCCTATGTTCGGAACACCTGGAAGTTTTCACGGATTCGCAGTTAGTGGCTAACCATTTCTCGGGATTCTTCGAAGCAAAGCAAGAAACCATGGTTTTATACTTGGAAAAGTTGAAAGAATTGGCGGCCGAGTTCACTACATTCAATCTGACACAAATACCTCGGTCGGAAAATGCAAAGGCCGATGCCTTATCGAAATTCGCTAGTTCCTTAGACATCTTTGTGGAAAAGCGTGTGACTTTGCTAACCACCTCTAGCCTTCAATCGGAGTGACAAAGGCCAACAAAAAATGGGCCGATGTGGAGTTTATTTTTCCTATCGCAAGTACGCCGTGTTGGAAGGACGAGATATATGATTACCTCGCAAACGGAACCCTCCCGGCCGACCTTAACGCCCAAAGACGACTAAAGCACAAGGCATATAGGTTTACCATTTACCAGGGCGAACTCTATAAGAGATATTTTGAAGGCCCGCTGCTGAGATGCGTATCACCAATGGACGCCCAATACATACTGAGAGAGATACACGCATGTAGTTGCGGAAATCACTCAGGAGGGAGAGCGTTAGCCCATAAAATATTAAGACAGGGATAGTTTTGGCCAACGATACGACAAGACGCCACCTTGTACTGCCGCAATTGTGAGAGTTGCCAGTACCACGCCAAACTGGTACACATGCCAGCTGTACTGATGCAGCCCCTTGAGATCACTTGCCCATTTGATCAATGGGGTATTGATATAGTTGGTCCCCTACCAATGGCCAGAGGTCAGAAGAAATTTCTCTTAGTAGCGGTAGAATACTTTACGAAATGGGTGGAGGCCGAAGCTTTAATGCACATCAAGGAGAAAAATATGATAGACTTTGTCTGGAAGAACATCGTATGTCGCTTTGGACTACCCGAGTTTTGGTATCGGACAATGGTACCCAGTTCAGAGGGAAGACAATGGTTGCATGGTGCAAAGAATTAAAAATATCCCAGCATTTTGCCGCGGTATCCCACCCACAGGCAAATGGACAAGTGGAGTCCACCAACAAGACTCTTAAACAATATTTGGAACGGCGACTAGACGCCACCTGAAGGAGTTGGATCGACGAACTGCCAGGTATTCTATGGGCATACAGGACTACACCCAGAACATCCACAGGAAAGGCACCGTTTACTCTAGTATACGGGTCCGAGGCGGTAGTCCCAGTTGAGATTGGCATGCCAACATACAGAATTGCCGAGTATGACCCGCAGCACGCTGCACGACTGCGAAAAATGGACTTAGAAATGATTGGTTCCATAAGAGAGCAAGCTTACCAACGGATGGTGGCCTTCAAAGCAGCGATGGCCAAAAGTTTCGATAAACGAGTACACCTTCGAAGCTGTCAAGTGGGTGACTTGGTGTTGAAAAGTGTGAAAGCAAGTAAACACGTGGGGAAGCTACAAGCTAATTGGGATGGACCCTACAGGGTCACCCACGCCAATGCGAAAGGCTATTATTATCTCGAGGACATGCACGACGAGCCCCTTCCCAGGCCATGGAACGTGCAACACCTCATGCGTTTTTATTCTTAAGAGATTCAGCATTTCAATCACTATTAGCAATGTAAAGAACTACGCGAGGCTTGATTCCCTGCACGGGATACGTAGGCAACCGGATACGGTTCAACACCAATCTATCGTTAAAACTAGCATGATAAGGGGGAAGCTCCTACTCAGGAGCGGTAACGGGTCACCTACAACGAGAAGACTATCCCTTGTGATACGGGGCCGATTATTCAACGGTAGTGGGTTCCCTGTGATAACGGGATGCGCCCCTACCCCAAAAAAAAATCCTTGTGATAACGGGGTCGATCCAAGAAGAAATTCCATGTGATAACGGGGCCAGTCCAAGAAAAATCCCTTGTGATAACGGGGTCGATCAAAAAATATCCCCTGTGATAACGGGGTCGATCAAAAAATATCCCCTATGATAACGGGGTAGATCAAAAAATATCCCATGTGATAACGGGGTCGATCAAAAAATATCCCATGTGATAACGGGGTCGATCAAAAAAAATATCCCATGTGATAACGGGGTCGATCAAAAAATATCCCCTGTGATAACGGGGTCGATCAAAACAATTAAACGGTAGCGGGTTCCCTGTGATAACAGGATGCGCCCCTACCCACAAAAAATTCCCTGTGATAACGGGGCCAGTCCAAGAAAAATCCCCTGTGATAACGGGGTCGATCAAAAACAATTCAACGGTAGTGGGTTCCCTATGATAACGGGATGCGCCCCTACCCACAAAAAATATTCCCTGTGACAACGGGGTCGATCATAAAACGGTACAAACAGGTACAACAGGCACGATAGAGCACAATGGGAACACTATTTCTCGTATAAAACTGATTTTCCCAGGTTGAGGGAACATTCCGCAGATAACACATGCACATCATTTCGTGTTTTCATATTAGCTTTTACGTCGAAATGTTTTCTTGTCTGTGCTGTTTTACAGGGCTTAATGACCTACAGAGTCAACGACGACAGAGCCACCAAGAGACATAGTCAAAAAGACGAAGAAAAAGCTCACCTACAACAAGAAAAATATCCCCTATGATAACATGGTCGATCAAAAACACTTCAACGGTAGTGGGTTCCCTGTGATAACGGGATGCGCCCCTACTCACAAGAAGAATATCTCATGTGATAACGGGATGAACCCCTACCCGCAAGAAGACATACCCTGTCATAAGGGAATGACTCTCACTCATGAGCGGTAACAACTCACCTACCAAAGATAAGGCAATCTCATGCCCATAACACCAGACATTCATCAGGCTATCACAACTACTATACAACAAGGATAGAATATTAACGATCATAGAAAGAATTGCACAAGATAGGATTTCTGCAAATAAAATGCCTTTCATTAAACATCATGAAAGCGGATCCCAGTCAATAGCATGGGGCACAGTTCACAAAAAAATTGTCCCGAAAAAATAACTGCTACAATTTCAAAAAATGTCACCAGCCGACAACACAACTACATATCGTAAAGAAACTCGTTACTCGCAAGATCCGTGAATAACTCGGCCCGAATATCATCCCGATGAAAGGGCCCAAGCCCGGACACATTCATTTCAAATTCGGGGAATTTCCAGGGCTCGACACAAATATCATCAGCAAGTTCATCCATTCCCCGGGGAGACAAAACCTCCGGGTATTTATTCCATTTCGGACTACCACTTTCTGGATCAGGTGATAACCTGGAATACCGCATCGCACGGGGGAGTCTGTAACGTTCCCTAACGTACGGTCCTGCGACAGCCCAGACGGGCACCCTTCCGCCATAACGCTCGATAGTCCCACTCACATCAGCCCCGATGGGGGTACCACTATATGATGGAGGAGAGCCTTCGAAGTTACAATCACTATCCTTTATCATTACCCCGTTGCGAGCCAAAGTTTCGGTTAATTTCGCATTTTGAATTTCCAGGTTTTCGAGGGACTCTCGATATGCATTGCGCTCACGCTCTAACCTAAGGTTATTGGCACGTAAACGTTGGGTCTGAGCCCGACTTCTAGCCAATTCCTTTTTCATCTCCTCTTCAGTGACTAATGCCTTCCATGCTTCGCCACGGGCAATGCACTTCTGAGTCTCAGCAGCACGAGCCCGGCTGTTAGCACGATCACAACTAATCTCACTCCGCGCAATCATCGCACGCAGCTCTTTCACCAGAGCATCGTGACGAGTCTGCACCTCCCCGAGTAGCATGTAATCTCTGCATAGTTCGTGGAACGTGTGCCCAAACTGCCAAGAAACCGAATAATCATTAGTAAAGAATAAAAAGGTGTGCACATTGGAAACAACCTACAAACAACAGGGCATACTCCTTACTGTATATAGCAGCATCAGACATATGCGTGGTGCTAATTCCACCCCCAGATCTTGGCACAACTCAGAAGGATCAAAATTCCCATAAATAGTTTCCAAGCCTCGGACAACATCCTCTTCCCGAATATTACTATTCCCAATCCGCATAATTAACCGTTCCGAAAGAGGATCACAGAGAAAAGAGTAATCTTCCCTCAATGGTGCTCTACTTTTAGATGGCTTCTCAGTATCAGTAATGCCAAGGGATGCCACAGTACGCTTTGCGGCCGAAGTAGACGGGCTCGGGACGGCCGGCACATGAGGAACCTCATCAAAAATCTCTTCATCCGGATCAAGCTCCCCACTCCCGGCACCGGGCAACACCGCAAAATGATGCGGATCAGAATGAGAACTTTCCCCAAGCCCCCGTTCCGACGCCTCAAAGCGAGCCCGAGCCCGGGGATGCCAATAATTAGTCGGTGTGCCTTCGGGCGGCAGAGTCACTTTGACCCGAGGAGGGTTAGCAGGCATGCGTTGATGGGAAGCATGATCCACCGTCATAGCATTAATTCTATCCTCTTCTAGCCGAATACCTTCCGCTATGGCAATGCGATCTCTAACAATAACACTCCCACCATAAATATTTAACTGCATTACGAGATACTTATCAGGGAACCGAGAGTTCTGTTCATGAAGACGGAATCGGGATAACCTTAGATTGGCGGAAATTCCGGAGACTTGCACCAAACCGTCATCTAATGATGCGTCCCTCGCAGAAGTTTCAGAATCAGATGATTCGTCGTCGGACACGACGAAAGCATTTCGCCTAGCAGGGCCAGCTTCATAATACTGCGGCGATACAACAAGTTTTTTCTTCTTCGGAGATTTCTTACCACGAACCATCCTCAGGCAAAACAACTAAGGCAACTTATTGCAAAAAACGCGCAGAATATCGAAATCTATATCGAAGAAGACATCGGGGAAAGTTACCGATATCAAATTCGACGTAGTCCAGACAGTGACAACACGGGGAAATAAAACAAGTGAAGGATGACACGGCAGAGACCGACCTTTATAAACAGACAACAGCTGGGGCCCACAGAATTAAATGCACCATATCGAGGATTACATCGAAACTGATATTCGATATGACTTTCGACATGAGTTCACCGTACAGGCAAGAAATGCCACTACACGTGACAGAGGGCGCGACCCAAACTTAGCGCTACAAAGAATTGAGGACTATCATACGCTTCAAAAAGTTCTTATACCCGTATTTGCAAGATCACGTGTTTTAAACAACTTAGAGTTCAAACGAGGACCTCATACAATGCGGTAACCGCACTGGGGAACAGCACAAAACTAGTTCCAAGTGCACTTCCCACATTTTCGATTTCCGTCTTTTGAGCTGGGGGGACGTGGGGTACAGGTAGCCCGGAAATTCAAATTTGCGAATTATTGTCCCTAGGATAATAATCCCCAAATTGGGGGACTACATGATATGGAGGTTTCTAGCATTTGGGCCAATTCTGGGCCACGACCCATGAACGACCATATCGGTGATCAACCCCGATGTGATATCGAATATGGGATTCGATATAGGCCAGCCGCGCCTATAAATATCCCACCCCGCGCATTGAGAAGGGTAATTAATTCTTTGCCTCGGACATCCCGCATCATATCGAATAGAAATATTCGACGTTATACCCGACATAGATATTCGATACAGCCTTACCAACGTCATCACTCAGCCTCCTATAACGACCTTATCCCCGACGTTATATCGAGCCACATCCCCGACGTCATATCGAGCCTCATCCCCGACGTCATATCGAGCCTCATCCCCGACGTCATATCGAGCCTCATCCCCGATGTCATATCGAGACTCATCCCCGATCTCGAGCAACAGGTTCCGGACCAAGTCTACGCGTGATACTTATCATAAGCCTGTTTTGAGATAGACTCGTTGTAGTGCCAAACTATTCACTTGTAACCGACACACACACACATATATATATATATATATATATAATATGATCTATTGTCAAAACAGATATAATATCATTTGATATTTTTATTTAAACTATATCCTTATATATAATTATTAATATTAATTATTGACGTATCGCATACATATCGTATCTTATAAATTTTTTAAAAAATCGTATCAACGTATCCGTATTCGGCGAATACCAATATTCTTATCCGTGTCCGTACAATCTAGCTCGCATGCCATGATAAGATTCCATCTCCTCTTCACATGTACAATTTAATGTACATGCATGCACCAATGCATGCCACTACCAACACAAAAAACATAGCAAAAACAAGGTCATCCAACAACGAAACGACCATCGTTTTTACCTTCTTTCATCCTATCTCAAATTGAACCGTCACCTTTTCCAAAGCTTAATAATTACTCAAATCGTACTATTTTTCAGTGGGAATCGTACCTAAAGGCGTGAGACACTATGATCAAGATCGTTGATCTTGAAACTTCAATGCCTAATTAAACGGGTCATGTAGCTTCTCTTTGGAACGACCGTGTCAACTCATTTACATGTCTAAAATCAGTGGACCAGAGAGGCGAATCCAAGATTTTTTACTAGCCCTAGGCTATTTTAGGCTTAAGTGAGATGACTTCTTTTGAGAAAAAAGCATTACAAATATATTAAATAAAATGAGATACTGTCAATGCTCGACACGAATAACAAGCAATAGCATGAAGTAATATACATATTTGTTAAAACAAACCAGAAAAAATTAACATATGGCATACAAGAAGAAAAAACTTCAACACTCAAGATTCAACTTATTTACAATAAGCCTTACACAAAAACTAATATATTAACTTAATTACAATTATCCAAAAAAGTGAGAAAAAAAGTTAGAAGTATGGATTTGCATACAAAGTAATTAGAATATATGTCATTTAAAAGTACTAAACTACCAATCTACAATAAATTTAAGTTTTTAGAATTAAATAACAATAACCATTTACTTCTCGGTAATTATGCAATTTTATGAAGAGAAATTTTCAATTAACTATCCAAACTATCACCCGTTTGACAATTACCTATCCAAAATTTTATTTTTAACACTCGACATTTTTATGGTCCAAACCTTTAATTTCTTGACACTCGACAACCTGAAATTTCATTCCAACGTATCTCGGCCAAAAAACGTCACTATTTGACTAAATGACGTATCGTTGGCGTCATCCTTGAAGGGTAAAATCGGCACTTCACTTATTTTCAACGGCTAACTCATTCAAATCAAATTTAAACCTAAAATTATCCCCAAATAGAATTATTCCATGAACTCTAAAAACCTAATTCTGAAAATGAACAACAAATTCAACAAATTAACGCCACAACTCTAATCGATCGATGGCAAAAACTATCTAGTGGAGGAATTTGATTGCAAGTGCGGTTGCCCAACGGTTACAAAGCTCTCTTTAACCGATAAAAATATGGGTCGTCGATTCACTCAATGTTACAAGGGAAACATAGGATGTGGGTTGTGGTTCTAGGTCGATGAACCCCTTTATGATATATTGTTTTTTGCTTTGAAAAGTATAGGGTTTGGTTGAATGTGAAAAAATTAGGGTTGATGATTGGTATATATATAGTGGAATATGAAGAGTTGTAGGAATAAATGTGTTGCACCGATCCTTTGAATGATCCAATGGTGATCTTCGCCTTGGTGTCTAATCGTATTTAAGTAACATTGATTCTTGAGTCACTTGGTAGTTGAGAAGCCACATTAATATGGAATAGAAAAAAAAAGACCTCTTTATGTTATCTGACATATTGATAAAGTCGTCTTAAACAAAAAAAGGAAAAAAAAACAAAGTTGATTTATATTATCTGACATATTGATAAAGTCGTCCTATCAAAAAAAGAAAAAAATATAGTTATTGAAATAATTCAGAATCGCGGGTGAATTGTTTTTCAAACTTTGGTCCGTAAAATGTAAAAAATTTCAAATTTTGGATCATAAAGTGTAAAAATGTTCAGAAATTTCCAAAGTTTAGGTAGTCCTGAGTCAAAAATTTAAAAAGTTATTTGTGAATTGTTGCATAAATTTTGCATTATTCATCTCAGTGCCTTCTTCCTCCTCTAACCCCACTACCTCATAAGCTCTCTTAAGATAGTCATCTTTAACTGCATCATTGTCGCTATCATTTAGAGTTTCTGAAAATTCTGAATCATTACCAAGTGAGACATCACCTTCACTATCATCACTATCCTCTATATCAACTATAGAACCCAACATTGGATTTGTATTGTTGGTGGTTCAGTTGTTGGTGCTCTACATATCATCATTGTCCTTTATATCATCACTGTCCTCTACATATCTCTAGCTACTTGGTTCAGTTGTTGGTGCTCTTTGGCTCTCATCATTTGTTCTTAAGGAGCTAGGTAGGTCACTTGCTCTTGCTTTTTTTGTGTGAATGTCTTGTAATAAATTCATTACTCTCTACCAACATTGGCACTGCCTCCATTGTCTTTACCAATGTAACCCAACCCTTCACTCATTGTAGAAAGATTTGGCAATTCACTATGTGATTGACTATCATTTAGTGGTACCTCATCTGTAAGAACATAAACATCTACTGTTTTCGTTCTAGATGCCTCCAATGCCATTTCCAGTGATTTCTTATCATTATTTACTTCAATATTTTCCCATGGTGAAGATCAGAAATGTAACATATCCTTACTACACAACCCTCCACTTTAACACCAACTTCTTGTACCATTTGCAGTTGTTCTAGCCTAGACATTTCATCCTCTATACACCAATCTATGTAGCTAACATGTCCCTCCAGATAAACCAATTTCCCTAGAAACATTAACTTGCCTGAATGGTGCAAATTTATGGTAAAAGGGTCATATGTTTCCAACTGAATAAAGACAATGGAAAAGTTATTATGATATTACCATGTTGGACGACATATACATACATAAACACAATTATTACGTACAAAAAGTTAAACTAATCCCTTAAATACAATAAGTGGCAGACAAAGTGTAAACAACAAAGGAAAAAATTAATAATTTTGCAAATGTGTTCAACTAATTCCTCAAATAAAGCCAAAAAGAGGGACCACACAACGAAAATTAGCTCCAAACAAAGAAATAAAGTAAAGTATTGAAGTAAAGCATTGAATTGGGGGCTTCTTACCATAATCGGGTGTAACTTGTCCTTCAGGAATAACGTCAGTTGGGGTTCTAACTTGCAACACCATTGTCAGATTCAGTCAATCAAGAAGAAAAATCAACAAATTGAGGTTCGATTTGGGGATTTGCGTTTGATTTTAGGAATTGGGGTTTCTGATTTATGTTTGTTTTTATCTTTTTATTTTTTAGTAAATAATAAGTGAAGTACCGATTTTACCCTTCAAGTATGACGTCAGCGATGCATCATTTAGTCGAATAGTGACGTTTTTTGGCCGAGATAGGTCGGAATGAAAGTTCAGACCATCGAAAGGAAATTGAAAGTTTGGACCATAAAATGTCAAAAATGAAAGTTTAGATGGGTAACTATCAAATGGACGATAATTTGGACAGGTAACTGAAATTTTCCCTTTTACAAATTGTTTGGATAGTCTTCAAAGCAATAAAATGATGGCTTTAACATTTGTTAGGCATTCGTAGCAGTAGATTCATTTGATAAATATGCATATTTATGCATTACTTGGTTTTTGTTTAGTTTTTCCAAAAATATGTATATTTATGATTATTTTTCAAATGGATTTGATTAGTAAAATGGTATGTACCGGAACAAGTCTAATTGATAAAAACGATATGCCCTAGGGTTAAAGTAAATTGTAAGGTGAGTTTGTAACCTTGTTATGTGTTAGGTTTACATAACTAAATACGAGATCCAATATCGAATGAATATGAATTGGAAATTGAATTATACCATTTGCTAACATCGCCCCCTCCCCCGGAATTGAGAGGGAGTAAACAAAAAACTCGGTTTGAAATGCAAAAACATAAACTTGGTTATAGTCTGCATATTCGTAAAGATATAGGTAACTTGATTATGTGTTGAGATATATTACACTAACATGTCTTTTGTTTACTATTTTTGCTCGAACAAAATGAAAGTGGACTTCTATAAGTTAATTTCTTGAATGAAAGAGGGAACTACCAAAGCACCAATATAGTAAACTACATAACAAGCTGTCAGGAGCCAAAGCACCAATATTCACATCACATAACAAGCTGTCAGGAGCGCATGGATTGATATTCAGACTTAGTGCTCGAACAAGAGACATATTCGTAACTTTGCTCACTAAGAAACCAAATTACTTTCAAGGAAAGCACCATAACCACTTATATTAATTATTGATCATGTGGATTCCCTGCACAATCCGAGTCATAAGCATTTAATACAAGATTCATAGGAGAAGATCAAAGTTTAGTGGGTTATAATATCCTGAGGTGGATTTAGTCAAAAACGAAGTCTAAAATTTAAAAATGGTCCTACATTTAATTTTATCAATGAGACTTTGAAATAGATAGGTAAAAAATTTCGGGATTTTTTGACTTTGTAGTCCTTTATAGTAACCACGTTTCAAAATTAGCTCTTTATAATACATCGGGTCCTTTTTGATCCTCTATAATAACCATGTTTCATTTTTGGTCATTCGATAACGGAATATTCCATTATTCCCCGAAATCATGCATGTGACATGTACATGACTTGAAATTAAATTTTATTTATTATTATTTTTTTTTTGCATTTTTTATCATAAATCTTTATATAACTACCCCACATCCCTATATTTTTTAAATAATCACATTTTTCTCCAAGTGTATTTTTTTCATTGTGTTCCAAATATTTAATTACACTCAAATCCAATTAAAAGAAATATTGAAATAATGTTTTTAATTCATAAAATAACTTAATGTTTTTACTAATTAATCAAATAACAAAATAACAAAACAAAGAAAGAAAATGTTAAAATCTTAATACTGTATTACTTTCACCAAAAATATGAAATTAACAAACAAACGTGTTTATCATTAATCCACATTTTATAACTTTAAAGATGACACTAACAAAGAATTTTAAAAATATTTATACTAATTTATAATTAAAATATTTAAAAAGAAAAAGTTATATCTTCTACTGTTTTACACCAGCAGCGCCACCCCCCCCCCCCCCACCCCCAACCCTTAGGAATACCCACCTGCCACCTCCCCCAACCCACCTCCGACCCCACTCCACTATAGCAGCCACCCCCACCACCTCCACCCTCAAGGGATCCTTCCCCACCTCCAAAATCCCACCATCACATGCCCTAAAACCAGATTGCAATATTAATTTTCAGCAGCAATTTATGTTGTTGGAGGTGAGATTGGGATTGGGAGGGGAGAGAGAGAGAGAGAGCGATTTTGACATGGTGGGGAAAGGGAGGCCGTGAAGGAGATTTGGTTTATGGTAGAAGGCGGCGGCGACGGCGGAAGTAGAGAAGGCGACAGCAGGGAGGGAGGGGGCGGGGACAGGTGGGGTGAGGTGTGGGAGGGTGGGGGAGTAGAAGTTTTTTTTTCTTTTCATTTTAAAAATATAATTTAAAATACAACTTTATATTTTCTTTCGTGAGATACTTATTTTTAATAGTTATGGGATATCAAAATCAGTATTATTAAGTTATTGGGGGTTTTTTTGTCAATAAAATATAAATATTTATGTAAAAGAGTTAGTCAAAATGTTTAAGAATGTTAGTAGAATAATGGCTTAAATAATGACATAAACATATACTACATAATGAGAAAAATATTTTAAAACTCCCTAATGAAAAAAGAATGAAAAACAAGAAAAATATATTGTTAACGGTATGGTTATTTTGAAAATATTTTGGGGGTGGGAATAATCGCTCTTGCCTGGGTTTGAAGAGATTTCTGCTATTATGCTTTATTCCTGAAAACAGTATATCTTATTTTCTTAGTTTTCTTCTCCTTTTATAGAAGGAGGTTTCGTTGGATATAAGTAAGAGTTTTACAGGTGTCAATTTTGTACGGGTCTTATCTTTCTTCTGATAAAGACAAATAGCTGTCGTGGCTTCTAGATGCTTCAGATGGGAGACTGACGTGTCAAAGGAGCTGGCGTGGCTTCTTGATGAGATTCTTATCCTTCTATCGGGATAAGGATGGCACGTGTGTTGCGAGGGTTACTTTATAAGTAGGGCGGTGTACTACTCTGAGGGCTCTTTGAAGGGATGGAAGTATACTGCTCTGTATATCCGCACGACACGATAGGTGCTAGAGTATCGTATACCTAGGAGATGTTTCGGAAAACTATTTAAAGTTCCCGACATCTCGCGCGGTATTTGTACTCTATGAGATATCTGTCATGGGGATAGGAATACTATTTATTTGGTACTATCGAATTTTTTCCACGATAGGTGCAAGAGTATCGTATACCTGGGGGATGTTTCGAAAAACTATTTAAAGTTCCCGACATCTCGCGCGGTATTTGTACTCTATGAGATATCTGTCGTGGGGATATGAGTACTATTTATTTGGTACTATTGAATTTTTTCCAAGGATAACATTAGCCCCCCCCCCCCCCCCCCCAATTCCGATGGCTCTCTCTTTTAGGAGAGGCAAGAGGAATTCCCATTTTTCAAGGGTATGTTTTGATAGCCTTATGTTTTATATTTTTGTTTTTTTTATTTATTAATGTCGGGACATTAATTATAACTAATGTCGTGGCATTAATTAATTGTGATTTAAATGCCACGTTCAGTAGTGGTGTGATTGCCAAGATATACGAACCGTTACACCTTTCATAAATGAAGAGGCGTGCCGGTTCGTTATATCCTACTAAGCACGATTTCCAATCGTGGGGTGTGAAGAGGAGTTAGTGGGTAATTAATACCTTAGTGGGCCTAGGGTTATAATCATCCCTTTTTCCCAATTTCATTTTCTTACTTTGCAATTTCTCTCTCTTCTTACTTTAGCAAAAAACCCTCCCGCTTGTTTTCTTCTCTGCAAAAGCTTCTTTGTCTCCTCTAAAAGAAATTTAATTGAGTTTTAATGGATTCTCAATCTGCTGCAAATTTGGTGTCTGCTGCTTCCGGTACTGGAGCGGTGGCTTTTTCCGCTGCTACTGATCTCCCGGCGGTGACGGGGGTCGCTTCTCTGACTTCTCGAAAGAGAGGTGCGGCGGCGGTGATGGGAGCTGGTGGCAGTGGCAGTGCGAGGAAGGAGAAAACATCGAAGAAAAATGCTAATAATGGTGGTGCTCCCCGAGCTACCCATAAAGTTTATGCGACTGTTAGCACCGCTTCTCAGGAGGAGATCCGCAATTTGTACCTTGAATACGGCGCTTCAGGCCGGAATGTGACGGTGGAAGTTTCGTCAGCAGATCAGAGGGGCAATTCTCCTCCGGCGAAGCATTTGACCGTGTACTATTCTCAGGTAAAGGCGGGATTACGTTCACTTTTCCCGCCTTTTTACTGCGAAATTTTTAAGTACTGCGATGTATGCCCTAGTCAACTCACCCCCAATTCCTTCACGGCTTTAGCTTTATTTGTATTCTGGTGTTTGGTGAGGGGAATAAAGTGTACGAGGGATATGTTCTTTTCCATTTTTGAGTTAAAGGTGTCTCCGGGGGGGCTCCTTTCTATTGTTTCAATCATCGGAATAAGGATGGCCGTATCTCCGAGGGCAACGTTAGTTCTCATAGCACATGGAAGATAAAGTTTTTCTATATCTACCCTACCGATGGGGAGTGGGACATGCCCACCACTTGGAGGGAGCCCAAGTTTTCGGAAAGGGTGTTAGACGATACTCTGGTGTTCCCCCTCGTATTTACTGCAAAGTCTTTGGTGGAGTCGGGGAATTTTGCTGCCCTCTATCGGACCGCGGGTTTGCGATATATTGCTCCGATAGATCAACTCGAGACTCCTTTGGTTGTACCCGAGAAATACTTCAACGCCTTTGGTAAATTCTTATTTATATATTTTTTATTTTATTTTTATTATTATTTTTCGTTTGACTTTAGCTGTTTTGGAGTGGATGCTTTATGACCATATATGGTGGAAGGTGTCAGCGGTTTCGGTGTTCATGAGGAGACGGGGGCTCAGGAAGGTGGACTAATGTCAGAGGAAGGTGAAGTCCCCGTGGCTGCGGAGGGCAATGCTGAGCGAGCAAGGACTCGTTTAACGACTTCGACAACTATATCCCGATCATATAGTGGAACGTCCGATACCCCGGAAGAAATGGGTTTGGATGTAACTTCCGCGAATGCGGTCCTCGTGGGGGCCTTCTCTTTAGGAGGAGCGTAAGATGATATAGGGATAGAGGGGATGCCATTGCCCCCCTTAGGTGTTGTCGACGCGTCTTCACCCTCAGAGATATCGGGGGATTCGGTGGATATATTACTGGCAACTCCTCCTAAAGGTATGTATCTTTTCTTGGTTTAAATGGTATTGATATACTTTGTAACTTTATTTATAAAAAATTGTCTTTGGTAGATAAAGGGAAAGCCCCCCTTGCTGAGAACGAGGGAGTATCTCTACTCGAAAACGCTCTCGATTTGGGTAAGTTTATTAAGATTAACTATTTTCCCATTTGTTTTTCTTTTTTAGGGAATAAATTACTTACATGGGGAGGTTTTTAATTCGCAGGGGGTGACCTTTTTAGTTTTGAAGGAGGATCATTTCCCTCGGATCCTAATGCTCCTCCAGCTTACGACGATTCGATGCTCTTATTAGATGAGTTGATGGCCGCAACTCCTTCTTTTGCAGATCATCCCCATCCGAGTTCGTTTGCCGCAATACAATCGGAGAGTCCTGTGGTTACTTAGGTGCCCATATCAGGGGGGTACCATTGGGGGGACCTTCGTCTTCTAGTATTCTAGTCTCGGGACAAGAGCCTAGCCCGAAAGAGGCTAAGGTGGCCCTCGATACAGTCAATCAATTCCTATCTGCTGCCAACTCTCTTCCCTCAGAGGGGTGGCAATTTGTCCAGGCTTGCACGAATTGTGTGGCTATGCTGGTAAGACTTATTTTTTATTTATCTTATTCGTTTAGGGTCCAGTGTTGGGTCTTTTATTCGTCTGTTTTGCTTTTTAGGCGCCTAAAATGCTTCCTCTTCTGTTACTTGAGGTTGAGAAGTTGCAAAAGTTGGCGACCGCGGCTGAAGAAAAGTCTCGGAAGAAGGAGGAAGAAAATAAGAGTCTCCGGGAGAAGATGGAGAAGTACGAGGCGGCGTAGTCTAAGATCATGAAGCAGCTGCAGGAAGTAAGGGCAGAAAAAAGCGGCTCCAATCATCCGTACCGGAGACGGAGGCCTCGGGGTTGGTGCTGAAAGAAAGGGTTGCCTCCCTTGAGGAAGAAAACATTGCCTGGGGAATAAAGCATAAAGAGTTGGAGCATAGTCTGTCCCAAGCACTTGGTCGGGTGGATGCTCTTACTGAAGAGTTATCGAAAGCACCAGTTTCAGGGGGTATCTCCCCCGAGGAGATGCAACATAAGCTGACTGCTGCTGTTAAGCAAGCCCGGGAGGATGCCATTGTCCAAGTTAAGGAGCAATACGTCCGCAAGAATCATGGATACTTGGTTGGACATGTAATGTGCGGGTTCCTTCAATGCTTCGGGCAAGTGCGCTGGAAGATAGCTCCCAATGTTGATCCGCGCCAAATAAATATTTTGGAGATGCAGAGGCCCACGTTGGAACAAGCCTATTCTCTCTTTTTGAAGAATAGCTCTCAGTTTCCTCCTTCTTCTTCTGCCACAACCCGGGTTCCCTTGACTGCCGTGGTCCCGCTGCCTATAGCTCACCCTCCTCCCAGTACAGGGGCACATGCTGGTCCTTATGGTGCTCCCTCTTCTACAAGTGCTCCAACTCTTCCTTCTGCAAATGTGCCAACCCCTGCCTCCACGAAGGCTCTACCTCCCCCGTCTTAGAGACCCCTTTTCTTTTAGCATAATTGTATTTTGTTTTTATTTTAATGAAACTTGTCTTTGTAATTTATTTAATTTAAATGAAGTGCACATTCTTAAGGGATTTATTTTTTACATGGGTTTTTATTTTTGTCTTTTTCGTGTTTTGTCTTTTTTATGTTTCGCTAAGATTGATTTGTTCTAAACAGAGTAGTTGTGCTTTGTCACACCTGGGAATCAGAGTTCCTCTAAAAACTTTTGATTTTATCCGGACATCTTTAATGATAGCAACTGCGTGCCTCTTTCTCCCACTTGCATGGGGTAGGTGGGACTATGTCTCCGGTTGACTTTGAGAAATGGTGACACGTGGAGCTTCGTGCCTCTTCTTTATTGGTTGTGAGAACCGCAGAATCCGGGTGGTCCCGCTGTTTGGTGGTGGGCTCCTTATACTTGCTATAAATTGCTTTCTCCTGAATTGTCATTTTCATTAGGCTCCTGGAGATTTTTCATTCCTAAAGTACACTTGTTATTTGAAAAAAGGCAATTTTTGTCTTTAAGTGCCTTGTTCTTTGAAAAAAAAAACGTTTAACAAACTTAGATAAGCTTGCCATGACACTTTCTCGTTCTACACGTTCTCAAGGTGGTCTCACCCTTTCTCGTAGGTCCCCTTCTGTGCATATGGTGCGACGAATACCAAGTGAGACTTCTATGCCTGGTCCTCGTCATGGGGGGGGGGGGGGGGGATGTTCCCCTTCCACCCCGAGAGGTTCAACAGTTCTCCCTCGGTGCAACTTCGAGTAGACATGTTGTTGTCGCATAACATAAGGGATGTGTTCATGAGCAAGGATGCTTATCTCCCGATAGATCTGCTATCGGTTTTTCATACGATCATAGTGAATCCTCGAATGCTGATAGGGGGGTCGTATTGGATCGGTAGAAATCACAGAATCCGCAGACTCGGTGGCATCACTATTTGTGGAGTACAACTTGGACTTAGGCGGATATGACGTGGTGCTACCTAGGGCTGACCAACGGGCGTATGACCCTCCCGTTGGGTACATGACGGTATATTCAGATCAAATACGCTGTGGATTGCATTTGTTCTTTCATCCGTTCTTACTGGCACTTTTTCGTTATTGCCAAATTTGTCCCAGCCAACTTACACCTAACTCCTATCGTTATCTGGTAGGGTATGTTCTTTGTTGTGGGCTTTTGGATTTGCCTCTAACTCCTTATCGGATGGGGAGTGTTTTTCTATTGCGTCCTTGTCCTGGAGATTTACCCTTTTTTAGCTTGGTGTACCGTGATCGACGCCGTTCTTTTACGACAATCACGAGACGGGTTACCCCAAGAGATGATTGGAAGAGTCATTTCTTTTATCTAAAGCCCCGTGGGATGGCAGCTTGCGCCTGGGGAGTGCCCGTTCGTTGGGGATTGGGATATGTGGTTCCTTCTGTAGAAGTGGTTACTCGTGAATTAAAGATTTTGGGAGAGTCTTCGCTATTCAATGGTAGTTATGATATATGTGGCCTGTTGGAGTTGCCCGATGCTCTTTCTTTTGTTGGTTTACAAGAGGGATCAGCGGCACGAGAGCTTTCTCCTTGTCCTCTCCATACCAATTTCTTTTTCCGTAACGTTCTTCTTTGTGTGCTCTCCTTTTTTTTGTTGAAGATATGTTATAGTGGGGGATAACTCTAATCTAATATGCGTTGATTCCTTTTATAGGGTCTGAAATGGACTTTTTTCCCGTAGGGAGGTCCAGAAGAGCTCTCGAGAGTAGCAGCTCCGAGGATCTATCCCCTTTAGAGGGGGATTCGGGCCGTTTTACACTACGACTAGTCGGGGATTCTTCCCGAAGATTCCCTGGAGTTGGGGAGTTGAGAGTTTCTTCAAGCCCGTTGCTTTCCTTGAGGTTGGGTCCTCGGACTATCGGGGGGAGCAGTGCTCAGAGGGGTTATTCTGCTGGTTTTCGCAGGGATTCCGTTAATGCAATAGAGGAGGGTGGGCCCTCTTCTCCCGATACACCACCTCCTACCACCGAGGTGGAATAGGGGGAGGGTTCGCGAGTGGCCGAGCGGTTTCCTGGGATTAACCCCGATGTAATTTTTTGCCGAACTTTCCTGAGTGGATTGTTGAATAATTTGGACTGCACTCAGTTGAACGCTATCCCACTCTCTTCTCTGCAGGATTTGGCTAGTAAGGACCTGTGTGAGGTAACATTTTTTTCCTTTTTCTTTCGGGTACTATTTTTTGTTTCGCTGATGACTTAAGATTCTCTTTGGATGGATTATTTCAGCTTTTATGGTGATCAACGCTGTGGGCTCTAGGAGGGACCAAATAGCTTCCGAGGCAGAGTTGATCTATCGCCATCGGGATGACCTTGAAAGGGAACTTTTTCTTACCAGACAAAAGGTAGAACAGCTCCGAGGAGATAGGGAGGTGGTGCAAGAAAGCCATCATGGGTGGCTTCTAGATGCTTCGGATGGGAGACTGACGTGTCGAAGGAGCTGGCGTGGCTTCTTGATGAGATTCTTATCCTTCTATCGGGATAAGGATGGCACATGTGTTCTGAGGGCTACTTTATAAGTAGGGCGGTGTACTGCTCCAAGGGCTCTTTGAAGGGATGGAAGTATACTGCTCTGTATATCCGTACGACACGATAGGTGCTAGAGTATCGTATACCTGGGGGATGTTTCGGAAAACTATTTAAAGTTCCCGACATCTCGCGCGGTATTTGTACTTTGTGAGATATCTGTCGTAGGGATAGGAATACTATTTATTTGGTACTATCGAATTTTTTCCACGATAGGTGCTAGAGTATCGTATACCTGGGGGATATTTCGGAAAACTATTTAAAGTTCCCGACATCTCGCGCGGTATTTGTACTCTGTGAGATATCTGTCGTAGGGATAGGAGTACTATTTATTTGGTACTATCGAATTTTTTCCAGGGATAACATATATTTTAAAACTACATTTTACAATATATAAAATAGTTTTATGAGTAACTTACTACTATTTTATGGTAAGGGCATTAATTTTGTGATTTTTTTATTAAATAATTTATTTTTAAAATTAAATATAGTTATTGTAAAATTGTGCGAGTGTAAATATAATAACTCAAATGATTTGTACCAAAATTGAAGAGAAAAAACTGAATTGAAGATCATGTGCAAGTCACATGCCAAACATTAAGGATAAATTCGAAATTTCGTTGCAAAGGGACAAATGTTGACACTATAGAGGACCAAAAATGAAATCATGGTTACTTTAGAGGATCTAAAACGGCCCGAGGCACCATAAATGACTAATTTTGAAACGTGGTTACTATAAAGGACTACAAAGTAAAAAATCTCGAAAAATATCCCAACACACCCCAAAAATTGGAGGAGACAAACAAACGCTTATCCTTGATATTATCTCGCAGATTTTGACTTGCATAGTGAGCAGCAATCCATCTGGAACTCAGAAGCAGACTTTTATAGAGAAATGGCTTTTTGGCTGCTGCTGGCCTTCTGGCTATGTCCTGGTGTTATTTCTGACACAAGAAAAAGTTAATGCTATGTCAATTAAGCTTGAAGACTCACACAAAACAATAAGGATACATTTACTCCCCGGCAACAGCGTCAAAAACTTGATGGGAGCGTGTGTGGGGGTAAATAGAGTAGAGTATATTTCAGCACATAATTGTTACACCTAAATCTCACTATGTCGCAAGTGAACAAATCAAGTCATAATAAAATGGTAAGTATAGTTACGAATCAAGTATCGTATCCCACTGGAGTGGTGATTGCATGTATGAATCACTTAAATGAAAAAATACTAATTACTGACACTATCTTTTCTCTTGTGTTTGCCAAATATGATGAATGGTTATGAATGATTTCTAAACTAAGGATGTTATGAATGCTTGTTATGCTAAGAATGCGTAATCTAGAATGCAATGGAATTAATCTAAGAATGCAATAATGACCAAATATCTTTTTGGGTTTTTTGGTTTTTGAATGCAAGAAAATAATTAACCTACTTATTCTAATGAAAGCAATTAAACTAGGAATGTGGGAAAGATGAGAGATTAACTAAGATAAACTAAACTAAACTAAACTAGGACTTTGAATGATTGATTGATTTCTTTTAGGTTGTGAATAATGGTGGAAAAGATTGTTTAGAGGTTGGATTTCACAATGACTTAACTTAGTAGTTCATAGAGAAACCACCTATATTTACTTATATTACTTGATAGTATTTGGTGTTTGTATGTCTAATAGATCTGTGACATATGGCAGGAGCTATCCCAACCGCATCTCTAAGAGTCTCAAATAACCTACCGTGTTAACGGAATCATCCAAGTTGTCAATTGTTTTAGAAGAGATATCAAATCTACAATCCAATTACCTCATCCGAATCATGCTAACAAAACGTACATAGTCAAGATTGATCTAGTGTGATCTAAAGGTTGCGGAATAGTTGCTTTCGCAAATTCAAAGTCACAAATCGCTTATATATATATAAAACTCCCTTAATATTCTACACTTCGAGCGGGCCTACTAGGGTGCTTTCGTTTTATCCCAGCGAGAGTAAGGTTAGTCACACAACATAAGTAACTATTCAATCTCGTCATTCAAGGTCATCAAACACACATCAAGTAAAGCAAATAAATATATTTTATAATATCAGAGTTACTCCCCTACTCTGAACAATGAATAGGCTAGCTCATCATAGTCACGAGTTCAATAATCAACAAATAATTAAATATCATAGACAAAGTAAGAAGGTAAAGAAAAGCTTATCAGATCCGGTGGAACGTTGTTGCTTAACCAACTTCGTGCTCCCTTTTGCTATGTTCATCTCCACTAATTATCATCTCTCAAAAAATGACTCCACTAATGTAGAACAAGACTTTTGATGGTGTTTTCTCTCTGGTGACAACTCTCAGGGTTTCTTCTTTTTGAAAGTAGTTGTAAAGGCTGTGAAAACTGTTGTGAAAGTTGTACCCTAACTGCTGAAAGTAGCCTCCTATTTATAGTTTTTCTATCCGCTCCGGGCTGCATTTTAGGGTTTCTTACTTGCGACCCAAACTTCTTCTGATCGCACGACACCCGCGCGACGCGATGGTGATTTCACAACCTTCTGATTTCCTCCCTGCGGCCTCCTGGTGACTTCTATTCAATCACGCTATATTCAATATTTCCTCTTCATGTAGTGCCGTCGCACTCCCGTAGCGCTTGAACATATCGAAATAGTGTCTCTGACCAATTGTTGTCCAAAACATCTATTGTTGGCCTCGTTTAGCCTCGTTTTGTCTTGACTCCTTGAATATTTAAGAAAACATGAAATAATACTAAAACAAGTAAATATGCTACATATGTATTCAAAATCATAAGTAAACAAATACTTAAATCACACTAATGAGATGCTTATCAAATACCCCCAAACTTAAACCTTTGCTTGTCCTCAAGCAAACTTACTTAACTGACTCAATCTAAATTAGAATGCAATTATTGACATGCCAACATGCGTAAGTGGGAATTCAAAAAGTGCAAAGTGCAATTATCCTAATAATTTATTCTACCGTAAATTTTATTTTTTATACAATACACCCTAATTGCTGTAAATTTTAACAAAAACATCATCTTTTCAAAATCAAAACTTGTAATAATGATGCATTACACCTCCCCATCAACTAAATTCGAAATTCCAAGCAAATATAACCCGAATTTTGAACGTATCACAAATTATGCAAAATACCTCTAATTTCAATTTCAATTCAGTACTCACCTCACTAAATTAATGTTTTGCTGGTTGAGATGCCGAATATAAATGAGGTTGCCGATCTCCGACAGAATATATGGCGCGAGGCTCTTTGTAATTGGAAACGTTCATACAGAAGACTTCAGTTTTTTTCTTTTCTTTTCCAACACAAAATGCAATTCAAAAGACTATATTTTTACGCCATTTCCTCCTCTATTTCACACTCTCCGTCGTTACCTTATCCCACGACGACCTCTCCCTTCTCTCTCTTAAGTCCGTCGTCGACTCCTCCGTCAGAGCTTTTTTAACTGGAACAAAAACGATGCCACGCCGTACCACGCTTTTTTTAAACGTTTTTGATTTCAAAGAGCCTTGCGTCGTATATTCCGCCAGAGCTCAGAAACCTCATTTATCTTCGGCGTCTCAACCAACACGACAATAATTTAGCGAGGTAAGTATTGAATTGAAATTGGAATTAGAGGTATTTTGCAGAATTTGTGTTACGTTCAAATTCGAGTTAGATTCACTCGAAATTTTGAATTTAGTTGATGGGGAGGTGTAATGCATCATTATTACAAATTTTGATTTTGAGAAGATGGTGTTTTTGTTGAAAATTAAAACAATTGGGGTGTATTGTATAAAAATAAAATTTAGCGTAAAATAAATTATTAGGCAAATTGCACTTTTCCCCTCAAAATAGAATATTCCAAATATTTGTTGTTTCAGGGGCGCCGTACTCCGATTTACAAAGTTGGGGGATGGGGTGCAAAGAATCACAACTGGGGGGGAGGGGGGAGGGGGTTATGGTGCAAACCGGTACTAAGTTTAGAAGATAGGGTGCTTTTTTCCCTTCTCAAAATGCAACCTACGGTTAGAACAAGAGATGAGATAGAATAAATAAACACGAGCACATCAAGTTTAATACACTCATCTTCACATCAAGTTTATTTTCATGTTGCAAACTTATACAAATGTAGCTCTTAACATGTAATCACTTCCCTTTTCCCGTTTCACTCTTTTATTGCCAATGACTCAAGTAATTTCATATGTTGAGGATCTTTAGGACTTTGTAAGCGTGTAACATAGGCTCGGGTGTCGGCTATAATGGCAAAAGTCATATGAGTTCTAAGAGATGTATGTAGCAAACCACGTATTTCCTCCCTTGTTTGCGCCTTCTTCTTTTGGCCCTACATTTTAGGTTCTTTTTGGCATCTTATCATTTGCGTTTTCATTTTCGCAAGTATTCAAACAATATTATACTTCATGATTTTTCGAGAAATACCCCCAAACTTAAAAAGTCTTTGCACTAGTTATTTGTGTTCTCTATTATATTCATCCTTCTTTTCTATTTAGATTTTCTTTTTTAGCTCATGCTTTTATTTTGAGCTCTAACCTTATCCCTCCTTCGATCTACTACATCCATCTCTAGAAATGGGTAGGATATGAATTTTTCCTTTTTCAGCTCATGGTAGGAAAGTAGGCTTCATAAACAAAGGATCAGAGGAAAGGCTTAATTGGGGTTCTGTGGATAATCTTATATATTCATAAAGGGTTCTTGGTTTGAAAGGCTAAAACTCATTTTTTTTTGCAACAATGGCCTATTTAATTTCCTCAACACATTTACATCTACCTTTATCTCAAGCAATAGTCAAGCAATTTGTTTCAAGAGTCCTAATCACGTGCTTCATTACTCTATTCTCACAAATAAGTAACACTATTTTCCCAATTATACACAACAACAGATCTAAAGGTGTATATGAAACTTAAAACATGCTTTTAACCATATTACTTGAAATGTACTGATAAGAGGATAATAGTAGTGATTTATATACCTTATTTTTTATGCTTTTGTGAACTCCTAGTGGCAAATTTACTTGTTTTAGTATTATTTTATTGTTTTTACAGTTTGAGTCGAGTTAGAGCAAAACGATGCTTAATTGGAGGATTTCAGCACTTTTTAGTAACAAGGAGCAAAGAGGCTATAGCGCTATCAATTCCGGAATGCAGAGCAAAGAAAGCAGATCGTGGAAAGGAGGTAGAAACCTGTGCGATGCGAAGAGCGTTTGAAAAGTGAGATCGCGCAACAGCTGTGGGGTGTTAATCGCGCAATATCTAACAAAACAGAGTCATGAATAAATATAATCAAAACATATGTTCAAGGTGCATCCGTATGAGATTAACTACATCCTCCCTCAGATACTGAAAGGATTAGCTACTCATATTCATATTCAAAACACAACAATTCATAAGTAGATTAATTCAATAAGGAAAAGAAAAGATTAAACTCTTGGTCCCCTTGTTGCTCTCCTCTACTCTGATAGTTGCCTCCTTGTGTTCACCTTCTCCCTTAAACTATGATTGTGTTACTACGAGCGGTGGCCTTCTTTTCTTTTCTAACCCTAGTATGCTTTTTTGTATGCTATTGTAGGTGTCTAAACTCTTCTCTAATTGTCCCTCTATGCTACTGAATAAACCTTCTTATTTACAATTTTTTTCATGTTCTAGGCTTCCTCTAGGTAATTAGAGATATAAATAAGAGAATTCTTATAGAAATATAGAAATTTTCCATTAAGTTGCATAACTCTCCTATAATAAATAAAATTACAATGGAAACAACTCATGTAACAATGGAATTTAATCATAAGGAAAATATAAGTATGGTAAGAAACGTAGAGATAGAGAGTGCTCATCCAAATTCCATAGATTCTGATTTCTCCATGTCTCTTGATGCCTTTAGAACTAAGAAATGCATACCGCAAGAAAAGTTTGAGCACGATGTAAACTTTGACATGCTATTGGAAGCAATAGTTTCTAGAATTATTGCGCCACCAAATCAGATCGTGCATCTTGATCGCACATGTGAGGCGCGATGTAAGCAGTGGTTGCGCGTCTTGATCGCGCGTGCTAATTGAAAATCTACTCTGCGTGCTTTGATTTGTGTTGTTCTCACTTTGTCCAATATCGTCTTTCTTGTACCATGTTCGTCCCTCAACTCATATGTTCTTTCACTTTCTTCAGTTTGCTTTTCCTATCTCAATTGTTTGCTCATAGAAAAATTGGGATAAATTGTTATATATGACTCAAAAAAAATTAACTAACAATTGAACTAAGTACTAAACTCGAAATAAAAACTTACTATTGTGGTTGCCTCCCACACAACGCTTAGTTTATTGTCCGTTAGCTCGACAGTTTTGGTGAAGAATCAGGGTTCCTTTGGTGCGGTCTCTGCACTGTGGTCCTTCTACTCCTTGGTTCTTTTTTGTCTTAACTTTAGTGACTGGTTTACCAATTGGCTGAAAATTAGTGTCCTCAAAACGTGCCAACGTGTATAGCAACATTTTACCCATATCATTGTAGATGCTAGCTTGTAAACTATAGTGTTGGTACCCCGTGTCCCCCTAGTTTATATTCAGGAATTGAAGCAAGATGTGAATTTTTATATTTGAAATTCTTGCGCTAGTTTTTCCCGAATATGAAATTACATGGAGTTGTGTCCGGGATGTAATCTGTCATTGTGACAATCTCACATATGGATGTTGGATCTGTTTCAAAGTGCATGGATCGAAGTCATCTGATATCAAAATTAGTATAAACGAGTCTGTGCAGATATCGAGCATAATGTAAATCGAAGGTGCGAGATATTGAGTATAAAGTATATCGAAGGTGTGAGATATTGGGAAAGTGGAATGTCGAGTATTCAAAACTTATAATATCTCAAAAAATGAAACCGGCATTCGTTGAATTTGCAGTTTCCTAATATCACCGTGATATCGAGTATGAATTCAATATCGAATATTACGGCGTTCGATATAGAAATTGAAAAGCCCGTAATTAATGTGTTTATCACGCGTATGACCTCTACAAATAGAGGGAAAGATGAGAGAGAAAAGATTTGTCTTTTGGAGAGAGTTTTCTATTTTCGGCAAAGCTACGTCAAATTTCCCTCCGTTCTCGAATATGTCCGTTTTGATATCATATGTTCAATGGGTAGTTATATCAGGCTCAGTTTTATGTCGAGTCTGAGTATAATTTCGACGTGGGTCTTATATCAAAGGAATAATTTCGATATGACAAAGTGAAAATTTGATATAATACTTAGTGGCTTTTTTGTGTTTTACATAGATTTTTGGTTTTTTTATTTTATTTTAAAATCTGTGTTTTTTTAGGTGTTGTAGCGCGAGCATGTTCGCACATCACATACAAGAGTGAGCGCAGTTTTTGCGATAGGGAATTCATGTATTTCAAGCTGTAAGTGTCAATTTCTTATCTTTTGTCTGCTTAACAAGACAATACTATTTAACTTTGGGCGTTGAATTTTTCCATAGGATGATATATTCAATGTACTTGGTGTGCGCAGGTTAGCAAATTTCTGTCCACTAGTGTGAAGGCTTTGAATAACGCGGAGGCACAAGGCTGATACCTTGGCCAAACTCCAGGATCAGAATAGGCAGATATCCAGATTTAATCCATCCGCTGCTCGGGTTTCCACGGACAAGAAAGAGCATGCCTTTGGTCAATTAAAGGAAGCTCATGAGCATGTTCGTTCAGCTCGCAAGGAGGTGAATAAGGTCAATGGGGAGTTGGCGCTAACCAAGGTGGTTGCCAATTAGGATAAGAAAGGAAAGGAATAAGTCGAGCTCAAAGAACAGAATCTCAACGAGGAGAAATGAGCGCCTATAGCAAGATTTGGCCAATTCCCGTCGACGCTACGTTTCATGGTGATTGTGTATTATCCACTTCTAGTAGCGCACACATATATAAAGTAGAGTTGTGCCATATCAAAACAGAGTTAAGTTCGTTCCTCTGTATAACTCTTCTAATTGTTTTAACAAGATCTGTCGCCTGAGATCAAGTTGTAAATTGCCACACAGTTCATTCTTAGCGTGACATACAATGAAATCAATGAGTTGTGCGGCCTACAAGACCAGGAGGAGGCTCAGGATACCCTCATTGGGAAAATCCAAACTGTTAACATATTCGTAGTGGGCTTCGTTACCAATCAACTAGACGTGACGTTAGGATCTCATCTACAGCCCACGTCACATACTGAGTTCGATGATGAGATGGAGCCAGGTGTTTTCTCTAATCTTCTCAGTAATGAGTATGGCTGTGCAAAAAGAATCGGATCGATCGAATCGGGTGAAAATCGATCGAATGATCCGATCCGAGGATCGGATCGAATATTTGATCCGACTTTTGATTTTTGCCTTAGGATCGAACCCCCATTTGATTCGATCCTCGATTTTAGAGGCTGAGGATCGGATCGAATACTCATCTTATTTTTTAAAAATAAATAAATATATAATAGTATATATAATATTATATGTTTATCTATAAAGCTAAGCATATTAATGCTACTAAGATATTTCTATAAATAATGCTAATATTATATTTTTATATATACACCTACCTAACATCTTTTTCTTGGTCCATTTGAAGGCCACGTTTCTGTCTTTGGGAAACATATACAATTGTAAATTTGTAACACCTTTCTCTCACCATATGAGCGTGAATTTTGTAACTCGGTAACTCTGTTTGACTGTTGTGGTTGATCCCATTGATATTAAATTAAATAAGAAAAAAAGAAAAAAGGATCAAAATCAAATCGAATCGGATCGAAATCGAATGATTTTGGATCGAATCGGATCGTTTTATATTGATTCGATTTGGATCCTCATTTGTCCAGGATCGAAATCGACTTCCAGCCTCGATTCGATTCGATTCGATCCGATCCGATCCAAATGCACACCCCTAGTAATGAGAGTCTTGTCAATATTGGGATGACCGATGCTCCTCCCTATACTGGAATGTGAAGTTCTTTTTAGGGTTTTGTGTCACCCTTGAGGTTTTACTATGTTGTATTTTGAAAAGTTATACTCATGTATGGTTGATGGGTATTTCGATGGGCTTGTTATTGCATTGTTGATTACTGAATCTTTGAGTTCACTTTCCTATATTCTGATTGTTTTGCTATGTAGCGGTAATTTTGCTATTTATGGTTCTTTCCATTATGTTGTTTTGTCAAGTCTTCCCCTTTATTGTTTGTGACTAAGAGGTTACACTCTAATGGTAAGGGTGTTTATCGCCATATCACGAGGAATATGGTATGCTCTTTCCCCTTTTAGGTGTTTCCCCATCCCTGTTTCTATAAGGGATTCAAGTTTACGGGTGAAGATATTGTTTGCCATATCATGGTGCATAGGAGATAAGAGTCCACCGTTGAGAGTACTTTCTGCCATATCATGGTGAATATGAGTTAATAATCCTCCATTTAAGGAATTATCAGCCATATCACAGTGGATATAAGATAATAATCTACCGTTAAGGTGTTCACTGTCATATTACGGTGGATATGAGATAGTAATCTACCATTTAAGGTATTATCTGTCGTATCACGGTGGATAAGAGATAATAATCCACCGTTTAATGTATTCTCTGCCATATCACAGTGGATAGGAGATAACAATCTACCATTTAAGGTATTCTCTGCCATATCACGGTGGATAGAAGATAACAATCTACCATTTAAGGTATTATGTGCCGTATCACTGAGGATATGAGATAATATTCTACCATTTAAGGTATTCTCGTATCACGGTGGATAGGAGATAAAAATGTACCATTTAATGTATTCTCTGTTATTTCACATTGGATGAGAGATAGGAATGTTCCTGTAATCATATAGGTAGTATAGAAGACAAAGCATATTACCGAGATAAAATATTTACGATAAATAATGGCTAAAAAATTAAGAGGACTGGTCTGGGCTATTCAGCTGTAGCTTGATCTTCCGGTGCAAGAGCATGTAGCGCTTCTATCTCATCATTCCTGTGCAGCTTGAGGGATGCTATCTCATCGTCGGTACCTTCGTAAGTGGGGAACATCATCTTTTGGTGGTATGTAGATACCACAGCTCCAATGACGTTGAGGGTCGGGCGACCAATTATTACGTTGTAAGCAAACGATCGGCTACCTATGAGGTACTCGACATTCAGTGTTCTTCGGAAGGGATCCTCCCCGAATGATGTCAACAATGTAACCACTACTAGTGGAACCACTTGCGCCCTCAAAACCTTTAAGGAGCGTAGCAGCCCGTTCAATTAAGTTATGACCCATTGCCATTTTATCCAAGGCATGAGAAAATATCACATTCACTGAAATTCCATTGTCAACGAGAACTTTCTAAACTCGATTGTTAGTGATAAGAAGCATTACTATAAGGGGAAAGTTTAGCTTACCTGCTTGGATAACCAGGGGGTGAGCAGCATCAGGTTCTTCTTAGTAAAAGTGATTTCTTCGTCGGGCAGCATCTCAATCTCAAGTAGAGCGATAAAGCCCATGTATATGTCCTTCCCTTTTCTAAAGTAACATTTTTTTGCCCATTGCCAGAGTCAGCGCCCACAGGTCCTCCACTTATCATAGTGATCATTCCCCTAGTAGGTGCGTTAACGACGCTGCAATTATGGGAGTTGGGTGCGTCAATATCTTTCTTTTTGTTATTCGCAGCGACCGGGACCTGTCCCACTCAATATGCTCATCCAAGTTCTTGTGGTTGCGTACGTATTCTACCAGTTTGCCTTCACGGATAAGCCTTTTCATCTCATCCTTAATATTTTTGCAATCCTCTGTGTTATGCCCTCCTTGATAGTGGTACATGTACTACTTCTTCAAAAGCCTCGTCCCTGGGGGTGTCTTTCAGCTTCCTTGGCTCAAGAGCCATCCTTTCTTATGTGTATGGCGAATACCATCAAAATATCCTTGTTCAGGGGCGTATAACTCCTAGATGATTTTTCGCCATGGCGATCACTTTTGTCTTGGTTCCATCCTTCATTTCCTCTGAGGTAATTTTGTACCTGGCTAAGAGTGTTCTTGGTGGCCATCATCTCGTCATAGTAGATTATCTTATAGGCAAGCTCATTGATCAACTCAATGGTTTTTGGCTCTTCCTCTATAAGAGTAGACGTGAAACTCTTGTGCTTAGTAACATTTAATAGTATGATAGCCACATGTTCGCTATTAGGCTCATCCACATTTAGCAGCTCTTTATTGAATATTTTCATGAAATCTTTCAGACTTTCTTTGTCTTTCTGCTTGATCGAGTTCAGGTGATTCAGATTAGCGTGCATTCTTTTTTTGGCTTGAGAACTGGCTCTCTAACCTTTTCCTCAATTGTTCATAGCTGGTTAGTGAGCCTACATGTATCCTTGTGAACCAGTTGAGAGCCGCTCATGCGATCAATTGTGTTGATATGGGCAATCGTTTTAAGGGACAAAGCCACGGCTAAAACCGCAGAGGTGGGAGCCGGGGCTTATTTTGGTTATGACATATGTGGTGGTTGCTCGATAATAGGGTCGGGCAGTGGTCGATCTATATGAACGTTTCCAGCGGTTGAATTTTCTAGACGGTCTTTGAGATAGCGATCGAGTGCGTGTTATCCTAGCATCCTTGTCTCGAAATATGGTGTTCCCACAAATGGTGCCAATAGTTTGGTACAAGTTCTTAGATCACCGACGAAATGGGAAATTACAAGAATAACAGTAAACCAAATACAAACTATGTTAATCTATAACATATACAAGTGTCTAGACTAATTTCGTTTGGAACACCAACAGACTAATCTTGTGATGGCAATCCAAGTACATCAAAGACCTGAGACATCGAATCTGATAAACGTCAAATATGGAAGATATCAAATCTGATGGATGTCGGGGGATGCGAATATCGGGCAACATGGATATCCGACAATGAGGTTATCGAGTTATGAGGATATCGAGTAATGAGGTAATCGGGTGATGAGGATATCGGTCTTAGGTGACGTCGAGTAACATCTCCCTATCGGGCAAAGTGATATATCGAATATATATACATATGTCGGGATTGAGAATTCGATAGGAGCATTCAATATGGACGTGTGACCAATGCAGTGCAATAATTGAGCCTACTTTGAAAAGCGGAGCGGGGGGTATATATAGATCTCGGGCACGGGGACCGCTCCCTGTATTTTCAGAATGAACAATACTATATCGTATGTGTATATTCGACATATGAGGCATGAAAGTGCAAGCGTTGACATGAAGTGTTGGTCCAACACTCTGGAAAGAGATGTTGGCACATCACTGAACTCAACATTGTTCAGTCCGATTTAATTATATTAAATATATTATTCTGCCTTTATTCTTAAACTCACCTAGTTCCACAAGTTGTAAGTATCTGTGGTTATTTCAAAGTATTAAGGAACGTGCAGAACATTGCTAAGGAATAAAGGGATAAAAGCCGAAGATACTCAAAGGATCTTGAAGATAAGAGTTGAAGATCTTATGAAGATAACACTGAAGAAGATCTCGAAATTACCCAAATGACAAGAGAGCAATCAATAACTCGTGTCTATGATGCCATTGTTCAAGGAAGATCAAATCTTATAAAGAGGCGTGCTAGACATCAAGAACAATAACAAGACAATAATTAAGTTCTAAAACTAGAGAAGTTATTCTTGTATTGTGTTGGTCTTGTTTTAATGAGTTTTATCTAGGTAAACTATAGCTCATAGATTAGTTAGTGTCAGGATTGGGTTTCTAATCAATTGTATTTGGTAAACTCATTGAATTAACGTTTAGTGATTATTTGGCCATAAGGCTCGGTAGGTTATATGAATATAACCTGCTTAAAATTCATCTCACCGTGTTCTTTATTCCGTTGCTTAAATACTCTACAGCGAGTGTTGGGACAACAACAAATACAATCGGTGTTGGCACAACATTCATTCTACAAATAGTGTGTGAATCATAACAAAAATGTACCAATCGCGGTCCATACATTTACAATTGGTATCAGAGCCAAGCACCTAATTCATTGATGTTTGGATTTGGTACCATACCACGGATAATGCGAACCCCAATACTAACAACAGGTTACCAGTGCTGGATGGGACAAACTATTCTTAATGGAAGATCAGGCTCAGACAGTACATCGAATCCTTAGATCTTAGGGCATGGAAGTCAATCATTGATAGTTACACTCCACCAATGATGGCTAGAGACAGCGACAATGATGTACACCTGAAACCTAAAGTTGACTGGACTCAAGTAGAAGTCACTGAAGAAGTGAACAATGAGAAAGCATTGAATGCAATCTTCAGCTGGATTGATCCACACATGTTCAGATTAGTACAATTGTGTACAACTGCCAAGCAAGCCTGGGTGCTCCTACAAACTCATTGTGAGGGAGATGCCACTGTTAAAGAAACTAGACTTTAAATTGCTTTACCGAAATTTGAAAGCATTAGGATGGGTGATGATGAGTCTGTTACTTCATACTTCGCAAAACAAATGGATTTATCTAATGAATCTCAAAGTCAAGGTGATCCTCTTACTAATAAAAAACTTGCTTATAAAGCAATGAGAACTCTGTCTCCTAGGTTTGAGGTCAAGAAGATTGTTATGCAAGAAGCCAGGCACATGTCATCACTTAACTTTCACACTCTTCTGAATGTATTACAAGAATTGGAAATGAACTCAGAACCAACTAGAAAAGACATAAGCCTTGCTCTAAAAGCCACTGAAGAAGAAGTAGATGACGAAACTGAAATAAGTGCTTATCTAAGTTTTGTTGTAAAGAAGTTCAATAAAATTGCTTTAAATGATAAAGTCATAAAAGAGAAGAATGTGTCTCCTAATCTAAGAAGAAGTTTTCCTGGTAAAATGGTTAAGTATTCCTTGAAAAAGCCTACTAAGAGTGACACTAAAAATTGAAAGAACTCCAATGCTTTGAATGTAAAGGTTTTAGACATATGTCATATGAATGTGCTAACACTTTGAGAACCAAATGTAGCTCTAACTGGGTATGCATAGATGATATTGATGATGAGACAGGTTTGGAGGAACTACCAGAAGAATAGGTGTCTGAAGAAGTTTACACAGCAGCTCTGTCTGCACAAGTCAACTGGACAAAGTGTCAAGACAACATTGGGCCAAATAGATGTTCGCGTAACACTCAGACAGAACCAGAAGACCAGAAGGAATACTTCGACAACTGGGAGGATGATGACTATATTGCTAACCCTCAGTGTATTATTTCTGAAATAAATGAATCTGAGGAATATTCTAACTTTGTTTGCTTTGGTGGATCTGTAGATTTAAATGAAGAACACTTCCTTGAAGAGGAGATGGATCAAGACAAGGTGTTAGATGAGTTGAAAGTTGTCTACAGAGAACTACTTGATGAGCTAAAGAAAATTATAAAAAGAGAAAAAGAACTCATCAGGGAGAACAATTTGTTCATTGAAACTATAACCGAACTGGAGAAGAACCTCACCGGAAAGGAGTGTCAAATTGAAAAGTTGGAAATAAAGCTTGAAGAGACAGAGAGAACCATTGCTAAATTGAACTCTAGCACAAGGAGGCTGGATGAAGCACAAAACATTGGAAATGACGAGACTACAGGTTTAGGATAATATGAAAGGTCAGGTAGACATGAAAATGTCATTTATGGCTTTGTAAAGGCTGGCTCTAACAGAAATAATGGTCACACTAAACAATCTAAGAAGCTAACTTACATGTGTCAATACTGTTTCCAGCCTGGTCACTTAAAACCATACTGCCATAAGTACATAAAGTTTTGTGAAAAATATAACTACAACAGTAGTGTTGCATCAGGTGTTGGGACAACATTAGGTCGCTCTAATGTTGGCTGAACAATCCAAAGCAACACCATGGAACAAAACAACAATTTTCAAAAGAATAGACTCTGGTCTCGTAAAATAAAGATTGTCTGTAATGTTGTGTTCTCAGCTACTCATACTCTTATTGCTGACTGGTACTTTGACAGTGGTTGTTCTAGACATATGACAGGTAACAAGACAAATATTATGGAACCTGTACTTGTGTTCACTGGTACTGTGATATATGGTGGATGAAGCAAAGGAAATATCATGGGGAAAGGGGTTCAATGTGGATGGTTTCCATCACCTTACTGAGGTTATGTTGGTGGATGGTTTCCATCATCATTAGTTTTTTATGAAATTTAACTGTGATGATTTAACTGTGAAATTTGACAAATATTCTTATGATGTTTTTTATGAATCTAACAATTGTATTATGTCAGAAAAAAGGTCAAAAGACAACTGCTACTTGGTGGATGTGGATGCTCAATGCTTACATGTGAAGGTTGATGAATCATTAGTGTGGCACAGAAGGTTAGGCCAAGTCCGCTATAGAAATCTGAAGAAGATCATCAAGTTAGAAGCTGTGAGAATCATACCTAAACTTTTCAGTCCAGGTATCACTGAAGGACAACTAGGATTGCCCCAGACTGGCGATGTGATGGCAACATTAACAGGAGACAGTGTGGACTCAAAACTTGAGATTGACACAGAAGACACATGGAATGATGTTGTGCCAACACCGGCAGATGCTGATGTCGGACCAACACCAGAACTCAAAGATTCTGACACTGAAGATTCTGATGTTGATGTCGGACCAACACCATCATGATTAGACAGCTTACTCTTTGCAAATACTTGTTGATTTCTTTGTTAAAACTTTCGTTGTGACGCCCCGTGTTATATATTTATATATATAAGGGATAAAAGCATCAAACCCCCTAACTTATGGGGTATTTTGCACTTTGGTCCTTAAACTATGTTTATCAGCGATTTGGTCCTTAAACTATATTTATCAGCGCTTTGGTCCCTAACCATTAGGATGTCTGTGCGATTTAGTCCTACGGTGGTTCTCAGCCAATTTTCTCCGGAAAACACCGGTCACGTGCGGCCCGCGAGCTTGTCAAAAGGGCATTTTTGTCCAGAGATACGAGAGATTATTTTCGAGCGTTGCACCCTTAACTTATCGGAACTTGAGCGCTTTGCCCCCTGAAGCTATTCAAATGTAGCATTTTGGCCCCCCAACCTATTCAAATGTAGCGTTTTGCCCTCTAAGTATGATTTGGGCAACATGTTAACCCTTTTAGTATTGTGTTGGTAGTAATTTAGTACGTGAATAGTGTCTTTCTAGTGTTGAAGTATACCCCTTTAAGTATTGTTGTCGTTTTTTACATACAACAAGAACCTTGTTTGTGCCAAATAGAGTAGAAAATCAACTTCCCTTCATTCATTTAACACAAAATTATGCAGATTATAACCTTCTGCATTAATCCATTTAGTACATCACATTGTTGCAATTAACATTACTAGATACTACATTCCAGCACTAATCACGAATACACAATAAAGTTCATCCGCGTGTGCACAAAATATTAAGGCATTATGCCTTACGTATTTGAAACAAAAGAAACCAATTGGGTGTTAATTAGTCTTCATTTCTTGAGCACTTCATCAACCACTTTATCAAGGTGGTTGCCATTGCACATTAGGTACCTCTTCCTTTTAGTGATTGGATTCTGGTTAGTAGGCTGTTTGGCAGCATTCTTTGCATTATTGTTCTTGATCTGCAAACTAACATAAATAGTTAGACATAAATTATATAAGACTAACAGTAAACACCCAAAATAATGAATTTTACCTTACAAGAGCTTCCTTAATTGAATCATGGTCATTCATAATAACCTTCCCTTTCGGATTTGGTTTCTTCTTCCCAGTAAGTTCCTCAACCAATCTGGTTACATGCTTCTTAGTTTTGATTGGCCTTTCCTCCACTACATCTTCTACCACAACTTTATCAGCTTCTTTTGTGGACTTCTCCAATATTGCAACCTGCTGACATTCAAACAGAAATTACATACATATCATTCTCCAATTATTACCCAAAAACAAGAAACCATTAGGACTGCTTCATACCTTCATTGGTGGATCACTCACACTCATTTACCTTTTACTTGGTGGAACTCTGACCTCATCACCAGCAGCAACATGCATTTTTCCTTTTTTGGCTCTCTTTTGAACATGTTCTACAGGAATTTACACATAAAAAACATTCAATTAAGAACTACAGTTATAGTCACTAATCAAAGTACAATCTTTTTGTGTAACCAACAATACCTCAATATCAGGAGCATATTCATCATCCACACTTGTGTCATTTACTTTTCCTTATCCTTTATCCATAATAGGGGTCTATAACCAACAAAAACATGTATGTTAAAACTAGGATTTGGACCATCAGATGAATCATATGAACTTGCAAGATTTAAACACCATAACCTAGAAGTACCAAGTTTATCATCTTGACTACTCTTGCTTTTCTTCCTAGGTAATCTTTTAGCCACATATGTGACAACATAATCAACATTTTTATATGATCCAAAACTAGTAAACTGTTAAAGAATTTGTAATATCAATTCTTACTTGAGTATTTTCCACATTATCAGGCTCTACTTCAAGATCTTCCATCTTCCCTTTCTCTTTTTCTTTATTTGTATGTCTTTTAGCCTTGGTTTTTGTGGAGGTCTCCTGAAAATCAGAAAAATTAAAATATTAATACATTTAGTTAATTTATTAAGCATAAACAGGTGCATTAGTTCACCTTTGCAGCTTCTTCAATATTCTTTGGAGGCACTTCTACTCATGGTACTTCTTCCCCTTCAGCATACCTCCTAATAGGACAGATTCTGACATTGTGTCCTTGCTGGCTACACAATCTACAAGTCATCAACAGTCCTTGCCTTCCCACCTTTAGTGTGACTCGTGACTCAGCCTCTATTCTCCTCTTTTCTTTTAATTCTTTCAGCTCTTCTGGGCTTAGATTCCTATTTTTCTTCTTGGGCCTTCCAGGTAACCTTTCAGGGATATGAGGCAAACAAGGGATCAAATTGGATGCTGGCCAATCAGCAGGCCCATGCATTGTATGCATGCAATACTTGTAACGTTGAAGATAAGTACTATTCAAGTAGCACTTGTCTACCCAGTCATCTGGTTCCCTCTCTTTGTCAATCAATGCACAACATGCATGTGCACATGGTATTCAAGTCAGTTGCCACTTCTTGCAACTACATTCCTTACTCTCCAAGTTCGTTGTCACTTGTCAATCAGGTGCCTCAATTTAAAATTCTTCAAGCCCATTCCAGTGGGCTTTACACTTCATACCAGCTTCTTTATTGGCCTGCAACAACTTCCTTATATTAGGCCTCACCTTCCCTCTCCACTTCTTAGTCATATCCCTATTAACATGAGTCATTTTCATCAAAATCAGCCTGATATGTTCCAACATATCAATGATGGGCTTTGGCCTTGCTTCAAGAATCAGTACATTAAAACTTTCACACATATTGTTCACCACCACATCACTCTTGACAGTGGTGTTGAAGAATGCTCTGTTTCAGTCAGCTACAATCCTTTTTGTCAACCATGTGAAGGCTTCCAATTTCCTCTTTTTAATTTCCATCATTATTGCTTCACATGCTCTCGCTGTTGTGGCTCTGGCAGCCTTCCACACCAAACATTTAAGAGGCAACCCTCTATGCAACTGTTTGAAGTTACTGTACATGTGCATGACACAAAATATGTGTGCACTGTTAGGCATATATTTGGCAACTGCATTAACTAGCCCATTCTGTTTATCAGACATCACAACCCATCCATCACTCCCTTCTTCATTGATCTTCAGATAATTTACCAGTAGTGCCATGAACCACATCCGGCTATCCCTTATTTCTTTCTCCACCACATCATAGACAACAAGATACATTCTATTGTTAGCATCTATCCCAATTGCAGTCAGCAAGATCCCACCACACAAAGACTTTAGATGGCACCCATCTAAGCAAACAACTGGCCTGCAACCCTCTATGAACCCTATCTTCAATGAACCCCAACTTACATAAATTATTTTGAACACTAGTCCCTTATCAGTGTTAACAGTTTGTATCCTGACTGTATTGTCCTTGCCACTTTTCATTATCTCTACTGCATATCTCCATAGGCCAATTCAAGTTCCCTTTTGTTAACCCCAAAACTAAAATAAAGAAGATTACTCTTACTCGGAAAAAACAATAAATGGACAATACTATTGTCACGAGTACTTCCGATGAGATGTACCTATAAAGAAAACCCCTCGGAGGATTGCCCTACCTTTCAGTCACTAACCCGAAAAGGTTTACAAGAGCACACGAGGAGGAACATAAGTGTCCCTTGGAAAGTCAAACGGTGAATAAAAAAATAGATATCAGCACGGCATCGGAAAAAGAGCGAACCCCGATGGACTCGTACGACTCCGATATCCACCAATGCGCCAAGAGGGACCACAACGGACCCCAAGTCCCATGAACTTACAAGAAAACTTTCTTGCTGAACACTCCTCGGAAAAGACGACCCTCGGACCATCACCCGAGGACTCATTCTCGGAGAAAAATCAGAAGTAAATAACAGAGTGCCCATATAACATATTCCGAGGACTTAGATGAAAAAATACCATTTCAAAAGGAGCAAATTCAGCCCTCGGAGATCATATTTAACCCTCGGAGATTATACCACGCCCTCAGAGATCAAATTATGCCCTCGGAGATTACTCCTGATCATTGAAGAACGGACCCAAATCAAGAAAGAGAAAGAGAGTCCCTCGGAAGAATAGCTCTATCAAAACAATCCACATCAAAGGCCCTCGGAGCTATCAAAAGAGATGGAGATTAAATCTAGTCAGCGCTTAGTCGATAAAAGATAAACTTTATCCTTATTTTAAACACCTGTATCAAGGTAACGACAACACCTGTCCTTACCAAAGCATATGCACAATAACACCTGTCCCTACCAGAGTCTATATAAAGGGAGGTGATCCGTAGAAGAAAGAACAACCTAAGATAACTCAGCTTACTTACTACAACTTGACATTCAAATACATAAAAAGAAAGAGAGGAGGAAAAGTTCAGTGAATAAAGGAAGGGAATATTCTTGCAGCTATTCTTATTATTTCCACTTGTCATTGCCTCTGAATCACGGACAGGGCGTTCCAACCCAAATAAATATCTTCCGTTAAATAGGGAATAATTCCAAACCCGTTAACAAAGTGGCGCCGTCTGTGGGAACGCCATAATATCTGTCCTCGAGAGAACTCAAGCAGATGTCAGATAGGATGGACGATCTTTTCGAAAGTGACAACCTTCCTTTCTCGAACAGCGACTCAGAAGAAACTTTGTCCAATTACGAACCAGGTACTAGAGATTTTATTAATATTCCCCGATCTGTTTACGAAAGACTTATAAATGCTGCACGAACACCCAGGAGGAATGAACCTATCGGACACGCATCCTCTGTGCTCTTCGATAATGGGAATTCCCCCTCGGAGGGAGATGTACCTCCGATGGCGTGGAACCCAAATTCGAATCCTTGGCAACGAGAATCCCGACAGATGCCTCGAAGGTATGTGTGTCAGGAAAGAATTCCAGAGAGGGGTAGAGAAGAAATTTCTCGCCCCTCGGAGTATCGAGGAGAGGTTGAACATTCCTTATGGGGAATGATGGATGATTTACGAAAAGAATTAGGTGACCTAAAGAAGACCATGGTCCCTGAAGAGGATCCTACATTCAAGACCACTCCTTTCATTCCCGAAATCGCTTCAGCTTCTATCCCCTCGGGGATGCGACATGTCAATATCCCATTATACACTGGAGAAGCTGATGGAAAGGACCCACAGGATCACATTCACCAATATCTGGCCGGAATGGACCTCTCTTCTGCCCCTGACCACGTGTTATGCCGTGTGTTTCCTGTTACCCTCGGAGGGCGGGCCCAAGCCTGGTTTACTCACCTTCCACCTTGTTCCATTACGAGCTTTGATCGATTAGCCCATTTGTTCGTACGACAATTCGCCTGCAATCAAAGGTACCCTAAATCTGCCACACACCTATTCACTATTAAACAGAAAAAAGATGAAACCTTACGAGAGTATATAAAGCGCTTCACGAATGAAGCACTCGATGTTCCCAACGTTAGCCCGACCATTATGGCGGACATATTAACTCAGGGACTCCGAACGGGGGATTTCTTCAGATACCTTATGGGAAATCGGATCACGGACATGAATGAACTAATGCAAAAGGCAGAAATCCATATCTTGATGGAAGAGGCAGAGGGAACAAAGAAGCAAATGGAGCAGGGGGATAATGAACACCTAGAGCGCATCGAGAAAGAGGCAAAGGCTAAAGAAAATAATAAGGAAGGAAAACCTCTTCAGCGCAAGGACGAAGGAGGAGTGGTTAAGAAGTTCCTCCGACCCGTGCACCTGCCTCCGATGACTGTTACCCCACCAGAAGTGCTTAATATAATGAGGGGTAGCAACGAGTTACACTGGCCCAGACCGACTAAATTCCCTAACCAAGACAAGGACACTGGGAAATATTGTAAGTACCATAAAACTTACGGGCACACTACGGAAGAATGTACTACCCTTCGTCTAGAGGTGCTCCGCCTGTTAGAAATAGGGTATTTGAAGAATTACCTCAAGGAAAATAACCCCGAGGAGCCCAAAGCTCATGTTTGGAAGAGATCACGAAGAGAGGAGGAAGAACAAGAAAGGGAAGAAAGGATACTTAGTCGGAAGTCACGAGAAGGGACAACTGGACGTCTCCGATCCCAAGAGAGAATTAAAGATCGTCGGCAAAATTCACGAGAGAAAACAACAGGGTATCAGAGTTTGCCTCCTCCACCTAACTCTTACAAAAACAACCCCCCAACAGGGAGAACGATCAATATGATTGAAGGGGGTGAAATTTCCATGACACCTCACGGTAAAAAGAAGAAATATTTGAAAGAAGCCCGACGAGCAGAACAAGGATTGTCTTTCTGCTCCATTCAAGGATCAAATCTACCTAGCATCACTTTTGGGCCCGAGGATCTTATGGACGTAATATACCCTCATGAAGATCCATTGGTTATTTCTGCTGTCATCTACGGGTATGAAATCCAACGGATCCTTATAGATACGGGTAGCTCCGTGGATGTACTCTTCTTACCTACCTATCTGGCTATGAGGTTGAAACAAGAAACATTGGAAACCGTTGAGGTCCCGCTAGTAGGCTTCTCAGGAGAAGCCTGTCAAACCCTCAGAACTGTTACTCTGCCCATGTCATGGGGGAAAGGAGCCCTTCGAAGAACGGAATCTATTAAGTTTTGGGTAGTGGAAGCTTCCTCACGAACATATAATGTCATCTGCGGAAGACCATCTATTCGGGCCTTTGAGGCTATCCCCTCCACTCTGCATCTTAAAGTGAAATTCCCCACTTCTTCGGGAATCGGAGAAGTCCGAGGAAGTCAGTCAAAAGCCAGAGAATGCTGCATGAATGCCATTCCCTCAGAAGAGGACGAACCTTCACCCGGAAAGAACAAAAAGTGTAAAACCGAGGAAACACGAGTCCAACCTGTGGAAGAGTTAAAAATGGTGGAATTAGTAGAAGGAAGCCCCGAGAAAGTAATCAAAATCGGCACCCATATGGCTCCAATCATAGAAGGTCAACTGATCTCTCTCCTCAAACAGTTTCATCACCTCTTTGCATGGGAAGGCGGACCACCCGGGCGAATCAGCAATAAGGTATGTCAACACTTTCTTAACGTAAAGCCCGGGGCTAAATCTGTCCAACAGAAGAAAAGGAAAATGGGACCCGAGCGCAACAAGATTATCCGATCGGAAATACAACGCCTTCTTAGTTTGAAACAAATTCGAGAAGTCATTTATCCCGAATGGTTAGCTAATGTCGTGCTAGTACCCAAGCATGGAGGAAGATGGCGAATGTGTGTTGACTTTACCAACCTTAATGAAGCATGCCCAAAAGATTGTTATCCCTTACCGAGCATAGATCAGCTAGTTGATTCTACCGCAGGGTGCGCGCTACTATCAACTTTAGATGGAGACCAAGGGTATAACCAAATCCCAATGGCGACTATTGACCAAGATAAGACCATCTTCATCACAGATGCAGGCACATTTTGTTATTTAGTTATGCCATTTGGGCTGAAGAATGCGGGAGCTACCTACCAAAGGTTAGTAAGTCTTATGTTCGCAGGACTTATTGGGAAATCAGTAGAGGTTTACGTAGATGATACTGTAGTTAAAAGTAACACTGCCGAAGAACATCCCGAGGACCTACGGAAAGCGTTGGTCATTATGAACAACTTTGGCATGAAAGTTAACCCTCGGAAGTGCTCTTTTGGTATCCGATGAGGAAAATTTTTGGGATTTATGGTTACGGAGAAGGGAATCGAAGTAAATCCCGAAAAAGCAGAAGCTATCATGGGATTACCTACCCCTAGGACGGTGAAAGATGTCCAAAAATTAACTGGAAGAATGGCCTCGTTGAGTCGATTTGTCTCCAAGTCTGCAGAGAAAGGGCTTCCCTTCTTCAAGATACTTCGAAATGTCAAGGAATTTCATTGGACCCCTCAATGCGAGGAACCTCTCGAAGAATTGAAAAGAAATATGTTGAAACCACCTTTGCTGGTAAAAACTATACCCCAAGAAGAGTTGTTTCTGTATTTATCAGTCGGAGAAGAGGCTATTAGCGCTGTCTTAGTCAAAGAACAGGAGGGAGAACATCACCCGGTATATTACGTCAGCAAAACCCTCCTCGGAGCCGAAACCCGATATACCCTAACTGAGAAACTAGTTCTAGCATTGGTTACTACGGCTCGTAAGCTACGTCCCTACTTTCTATCTCATCCAATTACCGTGCTAACTAAGCACCCCCTGAGGGCAATTCTTAACAAGCCTGAATCATCAGGGAGACTGATAAAATGGGCCGTAGAGCTTACTGAGTACGATATTTCCTATGCTCCGAGACCATCAATCAAAGCGCAAGTTCTGGCGGACTTTGTAACAGAACTTACGAGCATAAGACCCGAGGAAAAGGAGCCACGATGGCATGTATATGTAGACGGATCCTCGGTAAGTACACATGGGGGGGCTGGAATAGTTTTGGTAAACCAAGAAGGGGAGGAGGAAAGACTTCATTTTGCGGTTAGAATAGATTACCCCCTTTCTAACAATGAAGCCGAGTATGAAGCTCTCCTTATCGGTATGAGACTAGCAAGGGAAGGGGGAATGAAGAGAGTACTCCTCCATAGTGACTCCCAACTGATTGTTCAGAAAATTAAGGGGTCATATGAGGCAAAAGAAGAAAGAATGCAAGAGTACCTCAGAGTTGTTCGCCAAAGATCCGAATGGTTTGAAGAGTATGATATAATCCAAATTCCCCGAAAAGAAAACCAAGAGGCGGACGCTTTGTCCAAAATGGCTACACAAACAACTGCAATACATACTCGGAAGATTACTCTACTGCATGTCAATGAATCTGAAAAGAGCGAAGGCCAAGAGGTGAATACCATTTCAGATCCCTCATCTAGCTGGGTGACCCCTATTAAAGCTTATTTGCAGAATCCCGAGGGATACTCCTCGGACAAGAATATTCAGCGAATGGTATTCAGAAAAACTCTCCGATACTTCCTCAAAGACGGGATACTCTTCCGAAGGACATACTCATGCCCCCATGCTCGATGCCTTAATGAAGAGGAGGCACAACTAGCTTTAGCAGAAACTCACGAGGGGGTATGCGGAAGCCATACCAGCAGTGAAAGCATGGTCGGACGCTTGATTCGACAAGGCTATTACTGGCCCACAATGACCAAAGACAGCAAAAGCCATGCCGAAAGGTGTAAATCCTGCCAAGCATACGCCCCTCGGACCCATCAACCTACAGCTCCTTGGGAACGCCATTTGAGCCCTTGCCCATTCTCCAAGTGGGGTATTGATATACTGGGACCTCTTATTCCCGATGCCGGTCAAAAGAAATTTCTATTAGTAGCCGTTGACTACTTCACCAAATGGGTGGAAGCGGAACCCCTGGCTAGAGTAACTGCAGGGGCAGTCATCAATTTTCTCTGGAGGAGTATTATTTGTCGCTTTGGTGTCCCTCGGAGCCTGGCAAGTGACAACGGTTTGCAGTTTACTGACCAAGGATTACAAAAATGGTGTGATCATTGGGAGATAAAACATCGCTTTGCCTCCGTGGGATACCCTCAAGCAAATGGCCAAGTAGAAAGAACCAACAGAACCCTCTTGAAGAACATGAAGGCCCGACTTGATTGGCATAAAGCTAAGTGGGTTGAGGAGATACCCGGGATATTGTGGGCCTATCGGACCACGCAAAGTGTTGCTACGGGCGAAACCCCTTTTAGTCTATCCTACGGGTGTGAAGCTGTCTTGCCCTCGGAGGTCTCCATAGAAAGCTGGCGAGTCAAAGAATACGAGGAAGTGGACAATGGCTCAAACTTAGCCCTTGCCCTTGATCTTCTCGAAGAAAAAAGAACCCGAGTCGCCCTCCGAATGGAAGAATACAAGGCTCGGATGTCACGATATTATAATACCAAGGTAAAACCCCGAACCTTTCAAGTTGGAGATTTAGTGATGAAACGAGTCGGGGCCTCTAAGAATGTGGGTAAACTAGATCCACGATGGGAAGGACCCTACAAGATAGTGGAAATTGTGGGACTGGCGACCTATCGGCTTGCCACCTCCGAGGAGGCAATACTTCGCAACACATGGAACGCAAGCAATCTTAGGAAGTACTATGCTTAATGTAATAATCATGCATGAATAAAAAGAGTGTTCATATACGAGGGGCTATAGTACAAAAAAAGAGTTGTCCGACAAAATGATGGCTCTATATATGAGACATCGAGACAACCCGATAATAATAAAAACCCTCTGTATTATGAACTAAACTATATAACATTCATCTACAAGCTAAGACCCTCCCATGGGACGTTTCCCCTCTCTGATGAGTCTTCTGCGCTGCTCCTCGGAAAGAGAGAATGGGTCATCAAAGAACACAGTTCCGATCACAAAATCTCCCCTAGGTGAAGGAGGAAACTCCTCGGAGACTTGACGGATGTTGAGTTCCGGAAGGAGCAAGCCCGAAGGGAACTCTAGCGAAGCTTGTACGGCGTCTTGGCACAATTTATAGCCTATATGCACTAAATTACGCATCTCACCCCGAAGAGACTCACGGGGATTGGATGGACCCACCACCTCCAGCACAGCTTGGACTCGGGCCATAACCACCTCTACCGCATGAGAATGAGTTATTCCTAGCAACTGCTGACTCAAGGCATCTCTCTCCATCGTAACATGTGTTAGTTGCTCCTCCGAGGACCGCATTTGGCCACGTAACACCTCGATGCTCCTCCCTAAATTCAATACACGAGCTCTTTCAAGCACTAATTGGCGTTCTAATTCCCACGCCTTATCCTTCTCGGATTGTAACGCATGGATATGAGTTTCCTGAGCGGACTCGTGAACTTCCTTCAAATGAGTTATCTCCACTTGAGCCTCCAAGAGACCTTGCTCTAACTCGTCCCGACGACGATATACCAAACCTGGATCTGAAGAGGAGCTTCCGTAAGAACCAAGAGCATCCAACACCATATAAATCTGGTCAAAAAATAAAGCAAGGGGCATCAGACCGGAAGAGAGGTTAGTATTAAATAAAATGAATTAATACCTCACACAGGTCTTTACAGGCTAAATCCTGGAGAACGGGTACCGAAAGGGTTTTTATCAGTTCACAATCTGTTACGTTCAATAAACCGCTGAGAAAGTTTCGGCAAAATCCCACCTCTGATCCAAGAAGAGAAACATCCCGACTATCCCCGGGGGGAAGAGTTCTACCGAGGGAAGGGTGCTCCTCGGGCGGTGGTACAGGAATACGATCAGGGATATCTTCCCGGGGCGGCAAGACCTCTGTGCCAGGGGAGAGAAGATACTCCTCTAACATGCTCACCATGGCAGGGCTACGAGGACTAGGCTGTGACACTATAGGATTCCTGTGAAAATCTGCTGGGGAAAGAACCGCTATCGTATCTGACGGCCCCGGAGGAATTATATAACTGACTGGGGGGGGCTGCTACAGGTTCCTCCTCCTCCGAGGAAATCTCAACCATGCCCTCATTCACGAGAGGAACGGAATTACCAATCTCCACCATCCCGGGACTACCATGCAATGCCCTCCCAAGGAAAACGTCGGTAGAAGACCCGAGGGAAAATGCTCCCATCTCCGCTCCTGCAAAAGATGTCAGTAGGAAAATGGTCCGAGGGCACTTATAAAATTTACAAGTTAAAGAATGATTAATAGAACTTACGAAAATGAAAGTTACTGTGAAGAGGACGAGAAACAGGAGTATATCCCTCCACCCCCTCTTGTAAACCTGCCAAAATCCGCGCCTCGGGGAAATCCAGTAACCCGGATATGTCATAAGAACCAGAGAAAAGTCCCGAGTGAAGCAATATCTCCCTCACTTGCCCTTGTGTTTCAAGGTTGGGAGCAATATATCCCAGACCCCATCGGATGGGTACCCCCCATGATCTGGCTGACTGACCTCTCGGACGGACGAAGAAAAATCTCCGCCTCCAATCCCCTCTACAAGAGTGGGAGCTGGATACACGAGTGAAGATATTTTCCTTGTCCCTATAGGTCAAGCTAAAAAAGGGAGTCCCCTCTGAGCAAGATCGAAGGGTGAATATTGTTCCCACCCGATAAGGGGACATTGGAAGATTTAAAAGCTCACTACGAAGGCTGTACCCCACCAGATGGCTATATGAACTTGGTGTTAACTGACTCGGACACACCTGCCAATACCGAAAGATTATTTGGAAAAAGGGATGGAAAAACGTCCGTAACCCACAACGCATCTGTTCGGTATAAACGGTCATATAACCCGAGGGGGGTGCGTAAGCCCTTTGGCCCGATGAAGGCACCATTATAGCATAATCTTCGAAATCCAAGTTATAACCAGTGAAAAGAGATCTTACCGAGTTCTCACATTCTGTACTCATAGTGGATCCTACACGTCCTCTACCTATCAATCTGGACGGGTTAAGAGGAATCAAATCGAACTCCGAACACTCATCCGCCAAAGAGTATGGCTCCCTACCCATGAATATTTCCCTGATATGATTGATCCTACGTGAATTTGTAGATGGAGTCCTACGAGCCACTCCAAGAGAGGAACTAGCACCAAGTGTCGCTTGATTTTCGGACGGATTGTCCCTCGGAGGAACCCTTGATGATCCAGAAGGACTCCGAGCGGTATCCCGAGAAGAACTACAAGACGAAGCTGAACCGCTTCTTCTATAATAAGGAGGCATCATCGTATCAGGTAAGTATTATCTTCGTACTTGCAATTATGAAAGAAAATCAATGATTAATTATGATTACAAAGGTAGAGATAAGTGCATAATTGGTAAAAAGCTTAAGTATATATATACTCTCTAAACTCGTGGTTAAAAGAAGAAGTTTAGATTCTTATTATGTTAAAAAAGGGACACGTGTTGAATTTTTTTTTTAATTAAGAATGACACGTACCCTACTTAACCATGCAAAGCAACACCTCCTACTTAGAAAGCTTACTTAGTCATCAACCTTATAAGAATTGTCATTATCTGATTTAGTTAAATTTTAATTATAAAACCAAAAAATAGAAAAAGGAAATTGAACAAAAATATTTATTTAAGCCGAAGAGCCCTCGGAAGGGTAATAGATACAAAGAACATTCTTATAAAAAAAAAAAAAAACACACAAAAAGAGAGCAAGACTAAGCTCCCGTGGAAGGAGGGAGGGGAGAAATTGTCTCTTCAGCAGAAGTACCCAATGGAGCGAGGCGAGAAATTGGAGAAAATACCCCCCCGGAACCGCTAGCCCTCGGACTCGGACTAGTGGCAGATCGCATCGGAGACGGTGCTGGAGAATCCCGAGAAGATAGTAAACCCCCAAATCTCCCCACAAAGTACTGGCAATCATCGGGAGTTGGCCTTTTCAGCTTACGAAGGTCAAAAGACTTTGAGAAGTCAACCTCCGACCTTATCAAAGACTTAGCCAACCTAGCACACTCCAGATAACCCCATAAAAGGTGGCCTGTTAAGAGCTCGTGAGAAGGCATCTCGGATACTCCTGATTGCTGTCGTGAAATCTCCCGCTGAGCGAATTGAACGGCTGCATCCACCTTAGCTTGCACGTCCTCGGGAGATAGAAAGTTTAACAACTTCTCTTCAGCTAACTCAGCCCTATCAGTAACTTGGCCCAATGTCTCCTGAAGAACCCTCTCTCTCTCATTCCCATCCGCCACCGCCTTCTCGAGAGCCGCAATACGAGCAGTAAAGACCCCATCAGACTCCTTCCTTTCCTTCTCCAGAAGAGCTATCTTAGCTGCTGCAGCCTTCTCGGACGCCTCCATCTTTTTGTAAGCGGACTCGGCAGCGTTTAAGTTACCTTGCAAATCCGCCCTCGTCTTCTCTGCTTCATTAAGAGCAAATTCGTAGTCAGAAATCCTGGTTTGAAGAATGTCCTCCCTAGTTTGACTCTCTTTATCTCGGACTAAGAGAGGTGCCAATTGCGCCCGGAGTACTTCTAACTCCTCTAGGTCTTTCCGACCGTGCTCTTCAACGGCAGTGACCGCCTCCCGAGTCTTTCCAATCTACAGAGAAGTCAACAATAAAGAATTTAACAGAGATATATCATGTAATTTCAGAGAATTAATTTAGAGAAGCTTACCATGAGCCCCAGACAGTTAAGACTGGTGTACAAAAATTGGTACCCCTCGGCGGGTGTTGAACTGGAGGAGGCGAAAAACCGGAGAATATCCTGATAAGCTTCACCCACCGTCCGAGACGAGAACTGCCCTCCGGATCCACTGGGAGGAACGGCCTCCTGGAATGTATGACCCCTCGAAGACAAAGTCACCGGAACATGCCCCCTCGGAGGAGTCGCATCCTTTATGGAAGTCATCACTTCTGAATTCGTAAACACGGCCCGAGAACCACCAACTGTTGTGGGTGGGCTAGTCTTACCCAACAGCGAATTAAGAATCCCCTCCTTCACATCTCTGTCTTCGGAAGAAGGATCGAACTCCCTTTGAGTATCCTCGGAATCCCCTCGTAAAGCTTCCTGCTCGGGAATGTTGAACTGGGCCAGAAACTCCTCCTCTACAAAAGATACAAACTGTCAGTGAGAGAGAGAATGAAACTAGAAAAATTATGGAAAAAGGGCGAATAACGAATACTCACCATATAATGAAGGCTCTTCTACCATCGGAGCTTTTCCTTTATCCATAGCTGCTACATCAAAAGGAAAAGTGTCAACACATCAGCGAATGTTACGAGTAAGGTATGAAAATCTCATTAAAATCTCATAGAAACTTACCACGAGGAGCGTATTCGGAAACTATCGGAGGCTGAGGAGAAGGACCCTCGGAAGATAAGTCTATTACTTTAGTAACCTTCTGAGCAGATTCTTCCTCGGTAACACTCGGAAAGATCCCCTCCTCGGAAACTCTCGGAGAAGTTCCTATATTAGATTCAGAAGCAGGTAAATTCCCCGACTCGGATTTGGAAACGGGCACCAAAGCCAAATCCCAAGGAGCTACTTGACGCAAGGGAACATCGCTCCTCACAACCCCCGTCATATCCATGCATAGAAGAGAATGGTCCTCGTGAAATTCACCCTTCTCTGAACCCATATGCCTACTCTCGGGAGCATTAACCTCCTCCTCCTCGTGATCACCCTCCTCTGGTATCTCAGAAACACCACTAGGAGTAGGCTCCCTCGGACTCGACTGCAGATAGTAGTTCGCCATGACCTCCCCTGCATCAACCCACCGATAACGTGTATAAGCACAATTTATTACTGTACTCGGAGAAAGAATAAAAGAATAAAAGAATAAATAAAGGGACTTACGAAAGAGACTCCTCGCATCGGGAGACAAAGATAAAGGCCTCTCCACGGCGTCGTCGGTAAAAACTACGTAGTGAAGACCGGAGGTCTCGTACAACATTGTGAAATCCTCTGATTCCATCAATTTGTGCTGAGAAATTATAGGAGATAACACCACCTCCTGGTCCAGAGCGTGCACGGGAGTAGTACCCTCTCGCCAATCGAACGGCACATCCCACTCACCATTAACAGGTCCCACGAAGAAGTATCTATTCTTCCAGACGCTATGTGAGGTAATAGCAGCACCCAAGATCCTCTTCGTGGAATCCCCCGTGTTGTCCCGATGACGAACATTATAGAAAGGATACCCCCCGGGTGATACCGCCACGTCAAAGATCGAAAGAAAATGATTCACCGAGCACTCTAGCCCATTCACTTGGCACCAAAAGACATAAATACAAATAGCGGCAAACCCGTTCGGCACCATTTAACTCGGGCAGATATTACAAGTCTTGAAAAGCTCACAGAAAAAAGGTGACATGAATGAACGCCACCCGTACTTCACATGGGCAAAAAATACTGTCAACATACCCGGAGGAGGATAACATGCCCTCTCATCCTTTGTCGGGATTCGGAATACCATATTCTTCTGAAGGACCCCGGTTGAGGTAAACAGATCCGCTACCTGCTTACGAGTAGCAATATTCCGCATCTTTTCCACCTTAGCGAAAGTCCGGAGAGGCGGTTCCTTTGATTTGGGAACCCTAGCTTTTTTCGAGGAAGTGGCGCCGCCCTCAGCAGCAGCAGCAATTTCTCCCTTGCGTTTACGAGTAACAACTCCCACCGGAATACTCCTCACACTCGAAGAAGTATCAATCGGAGCAGTGACTTCCGAGGAGGTAACAGCAGCAACAGGGTTCACGTTGGCAGAAGAAGCCATGGATATAAAAAGAGGAAAGTTTTTTTTAGTGGGTAAACCTACTGGAACTTCAAGTTGCAAGAGAATAGAGGATAAGAGAAGAAATTTGTGGCTCTGAGAGAAAATTATCGCAGATTACACTTGAGTGAATGAAGAAAAGAAGAAGCAACAGTGCCCTATTTATAACCACGAGCTACAACGGTCAGATGCCTTCAAGACGTGGCTGTCATTTACCTCTCCACGTAACTGCTGCATAATCGCGCCACGCCATCAAAATTCTGACCGTTGCCAACGGTCAGATGCTTCAAAATTCAAAGCTGGTCAAAGCAACAGCCCGCAACCTGCGCCCCGAGATTATCGCATGCTTAATAACCATACCCTAAGGGTATTCAGGTAAAATCACTTGCAAAACTCTGAATATATATATTTACCCCTCGGACAAATATCAAAAAATAAATACAGGGACACTAAAACGAAAAATAACCCCTCGCCTCACTGAGGACGATGATTTAAAATTCCACTTGTCTCTACGAGGACAATCGAAATTTGGGGGGGCTAGTGTTAACCCCAAAAATAAAATAAAGAATATTACTCTTACTCGGAAAAAACAATAAATGGACAATACTATTGTCACGAGTACTTACGATGAGATGTACCTATAAAGAAAACCCCTCGGAGGATTGCCCTACCTTTCAGTCACTGACCCGAAAAGGTTTACAAGAGCACACGAGGAGGAACATAAGTGTCCCTTGGAAAGTCAAACGGTGAATAAAAAAATAGATATCAGCACGGCATCGGAAAAAGAGCGAACCCCGATGGACTCGTACAACTCCGATATCCACCAATGCGCCAAGAGGGACCACAACGGACCCCGAGTCCCATGAACTTACAAGAAAACTTCCTTGCTGAACACTCCTCGGAAAAGACGACCCTCGGACCATCACCCGAGGACTCATTCTCGGAGAAAAATTAGAAGTAAATAACAGAGTGCCCATATAACATATTCTGAGGACTTAGATGAAAAAATACCATTTCAAAAGGAGCAAATTCAGCCCTCGGAGATCATATTTAACCCTCGGAGATTATACCACGCCCTCGAAGATCAAATTATGCCCTCGGAGATTACTCCTGATCATTGAAGAACGGACCCAAATCAAGAAAGAGAAAGAGAGTCCCTCGGAAGAATAGCTCTATCAAAACAATCCACATCAAAGGCCCTCAGAGCTATCAAAAGAGATGGAGATTAAATCTAGTCAGCGCTTAGTCGATAAAAGATAAACTTTATCCTTATTTTAAACACCTGTATCAAGGTAACGACAACACATGTCCTTACCAAAGCACATGCACAATAACACCTGTCCCTACCAGAGTTTATATAAAGGGAGGTGATCCGTAGAAGAAAGAACAACCTAAGATAACTCAGCTTACTTACTACAACTTGACATTCAAATACATAAAAAGAAAGAGAGGAGGAAAAGTTCAGTGAATAAAGGAAGGGAATATTCTTGCAGCTATTCTTATTATTTCCACTTGTCATTGCCTCTGAATCACGGACAGGGCGTTCCAACCCAAATAAATATCTTCCGTTAAATAGGGAATAATTCCAAACCCGTTAACACCTTTGATCATATGCATGTACTTTTTAGCAAGCCATGTTGAGGTGGCTTGTGTAACCTTATCCACAGTGTTGCACTTGTGCACTCCATTACAGGTCTTTATTTGCAAAGCCCCACAGTGCCCTATCTCAAAAGCAAACACATGGTATGGACACTTCTCATTCTTGCACTTCACTCTCATTCTTTTCTTGTCATTCTTTTTAAACACAATATCCCTGTGCACCTGAATTGCATAACCCCTTTCAGCATCTCTAAAAGTCTCAGCATCTTCAAAGCAAAGCTCCAGTTCTAGCTTAGGATCAGCCATATCCAACTTTCTGTTGAAGACAGAAAACCCAAGATATGTTGCTCTGACTTGTCTCCCACAAAAACTTGACCCATCAGATGACTTGTTAACCTCCCTAGATATGGCTATAACAGCCCAGTGTTCTTCATTGTCCCCTACCCCGCCATTGTCCTCATATACTTCCTCAGCATCTGTCAAATCATCACAACTATCAATTATGGCTTCAGACAACTCAGAATCTGTCCCAACAGATTGATCATCATCTGAGTCTATCTCTTCTCTCTCATATATTATGTTATCATAATTCTCTTCCATTGTATCCTCTACTTCATCAACATTACCACCAACACCAGATGGAACAGCCTCACCAGATGGAATAACCTCAAACTCATGTGATCCAGTAGGAGTTGATTCATCATCATCATCTCTAGCATTATCACCAGCTCTATCATCAGCACCATGTTCCCTAGAAGTACCAGCCTTATCATCATCACCAACTTTAGCAGCATCACCAACTTTATCATGTTCCACTTTCTTATCAGCAGGTGCTTCAAAATCTCCAAGATTTGTAGCATCTTCTTCTGTTGATTCAGCTGGTATTTCTTCACCCCTAATGGCAAACACTCCAACCACTTTATCCTTATTTTTATACTTAATCATATTTACTGCCTCTCTATCATCCATCAAGTAATCAACCTTCTCCACTGAATCAATATCCTTCCCACATACAACAACAAAAGTTGCACTGGACTTGAAACCAACCTCTTCACCCATGTTCTTTAACTCTAATATGTTCATTTCATCTGGGTTACACCAGTCAAAGTGGGCAATATTCCCACCAATGTACTTAGTGACTCCACCAATGACCTCAAGTTGACCAAAGTAATGAAATCTAATTGTGTAGTCATTGGAATTAGTGGATGAATTACTAAAAGACAGAGTTAAAAAGTAATTTTTTCATGTTATACCAGCAATATAGTAATCTTCCTATAAAAAAATAGACAAAGAAGGCATTTTTTAAGGTTATACTAGCAATATAGTAATCTTCCTATAAACTAACACTGGAAGAGGGACCACTGAGTTGTCTGCAAGACCTCTCTTCAACTAAAGAAACAAATTGCAGCAAAATAGTCTACATAGTGGTCCAAATTCCAACAAAAAATGAGATACGAAACATTCTTTACCCATTAGTATACAATTCCAACACAAGTGGTCCAGAAAGTGGTCCTAAACATGATACAATCATTAAAAAGGAAGAATTTTTAACTCTATCATAATGTGTTCCTACAATTTCGGAGCCAAAAGTAGTAATTTTCACAAAAAAAACAACGCCACATTCGCACAAAGGACAAATACAGTAAATTAAAAACTAGGATTTGAAATTTACTGTAGTTTGGCATTTTCTTGCCCGACCGTAACTTGTGTGTACGCAATTCCCAACCCATTATGATGATTAAACACTACAAAATATTTTTCACCAAAATCGGGCAATCCCTAGAACTCAAAGAAAGACGGATTAATCACTGTTTACCCGTGTATGTGAGCGTAATGTAATCGTGATTGATGTATTTTAGTGTGATTGTGTAGATTTGTGATGGATTGCGAAGAAATCAGATGAACCCTAATCGATTCGGAAGAACCCTAATTTTTTTGGAGTGTGAATTGGACTGAATTTTTTCGAATAGATCAGATGACCTAATAGGCATTTTACGTTTTACCCCCTAAAGTTATTCGTTTTTCCTTTTGTATTTTTAAAAGGTTCAAGAAAAAAATGTGTTCTGACCAAAATACCCTGCACCCATTGCATGACCTTGCACGTGGGCCGCACGTGACCGGTGTTTTCCTGCAAAAATTGGTTGAGAACCACCGTAGGACTAAATCGTACAGACACCCTAAAGGTTAAGGACCAAAGCGCTGATAAATATAGTTTAAGGACCAAAGCGCAAAACATCCCATAGGTTAAGGGATTTGATGCTTTTATTCCTATAAGTTTAATACTTCTACATATTATTATTTAAGAAATAGAGTAAAAATAGAAAAATCATATATTTTTGTAACATAGAATTATTGCCGATTGTACTTCTCAACCCTCACACATGTATTGTTTAGCGTTATTAATTTATCATTTCTGAAATCAAACGATTTCATATTAGAGTGATTTGTTCAAACATTAAGTATCCAATCAAAGGTATAAATATAAATTAGTAAATCTACAGACTTACTTGATATGGTGTGTGTATACATATATACACAGTGTATACATATATACAGATATATTTGAATTTAAAATATGAGTTTGCCTAGTTTAACTATCTTCCAATTTGGCGCCTCATGCACATTCCACCCATCACTATCCTATGTAGAACAACTCACATCATTAACACATTTCTACCTTTGAGTTTATCTCTCACAAATACTCAAAAGTCACAACACACGTGGGAAGAGGAGGTGAGACAACAATTAAGACACACTTATCTATAACTCCTTCTCCTGTAATACCTCTTTCCCCCGTAATGCTCCCTTCAATTTGCACGAATAATTAGCGGCAACAATAGAGGAAAACCAAAGTGGAAATCCAAAGCCTTAATTACTTCATTTTCTCCGCCAAGTAACTAGGTAATTATTGTTATTAAGAGTTTATCTCTCTAATCCCCTTGTGTCCCAAGTTAATCCTTTACCTTGAGTCAAAGCCTTCAGATTATCGAATGTATTGTCGTTTGGAATTTGGATTAATAGTTTGGGTTAAAAGTGATCGAGACTGATAATTCTCATCAGAGAGAGAGAAAAGAAGAAGAAGATAACTGAAATTAGTTATCTCATTTATTACTAAATCGTATGCTTTACAGTGAGCTGGGAGAGTTATTTAAACTCTAACAATATGTGGCTATTTACATATAAATCCCTGAACATCAAACTAATTACAAAGCTAAAATATAACTTAACATCATCCTCTCAAGTTGTACTTTGGTGAGGATCAGACAAAGACAACTTGGAGGGCCAATATTTGAAAAGTGGAGTTGCCAGTGGTTTTGTGAAGAGATCAGCTAGTTGTTATGTTCCAGGGCAATGTTGTGGAAGTAGAAAACCATTTTTATAGCAGTTCCTTACAATATGACAGTCAATTTCTAAGTGTTTGGTCCTCTCATGAAATATAGAATTCCTGGTGATTTGGACTGCTGAATTGTTGTCACAGTTGAGAGGAATGGGGAGAGAAAGTTGAGAGGAAAGGGGAGAGGAACCTGAACAGAGAGATCCTTCAAAATGTATGAAATCCATTTGAGCTCACAGCATGTGTGAGCCATGCTTCTATATTCTGCCTCAGTGGAAGAATTTGAAACAGTGGTTTGCTTTTATGATTTCCAACTGATCAATGAGCTCCCAAGGAAGACACAATACCCTGTGATGGATCTTCTGGTATCAAGACATGAGGCCCAGTCAGCATCACTATATGAATATAATGATGGATCAGGAGTAGCTTAGTAAAATAATCCCAAGGAAGCTGTGTTCTTGAGATACAGAAGCACATCTAAAGCTGCTTCCCAATGTTGGAGAGTAGGTGCTTGAAGGAATTGACTGAGCTGATTGACAATATAACAGGTGTCCGGTCTGGTCATATTGAGATAGAGTAACCTCCCAACCAACCTTCTGTACTTATCAGGCTGCAGTAAAGGGACACCTTCAGCAACAAGTTTAAGTCCTTTAGGACATGGAGTATTGAGTGGTTTTGCTCCAGTAAGCCCTGCATCTTTCACAATATCTAGTATATACTTCCTCTAATTAATGTACAGACCATGAGATTTCCTGAGAAGCTCAAGACCAAGGAAATATTTTGCAATGCCAAGGTCTTTAATGGTGAATGCAGAGTGAAGATATTGTTTTACATTATTGATGAGAGTGAGATCAAGACCTGTGATAAGCACATCATCAACATAAACCAGTAGAGATAAGAATGTAGGTCCTGTACCCTTAGTGAAAAGGCAGTCATCAAATTTTGATTGAGTAAAACCAAATGCAATGAGGCATTTTGTGAATTCAAGGTTCCACTCCCTTGAAGCTTGCTTCAAACCATATAGAGATTTCTTCAATTTGCATACTTGACCAGGCAAGCTCTTAGTGTATCCTTCTGGTGGAGTCAAGTAAATCTCCTCATCCAAAAAACCATGTAGAAATGCATTGTTAATATCAAGCTGATGAACATGCTAGTTGTGCTGAATAGCCACAGCCAAAAGAATCCTGACAGTTACTAATTTAACCACAGGTGAAAAACTATCCACATAGTCCAAACCAAAGACTTGGTTGTATCCTTTTGCAACCAATCTTGCCTTGTATCTGTCAATGGTGCCATCAGGGTTTAGTTTTAGTTTGTAGACCCATTTTGACCCAATAGGATGTTTCCCAGGTGGTAAATTAACCAAGGACCAAGTATCATTTGACTCCAGTGTAGATAACTCAGAGTTCATAGCCTCTATCCAGTGTGTATCCTTGCAAGCATCTTTATATGATGATGGTTCTGTGTGAAGAGAGATGTTGGCTAGAAAGCTGAGGTAGGAAGGAGAGATATATGGGCTTATGTTAAAGGGAAAAGTATTTGGTGTATGGTGGGATTGTATCAGATGAGAGTTAAGAGTAGAAGCCAATGGCTCAGTGGAACATTCAAGCAGAAAATCTCTTAAGTGAGCAGGTTTTATTCTGGTTCTGTTGCTTCTTCTGATAGGGACAGTTTCCACTGAAGGATCCAAATTAATGGGAGAAGTGGACTGAACCCGTGGTTGATTATCATGGGTTTGATTGTTATGTTGATTATCAGAGGCAGGTGAGGAAGAAGGCCCTGAATGACGTTGATTATCATGTTGATTATCAGATGCATGTGAGTAAGAAGACCATGAATCTATTGACTCATTTTGAATGTAGGGGTCATAGACTAGTGGGGAATCAACAACAGTGTCAGAAGGATCCACCATTGGAAGTGGTGCAGCATGAGGTACACCATCATATGAATCAAAAGGAAACATTTCCTCATAAAAGACTACATCTCTGCTGCAAATTACTTTATGATCATGAAAGCCATAGACCTTATATGCCTTTTGGCCAGGTGAGTAACCAAGAAAACATCCCTTGAAGCCTCTGGATTCTAACTTATCCTTATGAGGATTAGTGTTGGCAAAGTAGCATAAGCAACCAAAAACCTTTAGATTAGATAGGTCTGGAGACTTCTGATATAGTAATTCATAAGGAGTGACCCAATGTAGCTGCTTGCTTGGTATTCTGTTTATCAGGTAGGTGGCCATGAGGATAGCATATCCCCATAAGTGAACATGAAGGTTGGCTTGGAAAAGCAAGGCTCTAGTAAGCTGCAACAGGTGCCTGTGTTTTCTCTCCACAACTCCATTTTGTGGTGGAGTGTAGGGACATGATCTTTGATGAATGATCCCTTTGTCCTGAAACAAGCCTTGGCACTGAATGCTAGTGAATTCAGTACCATTATCAGACCTAACATTTAGTATATTAGCTGAGAATTAAGTTGCAACATAAGACACAAAATTCTGCAATATAGATACAACTTGAGTTTTATTTTTCAGCAAACAAGTCCAAGTAGTTCTTGAAAAATCATCCACAATGGTTAGAACATAATGATCTCCAGCAACAGTACCCACTCTATAAGGTCCCCACAAGTCAACATGAATTAGATCAAAAACTTTAGAGCTACAAGTAGTGCTCAAAGGGAATGATGTCCTGTGCTGTTTAGATCTGTAACAGATATCACAAGGGTGAGCAGAATCCAAGATGATGTTATACAAAGCAGGTAAATGCTTAATTGTGTCAAAGGGAGCATGACCTAACCTCTTGTGCCACACAATATACATTTTTTTGTTATTGTATGAAGAAGCTATTCTACTATTCTTATTTGGCAGAGATACCTCAAGTTGATTATTGTGCCTTTTACCAGAAGAATTAAAATAAGCAATGTTCAGTGGAGAGCAGTCTTGTGGATCCAGCAGGTATAAAGATCCACTCAGCTTGCCCACTGCCACCACCACATCAGTCAGATGGTCCTGCAAAACACATCCAGTGGAAGTGAAAACACATTTCAAATTAGAGTCATTAGTAAGCTTAGAGATAGATATCAAGTTAAACTTGAATTCAGGTATAAGTAGGGCACTCTTGAGAGTAATCTTAGATGTAATAAGGACATCTCCTCTGTGATGAACTAGCTTTATGCTACCCTCAGGCAGATATACATATGAAGGGGGTGAAACAATAGAGATATCATGCATTAATCCCTGGTCAAACACATGTGGTTTGAGGCACCAGTATCCATTAATCCCTGGTCAAACACATGTGGTTTGAGGCATCAGTATCCAGTACCCAACAACCATGATTTAAGAAATTATTTGAAGGCATTCTACCAGTAAAGTCACCAAGACTGGCAAAGCTGGCCATGTTGGAGTCTCTATGTCCACCAGATACGTTGCCTTGACTCATGAACTGATGCATAAACTTGTAGAAATCTTGCTGGAAGTTAGCTAATGGAGTTGGCTCTGAAGAGTAGCTATCAACTGCATTAGCATAAGTTCTTCCATTCTGAGGTGTTCTCTTGTTCTTGAGATCCTTGTACCACTCAGGAATTCCAACTAGCTTGAAACATGTGTCTTTGGAGTGACCTTGCTTCTTACAGTATTCACAGAACTTGTCAGACTTATCAGACCTAGTCTTCCTGTTGTCCTTGGACATATAGCCTTGATAGACCCCCTGATAAGGATGGGAATGAAGAGGAGTCTTCACCAACATAGCAGTGTGCTCAGATGACACATTGATCTGTAACTGAACATGCTTGTGTTTCTCAACACTAAGAACCATAGAGTAAGCTTTTTCCACTGAAGGCAGGGGATCAAAACTCAGAATTTGACCCCTAACTGCTTCATATTCATCATTAAGGCCCATCAAAAACTGCATCAATCTAGTCTGTGACTGAAAATCTACAGAGTTCTTAGCTATATGACATGTGCATAATTTTGCAGCATCACAATGACAGACAAGCACAGGCTTCAGACAGCTCAACTCATCCCAAAGTTTTTTCAGTTTAGTGTAATAAGCAGAAACAGAAATTGAACCTTGAGAGATGGAAGCCATATCCCTCTGGATCTGATATAGCAAAGGACCATTACTCATTCCAAAATGATCTTCAAGCTGTGTCCACAACGCTTGAGCAGATTGAGTAAGCATAAAGGCATCATGCAATTCATCAGAGATTGAGTGCAACAGCTAGGAGATCACCATACAATCAACTCGCATCCACTCCTCGTAGTCAGGATGCGTAGGATCCGGTTTCGATTCAGATCCGGTGATGAATCCAAGCCTTCGTTTCGCTCCGAGAGCGATTCGAACAGATCTGCTCCAAGGGAGCCAGTTAGCAATACCAGTGAGTGGCACAGAAGTGAGAGACATATTCGGATTGTTCGAAGTCTAAAAGTGTAGAGCGCCAGTGCTGCGGCGATCAGCGGCAGCGGTGGCGCCGATCATCGGAGCCGGAGCAATCGGATTTGAACTCGAATCGGAGTTCGTCATAGCTCAAACAGAAAAAAAATTGTCAAACGAAGCTGCACAGCAGCTACAGGGATTGATTTCAGTATGAATCGAGCTGAAATTCGCAGCGAAATCGAGAATTGGATCGATTGACGGCGACTGATACCATGATAATTCTCATCAGAGAGAGAAAAGAAGAAGAAGATAACTATTACTAAACCGTATGCTTTAAAGTGAGGTGGGAGAGTTATTTAAACTCTAACAATATGTGGCTATTTACATATAAGTCCCTGAACATCAAACTAATTACAAAGCTAACATATAACTTAATAGAGACTACAGGGTTTTGGATATTTAATTAACTAATCTGATGCAATTCACAAAATTATAAGTAACAATATGCTTATTCGTGTTACATAATAATCAAAACTACTTCCAAGATCATTCTAGAAAGCTTTGCAGGCTTCAACACAGATCAATAATTGAGTTATTTTAACAATTGATAAGCAGTAACGTAAAGACGCATATTATTAACTAAATAGTATGTTCTAAAGTTACCTTGCGAATCACGGGACTAATTAAAGCATTTATGAATTTATTGTATGTCAATTCAACAAATGAAGTTGACCATCCTCTTAGTTTGATTATCAATTTTAACCTTGCAAAGATTATAAACAATAAAAACTAAGATTCAAGTCAAATGTTCTTAAAGCGTGAAATAGAGAATGACGGCTCACGAGTATCCCATAATACTATTTTTTCTTTTAGTAATTAAGAGTATATATTAATCTAATGGTTAAGTGGTTGCAGATTGACACTGTGGGTGTCTAACTCGAGGAAGGCAATAAATAATTTGTGATATAGTGATATATTATATAGGATTAGGAAATACGAATAGACCTTAATTAGTTTATATCATTTTTAATTGCATAAACATTTATTGTAGGTGAAGTTTATTAAGTAGGCAGTGGGCCTTGAGATATCAACAAGATCGAGATTCGTACATAATCGTTCAAAGGTGAGATTAAAAATTATATATTTTTCTGCTAGAATAGAAATTATACGTATTATATCAAAAATATTTTCTTTTACAAATTATGCAAGCATGTTGTTTCAAAAACAAATGTTTACCAATGTTATGACATACAGAATGCTCAAGTACTTGTTTACAAATCAGGAGTTTTGTCATGAATATCATGAAAATTATATTATTGTGTTTTAACGGAAAAATCCTTGAGAATTATTGAGTTATGTACTGAGCTTCCTATTTTAAAAGCGTGCCAATATTGTACATAAGTTAGCGTCATGATTGATCAATTCTTAAAGCCATTTTGATGGCTAAATTGTTGCCACTTGATGGCTATTAATTGGGCCCTGGCATGGATGTGTGAAATTCTGCTGGATAGCATAGGGCTATCAGTGTAGATTTCACAATTCAGTGCCGCTTTGAGCAAAGTCTATTCTACGTCTGGGCGAAGCGTTCCAGCGAGGTGAATCAGAGTTGAGACGTGTACCTGGGCACATCCTCACCTTTTTTCAGGTTGCTCCTGGAGGGGAGGTATAAGGTTGGGAGTCATAAGGCTGGTGTGTTATGACATGATTGATCTAATAAGTGTTATGATTTGGCATGAAAGCATAAACATCTTCTGAAAAGCATTCTTGCGCAATCACATTTTTACAAAATTATATTTTATGAGAAAGTCCTCATGTATTAAATCTCACTAACTCCTTTTGACTCATAAAGATATTTTCATGTTTTCATTCATATTGAGATGGAAAAGCTTAGAGTACATTGTTTGGGACAAGCCTAGCCTTACCTGATTTGGAGGTATTTGATATTTGAAGATACTTAATACAACTTCTGAATATTAGCTTCCGCCCTTTGTTATTTAGGATTAGCTGCACCATTCAGAAGAGAGGCCAGGTGCACTCTAATGAATTTTTTAGCGATTGCACTTCGAGCCGAGAATGGTGCTTGGGTGAGGCGTGCTACAAGTGGTATCATAGCGGGAATAAGATTCTTGACTCATAATTTATTGGCAATAAGTCGATGGCTTGTCCCAATTTAAGTAAAACTTGTGTGGTTGTTGCAAAGAACAATGGCAACCTATAATGCATCCATTCTGGGTGGCCAACAAGTATGCCATTTGTTATAGTTGGATATTGTTCTGCGTAATAGTCTACATATCCGGGATGGTGAGATGTTTTCTTAGACTAAGTTTGAAATGGATTGTTGTTGAGCAAACTCTAACTTGTAGTTGGTGAGTTTTGGGTGCACAACCAATACCTCACTCACTATAATTTAGTTGTTGTGCTTAGCGATTGCAAATGTTCGAACTGAGAATTTGAGGTCATATAATCAAAGTTTACTAGGTGGAACATATGAAAAAGTTTATTTGCTAGGATGGCTCCTCTCCGAGCTGTAGTACTAATCTATTTAGATTACAGTTAAACATATAGTTAGGATATATCTCAATAGGAAATCTGATTCATGAACTATACGATAAGTAAGTAGGGGAAGGCAAGTTAATCAGTAAAGTGCCCACTATTCTCTTAAGAAAAGTAGTATATTGTTTAGGTAAGTATAGCTAACTGTCTTTTCATTAAACGAGACTTCTTACTTCCCCTATCTTAGATATAATATAACAATGTTATTCCAAAACTTAACATATAAAGATTCATTAAGTGAAAAACAACACATTGATTCATTCATAGTTGTTCTCACATTTATGTAATCACTAAAGCCCGGTTATAGGTATGTTAATTACTAAACGAGTGCTTAATATACATCTCCCTCCTTAGATAAGTTTTTCATATGATTTTTGCACCATTGGTCTCAATCTTTCAAATCTTTTTGAGATGGGTTTATAGTTTTAATCTATTAAAAGTTATTTCTATATCTTTACAGTCTTGAAATTCCGTTTCTTATCATAACTGATTTTGCAATTGTTAACAGGTTTGGAATAATACCCGATTAACCGATTTTTTTATGAGTTCGGAACGCCGTTATCATGAGGAGGTTCACTAGTTGAAGTGGGGTGGGTGTCCGAGGAGGTTTCTGTTCCGGGGACAGCTATTTCCTCGTCGGCTTCTTTGGTAGAGTTCTCCGAGGGGCATATTTGTTTCTCCAGGCTTGTGAGATGGGCTCCGAGAGCATCAATATGTATGTAAGGCGGTATTCTCGTATCTGGATATTTGTAGTATGGGTTCCGAGCGTTTCTTGTCGTCATTAGAGTAGTGGTCTCTTCGAGAATCATTCTCCGAGGGTTTCCTGTCTTTGGCTGAGTAACCTTCTTGGCTTGGGCCTTCGGGGTAAGTGACTTTAGTGAGTGGTGCTTTGAGTAAGACGTTGTTTTATGAATTTTAGCCTTCGGGGTGATGATTCCGAGGGCTTTGGGAGTGTTCAGCAAGGAAGTATTCTCGTATAGTGGTCCCTCTTGGCGCGGTGATGCATATCAGAGTCGCGTGGATCCATCGGGGTTTACTCTTTTTCCGATGCCACGTTGATATCTTATTTTTATTCATCTTCACTTTCCAAGGGACGCTTGGGTGTCCACTCGGATGTCACGTCGTACCCTAGTAGGATATGTGAGTTCCGAGGGACTCTATTATCTCTTCGGGTGCCACGTCATACCATAGTAGGGTATGTGACATACGAGAGTGTTTGTGACGATAGTATCGCCTTTGGAATTAATCCCTAATTTAAGGGTTAACCTTTTGTTTAACTCATATAATCCCTTATTTATTTTTTAGGGTTAACACTAGCCCCCCCAAATTTCGATCGTTCTCGTAGAGACGAGTGAAATTTTATTTCGTGGCCTTAATATGGCAAAAGGGGCTTTTTCTTTATTTTTTGGTGATTTTTCCGAGGGGTTTGGGATTTCTCCCTTATTTTTTATGATTTACGGGGGTATTATATGTATATAAATATATACTTGAAATACCGTGAAGTAAAATTACTGTTATGTTATTGGGAAGCAGCGGTTCAGATGAAGAGTTACTTTTATAACGACTCTTTCTAGCCGTTGGATGTCTTAAATGACATTCATTCATCCGTCCGTTAATCTGCAGTAACGGCTAGCGCGTGGAGCGACACGTCGCTTCCTGAGTGGAGACGTGGGGCGTGGGAGACGAGGCACGTCTTTAATGGCGGTTCACCTATAAATACCTCCGTCCGTACTCTCTCTTCCCATTCTCTTCACGAAATCTTCAAGCTCCCAATTCTCTCTACTCTTCTAATTATCTTAAGCAGAAAAAAAAGGGATTTTTGCTTCTCTTAAAGTTTCTTTTTTTTTCGCTTCTTTTCCCTTTTATCAATTTCATAAAATTTCTTCAAAAGAAGATGGCTTCATCTGCGAATACGTCTTCTGCCGCTATTGCTCCTGTTGATGTTCCCGTTTCTATCGCGACTACGGCTCCCCTCGTGGGACCTGCTGCTGCCACTCGTAAGAGAAGAGCTGTCGTCGCCGAAGGGGGTGGCGCCGCCTCCGCGAAAAAAACTAGGGTTTCCAAATCAAAGAAACCCCCCGTCCGTGACTTCTCTAAAATTGAGAATGTTCGGTCCGTTGTCACATACGAGCAGGTTATGGAGTTGTTCCGGGTAACATGGACGGCCATGAAGAATGTGACAGTTCACATTCCCTCGGAAAATCAGAGGGCATGTTACCCTCCCACGGGTATGCTCACCGTGTATTTCGCGCAGGTGAATTACGGGTGGCGTTCATTTATGCCACCCTTTTTCTGTGAAGTTTTCAAGACCTGCGGAATCTGTCTGAGTCAGCTAATGCCCAATGGCTACGCCGCCCTTTGCATTTATGTATTCTGGTGTATTGTCAAGGGGTACGAGTGCAATGTGGATCATTTCCTGTCTATCTTCGATGTGGGAGTGTCACCCGGGGGATATCCCTTCTATCACGTTCACCATCGGGATCATTCGGCTAACTCTACGAAAAGGATTTTGGGTGCGACGATCAGTTCGCACGGCGTTTGGAAGGACAAATTCTTTTATGTGAAGCCTGTCCGAGGGAAGTGGGATGTGCCCTTCAAGTGGGGGGAGGGTGTGACTCCAATTCACACCCTAGCTGAAGATGTGGTGCTTTCTCCAGTGATTGCTCAGCATGCGCTAATGGAGTCAGGAGATTTTTTGTGGTTGTTTGATACAGTCGGGCTTCATCATGTGGTGGTTACTGATGACAGGGTGAATAAACCACTTTCTGTCGGGGTGCATATGGCAGCTTTCAGTAAGTTTTCTCCTGTTACTCGCATGTTTCTTTACTCCATATCTATTTTTTCGAGTAGTTTTTCACATTCTTTTGCTACCCGTATTGATATGTTTTTGCGTGGTACAGAGGAGGTTATGGCGAGGTACTATCTAGTACCTGGTTCCGAAGAGGTGGCTCCAAGTGGACATAGCGAAGCTTCCGAGGGGGGAGATCGCGAGGGAGTAGAGGTACAGTCTCCAGGGAAGGATGGGATGGATACGGAGGCCGAGAAGGTTTATGAAAATATCCCACCTCCCTCTGAGGATGTTGGGGGAGCACCTTTGGAGGTTATTCCATTGCGGCAGGTGGCTCCCTTGTCTGTTCTGACTTGGAGATCTGCTTCCGAGTCCAATACTGGTAGTCTTCCGAGGAGCTCTCAGGGAGTGCAATCTCCGAGGGCAGAAGAAGAAGAGTTTTCCTCCCAGGGGCCAGATGTTGTTTTAATCTCTTCTCGGGATCCTTCGCCCACTATTCCTGACCCTTCCCCCGTTCGTCCTCGTAAGCTTCTTTCTCCTTTCTGCTTTCATTCAAATTTTGTTAATCTATTCGAGTTTTGTTGACATTATCTGGCTGCGTATTTTGCTTTCGTAGATGTAGATAAGGGAAAAGCCCCTATGTTTCCGGGTGCGGATTTATTCGCTCAATTACTTCATCAGGACTCGGAGGAGCCATTCGATGGAATCGGCCAAGGTCCTGCAGATTTATTGAAGGATTTGGAGGCGAAGAGGGAAGTGTGGGATACTTTGCTCCGGGGATAGGGTCCCTCGGCCACTACAAAAGTTCCTGTAGCGGTTATGACGGAGGCGGTGGCCGCAACTCCCGCTACCGCTATTCCCTCTCCGATAGGAGATCTCCCGAAGATGGTTCCTCTGCGGAGGTCAGCTTCCGAGGGAGATTTTTCATCTCAAGTACCCGAGAAGGAGCCTTCGACTGTCGGGGAGGCATACCACGAGATCCTCCACTTCTTCGGATCTTCTCTTGCTGCGCCCGCGGAGGGGTATCAGTTTTTGCGGGCCAGTATGGTATGGATGGAAACCATCGTAAGTGCTTGTCCTTCGGTTGTTTTATTTTTAGGTAATTTTTCCCGCATTCTTCCTTATATCTCTTGTCTTGTCATGCAGTCTAGGAAGACTCGGGAGGTTATTACTGCAGTAGAGCAGCGCCATTCGAGAGAGGTGGCTGAAATAGGATCTCTCCGAGGGCAGGTGACTTCTATCCGGGCCCAACTCTATGAGGCCGAATCAATGAGGGATGTTTTTCGGACGAAGTTGGAAGCCAGTGACTTCGCTTGGAGGGAAGATCAGAGAGCCAAAGAAGTGATGCGGCTCACTTTGCAGAGGATGCAGTCGGCTTACGACAAACTGGAGGCGTCCGAGGGGATTGTCCGGGCTCAGTTGACTCTTCTGGAGAAGTAGAAGGTGGAGTCCGATGAGATTCTTCGTGCTCGGGTGGAAGCTTTGGAGAAGGAGAAATCAGAGTGGTTGGGGCGAGAACAGGAGCTTCAATCTCGGGTCAAGGAGTTGGTGGATTTGAAGATAGCCAAAGTAGTGCCACAGGAGGAAGTGCAAGCCCGGATCGACGAGGCCGCTCGGTATGCAGCAGCGGAGGCGGAGCGTCAATATGCCTCCTTGTCCGCTCGGGAGTCCCTTGGGCATATGCTATGGGGATGGCTAGAGTGTGCCACTGTAGCCCGTGGAGTGATGCCCTCGGGGGCGAACTTTGGCAGCATTTTTGATGTCAAGAAGCTTGCCAAGCCGTCTCCCGAGCAGGTTCAGAGCCTTCTTGAAATGTATGATGCAGTAATGATGCCCAGGGGCTCCCCTGCTCCTCTTCCAACTGCGTCCAATCTTGGTGCTACTGGCTCGAGTGGAGTTTTGCCTCCAAGTTCCTCTGTTAATTTCCCCCGGGGGTCTGCTATTAGTCCGCCCCCACCCCCTCCAAGTACGGGGAGTTAGAATAGGATTCCCTCTCTTTTTTTTATGCTTTTGTAGACGCTTCCGAGAGCTTCTCGGACTTATAAATGAACAATTTGTCCTATTCTTTTCTTTCTATTTTGTTTTACTTGTCCACTAGCTTGAGATAGTAATAAACTATTAGCATACTTATATATAAAACTTATTCCCTTTAATCTTCTCCAGAAAGGTAAGCTAAAGACAAAATCCTTTATTTGCTGACTAAGTACATAGCTTAGCAGGACGTGTCAAATTATATGAATGCTTAAGAGTTATTTATCCTAATTAAGGACACTCATTAGCACGTGTCATGCCCCTAGGAGTGGGTGGGACAGCTCCAGCTTCTTTCCACGGGATTAGATTATCACATATAATATGCTAACAGTGGTATTTATACTTATCATTAAAAGCTATCTTGCTTTAGCAGATAAATCATTTTACTTTCTTCCTTTAGAAATCTATTCTCGCAGGACTTAGTTTTTACTTTCGTAGTTGTACTCAATACTTTTTCTTCGACCTTCGTACAAGAGTAAACAGAAAACTTACTATTAAAGATGATGCGGCCACATCACAGGCATGGGGGGTCCACATCATCAAGTAGTTCTTCTCGGAGTCGTGCCCGAGTTGTCCCTGGATCCCAGGTTTATAGTGCGTCCTCGGAAAGTTCTTCCCCGGGGCAGCGGAATAGGCTGGTTGAGAATCAAGTGATCATTGGGACAAGCTCTTCTTCCAGGGTGGGGAGTAGGTCATCGTACACGGATTCTCGAAGGATAGACCATATAAGGGAGGTGTTCTTAGGTAGAGAACCGTATTCTCTTGCCGATGAGCGTTCTGTATTTAACTTAATACCTTTGAGCCCCTCAAGGTTAATAGGTCGGGGACGAGTTGGTTCCGCCGTTAGTACTGTGTACGGAGAGTCTCTAGTAACTCTTTTTACGGAATTCAATCTGAATTTCGATGATTTTGATGTGATTGTGCCCTCTCCGGATCAGAGAGCATCCTCCCCCTGGATTCTTAACTGTCTATTGTGACCAAATGCACTGTGGATTACGGGTGTTTTTTCACCCTTTTCTTTGCTTGCTCTTCTAGTACTGGCAAATCTGTCCGAGCCAGTTAACACCCAACTCGTATCGCCTCTTAGTGGGATATGTTTTATGCTGCGAGCTCCTTAACCTTCCCTTGTCCCCGTATCGGGTGGGGGCAATTTTCATCCTTCGGCCTTGTTCGGAGGGAGTCCCCCTTTTCAGCCTGGCCTATCGGGACGTCGAGAAAGCATTCACTGGTACATCCAGTCCTCGTACTCGTAGGGGGGACTGGAGGCGGAGGTTTTTCTTTGTCCGTTCGAAAGGTCATTCAGCACGATCGTGGGGAGTACCCATCCGATGGGGCTTGGGATACGTTTCGCCCATATCCGAGACGTTGGGGCGGGAATGGGAGGAACTGAGTCATTCCGGGTTATTTTTTGGCTCGTACGATATTACCGGCCTGCTTCTGTGTCCTGAAGCTCTTATTCTGGCAGGTCTTCAAGAGGGAATAAGGAGAGAAAACTCGCCAATTCGTCCTCTTCATGGCAACTTCTATTTCCGTAAGTCTGTAGACTTGTCGACTTCTCTTTTATTAACTTGTGTGCCCTCGGGATCATCATATATTCTATACTTGTCTGTAGGTGCTGAAATGGCGGCTTTTTCTATAGATCCATTTAATGGTGTTTTTCTGGGGCGAGCTCTGCACGGTCTGCGGCGGTCATCGGAGGGCGTTTCCGATACCTTCGTGGCGGTTACGAGGGCTGACTCTTCCTCGGAGAGGCAGGAATCGGAGGGTTCGCCCGTGGCAGCCCCCCCAGTGAGCTTTGCGATTCCTCTTAGGGTAGAAAATTCGGTTACAGCTCTTTCTCCGATAGACTACCCAGTGCCTTCTTTGGTGTCGCAACCATTTCCTCGGATTTCCGATATCGCGAATGTTGTGGTGGGAGGTCCCGGGCGCATACCCGTGTCGCTGTCCGGAGGGAATCCTCCTCCCGCGAGCTCCTCTCCTCCGGGTGCTGACCTAGGGTTTTCTCCCCTCGGAGAGGTATCGGGGTTTTGCCGAAATTTTCTTAGCTGTCTACTGAATGTTACGGATTGTGAGCTCATGAGGACCCTTCCTTCCTCTCGTCTTCAGGATTTAGTTTGCAAAAACCTATGTGAGGTAAATGCTCATTTTATTTGCAAATTTTGGTTACTTACCTTTTATTTCTTCGGTAATGATTCCTTCGTCTCCATCCAGATTTATATGGTGCTAGATGCCATCGGATCTCAGGGGTGTTCCTCTTCAGATCCTGGCCTGGTGTATCGCCGTCGGGACGAGTTAGAACATGGTTTATTGGAAGCTCAGACGGAGATTTCCCGCTTGCAGAAAGAGCATGAAGCTGCTAAAGCGATTCACGAGATGGTCCTTAAGATTGAGAGGGATAAGTCTTGGGAGGTGGAGCGCCAGTTGATGCTAGAGAGGACCCGGGTGACAAGTTTTCAAGTGAGTTTGGAGGAGTTGAAGGGTCAACTTTGCCACTCCGATGAGCAATTACTGCAGATGATTCAGGAACGGGATGCGGCAACTCATCGGGTGCTGGAGATTACTCGCGCCCACGAGTTGCTTTGGTGGTAGCTCGGGTCCGAGCTGTTTTGGATATCGCGGGTCCTTCAGCTTTTAGGGAGTCTTTACAAAAGGAGATGCGTGATCTGGTCCGCATCGGGTATCGACTTGGTACAGATGCGGTTCAAACATTGCCAGAGTGCCCCGGGGACTTGGTCATTCCCGAGCTTAATCTTCATCCCATCTTTCCTGAAGATAGTCCCGTAGCGTCCGAGGGCATGTTATTGGCGGATCCAATAACCTTATCCGAGGAACAGCGTCGTCGCCTTATCCGAGAAGGGAAGCGTCCTTTGCGAGAGGAGTAGATTGTAGTAGGTAATATTTAACTTGTAGTAGGTGGTCTTTTGGGGTCCGATGACTGTTTATCTATAGTAGAGGGCTCCTCGGGGTTAGGTTGCTTGTAATGATTTCCTGTGTAAGGCTACCATTTTTGTTTTGCAAACCTATGTACCCTATCGGATTCGAATGTATCGTAACCATCTATTTATAAACAAACAGTTTTATTTATGTAACAATGAAGATGTTACATCAAGCATAGTATTTTCTAAGATTGAAGGAATTCCACGTATTGCGAAGAGTGGCGCCTTCGGAGTTGGCAAGTAAATAAGTTGCGGGTCCGACAATTCCTGCTATTTTGTAGGGTCCTTCCCATCGGGGCTCAAGCTTGCCTACGTTTTTGGAAGCTCCGACCCGTTTTAGCACTAAATCACCCACTTGAAAAGTTCTAAGCTTTACCTTGGTGTTATAGTACCGTGCCATCCGAGTTTTGTATTCTTCAGCCCGAACGGCGGCTCGGATTCTTCTCCCTTCTAAGAGATCTAGGGCCAGAGCTAAGTTAGCACTATTGGCCACTTCTTCGTATTCTTTGACTCGCCAACTCTCGATCGAGACTTCGGAGGGTACCACTGCTTCACAACCATAAGATAGGCTGAAAGGGGTTTCACCTGTGGCGGTATTTTGTGTGGTCCGATAGGCCCATAATATGCCGGGTATTTCTTCAAGCCATTTGGCTTTGTGCCAGTCGAGTCGGGCCTTTATATTTTTCAGGAGAGTGCGATTAGTTCTCTCAACTTGTCCGTTGGCTTGAGGGTATCCCACCGAAGCAAAACGGTGCTTAATCTCCCAATGATCACACCATTTTTCTAACCCTTGGTCAGTAAATTGCAGGTCGTTGTCACTTACCAGGCTCCGAGGGACCCCAAAACGGCACAGAATGTTTCTCCACAAGAAGTTAATGACCGCCCCTACAGTTATTCGCGCTAAAGGCTCCGCCTCCACCCATTTGGTGAAGTAGTCTACTGCCACGAGTAAGAACTTCTTTTGACCAGCATCGGGAATAAGTGGACCTATTATGTCTATTCCCCATTTGGCGAAAGGACATGCGGTCAGATGGGGTTCCCACGGAGCCGCTGGCTGGTAAACCCGAGGGGCATAAGCTTGGCACTACTTACACTTTTCCGCATGGTTTTTGCAATCCTTGGCCATCGTGGGCCAATAATAACCATGTCGAATTATCCGTCCAGCCATGCTTCCGCCACTGGTATGGCTACCACACACCCCTTCGTGAGTTTCTGCCAGGACGAGTTGAGCCTCCTCTTCATTTAAGCATCGGGCATGAGGGTAAGAGTATGTCCTTCGGAATAGTATTCCGTCTTTGAGGAAATATCGGATGGTCTTCTTAGACATCATCCGTCGAACAGATTTGTCCTCGGAGTATCCTTCAGGATCTTGCAAAAATGCTTTAAGGGGCGTTATCCAGCTTATCGGGGGATTGGTCGTGGTGGCGCTCACCTCTTCAGGTTCAGCCCTCTCTAATTCGCTCATATGTAATAGAGTGATTTTCCGAGTACGAATGGTGGTTAATTGTGCAGCCATTTTGGACAAGGCATCGGCTTCCTGGTTATCCCCTCGGGGAATCTGCACTAATTGATACTCATCAAACCATGCTTTGGCCCGATGGACTACTCGAAGATAACTCTGCATCCTTTCTTCTTTGGCTTCGTATGTACCCTGAACTTGCTGGACAATTAACTGAGAGTCACTATGCAGGCTGATTTTTCGTATTCCGCCTTCCCGAGCGAGCCTCATTCCGATAAGGAGGGCTTCATATTCGGCGTCGTTATTGGATACGGGGTAATCAATTCTAACCGCGAAATGTAGCGCCTCCTCTTCGGCTTCCGTGTTAATCAAGATTACTCCGGCTCCGCCATGCGTATTTACGGTGGAACCATCCACGTAGACATGCCACAGAGGTTCTTTCCTTTCCACTCCGATTCCCGTAAGTTCTACCACAAAGTCTGCTAGCACCTGGGCTTTGATGGAAGGTCTCGGGGCATAGGAGATATCATACTCCGTTAGCTCGACGACGCATTTTATCAGTCTTCCCGAGGTCTCGGGTTTGTTGAGAATTGCCCGTAGAGGGTGCTTAGTCAAGACAGTGATCGGATGGGAGAGGAAATACGGGCGTAATCTACGCGCCGTGGTAACCAAAGTGAGTACAAGTTTTTCTATCAGAGTATACCTGGTTTCCGCTCCGAGAAGAGTTTTGCTAATGTAGTAGACCGGATGATGCTCCTCATCGTGCTCTTTGACCAATATCGCTCCGATAGCCTCCTCTCCTACGGACAGGTACACGAAAAGTTCTTCCTAAGGCGAAGGTTTGACCAGCAAGGGTGGTCTTACCATATAGCTTTTAATTCCTGAAGAGCTTCTTCACATCGTGAGGTCCACTGGAATTCTTTGATATTCCGAAGGATTTTAAAGAACGGGAGTCCTTTCTCTGCTGACTTGGAGACAAATCGGCTGAGGGAGGCCATTCGCCCGGTCAGTTTTTGCACGTCCTTTATGGATTTTGGAGTTGGTAACCCAATAATTGCTTCAGCTTTCTCGGGGTTAACTTCTATTCCCTTCTCGGTAACCATGAATCCCAAAAATTTGCCTCCTCGGATACCGAAGGAGTATTTCCTAGGGTTTATCTTCATCCCAAAGCGATCCATGATAGCCAGTGTTTTTCGCAAGTCCTCGGGATGGTCTTTCGCCGAATGACTTTTGACGACCGTGTCGTCCACATATACTTCCACGGTTTTTCCGATGAGTCCCGCAAACATGAGGTTCACCAATCGTTGGTATGTAGCTCCTGCGTTCTTAAGTCCGAAGGGCATGACTAGATAACAAAAGGTACCTGCATCCGTAATGAAGCTGGTTTTGTCCTGGTCCGGGAATGCCATCGGGATTTGATTGTATCCTTGGTCCTCATCCAGAGTCGACAGGAGTGCACAACCAGCGGTAGAGTCGACCAATTGGTCTATGCTTGGTAAGGGATAGCAGTTGGTATATGCTTGGTAAGGGCAAGCATCATTAAGATCGGTGAAGTCAACGCACATCCTCCATCTTCCTCCTGACTTAGGGACCAAGGCCACGTTGGCCAGCCATTCGGGATACACGACCTCTCGGATTTGTCGTAAGCTGAGAAGTCGTTGAATTTCTGATCGGATAATCTTGTTGCGTTCGGGCCCCATTTTTTTCTTTCTTTGCTGAATGGGTTTGGCCCCCGGCTTTACATTAAGGAAGTGTTGGCATACCTTATTGCTGATCCGTCCGGGGGGACCTCCTTCCCATGCGAAAAGGTGACAAAATTCCTTTAGAACGGATATCAATTGGGCTTCCAACTCAGGTTCCATATTAGTGCCCATTTTGATCGCCCTGGCGGGATTTCCTTCCACGAGTTCTATCATCTTGAGCTCTTCAATGGGTTGGACTCGGGTTTCTTCTACTTTCCGTTTTTTGCTACTATCTGAGGGGTTTTCGTCCTCTTCGGGGAGTAGGGCATTCATTCGGCATTCTCTGGCTCTAGTTTGATTTCCTCGGACTTCTCCGATGCCTGCCAAGGTAGGAAACTTTACCTTAAGGTGGAGGGTAGAGGGGATCGCTTCGAATGACCGAATGGAGGGTCTTCCGCATATAACATTGTATGTCCTTGACGAAGCCTCCACCACCCAAAATTTGGTGGGTTCCGTTCTTCGTAGGGCTCCTTCTTCCCACGACATTGGCAAGGTCGCGGTTCCGAGAGTGTTACAGGCTTCGCCAGAGAAGCCTACTAGAGGGACTTCAGCCACCTCCAGTTGCTCCTTCTTCAATCCCATGGCTAGATAGGTGGGAAAAAACAAGACGTCCACAGAGCTGCCCGTATCTATGAGGATACGCTGGATCCCAAATCCGTAGATGGTAGCTTCAATTACCAAAGGATCTTCGTGGGGGTAGACTATACCTTTCAGGTCTTCGGGTCCGAAAGTGATATTTGGTAATCTGGCCCCTTGGGCGGAGCATACCGGGAGCCCTTGTCCCGCTCGTCTGGCCTCTTTGAGATATTTTGTCTTCTTACCCCGGGGTATTCTGGAAATATCTCCTCCCTCTATCATGTTGATCGTCCGTCCCGAGGAGGGGTTGACCTCGTACGTGTCGGGAGGGGGAGGTAGGTTCCGATACCCTGTGGTCCTTTCCCGTGATCGCCGCGGAGACGCAGCGGTTCTTTCTCGGGGGGATCTTTGCCGCTTTCTGGTCTTTTCTTGGGACCTCCGCCGATGTTCCACGGTTTGTTCTCGTGACTGCCAGTGGGGAGTATCCTCTTCCTCGTCAGGTCCTTCTCGGGGCCTTCTCCATACATGCACTTTGGGCTCTTCTGGATTATTTCTTTTTAGGTAGTTATGCAGATATCCTGCCTCCAGAAGACGAAGTATTTCTCTTCGGAGGGTAGTACACTCCTCGGTAGTGTGTCCATAAGTTTTATGGAATTTACAGTACTTACCCGTATCCTTATCTTTGTTGGGAAATTTGGCGGGCCGGGGCCAGCGCAGTTCTTCGTTGCCCCGCATCACGTTGAGTACTTCCACGGGAGCTAAGGTCATAGGAGAAAGGGGCACGGGTTTAAGGAATTTCTTGACCGTCTCCCCATCGTCCTTCCGATGGGGTGGTTTTCCTTCTTTGCCCTTCTCTTTGGTCTTAGTTTTCTTTTCCGTCTGCTCGTGACGTTCATTGTCATCCTTCTCCAGCCCTCTCTTTGTATGTTCAGCTTCTTCCATAAGAATATGAGTTTTAGCTTGTTGCATAAGTTCATTCATGTCCGTGACATGATTCCCCATCAGGTATCGGAAGAATTCTCCCGTTCGGAGTCCTTGTGTCAGAATATCGGCCATAATGGTTGGGCTGACGTTCGGAACATCCAGCACTTCGTCCGTGAAGCATTTTATATATTCCCGAAGAGATTCATCCTTTCATTGTTTGATGGTAAAAAGATGAGTGGCCGATTTGGGATACCCACGGTTACAGGCGAAGTGGCGTATAAACAGGTGAGCCAATCGGTCAAAGTTGACCACTGAATTGGGAGGGAGATGGGTAAACCAAGATTGAGCTCGTCCTCCGAGGGTAACAGGGAACACTCGGCATAGGACATAGTCCGGGGCAGACGATAGGTCCATTCCTGCCAAATATTGATGTATATGATCTTGCGGATCTCTCCCGTCGGCTTCTCTTGTATATAATGGCACATTAATAGGCCGCATTTCTGAAGGAATCGGAGCAGAAGCTATTTCGGGAATGAAAGGAGATGTCTTAAACGTCGGATCTTCCTTGGGTCCTACAGTCCTCTTGAGATCTCCTACTTCCTTTCGTAGATCTTCAAGGATTCCCCATAATGTTGGCTCTCTGTTGGGAGTGATAATGGGAGAGGGCCGATATACGGGGAGAGACCTTTCTTCCCTTTGGATTATCCTCGGAGTCTCCAGGTGATCGTAACGCCTTGGCGTCCTCCGAGGAGCTCCCTGGTACCACGAGATTGGGGTAGGGCATTGCGCCCCTCTTGCATAAACTTCGCCTTCTTCCGAGGGGTAATCTCCTCGGTGCGGAGATCCTGGGACTGTTTCCAGGGGACTCTCGAATTCTTGATGATTAACTCGAGTGGTGGCTTCCACTAGTCTTTCAAAAACGGATCGGGGAACATTGATGAAGTCCCTTTCGTCGGAACGACGATTCGCTACAGTTTCCTCCGAATTGTCCAGATGGGGCGGGTGGATTTCACTGTGAAACAAATTTTCCATAGTTGGTTTGCTTTCTTGAACACGCTCGAGGACAACTTCTATGGCGTTCCCACAGACGGCGCCATTTTGTTAACAGGTTTGGAATAATACCCGATTAACCGATTTATTTATGAGTTCGGAACGCCGTTATCCATGGTTCAAAGAAAGTAAATGACTATTAGGGAAATTACGAAAATATCCTTCCTTTATTCACTGAAATTCTTACTCCCGAGGAGCATAAATACGATCTTATGCTTTTTTCCGAGTGAGTTTAAGTGTATATTCCGTCCTTTTTTTCTCGTTGTCTTCTCGTATCTCCCAATTTTCCCTTATATAGGTATGGGAGGGTGTTTGTGTCACTACGCATGCGTTGCATGTGTTACAAGTGTCCTTCTATAAGATAAGGTATATCTTGTTGACAAAGCGCTGACTAGGCTGATCCTTATCTTGTCCGAGGGCTGCGGGGAGTTCTGAGGGGCTGCTTCTTCTGTTTTCTTCTCTTTGGTGGACTGAATCTTCTGTTTTCTTTTCTCCGAGGGGCTGGATTTCATGAGGAGGTTCACTAGTTGAAGTGGGGTGGGTGTCCGAGGAGGTTTCTGTTCCGGGGACAGCTATTTCCTCGTCGGCTTCTTTGGTAGAGTTCTCCGAGGGGCATATTTGTTTCTCCAGGCTTGTAAGGTGGGCTCCGAGAGCATCAATATGTATGTAAGGCGGTATTCTCGTATCTGGATATTTGTAGTATGGGTTCCGAGCGTTTCTTGTCGTCATTAGAGTAGTGGTCTCTTCGAGAATCATTCTCCAAGGGTTTCCTGTCTTTGGCTGAGTAACCTTCTTGGCTTGGGCCTTCGGGGTAAGTGACTTTAGTGAGTGGTGCTTTGAGTAAGACGTTGTTTTATGAATTTTAGCCTTCGGGGTGATGATTCCGAGGGCTTTGGGAGTGTTCAGCAAGGAAGTATTCTCGTATAGTGGTCCCTCTTGGCGCGGTGATGCATATCAGAGTCGCGTGGATCCATCGGGGTTTACTCTTTTTCCGATGCCACGTTGATATCTTATTTTTATTCATCTTCACTTTCCAAGGGACGCTTGGGTGTCCACTCGGATGTCATGTCGTACCCTAGTAGGATATGTGAGTTCCGAGGGACTTTATTATCTCTTCGGGTGCCACGTCATACCATAGTAGGGTATGTGACATACGAGAGTGTTTGTGACGATAGTATCGCCTTTGGATTTAATCCCTAATTTAAGGGTTAACATTTTATTTAACTCATATAATCCCTTATTTATTTTTTAGGGTTAACAACAATCTTTGCTTTTACCCTCTTAAACTACGGAAACTCTTTTTCTCTTATGTAATTCCGCATGTCTTGTACAAGTCGACTATTCCTTGAGCTACTTCCCCCATAAGTTCTGAAAGTACTCATATGTTTTTCCCATAAGTCTAGAGAATTAATCCTTAGTATAACAATTGACTCGTTGTATCCAAATTTTCGACTTGTTGTCACAAACACATAAGAAAATTCTACTAAGAATATTCTTACCATTATAGGACATCAATGATTTATGTGTCCACCACAAGTTCCTTGTTCGACATGCCTCTTGACCCTCGCTTGCAATCAAACCCTATTCACGAAAAATATTTACGCATCTCTTGAAATCACATGAGATTTCTTTCTTATCAAATCATTATTAGTCAATATACGTTCCTTTCCATTACACATCCATTTTTACTATTCACAAAGGTCTCGTACAATAATCTAGCTCATACTTCTAGTAGCTAGATAACAATCCACATCCACTCGTAGCGTTGGTTTAGCACAACTATTCCATCCTTCCACGTTAACTTCTTCAAAGCATAATATCATTCATAATTTGATTGTTCCCCATTTGACACAAATTTTCCATTTCCTTTGGTATGCTACTCACTTATTCCTTTGTTATAGCATGGAACTACAATATTATTTTATTAGAACTAAATCCTTGTATTTGAAATTTCCTATCACCCGCCTAAGTTACAACCACAAATCTTGTAATTCACTCTACAATGATCCTATGATTTATAAGGCCACTCACTCAAATGTCCTTTCAAGTTTATCACCTTGAGCATTTGATTCATTAATTAACCACCCTCGTCAAATTTCCACAAATGTTTGAATACTTAACCGAATACTTGTACCCTAAGAAAGTAGTCTAACTAGAGTCAATCTTTTCAATTACGATTTGTTTTGAACCTCTCATCCAAAAACTTGGAGGTTTAGGGGTGTACATCTATTTTTATAATTTTCTAAACCTTATGAGATCTTACTCTTCCTAGATCTCATTACAAACTTTATACTCTCGCTTTATTGTCTAAAGGAAATAAAATCATGTATTATGTTTCTTGTTACTTTAGTTTGTTTCTTTTGACAAAGGATTAAACTACCTCTAGTTCAGTTACAGAGTTGTGCAGTAAACCGTATTAACTTTCATATCCCAACTCTAAATAATTTGTTTGCCTCGTACCTCATTTACTCTAGCTGATGCAAATCAGTTTTGTAATGAATCAATTATTTTGATTCATGGTTGTTCATATGAACTTTTATTTTCCTAAATCTCACTATTCAAAGTTCTTTGAACATCTTCATATTGTCTTCTCTCTTTCAAATTCTTTCTTTAATTAGGATAACCAGCACTCTCGCTTATCTTGGAACAACACACTATACCTTGGTTCATTCGTATCATTTTAAGGGGAAAAAAATTTGTTTTGTCCATTAAGTTGGCTACCTCGCCATTTTTGTCCATTATTTTGGCAGTCCACCAAATTTGTCCATTATGTTGGTATTTTTAACCAATTTTGTTCAGGTTCCTAAACTGCGGTGGTTTCCGGCGGAATTAGCTGACGTGGCCACCGTTGACCAACTAATCCTGATTTTGACCACAAAAAATAAATTTTTTTTTACTCCACCTGGAATTGCCACGATTTTAAAACAAAAAAAAATTGAGGAATTTTGACCACAAAAAAAATGCCGATCTCCGCTCCCCCACCTCAAACCCACCCCCACCACCCAAATCTCCGCTTTCCCCACCTCCCTCCGTCACCCCACCCCACCCTCACCCACAAACCCCTCTCCATCAAATGCTCCGTCGCCACCACCACCTCCCCTCCCTCCAACGCCACCGACCGCGTCGTCAACTTCGCCGCCGTCCCGGCCACCCTCCCGAAAAATGTCCTCCTCAAAGCCCAATCAGAGCTTTACAACTGGAGCAACTCCAGCATGTCCGTCATGGAGATGAGCCACCGCGGCAAAGAATTCTCATCCATAATCCAAAAGGCCGAATCGGATCTTCGAACCCTCCTCGGAATCTCGCCGAAATATTCCGTTTTGTTCCTCCAAGGTGGCGCCACCACCCAATTCGCCGCCATCCCGCTCAATGTGTGCAAAGCCGACGATAAGGTCGATTTCGTCGTCACCGGATCGTGGGGCGACAAGGAGAATAAGGAGGCGGCGAAGTACTGTAACCCTAATTCGATCTGGTCAGGTAAATCGGAGAAATACACGAATGTACCGAGGTTCGACGAGCTGAAACAGACTCCGGGCGCAAGGTATTTGCATATATGCGCCAATGAGATGATTCACGGTGTCGAATTTAAGGATTACCTTGTGCCTGCTAGTGAGAATGAGATACTTGTTGCTACTTGCTGATATGGCGTCGAATTTCTGCTCGAAGCCAGTCGATTCGTTGGGGGCAACTTAATTTTTTTTTTTTTTTAAATCGTGGCAATTCCACGTGGAGTAAAAAAAAAATATTTGTTGTGGTCAAAATTAGGGCTGGGTGGTCAACGGTGGCCACGTCAGCTAATTCCGCCGGAAACCACCGTAGTTTAGGAACCTGGACAAAATTGGTTAAAAATACTAATATAATGGACAAATTTGGTGGACTGCCAAAATAATTGACAAAAATTGCGAGATAGCCAACTTAATGGACAAAACAAAATTTTTTCCCAAATTTTAAGCGAATTTTTTCTAGGAAACTAAAACACCATACGACATCTCTCACTGTTACTCTAATTCAATTTTTATTCACCAAGTACTCTTATTGATGGGGCAATCGATGTCTGAATTTGTTAACTCCTAGGTCCTCGATCCACACCTTAACTCACCCCCAAACTATTCTGTGAGCTGCAAGTCTTCATTCTAATCGTAATTTTTTCTTCTCTCTTATAAATCCACAACATGCTTCATACCTTGCATTCTTAAAGTGGCGGTTTGAATGAAATCCAAGTTTGCCCATCTGTAATTCTTGATCTCTCTCCAAATTATGTTCTAGTGTCCTCTGTTTATGAGTTCAATACTAAAAAAAAAACCTTATTTTTTTCACTTTAGAACTTGTTCGAAAGTTGATTTGCTCGCGTGCATCGTGCAAAGCTTTAGAGGGTTCGTACTTCCACATTCCAACACGTGTCAACCTCAATATTTCAATAATTAGAAAATAAGAAGGGAGAGAAGCTTATCCCTTTCAAATTATATAAACAATTAAGTTCTAATTCTCATTTTCTTTTTTGCTTAAACCATACTTTTCCTTTACTTTAAACCTTTCTATAAGCTTAGCTCCAACATTCAACACTCCAGCCGCTTACACCTTCTTGAACATTAGTCCTTACACATTATTCCTTATACATTCTTTGATAGCTTTTTAAATCATGAACACCACAAACAATTCTCTCTAATTATTTCATTCCCACTTTCAAGGAACGAGTCTTTCAAAATTACATATTGGCGAACCGCCCTTTAGTCATTTACAGAGGCAATTCATTTCTATAGGAAATGTTATCATTCTATTGTAAATTTCATTTCCACGCCCAAAATCAGGTTCATGTAATCGCTTTGTTCGTACTATAGCAATCCAGTACCTCATATTCAATTTGTTCGTGGCGTCATAGAACTATTATAGAGATAGAATTTGGGGATCAAATTCTTTTGAGGGGTGATTGTGACGCTCCGTGTTATATATTTATATTATATATATATATGTAATTTTAATACTTTTATATTTTATTAATCAAGAAATACATTAAAAATAGAAAATCATATATTTTTGTAACCTATAATCATTGTCGTAGTACTTCTCAACCCTTCACACATGTATTGTTTAGCGTTATTAATTTATCACTCCTGAAATCAAACGATTTCATATTGAAATGATTTGTTCAAACACTGCGTATCCAATCAAAGGTATAATATAAATTAGTAACTCTACAGACTTACTTGATATGGTATATGGATATATAATATATATATATATATATATATATATATATATATATATATATATACTGTTGGAAAAATTTGGAATTGAGTCCAAATATATGTGCAAAGTGTGTGAATTGTAATTGCTTATTGAGAAGCAATTTTATTTGTTAAATAAAATTCAAGATTAAATAAAAAAATCAGAATTGTAAATAAAAAGGCACACTTATTGTATTACTTGAACGAGGTCAAAATAATTTGATGACATTCAAATGTTTTGAATGACAAGTTTAATACACCCCCTTTAATGTGTGTGGTTGTTACATTTTTTTTCACCTATATAAGGAGGCCTCCACTCTTGTGTAAATCATCTAATAAGCATACAAAACAAAACATTATTTTGCATAACATAGCATACATAATTTTTTAGTTCCGCAAGTATTACGAAGTCCGATAGAGGAATAGTTCTTAGCTTCAAGAATATTCCACCGCGGCGGACGTTGTACCTTGGGAGGTCGTTGCCATCGAGGTTTCGAAGCTGAACCGGCAAATTGATCTTAAGGGGAGGAGGTCTCAGTTGCTGAGAGGTAGTTTTAATTATTTTGTTGCGTTTCAATTCATATCTATGGATGTTATATGAAAGTATTTCTTATATGGATTGTTGATACGTGTTTTGGAGATTATTCTATTGTTTATTACGCTTACGTGCACGCACTTAACCAACAATCTTAAGATCAATTTCTTGTATTTATATTTTAGTATTTAGTGTGGTGCATGTTGAAGATGTTTTAATTTTCGAGAACATGTTTTAGTCTGCTTCTCCTTGTTGAGTTACAATTGTCATAGGTTTTCAAATTTGTTTCCTCTACCTGACCTCCTGCTGATTGTTTGTCATCATTACCGTTAGGCTGTTACAATTCTTGAAGATTAATTGTGCAGTTACATATTTATTACATTATAAAACTGCTCATTAAAATCTGTTAAAAAAAGACGTTACAATCCAGATTCGAACCTGCGACCTCAGGATCAATTACTCCAGTCCTTACCGTTAAACCAACATTTAATTCTGTTTAATGCTTGCGTAATTGTTTACTTGACTATAGTGCTGCAGTTAATTATTTAGTATTAAATCTTTAACTCCCATGCTATATATTATATTGCTTTTGCATGCTTATGTGACTAAATTAAATTGTGAAAAAATATTAAAAGCTTTAAGCTTTTAGAAGAGAAAATTTGAAGGAAAAGAAAAAGAAAAAAAAATTAGAATTGTCGATTATATGCTTGTGATATTGCACGTAAGCCATTGAATATTGAGAAGAAATTACAAAGTGACTCGTGACAAGTCCATAATTGCATGTGGATCAATAAAAATAATTTCAAAATAATTCCAAGTATTGAGACTTGTGAATTCGAAGGAAATTCAAAGTGAGAATATCTATACAGACGGTTCTGTCGCAGAAAGGTGGAGTGTAAGCTGACTTGTCCCTCCACTGGCCTGGGAACCTAATATTCTGTCGCAGAAAGGTGGACTTTAAAGAGGTTTCGTCCCTCCACCGGCCTGGGAATATCTGCATAAATATTTGAGTTGAGAATTCTCAACGATACTAATCGAAATAATTGTGAGAATTATTTAGTAATGGCGGCTGAAAATTCAAATAACAACTCGAACGGATGGTGGGTAGACATTGGGGCTACTCGACACATCTGCACCAATAGGTGGATGTTTAAGACCTATAAACTAGTAGAGAATGAGCAGTGTTATAAGAGGAATTCTGTTGTCTCGAGGTTGAGGGTGAAGGCACGGTTGTGGTGAAGATGACCTCGGGGAAAGAGTTGACCCTGAAAGAGGTGCTTCATGTTCCAGAGATTCACAAGAATCTAATATCTGGTACCATGCTAAACAAGAAAGGGTTCACACTTGTCTTTGAATCAGACGAGACCATCCTATCTAAAGGTGGAACCTTTGTGGGCAAGGGTTATTTGTCGGAAAATCTGTTTAAGATGTCTGTAACGACAATAACGCCTAAGGCTAAAATTAAGACTAGCAATGAGGCTAGCACGTCCGTTGATGTAGTAACTGTGAGAGATTACTCGTGTGCCTCATTATGGCATGGTAGATTAGGTCATATGAACTTTAAATCTTTACAAAGATTAAGTTCACTAAATTTAATACCAAAATTTAACATCAACCATAAGCACAAGTGCGAGACTTGTGTCGAAGCGAAAACGGCAAAGTCCTCGTTCCACTCTATTGTGCGAAGCTCTGAACCACTGAGTTTGATCCATACTGATGTATGTGATCTTAAGTACGTACAATCTAGAGGCGGTAAAAGTTGTTTTATAACGTTTATCGATGATTGTACAAGATATTGCTATGTCTACTTAATGAGAAGTAAAGATGAAGCAATAGACATGTTCATTCACTATAAGAATTAAGTTGAGAACCAACTCGGAAAGAAGATCAAGAATCTTCGAAGTGACCGAGGAGGCGAATATGAGTCGCTATTTGCACAACTTTGTGCAGAAAGTGGGATCATTCATCAAACTACAGCGCCATATTCTCCCGAGCAAAATGGTATTGCAGAAAGGAAGAATAGAACGTTGAAGGAGATGATGAATGCGATGCTCATAAGTTCTGGTCTACCTCATAACATGTGGGGGAAAGCTTTGCTCTCCGCCAACCATGTGCTCAATTGCCTACCGCACAAAAGGTTGGATAAAACGCCTTATGAATTGTAGAAAGGACGGGCGCCTTGCTACAAGTTCTTAAGGGTTTGGGGCTGTCTAGCAAAGGTCCCAATTCCTCCTCCTAAAAGGACTAGGATAGGACCTAAGACAGTTGACTGTGTATTCATTGGATATGTGCATGATAGTAGCACCGATCGGTTTTTGGTACACAAGTCAGATAACCCTGAGATGAGTGTGAATACTATCATTGAGGCTCGAGACGCTTCATTCTTCGAGGAGATATTTCCCCACAAAACTCGATTCATTGAGGAAACGAAAAGAAATGTGGGGGTGAGAGAATCTCAAGAAGATGAAGAAGAACAAAGTCCGAGAAGAAGTAAAATAGCTAGAAAAGAGAAATCTTTTGGCTCAGATTTTCTAACATTCATGTTAGAAAACGATCCGACTACTTTCAAGGAAGCAATGTCCTCTCCGGACTCGATTCTTTGGAAAGAAGCAGTAAACAATGAGATAGATTATGTCTTACAAAACCACACATGGGAGCTAGTGGATCTTCCTTCGGGAAATAAACCACTAGGACACACGTGGGTCTTTACGAAGAAGATGAAAACTGATGGTATCGTTGACAAGTACAAGACGAGACTTGTAGTCAAGGGGTATAGACAAACATAAGGTGTTGATTATTTCGACACTTATGCTCATGTTTCCAGTAAAACGTCAATTCGTTTAATCATTGCTCTCGTGGCTTTGTTTAATCTTGAGATCCATCAAATGGATGTGAAAACGGCGTTCTTAAATGGAGACTTAGAAGAGGAGATTTACATGGAACAACCCGAAGGGTTCGTGGTTCCAGGTAAAGAGAAAAAGGTGTGCAAACTTGTCAAATCCTTATATGGGTTAAAACAAGCACCTAAACAATGGCACGAAAGATTTGATAGCGTTATGCTTTTAAATGGATTTCGTATAAATCAGAGTGACAAATGTGTTAACGTGAAATGGAGAGGAAAAGGACTATGTTATAGTTTGTCTCTACATAGATGACATGATCATTGTCGGTAATAATAATAACATTAATATTACCAAGAAGATACTGTCACGCAACTTTGACATGAAAGACTTAGGTCTTGCAGATGTCATACTTGGGATGAAAATCACCAAGACACCAGATGGCTATGCACTGTCCCAGGGTCATTACGTCAAGAAAATTCTTGAAAAGTTTGACAAGGTAAGCGATGCTATTGCGAGAACACCAATTGAAGCGGGGTGTAATTTGCACAAAAACTATGGAGATAGTGTGCATCAGTTAGAATATTTAAGGATCATAGGCAGTCTCATGTACCTCATGAACTGTACTAGACCTGATATTGCGAACTCGGTGAATAGACTGAGTAGGTATACAATCAATCTCAGTACTGAGCACTGGAAAGCGATAGTTAGAGTACTTAGATATCTAAGATACACTGCTAACTATGGATTGCATTATACCAGACATCCAACGGTCATAGAGGGCTATTCGGATGCGAACTGGATTGCAGACTCCAAGAATATAAGATCTACGAGTAGATACATATTCATAATTAGAGGTGCATCGATTTCTTGGAAATCGTGCAAGCAGACGTGCATTGCAAAATCAACTATGGAATCTGAGTTCATAGCGTTGGATCTTGCAACTGACGAGGCTGACTGGCTTCGGAGCTTCCTTCAAGATATTCCGATGTGGCCAAAGCCAGTGGCTCCTATTAGCGTGCACTGTGATAGTCAGACAGCTATAGGTAGAGCACAAAGCAATGTGTACAATGGGAAGTCTCGACACATACGTCGAAGACATAAGAGTGTACGACAGTTGTTGAAAACTGGCGTAATTTCCTTAGACTTTGTGAGGTCTAAAGAAAATATTGCAGACCCATTGACGAACGGTCTAGCGAGAGACCAAGTAGAAATTTCATCGAGGGGAATGGGATTGAAGCCCACGAAAATGACCTCCAACCACGATGGCAACCCTACCTGAATTGTAAACCCCAATTTGCAGGTTCAAAGGGAAAACCGAATTGTGAGAGGCAAGGTCGAACAAAGCACTCGGGAAATTGAGTTCCCAACCCATTTCTATGATGAGAGAGTGATAGACCTGTACAGTGAAGGAGAACTTGAGGTTCTAATGATCCTTATGGCTTGTGACACGAGCGGGGTATTACAGGATACCCTTAATGAGAGATCACCTATGTCGAATGTGAAGGGGCCGCTTCGTTGAGATGAGTTAAAGGGCTAAATCTCTAGAGCGTTCGATGAATTTTGCCAAGGCAAGTCCAGGGCCGAAATGGACAACAACGAAAGGACGAAAAGTAATACTGGAATGAGTTGTGTGAGTATCATTGTCTTGGTATACACAAAACGCCGAACAGTTCAAGGCATCACGTCCACTGGTTGGCAAGTATATCCGATGATATTTCGCTAAGGAAGGTTCAAGGCCCAAAACCACCTTTCCTGATGCAACAAGTTCCCGCGGAACTCGGAAATTGCATTTAGCATTGCTAGGCTCACGTGCATTTCAACCAATTACATTCATGTGGGGGATTGTTGGAAAAATTTGGAATTGAGTCCAAATATATGTGCAAAGTGTGTGAATTGTAATTGCTTATTGAGAAGCAATTTTATTTGTTAAATAAAATTCAAGATTAAATAAAAAAAATCAGAATTGTAAATAAAAAGGCACACTTATTGTATTACTTGAATGAGGTCAAAATAATTTGATGACATTGAAATGTTTTGAATGACAAAGTTTAATACACCCCCTTTAATGTGTGTGGTTGTTAATTTTTTTTCACCTATATAAGGAGGCCTCCACTCTTGTGTAAATCATCTAATAAGCATACAAAACAAAATATTATTTTGCATAACATAGCATACATAATTTTTTAGTTCCGCAAGTATTACGAAGTCCGATAGAGGAATAGTTCTTAGCTTCAAGAATATTCCACCGCGACGGACGTTGTACCTTGGGAGGTCGTTGCCATCGAGGGTTCGAAGCTGAACCGACAAATTGATCTTAAGGGGAGGAGGTCTCACTTCCAACTCGTCCAATTCTCTCGAAGAAATTTTCTGACTCGTCTAATCCCCTCCAAGGATTTTACCATCAGTTGCTGAGAGGTAGTTTTAATTATTTTGTTGCGTTTCAATTCATATCTATGCATGTTATATGAAAGTATTTCTTATATGGATTGTTGATACGTGTTTTGGAGATTATTCTATTGTTTATTACGCTTACGTGCACGCACTTAACCAACATATACATATATTTGAATTTAAGATATGAGTTTGCCTAGTTTGACTATCTTTTAATTTGCCTCATGCACATTCCACCCATCACTATCCTATGTAGAACAACTCACATCATCAACACATTTCTACCTTTGAGTTTATCTCTCACAAATAATCACAAGTCACAACACGCGTGGGAAGAAGAGTGAGACAACAATTGAGAAACACTTATCTATATGTCCTTCCCCTGTAATCTCTTTCCCCCGTACTACTCCCTTTAATTGCACGTCTTTCCCCCGTACTACTCCCTTTAATTGCACGAATAATTAGCGGCATCAATAGAGGAAAACCAAATTGGAAATCCAAAGCCTTAATTACTTCATTTTCTCCGCCAAGTAACTAGGTAATTATTGTTATTAAAAGTTTATCTCTCTAGTCCCCCTGTGTTCCAAGTTAATCTCTTACCTTGAGTCAAAGCCTTCAGATTATTGAATGTATTGTCGTTTGAGATTTGGATTAATTGTTAGGGTTAAAAGTGATCGAGACTACCGGGTTTTGAATATTTAATTAACTAGTCTGGTGGAAGTCACAAAATTATAAGTAATAATATGCGTATTCGTCTTACGCAATAATCAAAACTATTTCCAATATCATTCTAGAAAGCTTTGCAGGCTTCAACGCAGATCAATATAGTTGAGTTATTTTAACAATTGATAAGCAGTAATGTAAAGACGCATATTATTAATGAAATAATATGTTCTAAAGTTACCTTGAAAATCACGGGACTAATTAAAGCGTTTATGAATTTATTGTATGTCAATTCAACAAATGAACTTGACCATCCTCTTAGCTTGATTATGTATTTTAACATTGATTCAAGTCAAATGTTCTTAAAGCGTGAAATAGAGAATGACGGCTCACAAATATCCCATAATGCTATTTTTTCTATTAGTAATAAACTAATAATGTGTATATATTAATCTAATGGTTAAGTGGTTGCAGATTGACACTGCGTGTCTAACTCGAGGAAGGCAATAAATAATTTTGTGATACAATGATATATTATATAGGATCAGGAAATAAGAATAGACCCTAATTAGTTGATATCATTTTTAATTGCATAAACATTTATTGTAGGTTAACGACACATTTGGTTGCCCCATGAACTGAAAACCCATATAATTTAGTGTCAAGATTATACTGGATAAAACAATTAATCTTACATTTGGTTGCCAAAAAAAATCCCACCCTGTAGCCTTTAATTTTACTAAAACTCATGTTTGCTTGCACATACACATCCATATAATTTCGTGAATTACCAAAACTACCCTTAAGTTGCTTCGTAATTCGTGATTCTACTTTATGTCACTCAATTGTGAGGTAAACACCTTTTTAGGGGTAAGAAAATGTAATTTTTTTTTGAAAAGTGGGGACAAAACGGTATTTAACTTGAGTGACTGAAGTTGGTGGTTGTGACATTAAATTATCACCGGGGGGAGGGTGAGATTAGTTATCTTGGAAAATGCTCCAAAAAGGCAATTTATCTTGGGCCTCTTCTACATTTTATTTGCCAACCAAATGTGGTATAAACCCACACTATTTAATTAATATGGGCTGTTAAGGGCAACCAAATGTTCCGTAAGTTTATTAAGTGGGCAGTGGGCCTTGAGATATCAACAAGATCGAGATTCGTACATAATTGTTCAAAGGTGAAATTAAAAAATATATATTTTTTTTGTTGGAATGGAAATTATACGTATTATACCAAAAGTATTTTGTTCTGTATATTATGCAAGCATGTTGTTTCAAAAATAAATGTTATACCAATGTTATGACTTATGGAATGCTCAAGTACTTGTTTACAAATCAGGAGTTTTGTCATGAATATCATGAAAATTATATTATCGTGTTTTAACAGAAAATCCCTTGAGAATTATTGAGTTATGTACTGAACTTCATATTTTAAAAGCGTGCCAATATTGTACATAAGTTAGCGTCATGGTTGATCAATTCATAAAGCCACTTTGATGGCTAAATTGTTGCCACTTGATGGCTATTAATTGGTTCATGGCATGGATGTATGAAATTCTCCTGGATAGCATAGGGCATTTAGTGTAGATTTTACAATCCAGCGCCGATTTTACAATCCAGCGCCGCTTTGAGCAAACTCTATTCTACGTCTGGACGGAGCGTTCCAGCAAGGTGAATCAGATTTGAGGCGTGTACCTGAGCACGTCCTCACCTTTTTCTGTGTCGCTCCTAGAGGTGAGGTATAAGGTTGGGAGTCATAAGGCTGGTGCGTTATGACATGATTGATCTAATAAGTGTTATGATTTGGAACGAAAGCATAAACATCTTTTGAAAAGCATTCTTGCACAATCATGTTTTTACAAAAGTATATTTTATGAGAAAGTCCTAATGTATTAAGTCTCACTAAGTCCTTTTGACTCATAAAGATATTTTCATGTTTCCATTCAGATTGAGATGGAAAAGCTTAGAGTTCATTGTCTCGGACAAGCCTAGCCGTATCTGATTTGGAGGGATTTGATATTTGAAGATACTGAATGCAACTTCTGAATATTAGATTCCGCTCTTTCTGATTTAGGATAAGCTACACCATCCAGACGAGAAGCGAGGTGCACTCTATTGAATTTTGTAGCGATGGCGTGCTTGGGGTGCTTGGGTGAGGGGTGTTACAAGTTGGGTGCTTGGGTGAGGCGTGCTACATTCTTTGCTTTGAGGTAGTGTCTTCACTTGGAAAGCTGGGGTACACAGATTTGACAACTATGTTGTATTCAGTTGTGACTTATTTATGTTGTTTTGCTTCCAAAAGGGGCATATTATGGTGAAGTTGTATGCTCGGGTGATAGGGGTCTTGTACTTCATTTCCTGCAATGTATTTGCTCACTTGTGCTAAAACCTTCTTATTGATGCTCAGTAAACAAGTATGTGTTAGGTAACTGGGGTGTAGGGGTCCTGAGCTACCTACATTCAGCCTTATGTACTTGCATGTGCATCTGCATTGATTATATTAACACTGGGGTGTTAGGGGTCCTATTATTGCCTACATTAAAGGACGACATGATTCTTCCTGCCTTATCATGCTAAGCTTGAAAGTTATTTTTGTTTATCAGGTCTGAAAATTGAATAAGTAAAGAGTTTCTGTCTGTGACTGTAGATATGTGGTGTTAAGACAACAATGGCTCATAAATATTGAACTACCATTCATTTTCGATTGTTTCTTCTATGATTGCTTATCCTACTGTGTTGTCATGATCTTAAGGGGGAGTATCTCTTGGTTTTCTTCAAATTCATGAATGTCATATGCAAGGCATATCTCCTAGGTTATTAGCTGCCAGTAACACATAAGTCTGTTTCTCATTGAACTATAGGAGCCTTATTATATATGTGATGTTAACCCCCTTACAACTTTCTTGTGTTTTTGTTTTCTGTTATCTAACTCCCACTCATGTTTCTGTTCATTCTAACTCATGAAGTTCTAGTCATCTTGCTTAGATTCTGATTATGCCAGTTTGTGAAGAAAACTTGGTAAGACCATAACCGCATAGACACTTGGCTCAGTACTATATGTTGAGAAGATGGAGTTCGAATGTTGGGCCAACACTTGATCTGGGAATGTTGTCTCAACACTGTGACTCATAAGTTATACGCAATAACTGCTCTGGTCACATGTCATGCCAACACGTTCAAGTTCTATACGTGTTGACTCAACATGGAGGGAATGGCACATGATCTCATTATTTACTCGCCCGTTACTCCTTATTAATTTCCATTTTCCTTTTTTCAATCTCTGTACCTGAGCTTAATTTCTACAAATATAATTAAACCCTAAATTCTCTCTTCATACCTTATTTACCCACGCATGCTACAATGGGAAAGAAATCCACAATTACTGATCTTACCAACGTCGCTGCTACTATGACATCAAAGTCATGGGGAGCTCAACCATGTAGAAACACTCGCTCTCGCAACACGGTGGAAACCACTGAACCACCAAAAAGAAAGGCCACTATTTATACCAGGAGGAACGTCAAGTCCAAGAAAGGTGCATGTACCAGTGCTGAGCCAACACCAGTTCCTGAGGATGTTGCGCCAGAACGCGAACCCATGGATGTGGTCAAAAAGTCGCTGCCTGAGGATGTTGACACTGCACAGGAGACAGCATTGCCTGCTATCTCTGAGGAGGCTCCCCTAACAGACGAGCAGCTGATTTCATAGGGGGAACAACTGGAGGATGGTCAACCACCTGCTCTTCCTTCTGAATTTGAGGGGGGAGAAGGAAGATGAACAGATATAAGACCAAGAGGAAGCTGTTGAGAAGGGTGACTCTGCAGACGAGGATGACTCTGCAGAGGAGGATGCGGAGGAGGGTTCTAAGGAAGAAGAGGAAGAGGATGATGAAGGAACGGAGGAGGATGCTGAGGACGAGACTCATCTTGATGTTGTGCCAACATTGGCTGGCGGGAATTTTGGACCAACACCCACTGATCCGAATGTTGATCCCACACAAGCTGAGGATGATGCGGACGTAACACTGGAGTCCAACGAGGAGTCTGAGCCTGAACCACCAGAAACATTTGAGGCGGATTTTCCTACTGAGCATTATAATAGGTACTTCTTGACCAAAACTGCGAGTGATAACTATGGTATTATGACTGCTAGGAAAGTTTGGGCAAAAAGGAACATTGTTGTTGATGACTGTAAAAAGTACAAGGTGTTTGAATTTCTTGAGTCTAAGGGCTTGGTTTACTCTTTTACAGAGGTTGTCCTCTATGTTCCTGTTGTTGTTAGGGAATTTTACTGTAATTTGTCCAAGTTTGTGCATGCTAAGGGGTCCCCCAAGTATGTGAGAGTTTATGTGAGGGATAAGTTCTACAAGTTCAATCCCTCAATCATTAACAAAGCTTGGAGGATGCCCAGAGGACAAGAGACAGAGGTTGAGATTGATGATGACAACATGATGAAGGAACTGACAGGGAGATTGCAGAAGAAGTGGAAGAATAAATAGAAGGTGACTAGACTCACTTCCCTCACTGATGTCTTGTGCAAAGCCACCTCATACAACTGGATACCTTCAACCAACTCCACAGTCCTCACTCATGAGATGGCTGTGTTGATTTACAAACTGCAAAAGTGGCATCCGGTGAACATGGGGGAAAGAATTTTTAGGATGATTGCTAAGGCTGCCCACAAGAAGGATGCAATATTACCCTTACCTTCACTGATCTACAAGACACTCATTGATCAAGGTCTCAAAAGGGGAGAAAATGAGACCCTTGTGGAAAAAGACAGGTCAGCTGCCCATCACCAAGAACTACTTTGGAGGAGAAAGAATCATTGATCATCCATGGAAGGATCCACATGCTCCAAAAAGTAGTGGTACTCAGCAAAGGAAGAAGAAGGCGCACAACTTCACCACTGCCTCAGTTGCTGAGGATGATTCTATCCCTTCTGTGGCCATCAACTCCACTTTCATTGAAGAGAAAGTGGAGTGGTGTGATAGAATGGTTGCTGGTAGAAGGAGGGAAATTGCTGAGAGGGAAGAGGAGATCAAGGAGTTGGACACCATCAAGAAGCACATGTTGGTGGTGCTTTCCTCACAAAAAGGGGGAGATTAGCCACCGATTTTTTGTTTATGTACTTTAAGTTATTTCTGAACAATGTTATTTTTGGCTCAGAGAGCATGTTCTCTGTTTTTGTTTCTGGGTTGTAATCTGAACAATATTCTGCACATTGCTATTATTCTAGTTTGCTTGGATTTGTACTGTTGAACTAACTGCAGGTATTGAAATGACAAATAAAAATGTTGGAACAACACAGAGGTGAACCGTGTTGGCGAAACACTACAATACTTCATTATAGATTAAGGGGGAGCAAATTTAGCATAAGTGGTTGTCCCTATTATCTGAATTACAGGTGCTTAAAGGAAATTGATTGTAGGTGGAGTTTTGTGAAGAAAGGCAAAAGAGGGGAGATTTAAAGTGCAAGTGTTGATAGGAAGTGTTGGTCCAATACTCTAGAAAGAGATGTTGGCACAACACTGAACTCAACACTGTCCTGTCCGATTTAATTATATTAAATATATTATTCTGCCTTTATTCTTAAACTCACCTAGCTCCACAAGTTGTACTTATCTGTGATTATTTCAGAGTATTAAGGAACATGCAGAACATTGCTAAGAAACGAAGGGATAAATGCTAAAGATACTCAAAGGATCTTGAAGATAAGAGTTGAATATTCTACGAAGATAACACTGAAGAAGATCTCAGAAGTATCCAAATGACAAGAGAGCACTCAACAACTCGTGTTTATCACACCATTGTTCAAGGACGATCAAATCCTATAAAGAGGCGTGCTCGACATCAAGAACAATAACAAGACTAGAATTAAGTTCTGAAAGTAGAGAAGTTATTATTGTATTGTGTTGGTCTTGTTCTACTGAGTTTTATCTAGCTAAACAATAGCTCGTAGATTAGTTAGTGTTAGGATTGGGTTCCTACTCAGTTGTATTTGGTAAAGTCATTGAATTAACATTTAGTGATTATTTGATCGTAAGGCTCGGCAGGTTATATTCTTATAACCTGCTTAAACTTCATCTCACCGTGTTCTTTATTCAGCTGCTTAAATACTCTACAACGAGTGTTGGGACAACACGGAATACAGTCGGTGTTGGCACAACATTTAGTGTACATACAGTGTGTGAATCATAACAATATGGTACCAATCCCAGTCCATACATTTACAAGGCATATCAAATGTGGACCTTTAATATGCCGCATGCTAGCGAGTTCTTTGGGCTTGACCAACTGCTTGTTGGGCCGATCTAAAAGGCCCATATCAGACTGTTTAAAACAGTTATAAATCCATATACTTGTGATCATTTTGCTTGTGGAATTTTGAAATAGCATTGGTTTAGCATAGTGGATTGACTTTTTATATTTTGTGTCTACAAACATTATGACCACTACCATTTCGTATAATATAACAACTGCAGTAAAAAGGTAATCAACAAATTTATTAGCCCCATATTTTCTTTCAAGGAAACAGACATTATCCATGGTATGTATAAATAATTCATTCAATTATAGTTGAAGTATACTCATGTTCCTAAAGCACGCTCCAAACTGGGGACTAGTTATATTACATAATATAGTAACAATACGTGTCATGTCACGTGGATGCCACAATTACGAGAATCACCATTATTTTTTATAATGAACTAGGCACCTTATGTTATGTCATTTAAAATCCACTAATGTCTAGGTCGTAATGCAACAAGCGGATTGCAATTCGGAGGTCCGGAGTGGAAGTTATCAAATTTCATATTCGATATGCCATATTGGGTGCCATTTTCGACATACCCTAGCCCTTTTGCTTATAAATGGCCTTCTATTTGCCCATAAAGTGGGGAGAAAACGCCTAGGGACCCCCACTACAACCCTTATATTGAATATATTCGATATAGGACCTTCGACATCCCATATCAAAGCCTATTTTTGATATCACGTTCGACATCACATTTGACATGCACATACCCGAGTTGTATTCGACATAGAGAACGTTATATGTGTCCAATCGACATGTACCTTGTATTCTTGGAAAGATAAGGGAGTCTACTTTACCTATCAAGAAATGGATCAAGGTTTGGACATTCTTAAAGGAATATATGGTCAAAACAGTGAACCCGCGACATGCAAAAACAAGTGAATCACATAGCCCGATTAGTGCTCGGTCATTTGAATAGAAAAATGAACTACATTCGGCTTGATTACCTCAAAGGGATACGTAGGCAGCTTGGGATAAACCGAGTCCAGTCTGAAATCATGAAAGATCTATTTGTTTCCTCACCGTGTCGCTTGGAGTACATATGTGCTAAGGACAAAACTGGTTCTAGTGGAGCTTAGAATCAGCATGATGTGGAGTGTTTCGTCAGCCTGCCAAGTCAGCAGACGATAACGCACCAAATAATTGACGCCATCTGTGAGAACACACTGGAATGTACTTGAAAACAAATATGCAACCCTAAAATTCAACCAAGTTCATCAAGAACAATGACTAATCAAAGCGCCATTGGACCTAGGCTTTTCATTAAGCCATTCCTTAAAACTCTGGGCTGGCTCAAATTCATCAAACCTTGGAGCATATCAAGTTTGGACTCCGCTCCGCCAATCAAGGTAAGTCATATTAATTACATTATATTATTCACCTACATATTCGGCAATTAGTTAAGTTATGCTGATTCACCTACATATCGAGCCTATTTTTCGATATCGAGCCTATTTTTCTATATCAAAACCAATTTTAAATATCGAGCCAATTTTTGATATCGAGGCTAATTTCGATGTCGAGCTTATTTTTGATATCGAGGTTGTTTCGATATAAACATCCACACTCGATATACACCATTCCCGATACACTAGACCCGAAATGGAGATATCTTCGACATCTCTCAAGCCCGATATACACTCGATATCCTCATATCTCCAATTTTCATTACATTCGATATCGCTTAGATTCGATATAATCTCAGATTCGATAATATCCCAGATTCTATGTCTTTCAAACTCGACGGAGTGATTGCCCAGGAATCACTTGGGCTTGTTAATTTCTACTTTTAATTATGTTGGAACAATTTATATTTACCTGAATTGTCTTTCCTCTATATTAGCCGAACTGGGCTTTACCTAGTTTTTGGCCGCTATATATTATTAATCCTTATCATACGAATGCTATATATCTTTCTCTTGCATAGTAATAGACTGATTGCAGGAGAGAACATATCCTACGGGATAAGATAGAAATATACCTTAAAACGGTAAAAGTATCTCTGATCCTAAGGGTATGCAGATCGGATATTATCCGTTTCTTGGCCGTTATGTATCTTAAAGTTTTATATTGATATATCCCTGCATATATTGTTATCTGTTTAAATGACAGGAATGTAGACATCCTCTGTCAACAAAACAAGGAGAAGATCCCCTATCCATCGAGATAATGAGGACAAAAACAAATCCCCTATCCATCGAGATACATAGGATAAAGAGAAAATGCTGATAAAATACTCAGGACATATCACATGAAAAGGCGATTGTCCATATGCCTCCATGGTAAGATGCTAGTAAAACAACAGAGAGGTATCGCCCTCAGAGGTATCGCCTTAAGGACATATCGCTTAAAAAGGCGACTCTCCATATACCCTCGTGGTGGATATGATGATACAACAACAAATGTCTCGCCCTCAGGACATATCGCTTACAAGAACGAATATCCATATACCCCAGTGGTGGATACAGTGATACAAGAACAGAGGTTACGCCATCTTGACTACTTATATGGTGGACGTACCTCCTAGCCTAGGGGATACGATAGAGGAATACTTTAACAGGTAACTTGTTTATTTACTATCATACAAGTTATGATAGAAAATATTCTAATAGACTTCAAACGAGGAGAGCAATTTTGACAAGACAAATGAGACATGCAAGAAATGGCAGAGACACATCTACCTATACGGTAAAATGCTAAAAATGGCAAGAGTCACATCTCCCTACACGGTAACATGCCAGAAATGGTAGAGCAACGTCTACCTACATAGTTTCATGCCTAAATTGGCAGAGGAATATTTACCTATGCGGTACCAAACATAAAATGCAAATAAGTCTGTATCTACGCGGTACCATGCCTGTAACGGCAGAGGCATATGTGCCTAGCGGTACCCTGCCTTAAATGACAACATCAAGTAACTCACCTTTTAACACACGACGACTAGTACCTATGTGGTATCCCCGCCTCATACGGCACAAAAACAAGTAGCTATGCGGTACCCCGCTACTTAAGGCATAATAAATCACCTAAATGAGACCCCACTTCTCAAGGGCACATAATCGTTGCCAAATGCCTTCTCTAAATATAGCCCGAGGACGCAAAGGTCAAGCAATTAGCTAGACGCCTACTCTGCATAATTATAATAAATTGAAGATAACACCTATATAACGGGAGAATACTACTAGACGCTCAAATACAACGCGATAATACAATTAAATGAATAAAGTATTCATACCATAATTTTACGGTAGTAGCATCACATATGTCATTGTTACTGCGACTAATCTTACAATGTGAAACACGTTCATTATCGCGTGCGAGCCGCGAGTCAAGAAAAATACCAAAACATGTTATAGATGATTACACCATGTATATCCACTATTAGGGTTAACATCTTACCCTTACTGGTCAGTCAATTCAATAGAATCCACTCTAGGTGGTACGATATGCCTTTACCCTTTAAGGTATTGTCAAATCCTAAATGAAGCCGACGCCAACGGTAAAGTCTCATCGCTAATGAGATCTTCAATAATACCAGTGCGACAATAAGATAGATAATGCAAGGTTCAAAATGAACAACCACTTTTCAAATAAATGGGGATACATTGATTCAATAAAATTGCTTCAAAGCACAAGAAGTGTTAGCCAAAAGATCATTTCAAGAAGCATAATATGCTATACATCAACGTAAACTATACAACTCTTTCAAAGGGTGACCAACCTACACCCCTTAGTAGCAGAAGCAATCGATTGAATACGCACTAGGCACAGATCTAAAAATGTCAAGAAACTTCTCTCCGTCCATCATCGCATTCATCATTTTTACAATGACTATAGCTGAAAGCCTTCTTTACGTTGACTTCTCGCGATTGCCTATCTTGTCCTCTTTGAAGATTGAGAAAGCGCATGTTTAAGTTACATTGGAGAGAATGTTGACATCTCTTCTTGGACCTATAAGTGATATGGACGTAAACTGTCTCTTACAAACATTGGCCTTAGGAGCCTTCAGTCCGCCATGACGAGCTTTAACTTTTCCAAATGATGTTTCATATGATTTTCGCTCTCGCTGCAACCTTTCTTGACTTCAAGAATTTTACGATTCGCCTACGAGAAAAGGCAAAAAATTCCTCAAACGGTAGATGATAAAGAATGCCCTAACAGCCACTCATACTCTTAGTTTGGACACTACGGTGCACACTTCATGCCAATCAACACTAGACTATTTCTCTTTAAAATCTCGACAACGCCATCAAGCTCAGCATTATCATACCTACACTCTGCGCGGGTGATATCAAAACCACCCATGAGATGTAAAAATACTTGAAGCTACACTCTACAATAGCTTCAGCTAGAAGCCACCCAATTATGGTATAGTGAAACAAACCTTGCGCGATGTCCAAGTCATTTACCTCTCATTATACAATGCAATATGCTCTGCATGGTATTTATGTCGTAGGGCATACTAAACACTTTATCATAGATCATACCTCACAAGGTATTACAAGAATCGTTTGTGATACGATGTCAACTACATCTATTACTATATTTAAAGCAAAGCACTCCCACTCACAAAATGGCAGTTTGGATACCAAATTTTGAGTTTCCAAAAATACCCCTGCTTTGACTTTTCAACAATTAAAAAATATATAATTAAATAAGTAACTATCACCACTCCTAAAATTCCTTCACATATTTAGCAAATTTCTTACGTGATTTTTAATGTGTGCAGAACAGATTGGTTTCCTTATTATTTGCATTAATTTTATAAATTATATTAAAGTTGTGTTACATGAAAATTTCTTTGATAATTTATATAGTTTACACGCGGTCCCGCGTGTGTCAAAGTTACTAGTGTACCTATAAAGGTCAAAAGGTCCCCAATAAGATAATAGCATCCGGACAAGAGGTGGGGACCAACTTATATAATAAACACATGTGGGCCATGGCAATAATAAATGGTTTTCTATATTGCGGTGATATCGAAAACTTATATTTGATATCCACCTGATAGCGTAAATTTTTTGACTTCCAACTTAACGAAATTGACCACAAATTGGGAGAGTATCCGAGCTCTATTTTCACTATCCCAATTCGTTGTTCATGCAACTCAAAAATGGGGGAATGGAGGGTATCCCTCAATAAAATACTCGAGCATACAAATCAAGTTTACGAGTTATCATACAATGATAACTCCTAAACTAGGGGACTACTAGTATGTATAAATATATCATTCAATTAGAGTTTGAAGTATCATGTTCCTAAAGCACACTCCAAACTGGGAGACTACTGATATTACATAATATAGTAACAATGCGTGTCATGTCACGTGGATGCCACAATTGCAAGGACCACCATTATTTTATATAACGATCTAGGTAGCCTATGATATGTCATTGGAAATCCACGGATATCTAGGTCGTAATGCAATAAGAGGATTGCAATTTAGAGGCTCGGAGTGGAAGTTATGTCCGAAATGGTGGAATTACGTAGATCTGGACAACATATCGAATATCATATTCGATATGCCATATCGAGTGCCATTTTTGACAAACCCTAGCCTTTTGCCTATAAATACCCCGCCATTTGGCCTAGGGACCCCCACCGCAACCCCTATATCAAATATATTCAATATAGGACCTCCGTCATCCGATATCGAAGGCTATTTTGGATATCACATTCGACATGAACACACTCGACTTGTATTCGACATAGAGAACTTTTTACGTGTCCATTCGACATGTACCTTATATTCTTGGAAAGCTAAGGGAGTCTACTTTTTATATCAAGAAGCAGATCGAGGTCTTCACCTTCCTACAAGGAGATATGGTCAAAATCATAAACTCGCGTCATGTTGAAACAAGTGAATCACATAGCCCGATTAGTGTTGTCACCAGAATAGACAAATGAACTACGTTCGGCTTGATTCCGTCAAAGAGATACGTATGCAGCTTGGGATAACCCGAGTCCAGTTCGAAATCATGAAAGATCTATCCGTCCCCTCACCGCGTCGCTTATAGTACATGTGTACTAAGGACAAAGCTGGTTCCAGCGTAGCCTTGAATCAGCATGATGTGGAGTTTTTCGTCAGGCTGCCAAGTAAGCAGACGATAACGCACCAAATCAATCCCGTTTCATAATATATTAATCATACAAATGAAATTTCTTATTATTTATATATGGGAGAAGTATAGGGGGGCCTAACTCTCCCAATAATTTGCTAGACAACCTATTATAAGCTTTTATAACAATTTCTATCAAAAAAGGAAAAAAGTTATTCTAACAATAATGTAGTCAGGAGACAACTTGTTTATATGTTACTTGCCAAATAGATCAATAATTTGCCTATACATTACATGCAATATTCCATGAATTCAAATCATTATCGCTTTCAATACCCAAAAAAACTAGAATATCCAGAGCCTAACCCCCACGTTCTCTGCTTTTATCAATCATGTGAAAGCTCCTTCTCTCTCTCTTTGTTGATTCGCGGGATTGTTGTATTTGCTAAGTACAACATACCACATTGAATCATCGCTTTGACAGTTGCTGAGTACAACATACCATATTGATTCATCGCTTTGACATGCACGCGCGATGCGTTCACCAGCTAATTGATTTGCCGCAGCGATAGATACGTTCACGAGCTAATTAATTTGCCTTGTGATGGACACATTCACTGTTGTAAATTGGACCCTTCTTGATAGAGCGAAAACACGGCAATAATTGAAAGACGGAAAAATACGACACACAGATTTTACGTGGAAAACCCCAAATTAATTTAAGGTAAAAAACCACGGGCAAGGTAGAAGAATTTCACTATGAGTGTAAAATAGGAATTACAACTCTCCGACTTTTACCGTAGTAAAGTCGTACAAACTCTCTATTTTTACCTCACAATTACAACACTCTAAACCACTCTTTATATTAATTATTTACTAATTATATATAAGAGATACTTGTGTTTATTTGTTTTGGGATGATTTTTATTCTAAATGGAGGGCTGCTATTTATAGATGAAAATGCCGCAGGAAGAATGATAAGAAGTGTTGCACCATCTTTTAACTAATTCAGCCGCCCCTCACTACTACATAATGCTCTACTGAGTTAATGCTGCTGCATAATGTTCCATTATGGTTAATTAAATTAACCGCCCCAACATTCACGAGCTAATTACGTTAACGTTTTGATAGATCACCCAGTATAATACTAATATTGTTGAAGTACGCCGAGTTTATATCGCTCTTACACTACAAGATTTGAGGCCCTTTTGGGACCGCAAATTTTGCAACCGCAAAGCGGTTGCAAAAACCATTCAGCGACTGGTTTTTGCAACCGCATTGCGGTTGCAAATTTTGCAACCGCTTTGCGGTTGCAAAAACCATTCAGGGACCGCAACGCGGTCCCTGAATGTCCATTGAGCATCTGCAACCGCAATGCGGTTGCAGAATCAGCAACCGCACTGCGGTTGCAAAAGCTAGTATTTGCAACTGCATTGCGGTTGCAAATACTAGTTGAGCATCTGCAACCGCAATGCGGTTGCAAAATCAGCAACCGCACTGCGGTTGCAGAATCTGCAACCGCATTGCGGTTGCAAAAGCTAGTATCTGCAACCACAATGCGGTTGCTGAAAATATTCATACTTCAAAATGATTTTTTTTGATGATTTGAGGTACCATGTTGTTAGTTTAGTTGATAACTATCCTAATAATTATAAAAACAACCATAATTTCAATATCTCATAACAATTTCAAGCGTTATATATGTGGGACAAGCCGTGATATCTATGATTTCAAACGATAACGTTCGTATACACACACATATATATATATATATATATATACATATATAAATATCATCACTAGATACATATAGAAATAAAAGTAATGTGAAAAATTTATCTACTAATTCAATCAATTAATCATATTATTAGTGAAGCAAATCATAATAACAAGAAGAAATATGATGATGAGTAGTAAATAGAACATACAATATGTTCATGCATGGTCTAATAACTCATTCGATCATTTCACATTCAATCTACTCTTTCATTCCTCAATTACTTGTTTTGTAACCATTTATTAGTTTATATCACATGTAGCATTGAAATTTGTTGTTAAAAATCAGAAACGCATTGAGAAAGTCCCATAAAATTGCGATTTTCATGTATGAATAGTTTTTGCAACCGCAGTGCGGTTGCAGAAAGGGGCTATTGGGACCGCAAAGCGGTTGCAAAAGCCAGTATTTGCAACCGCAATGCGGTTGCAAATTCCTATAGGAGGGCATTTGCAACCGCAATGCGGTTGCAAATTCCTACAGGAGGGTCTTTTGCAACCGCATTGCGGTTGCAAAAGCTAGTATTTGCAACCGCAATGCGGTTGCTGAAAATATTCATACTTTTAAAATGCCATTTTTTTTATGATTTGAGGTGCCACATTGTTATTTTGGTTGATACCTATCCTAATAATGATAAAAACAACCATAATTACAATCCTCATAACAATTTCAAGCATTATATATGTGGGACAAGCCGTGATATCTATGATTTCAAACGATAACGTTCGTATACACACACATATATATATATCATCACTAGATACATATAGAAATAAACGTAATGTGAAAAATTTATCTACTAATTCAATCAATTAATCATATTATTAGTGAAGCAAATCATAATAACAAGAAGAAATATGATGATGAGTAGTAAATAGAACATACAGTATGTTCATGCATGGTCTAATAACTCATTCGATCATTTCACATTCAATCTACTCTTTCATTCCTAATTACTTGTTTTGTAACCATTTATTAGTTTATATCACATGTAGCATTGAAATTTGTTGTTAAAAATCAGAAACGCATTGAGAAAATCCCATAAAATTGCGATTTTCATGTATGAATAGTTTTTGCAACCGCAGTGCGGTTGCAGAAAGGGGCTATTGGGACCGCAAAGCGGTTGCAAAATCCAGTATTTGCAACCGCAATGCGGTTGCAAATTCCTATAGGAGGGCATTTGCAACCGGTTTGCGGTTGCAAATTGTTCAAAATTTTTGAAAATTTGGGCGGCCTACGGGGGGAAATTTGAATTTTCGCGAAAATTCAAATTTTCACCCCATTTTCTATATATACCCACCAACACTTCTCTTCTTTTTCCAAATCCATATACCCACCAACACTTCTCTTCTTTTTCCAAATCCAAAAAATCACCAACACTTCTCTTCTTTTTCCTAATCCAAAAAATCACCAACACTTCTCTTCTTTTTCTAAATCCAAAAAATCACCAACACTTCTCTTCTTTTTCCAAATCCAAAAAATCACCAACACTTCTCTTCTTTTTCCAAATCCAAAAAATAAAAAACAACCCAAACTTCTCTTCTTTTCTTTTCCAAATCCAAAAAATAAAAAAACACCAACACTTCTCTTCTTTTCTTTTTCAAATCCAAAACAAATAACTCCTAACACTTTATTTTTTGCTTTTTTATTTCTCTTCTTCTTTATGTTTTTTTGTTCAACTTTTTTTCATTTTTCATTTCATTTTATTCATTGTTTTTCGTTATTTATTTATACTTGTTCTTGTATATTCACTATATTGATTTGCTGCCATTATCAATTTGTAATTTTAACAAAAATCAATAATATTTCGGTAAATTATCGGAATATTATTGGTTTTTTTTTATTTTCGTTCGCAGGTCATTTGCAACCGCGTTGCGGTTGCAAATGGGTTGAATATTTTCTGCAACCGCGTTGCAGTTGCAGATGCTTACAGGGCTTTCTGCAACCGCAATGCGGTTGCAGATGCTTATTCAGGGTCTTTTGCAACCGCATTGCGGTTGCAGAAGCCCAGTAAGCATCTGCAACCGCAACGCGGTTGCAAAATCTGCAACCGCATCGCGGTTGCAAAATTTGCAACCGCGATGCGGTTGCAAAATTTTTGGTCGCAAATAGTCATTTGCAACCGCGATGCGGTCGCGGATGACAAATAACCGAGGCTTTACGAGACCTCGTCATCTGCAACCGAATCGCGGTTGCAAATGACTATTTGCAACCAGATTTGGGCAAATGCGGTTGCAAAAGACCCTGCAATCTTGTAGTGTTATATGTTGAGTAAAAAATATGAAATTCCTCTTCTTTTTTTCCTTCAAAATCTTATTACAAGTGTGAACGTTTCTTCTGTATGTTGAGACTCAAATTTTAAAGCACTTGCTTAAACCAGTTGTATGGATCTTAGACTAAGATTTGTCACATCATCTAAAATCTAAAAGCTAATTGTATTTAATGCTTAATATAATCATGAAAACAAATAAAAAATGCAAGCTTTAATACTTTGAGATAATATATCAAAACTTAAATTATTTAATTTTATCAAATTACATATTTTGGTTGATGAATTAGTGATATATATCACTAATGGGTAATGGGTGACCCATTTAGGTGACCCATTATTAAACAGGTAACCCATGGGTGACCCATGAACCCATTGTGGAAAATTTAGAAATAACACACAAAATATAAAAATACTAAAAAATGATTCACACACTTCGTTTAAAAATACATGCTACCCAAAAAACGCACACTTCGTTTAAAAATCACAACAAAACACTTGCTAAACCTAAAAACACTTATTTCGTCAAAAAAATTAAAAAACAATCTCGTTGAAATAGAAAAATAACATTTTCACCCTCTAAGCGTTAGAATTTGCCAAATATCACGGTGGCATAAAGACTTAGTCTTTACGTTATGCTTAGATGGCTGTTCCACTTGAAAAATGGTATCACTTGTCAAAAATAGGCTTTGATGATGCATAATCTGCCCCACCCTCGAAGAAGGGCTAAAAAGTGGGTACCCTACAAAAAAACGTCTACGTTCTTGGGGGAAAGTACGTAACGGCCACGACCTGCCGACCGAGACTCTGGAGACAGTACCCCCAAGTCACGACCCGAGAACACCCACCAAGGGTACTCGGTCTAAACACTCGGAGAAAAGAACCTCAGACCCAACCAATGCTTCTTAAAGGGGATGAGGTGAGGCCACGAAGGCTCGAACACGTTCTCTCCAATGACCTAAGACCTACCTAAGATCAGGGTACCTACGACAAAACGACGTGAGACCCCCAGTAAAGAATAACCGCCCTGGGGGAAATCGACACCCCGTGAGACGCGCGGGGAACCAGCACCAACACTTAGCCAAACTTGAGGAAACATGAGCACATAACTAACATTAAGGAATTGACTAAGGACAAGGCAAGGTCAAAGACCCACCATAATCAACTCATGATCAGCAAGACGACCCGCAAGAACATACTAATACAACCACGACCTCTGACTCAACTCAGAAGACGAACTATTTGTCATCAACTCACCCAACATCTCAACCACCCTAATAATGATGAAAGACCACCCCTCATTGGTCCAACTCATTCATTGGGGCAGAAAGCGACAAATACCACTGGTGCAGACTATTCATTGTTGTAGACCGAATCACATGCATTGGCTTAGACTACCCCCGAAATCGATTGGCGCAAAAGACTCTCACACCATTAGGCACCAACATAGGCGGAAAGACCGACCCTCATTGGCTAAAGACCCTTCACCTTACACTATAAATAGTCCCCATTTCTCAGCAAATGGACAAGCTCCAATTCAAGCCCTAATCCAATACACACAAAAACAACAATATTCTCCATTGTCATACACCCTACTTGTACTTAGAATTTGTCGCATTTTTCTAGCTCTAACTAGTGTACTTAACACAACCCCTTGTACTTTACTCAAATTCCTTAATAAAAATATTGTGCCTCCTCAAACTCGAGTTTGGCGTTCCAAACACAAATACTTGATTAACAATATCCCCAAACACCCTGACTATCCGGGCTCGGACGATATTTCCTCACCAAATGGCGCCGCCTGTGGGAACGCCTTAAAGTTCTCTGAGAAAAGTTTGAAGAAAGTTGCATGGCCAGAAAAAGAGCTAGAAGAGTACCAGTTCCTCATTGTCCTTAAGATCCAACACTGAAGTCGAATCCATGAAGAATCACGATAATGAAACAGAGAGGGAGCTCAGTCTTCCACTCCCTCTTGAGGAAATCCCACAACCAGATGGCCCAGTGCCTCACCCCTGAAGCCCCAGTACCACCTGCCGCTGAAGCTCCTGTACTGACAGATTGCCACCAGGTACCGCCTGGAATGGGACCCGCTATGGGTTACGTGCAGGTACCCCTAGACATCTACCACAACATGTTCGCTCGATTCAACCGAAGCGGTGCCGCGGCCTCCAAAAATGATCGAGGTCGTAACAGAGAACGCTCTAAGGAGAGGGGAAACCCCCCGCGTCGCTAATCAGCCCCACCTCCTGGGGCTCGATCATAGGGACTGTTGCAAGACTACACTTGATCTTCCCCTCCCCGACGAAGAAGGAGACAACCCTCACCGGATACTGTCAGTTCGGTCATTGCACCACGAAGTGGTGAACCTCTCAGCCCACCTCATCCGCAGGGGACATCATGGGATGTGCACGACCTTCATGAGCCATATTATCTAGAGCCCGTAGCAAGACGCCAGCGCTAATCGACATCCAACGCCCCATTACGAGGCATAATGGAACAAATGCTAAGAGAATTGTGGAAACTCCGTTGCAATATCAACTCGGGTGAAGAACCAGCCTATCAGGGATTGCCATTCGCGCCCACCATCGCCGAACCTCAGATCCCCCTGACCATGAAGCCCACCGAACTCCCAAGATACGCTGAAGAGAGCACTGATCGTGATCCGCGTGACTATATCAGCTAGTACTTACCATGCATGGACTACGACATGTGCCAAATCTTCTGCACAACACTCATTGGAAAGGCCCAATCCTAGTTCTCTCACATGCCTCCGATAACCATACATAGCTTCGACCAGCTAACTCAGATGTTTGTAAGGCAGTTTGCCTGCAATAGGGTCTTCCCAAAGACTTGTGGTCACCTACTCAGCTTCCGACAGAACACGGACGAACCCCTTCGGGACTACATGCGCCGATTCTCTTAGGCAAGGGAAGTGCTTCTGTTCGACCTAGAAGTACTCTATGATATCATCGTTCGGGGATTACTTCTAGGGGACTTCGCCAATTACCTCATGAGGAATCGCGCCATCATCCTGGAGGACCTGTTGCAAAAGTCAGAATCCTCCATAAAAATGGAGGAAACATGCAAGATTTTGGGATCTACAGAGACTGCGAGAGCCTGGCTAACGGGAAAGAAAAACGCGAAGACAAAGAAGGAGGCAAGAGATAAAGGGCCAAGAAGGAACTGGACCCAGTACCCTTGCCGAGCATGATGATATCCCCCATGGAAAACATCACAGTCACGGGGGAAGAACGCTACTTTAAGTTGCATCGGGTCATGAGGGATGCCCAAAGGCTTAAGCACACAAGAAAGTTTTACACGTACCACCGAACGTACGAGCATTTGACAAACGACTGCGTCCACCTCCAGAGGGAGATAGCCAGGCTCCTGAAGCTGGGCTACATGGAAAAATACGTGGTGTAACCCAAGAAGAAAACGCAGGTCAAAATCACCCAAACAGGATGATTAGTTAGAGTCCGCCGACCAAGAACACCTTCCCACACCCCCTTATGTGTATCGTGATAATGCCCCTACAGGTCACACCGTGAATAGGATTGAGGGTGGAGTACTATCCGTAACCCTCGAACAAAGACGAAACTACATTCGAAAAGCCCACAATGCAAACAATAAGTTGGAAGTATTCGCCGCTAAAGTAGCTAACCAACCGTTATCTCCTTCGGTCCCGAGGATATCCTCGGAATCGTATACTCCCACAAAGATCCCCGCATGGTTTAAGCTACCAAATTGGGGACCAAAGTCAGAAGAGTACTCGTAGACATAGGAAGTTCAGTCAACTTTCTTTTCCTGCCTACATACATGGCTCTCGGAATTTCGCAAAGTCAGATGGAAACGATCAAGGTACCCCTCGTGGGTTTCTCCGGGAAACAATGCCAAATAGTGGGAATGATAATTCTACCAATGTCGTGGGGAGAAGTGGCCACACGTTGTACCGAGCCCACAAAATTTTGGGTGGTGGATGCTCCCTCACAGAAGTTCAACGCCATATGTAGACGACCCGCCCTTCGAACATTTGAAGCGGTTTTGTCTACTCTCCATCTGAAGGTCAAATTTTTGACCCCGTTGGGAATAGAAGTGCTCAAGGGGGATCATACCCTCAGGCGAGAATGCCACATGAACGCCTTACCAATCTTACCCACTTGAGCCACAACCCCCCAACAAGAGAGCTCGCTCGGAGCAGATCCGAGTCCAGCCTACCGAAGAACTCAAGATGATAAAGCTAGTGGAAGGCGTTGAGGGTAAAACAGTGAAAATCGGTACCCAGGTCGGGGAAGATATAGAAAAAGCCATTTTTTCCACCCTCAAGTCTTTCCACCACCTCTTTGCCTGGAAGGACGGCCCTCTTAGATGCATCAGTCAAGAAATATGTGTACCCTACGGCCAAGCTAGTCCACTAACAAAAGAGGAATATGGGACCAGAATGAATCAAAGTAATCCGAGACGAAGTACAACTGCTCATTGACCTTCACCAGATCTGCGAAGTCAGGTATCCAGAATGGTTGGCCAGTGTAGTCTTAGTCCCAAAAATGGGAGGTATGTGGCGCATGTGCGTAGACTTCACTAACCTTAATAGTGCATGTCCAAAAGACTGTTATCCTTTACCTAGTATCGACATGCTAGTTGATTCCACTGCCGGTTGCACTCTCTTGTCCACCATGGACGAAGATCAAGGCTACAACCAGATTCTGATGGCAAACCATGATCAATAAAAGACTAGCTTCATCACCGACATCGACACATGTTGCTACCTAGTCATGCCGTTCGACCTCAATAAAGCCAGAGCTACATACCAAATGCTAGTCAACCTCATGTTTGAGGGCCTAATCGCCGATACCATGGAAGTATATGTTGATGACATGATCGTAAAAAGCCATAGGGAGGAAGATCACGGTCCTGACCTGGCTAGAGCCTTCGAGATCATGAAAAAATTTGGAATGAAAATTAACCCTCGAAAGTGCCCCTTCGGCATCCGAGGGGGAAATTTCCTAATGGTTACTCAGAAGGGGATCGAGGTTAATCCCGAAAAAGCTAAGGCCATTCTCTACATGGAGTCGCCAAAGACCGTGCGAGACGTCCAGAAGCTAACGGGCAAGAAGGCCTCACTGAGCATGTTTATTTCTCGCTCTTCTAAAAAAAACATCCCCTTCTTTAAAATTCTCACGAATATAAATGAGTTCCAGTGAACCAACCAATGTGAAGAAGCCGTCAAAGCACTGAAAGAGTATTTGGTCCGTCCGCCCCTTCTGGTGAAACCCGTCCCCAATGAAATTCTCTCCCTATACATAGCCGTGGGAAAAGAGTCAGTTAGCGCAGTTCTGGTCAGAGCTGAAGGAAGGGAACATTTGTCTGTGTATTATGTTAGCAAGACCCTCATCGACGCTGAGAGCCATACTGTTTTATAGAAAAGGTCGGGCTAGCCCTCAGTTTTGCAGCCCAGAAGCTTAAAGTCTACTTCCTAGCCCATCCAATCATCATCCTTACCGAACTTCCTCTCCGGACCAACCATAACAACCCAGAGGTGTCTAGATGAATGATCAAGTGGGCCATCGAATTAGGGGAATTTGATATCACCTATTCCCCCTGACCAGCTATCAAAGCCCAAATGTTAGATGATTTCATTACTGAAATGCATGAAGCACATGAAGAGGACTAGCCGAAACCCCTATGGCACCTCTACATTGATGGATCACCCACTAGCACCCACGGGGGAGTAGGCATAATCTTCGGGAAAATATCTCCACACGGGCCAAAGACTGATTTGGAATTCGTCGTACATCTGGAGCACCCCATTTTTAATAATGAGGCTGAATATGAAGCCCTCTTGCTAGGAATACGCCTAGCCAACAAGGCAAAAATAAGAAGAATGTTGGTGCATAGCGACGCATAGCTCGTAGTTCAGCAGATCCATGGAACCTACGAGGCTCGCGAGGAAAACATGAAAAATGCTTGGAAGCGGTCAGCGCAGAAATGACCATGTTCCAAGAATTCTCAATCAAGCAGGTCCAGAGATCAAACAATCCAAGCTGGCCAGCCAAGCCCAATCCATCGGCAGTCGGAGGATAACTTTTTTCTTGACCCCCAGACCGAAAAGCAAAGCCAAGACGAAGAGATCCAGATGATAGCCCCCATCGAGGAGGACTGAATGACCGAGATCATCGACTTAATCAAGAATCCTAAAAAGTTCACTCACGACCGAGCCAAGCAACGTACCATGTACCGGCATACCACCCCATTCTACATATAGAAAGGGGTTCTATTCCAAAGGTTTGGGTTTTACCCGACCTCCCGATGTGTCAATAAACAAGATGCCCAGTTGATGCTGAAAGAAATTCATGAGGGATGTTGTGGTAGTCATTGCGGTGGAAGAAGCATGGCCGCTAAAATTATCCGCCAAGGATACTACTGGCCGACCATGACAGTAGACTGCGAAGAATACGCTCGAATGTGTCTAAAATGTCAGGTGCACGCCCCCATGAGGCATCAGCCAGCCACCCCTTAGGAACCCGACAACGTCCCTTGTTCGTTCGCCCGATGGGGAATTGTCATCGTGGGAGTTATGGTCCTCGATAGGGGACAAAAGAAGTTCTTGCTAGTAGGAGTCGACTACTTCACCAAGTGAGTCGAAACAGAACCCCTTTCTAAAATCACTAGCCCAGTTATGACAAACTTCCTCTAGAGAAATATCTTGACTTGATTTAGAGTCCCAAAACAGCTGGTGATCGACAATGGGTTGCAGTTCCGCAACAACCTCGTGGGAAAATGGTGCGACAAATGGGAAATCAGACAGCGCTTTACAAGAGGTCGGATACCCCCAAGGAAACGGCCAAGTAGAAGTAACCAACAAAACCCTCCTAAAAATGTTAAAGGCCCGCCTAGATCAATACCAGTCGATGTGGGTCAAAAAAGTCCTGGGCGTACTGTGGGCACATCGCACTACCCCACGAGCTGCGACGGGTGAAACCCCCTATAGCATCATTTGTGGTACCAAGTCGATAGTCCCTTCCGAAGTGGTGAAACAAAGTCTACGGTTCTAGGAATACGAGGAAGCCCAAAATAGAGTCAACCTCGCCCTAGCCCTAGACCTCTTGGAAGAAAGGCGAATAAGACCTGCTACCCATGTGGAATTTACAAGTCCCGCATGGCCAAATACTACAACACCAATGTTCGACCATGTTCTTTCCAAGTCGGAGATCTCGTCCTTGAAAGGGAGGCGGCCTCCAAGAACGTCAGAAAATTGGACCCAAAGTGGGCAGGCCCGTATCATATCTCTAAGATCATCGGGCTACCACTTATCTACTTAAGGATGTTAACGGCCAAGAGCTCACACGAGCTTGGAACAACCTTAACCTCCGAAAGTATTACCTTTAAAAGGCACTCTGTAGTCGACCCCTTACGGCAACTCAATTTTGTTCACGTAGTTAGTATGTTTGTATTTTTACTTAGCGGTTATACCCGTGTAAGAGCAAACATACCATCACTAATAAAATAACTACGTTCTATAAAAAATTTAGTCTTACGACTCACAATAATAAGAGCCCAAAGGTAATCTACCATTAATAGGTCTAAAACAATTAACAAAAAAAACGAGAATTGAGGGTACTTCGCCCATACACGTGAAAAATTAAAAAAAAATGCCCATACACTGCGGCATACAAAAAATAAACAAGGACAACGCCCGGCAAAAAATACTCATGTGGGGACCTTTCCGGCCTTGATCTAGGCCCGACGTTCCTCAGCGGATAACTCGGTCAGTTCAGGCATCATCAAAACTTTGGAAGGGGCCCTACGAGGGTCCAAAGAGGTAACACCGGAGGAGGTAGAGAAAAACTCCAACCTAGGAAGCGTCAGCCCTGGAGGGATGCCGGGGAGAGAAACAAAAGAGGATACCAACATCTCGTATCTGATCCTGACGAGGCCGCTCATCTAGGATGCCAGTATATGGTTCTGGGGTGGCATAGCCGAGTCAAGACAGGCACTGGCAACACCTACCTGAAGCTCTCTCCTTGCATCCTCAAGTTGGCGGGTTAATAGATCTCGTTCCTCCCAGAGCGGGTTGGCCTCTTCTGCAGCTCGGATATCCTCTCTAGCCCTCTCATCCCGCCTTTTGGCCTTAGCATCGGACTTAGCTATTGCCTCCTTCAGGCAACTATTCAAGTCCCCCAACTATTTAGCCATACGCCCACGAACCTCTTTTAAAGTCACCTCCAGTGGGGTAGTCTCCTCACGAGCATGCCTAAGCGAGGCTTGAAGAGCTTTACGCTCATCCACCGCTGTTTTAAGGACACTAGGGTTGGCTCTATATGCGCCTAGTGCATCCCCTAGCACACTAACTCCGCCAATGAGCTTTCACTGCCTGTCCCAAGCAAGGATAAAGGAGGAGGGTTATGGTAGGCTTGTGACAGCCAACGTAAAAACCCCGTCACATCCTATGATATGAACCAAATTATAAATTTCGTTGGGGCGTTCCCTACTTAGCGACGCGCTACATCGGACCCCGGGTGTAGTGATAAATGGGCAAGGGTTGCTAGGTCGTCGCCCGGAAGCGACGCACCACATCGACGCCCGGGTGTGGTGTCAAATGAGCAAGGGTTACCTCACCTTCCAGGACGGGTAAGGGTAAAGAAGTTAGTCCAAGAACGACGAGTTCGCCTTGCATCGTGGAATGTGGGGTCACTCACAGGAAGATTGGCCGAGCTAGCAAAGGCAATGTCCAGGAGGAGGATCAACATCTTGTGCGTGCAAGAGACCAAGTGGGTTGGTGAAAAGGCAAAAGTAGTAGACCCTTGGGGTTGTAAGCTTTGGTATACAGGGACAGAGAAGAACCGAAATGGTGTTGGGATCATCATAGATAAGCTTTGGCTCGAAGACGTGGTGGAGGTCAGAAGGAAGGGTGACAAGATCTTACTGGTCAAGTTGGTCATATGCGAGGATATTTTGAATGTCATTAGTGCCTATGCACCACAAATAGGACTAGATGAAGCTGTGAAACGTAAGTTTTGGGAAGATTTGGACGAGATCGTACAAAGGATCCCTAGTAGCGAGAAACTCTTCATTGGAGGTGACTTTAATGGTCATGTAGGATCTAGCTGTGATAGGTTCGAGGACATCCACGGCGGGTATAGCTTTGGGGATCGCAATGAGTCGGGCAACGCTATCTTAGACTTCGCCCTCTCCTATGATTTGCTTGTAGCGAATACTTGGTTTAAGAAGAGAGAATCTCATTTGGTCACTTATAGAAGTGGGTCAAATAAGAGCCAGGTAGATTTCTTCTTAGCTAGGAGGGCATATAGAAGTCGTTGCTTAGATTGCAAGGTCATCCCCGGAGAAAGTGTGGTTAGACAACATAGGCTTTTGGTGTTGGATATTAGACTGCGGCAAGGAGTGAAGAGGAGTAGGCGCCGGGTGGAACCTAGAATTAAGTGGTGGCGGCTTAAGGAGTCTACCCAAAAGGCCTTCGTGGAGCGAGTGGTTCAAGAGGTAGACTGGAAGACTGAGGACGATGCAGATGCAACTTGGACCAAAATGGCTTGTTGTATCAAGAAGGTAGCTAAAGACCTCTTAGGTGAATCCCGATGTAGTAGCCTGACAGGTAAAGACACGTCATGGTGGAATGAAGAAGTAAAGACGGCAATCAAGGCCAAACGGGATTGCTACAGGGATTTGAAGAAGAACTATGATGGGACAAGCTTTGAAAAGTATAAGCTAGCCAGGAAAGAAGCAAAGAAAGTTGTTCGACTAGCGCGAGAGGTTGTGTACAAGGAAATTTACGAGAAGAGGGATAGCAAGGAGGCCGAGAAGGATATATACAAAATTGCCCGCATTAGACATAGGAAGACTAGAGACCTAGGTGCAGTGAAATGAATCAAAGAGGAAGTTCAGTCTGTCTTAGTGCGTAAGGATCAGGTCAAAGCACGGTGGAGGGAGTACTTCGAGGGTCTGTTCAATGGAGGCCCCACCCAAGCAATGGGTGACATCTCGCAGTACTCCCAGGATCTGAACCGTAATTTTATGCGCTGTATTAGAAGGTCGGAAGTCAAAGATGCTTTGAAGAGGATGAAGACTCGAAAAGCTGCTGGCCCAGATGGTATCCCTATCGAGGCTTGGAGAAGCATGGGAGAGATATGGGTGACCTGGTTGACGGACCTCTTTAACAAAATATGGCGAACAAATAAAATACCAGAAGAGTGGAGGAAGAGTACGCTAATACCTCTATATAAGAACAAGGGCGATGTCCAAAGCTGTTCTAACTATCGTGGGATACAGCTTATGTCTCATACCATGAAGCTATGGGAGACGGTGATCGAACACCGATTGAGACAAATTGTTCCCATAACTGAGAACCAATTTAGATTTATGCCAGGAAGGTCGACCATAGAGGCCATCCATTTGATTCGTCAGCTCATTGAACGCTTTCGAGAAAAGAGTAGAGATTTACATATGGTCTTTATCGACTTAGAAAAGGCATATGACAAAGTACCTCGAGAGGTATTATGGTGGACCTTGGTGAAGAAGGGGGTACCCATTAAATATATCAACATCATAAAAGATATGTATGAGAATGTGGTGACAAGTGTCCGAACTTGTGGCGGTTTAACAGACACCTTTCCAATTACAATGGGCTTACATCAGGGGTCAGCTTTGAGCCCATTTTTGTTTGCCATTGTAATTGATGAAATCACCAGAACCATCCAAGACCGAGTCCCATGGTGTATGTTGTTTGCAGACGATATTGTCCTCATCGATGAGACGAGGATGGGAGTTAACGCTAAATTAGAACGATGGAGACAAACATTAGAAGCACGAGGATTTCGACTAAGTCGAACAAAAACCGAGTACCTCGAATGCAAGTTTAGCAAACAACGAAGAAACAACGATGACACGGTTCAGTTGGATGGCCAAGAGATACCGAGAAGTGCGCATTTTCGGTATTTAGGCTCCATACTGCAGATGGATGGAGAGTTAGACGGAGATGTCAACCACCGCATCCAAGCTGGATGGGCAAAGTGGAAGAGTGCAACAGGGATCTTGTGCGATCGTAACTTCCCTCTAAAGCTTAAAGGAAAGTTTTATCGTACGGCTATTAGACCTGCTTTCCTTTATGGCTCCGAGTGCTGGGCTATTAAGCAAAGTCATGCACAGAAAATGAACGTTACAGAGAAGCGCATGCTTCGGTGGATGTGCGGTAACACAAGGAGAGATAAGGTGCGCAATGAAGATATCCGGCATAAATTGGGTGTGGCAGCCATCGACGAGAAAATGCGAGAAAGTCGTTTAAGATGGTTTGGTCATGTTAAACGCAGACCCATAGACGCACCGGTACGACGAGTTGAAGATCTCGACTTAGGACAGACGACTAGAGGTCGTGGGAGACCGAAAAAGACGTGGATGGAGGTCATACGGAATGACATGAAGCTAAAAGATCTAAATGAAGACATGCTCACAAACCGAAACCTATGGAGACAGAAGATTCATGTTAACGACCTGACGTGATTCATTCATGGTTCATATAGCCTACCCCAATTTAATTGGGATCATATGCTTGGTTGTTGTTGTTGTTGTTGTTGTTGCATCCCCTAGCACACTAAGCTGCAAAATAAAAAGATTGATCACGAGACCAACGGTCATCATAAGAGAAACAAAATCATCAAAAGGGCGGACGTTACCTCACAGATGCTTTGGCATACATGTTCCCACAAAGTGGCATCACCAAAACCCCTAGGATCTCTCGATCCCCACATTCAAGATCCCGTTAACAAAAGACTCGTAGTGGTCCGGGCACTGGTACCCCTAAACAAAAATCGAAGGCACTGCAGGAGTACGAAGAAACTCTTCTTCCTTCGGGGTTAGCTTAAACTTGCTCCTATTCAAGAGAGACTCGGGTCGACAGTCCTTTACAACCAGAAAAGGTTCAATCACCCCATTACTCTTATCATTCTTCGAGGAAGACGCGCCCACATCTCGATCCCCATCCCTCTAATTCAAGGGTTACCAAAGGCATGCACCTTATCTATCAAGTTAAACGACGATATTGGCAAGGGCCCAAAATCAAGCTTGGCACCAAACAGAGGTATAAATAGATAGGCAAAATGCTTAGCCATTACCGGGTTCATAGGTTAGGGCATACCTTTGGAGCTAACCCCCTCGTCAGCCTCCGTCATCACGACATCTGCATCAGCAGCAGGCTCTTGGAAGCCTTAGGGCAGTAATCTATCACGGGCTAACATTACGCAGTAGAAGATTTTTCCCGTGCGGTGCACAAGTCCTTCGTATTTGTGCCAGCCTTACCATCGCCGAGCTATTTTGCCTCGACCCACTTTTCCGCCAGTTTTCAATAAAGAGGCTAGCAACATGAACGCTTCCTTAGGAATGCCGCCACCCCCGTGACCGCCCTCGCCCATTCACGCTTTCGACTCCAAGGCCGCCTTATCGCGCGCGCTCCTCATCGCGTCGCTCGGCTCCTAAGCCCGCCTAGCTAGCATATCACTCAGTCGAGCCTCGATCAGTCTATCGCCTGTGCATCCCCTTAGAGGCTCCCTCGACCTACACCGTCATCTATTTGGTCGTTCATCCGTCTTTGGCCCAGTATCACGCGGCCACTCCGTTCACTCTTGATGGCATCACGCTTAGGGTCATCGTCCACCCATAGCGTAGTCCTCTTGCTCATCGTTCGATCCCCGCGCTCGGCGTCACCCATAGTCCCTCGTGTCGTTCACTACTAGACCACCTGTGAAAGGAAGACACCAAGTCCTTAAGCCAACACTTCATGCCATCGTAAGATAAGGCATCGACGTCCCATACCGTCGTGCCATTTAACCGATTCAAAACTTTGTTCCCACTCATGCATTTTCTCCCCAACCACACATCATCATGGCTTTTGGACCCCCGTGCTCGACTCAAACCCCCAGCGGCCCATCCGATGCATGAGTCGCTCGCAGGCCTTGATCAAATACCGTCTTACATTGAAGGCACCTTTCCGCTAGGGCATAGCAATCGCCACCTCAACTACGTTAGGTAACCTCCGTGCAAAACCCACGCCCAATTAAAGCTCTCGTGGCCTTAACCGCCTGAATAGCACCCCATCGGTCGAGTATTGCGTGCATCCCTCAAAATCCCAACGATAGGCCCCTCAGCTATCCGTCGTCGAGAGAGTCGTCCAGTTGTGTGCACATCCCATTATCGCGCACGGGGTGGACAGACCGGTGCTCGCCTATCGAGTCACTCCCCTTACACAGGTTCAGGTAATTTCAGTACACACGCCACCAACAGAGTGCCCAAATCCGCTAAATGCATGTGCGTGGCCCGCCTCCCAAATTTCATTTCTTTTATGCCCCACTGCACCCGATAACTTCGATAATGATACTTAACACCTCAAAAGTATCATCACTGTCACTTAGCTCAACTTTTTTTCTTTGGCCTAGTCGACCACGTCTAGCCGGTGCCGACGCACTAGGCACCCCGCCTAGCTAACGCCGCCCTGTCTACGCACCTCGCCCAGCCGGTTCCCAATGGTCACGTTCAACCATCCGGCCGAAAGGTATAAGGATGTGATAAATCGATGTCTAAAGAATCTGAGGGCCGCGCAGATTCTGAGGTCATAGACAAACCACGGTCCCCGATACATACAAATTTGAGCCTCCGTCGTATAGTGCTAACATGTCACCTCTAAAGGGTCGACGAGCATGGGACGCCATCTCTACACCTACAGACCAACACCATGAAAGGTTAGTAAAAAAAAGGAGTATACTGTATATACTTGGATAGGAAGTTTCGAGAAACATTCGATTTTTTTTTGCAAAAAGGCACTTATGAAACGTCGAGTGTTGTCAAAGTGTCAACTGGTTAGAGCGTTCCTCCGCCAGCCCGTCTTGCAGGACGACTAGAAGCAAGACCATGGGACTGCTCAGCATCGACGATATGTCATAGAGGCCGTCGAAGAGGGCTCTCTCCTATAAATAAGAAACAACCTCTTTAGCAATCGAGGGGGTCGGGTAAACATAACCCAACCCCCAGACTCGGTGCACACCTTCCCAAAGATCTGACGACTCTCCCAGGGGAGCCATGAAAAAGTATCTCCGACGTCTGTCACCATTGCTGGAGGGACCGTTGGACGTCGCGGTTAGGAACACCTGCATACTATCCCGCACCGAAAGTGAGAAAAAGGGCGAGCCATTTGCAGTGGCCCACAAGATAAACGCCCACGCCATGGTCGCAGGAGTGCACGGGAGGTTTAACAGATGAAAGCAGAGTATAAACCCCACCAGCTGGCGGTAAGCGGCCGGAGTTAGTTGGCTCGGGCACAATTGCTAGAACTCAAAGAGCTCTCTGATCACCAGATGGAAAAAATAGCGAAGTCTGCAACACACTTGCTCCACATACACCGTCGTATGACCCTCGGGAGGGTCTAAAGCCCTATGCGTCTCCGAGGGGATGATGATATGAAACTACTCAAGGGGAATATTGTATTCTGCCAACAAAGAGCCGATCTCCACCATATTCATCACGGCAGGCGTAGATCCAACTCGAAGCCTACCGGTCATGCGCTTTGGGTCTAGATACTCGCTCCGAAACACGGTACCCATCGATTCATTCTGGTAGGGAGCCCGATTGTCAAAGACCGCAAAAACACGATCCACTATCGTCACCTGCGGAATGGCAGCATCACCACCTTGCTTCCGTTGCTGTTTGTTAGAACGGACATGAGAGGAATGCGCAACCCTTCTTAGCCGATTCTGACGAGAAGCGGAACCGCTACTCTGTTGTGGGGGGAGGACAAGAGACAAGAGAGTCACGTGAATCTTTGTCGCTGGAAAAAATAGTGGTGGCCTGAGAAACCATTGTTGTAGAAAAATAGAGAAGTGTTTTTACAAAGGAAAGAGGAGTTTTGAAGTGATAAAGAAGAAGAACGATAGTGGCTATGTTTATATAGGCAGGAAAAGACGGTTCATATCCCGAGTCATCTCACTTCCACGCCAGCGATTCAAATGGTGGGACCTTTTGGTTCCCCCACTCACGACCCAGGCGAACCGCCACCTTCCCCTTTATCACTATAACCCTAGCATGTCAGATGTCACCATATGAGAGCTATACCGGCACACCAATTCCCCATGTCTCTTCGCAATAAATGAGACACCTCTTCCCAAGACGGGTGGTTGGGAAAATGAAAAGGTGGGCCGATACAAATCCATGACTACACCGTCAGTCGTATACCAGACCGCCTCAATCAGAAGACGTCTACCACGACCACCAAGGCAACTTAAAATTTCGAAAATGTGCCTAAGAATAGATCTGCTGTCGGAGTTAAAAGCCCGGTACCCACTGTGATGATCCTAGGCCCATTAGGGGAAAGCTTTATCGACCTCTCTACAAAACGGGTTACCCTCGGACAAGTCGCACAAAATGGGACCATGGCAGTCACGAGCTCCGACGATCGCGATTACTCACAAAAAAAAAACCATGGTTGTGGTAAAGGAGAAAAAGTTGAACAGAAAGGGGAAGAGTTCCTCCCGTGGAAAATGAAAGGAAAAGCCCACTCAAAAGGCTAAAAATAAAAAATACGGCGATAGAGTATACAACAAGCTTCAAAAATCCCATTCATAATCAAAAACTCCAGGAGGGGACGACCCAGTACAACCCAGGAAATAAAAGAAAAAAAAAAACTAAACAAACTAAGGCCAAGACAGACACAAGGGTCCCTACAGCTATCTACGCATGAGTGGTGTGACTAGGGCCTACCATCGTAGAAGAGGAAGGAGATCTTCGTACTACCGAACCACGACCGAGAAGCAGGTTCAGAGTATCCTCGGGCTTCTTCGGGCGAAACATCCGGGTCGTTGACAGCCTCTGGGGGTCAACGTCGTGCGGAAAAAGTTCTTCGCGATGCCAAGCTGTCGACAAGCTCGAAAACCGCACAGGAGGTGACCTTCAAAGAATGGGGAAAGCCACCCCTTACCTCCCTCTCCCGAACAGCTAGACGCTCATCTTGCTCCGTTATGGACTTCTCCATGACCTCTTGAAGCAACCTCACCAGCTTCTCCAAAGTCTCGAGCTGTCTGGCTAGCTCATCTTCCCGCCTGGCTAAGGCTTCCCTTGCCTTCTCAGAAGCTGCCAGATAGTTGCTTCGATCCCTTCAGAGCATTCCTTTCTCAGGCCACCTTCTCGTAGAACCGAGACCGACCTCTCACTCCAACGGTGGCCTGCCAAAAGAAACAAGTGTCAGTCAAAGAAACTCGAGAAGAAAAAATAAACATACTTACAGCAACATGACTTACCATGGTCGCGCACAGTTGCGCAACCAAACCCAACTCATCGGAGAAGATAAGGGGTCGGAGAAGCGCCAAGGTGAGCCAACTCATCGGAAAGACTCAGAGTTGAAGCTCTCAGGCTCACCACACTCTTCAAAAGTGACTGCACTAGAGGAAAGGTAACCTAACCCCAAGTCCCGACTTCGTCAGCAAGGGAGACATGGAAGTCCGAAGGTCCAAATCCATGACGTTGGGGAAAGAGAGAAGAAGACTTCTCAGCCATCGACTTTTTTCCCGCGGTCGAGGGTTGGGGAGTAGAAGGCTAACCCGGGGGGTACCACCAATGTCAGTCCACATGGCCGAAGAATAGTGCAACGTGAGCATGACCCTCATCCTCAGAGTCATGTACCAGGATCAACTTACTTTTGGAGGAGTCCTCGGCCTGCTCCTTCTGCCTCTTTCTTCCGACCAGTTCGACCTCTTTCTCACTAGACTAACTCGTACGAGAGGGGGCCTCTGCCGAAGCGCTCTTCTCTACAGAAGCTTCGTTAGCTGATGTTGTTGAAGTAGTCGACCCCTCTTCCCTCCGAGGTTTAGGAGCAATGGACTTCTTCCTTTTTTTCTTAGAAGGACGAGGAGGGGGAGCCTCACATTACAACGTCTCCATGATAGTCTCTACAAGATCAAGATTTCGACTCAAAAAAGGAAGAAAAACCCGAAGAAGAAATATATACAAAAAATAATCAAAAACACTTACTAATATCGGGACGATAGTTCCCCACGGAAGACTCTGAAGCAATATGTCGTCCAGGCCACACTTCTCATAAAGGTTCGAAAACACGGTGACGTGGGACATCTTGTTCCAGCTAAAGCCTTGATTAAAGAACCCTTCATCCGACAACTCCTCCTTGGCCTTTGCATGGTCTAGGTCTGCTGGAATTCGGGGGACGAGATTCCACTACCATGAAACGTCATCTAGAAGGCCCTGGGTTGTGGGTCGAACGGAGAAAAACTTCTCCTTCCAGCTTCTGTGAGAACTCGGGAGGCCGTGAAGAATCTTCTTTGTTGACTTCCGCGTGGTGAAAGTGTGAAAGAGCTCGTCTGACGACGAGCTCGCCAAATCAAAGGCCCCAAAAAACCTGTACACTGTACATGGGTGTGGGTAGGCAGCACAAATAAAGGCAAATGTCGCCAGAGCCCGACTATCTGTTAGGAGAAAGCTGACTCAGACAGAGCATGTAGGCCTTGAAGACCTCCCGATAGAAAATAGGGAGAAAAGATCTCAGTCCCGCCTTGATCTGCACGAAATAGGCGGTGTAGTAGCCGGAGCGAGGAGAAGCCGCCCCTTATGACCTCGAGGTACCGCAAGCTCCAGACCATCCGTACTCACCCCATACTTGGAAAATTCGGCCTCAATCTCGCCCAGAGATTTCAACGAACTTGATACACCACCAGCCTAAACCCTAGGTGGCACCACCGCCGTCATCATCTTTTTCACCTTTTTGGTGGAAGCTTCAGCTGAACCAGAAACAACGTGACGGCGTCGCGATGCCTCTTCAGCAAAAGGAGACACCATAGCACCTCCCGCCACCACATCAGACGACGTCCAACGTCGCATTATACCGGACGCCTCCTTGCCGAAGCTACGAGCATAAGCCACCAGATCACTAACAAAAATTCAAAGTACCAAAGAGAGAAAATTGAGGGAAAAACAAGAAGACTCGGGTGAATCAAGACAAATCACTACGAGCCCCCTCAATTTATAAGCTGGGCAGCTCAAACGACGCCCTTTGACGCGTGGCCACCTCAGCGACACGTGGAGCATGTAGGACTACGATTTCAGGAAAACTCAACAGCACATAGACTCATTTAATGCGTGTTAAGTGATTTCTACAAAATATACTCGGGACTTGGGGGACTCCTGATGATGCATAATCTGCCCCACCATCGGAGAGGGGCAGAAAAGTGAGTACCCTACAAAAAAAATCGTCCACGGTCTTGGGGGAAAGTACAGAACGACCACGACCCGCCTTCGCCCCAATAAAGATAGATGTTCCGTACTCTAGAGACGGTACCTCCGAGTCACAACTCGAAAATACACACCAAGGGTAATCGGTCTAAACACTCGGAGAAAGGTACCCCACACCCGGCCAATGCCTCCAAACGGGATGAGGTGAGGCCACGAAGGCTCGAACACGTTCCCCTACTGACCTAAGACCTATCTAAGATCGGGGTACCCACGACAAAACGACCTGAGACCCCAAGTCTGAAAGAATAACTGTCATTGGGGCAATCGACACCCTGCGAGACGCTCGAGAAAACATCACCAACACTTAGCCAAAATTGAGGAAACATAAGCGAATAACAAGCATTAAGAACACAAGCAAAGACAAGGAAAGGTAAAAGACCCACCATATTCAACTCATGAGCAACAAGACGACCCGCAAGAACATACCGAACCAACCACGACCTCTGAATCAACTTTGAAGACGCATTATTCGTCATCAACTCACCAACATCTCCACCACCCTAATAATGACGAAAGACCACCCCCATTGGTCAAACTCATTCATTGGGGCAGAAATCGACAAATACCACTGGTGCAGACCGAACCACATGAATTGGCTCAAACTACCCCTGAAAACCATTAGCGCATAAGACTCTCACACCATTGGGCACCGACAAAGGCGGCAAGACCGACCTTCATTGGCCAAAGACCCTTGGACTTACACTATAAATATAGTCCCCATTTCTCAGCAAAAGGACAAGCTTCAATTCAAGCACTAATCCACTCCACACAAACATAGCAATATTCTTCATTGTCATACACCCTACTTGTACTTAGAATTTATCGCATTTTTCTAGCTCTAACTCGTATACTTCACACGACCCCTTGTACTTACTCAAAGTTCTTAATAAAAATAGTGTGCCTCATTTCCTCAAACTCGAGATTGGCGCTCCAAACACAAATACTTTAGTAACAATATTCCCAAACACCCGGACTATCCAGGCCCGGAAGATATTGCCTCACCAGGCTTCGTTGACAAAAAGAATTCACTGAAAATAAAAATAAAAGAAAACAACGTTTTCACCCTCAAAATATTGGAATTTGCCAAAAATCACGCTGACCAGTCTTTACGTTATGCTCAGCATGGTTGTTCCACTGGAAAAAGTGGTATCACTTATCAAAAAACGGAATTCGTTGACAAAAAAATCCTACTCGAAATTTAAAAATAACATTTTACTCTCCAAACGTTGAAATTTTGGTAAAATTCTTCAATACGTTGAAATTTTGATAATATCACATCGGATTATTTTTTTGTCCTGATATATTTAATTTTGTTATTTTTCTAATATTTTTTTAATATAAAAACTTAAATAGATCATTATTGGGTTAAATGAGTGGACCCAACCCATATATGACCCAATCGATATATGACTCATCTAAAAACCCATTTGACACCACCACTACTAAATACTAATACGTAAGAATTTCCGGTCCTCGACCATATTTTCACCTACGTACGGTCTATATTTCAACGAAATCTCTTTGCACATAGTGATATAGGTAGGGGTATTTGGGCCGGGTCGGGATCTTGGAATCCGACCCGACCCGGCGGGTTTTTCCCGAGCCGGGGAAAACCCGATCTGTTCCCTCCCGGTCAAACCGGCAATTTGCTCCCAGTTCGACTCCCGCCAGGAGGTAACGGAATTCGAATCGGATCCCGTTACCTCCCGCGGGATCCCGGGAGGCAGTAGGCAATTTTTTTTTCCTTCATTAGTCCTCTTCTTCTTTTTTTCAGCTTAACAAGCTCACGGACGTGGCAGTTGGTGGTGGTGACTGCAATTTACATAAACAAGAGGATTTGTGTATATGTGCAAATAATAATTATTAAATAAATAAGGTGAAAGGAATATGAGGCAAGGGGATGAAAGTGGACGGATGGTGGGCTTAATATTAAAAGAAGATTCACATAATAGCAATATTTAATAATTATAATAATATATTATAGTACAGTTCGAATATATTATAGTACAGCAATCACGCAACACAACACAAACATATATTATAGTAATATTTGTTTTTCTATTACTCTTTATTTGTTTTCCTTTAGTCACGCACACACAGTTCCATGTCTTTAATTTTATTTTTTTCAAACTCTCTTCTTCTTTTTATCGTTACTCTCTCCTTCACGCACAGAGCACACACTACATACACGCAGCACAGCACACACACTTCAATTTTTTTTTCTTAAACTCTCTCACACACACACGCACACTATACAGTACACGCTCATTTATGCCTCTTTTTTGTTGAGTTCTTAATTTCTATTACCTATTTGATTATGCAAAACAAAAAAAAGGGCTGGAAAGTCCAGCCCCAAATGCGGAGACTGCCCGCCGGGATCACGGGATCCCTCCCGTTCCGGCGGGAGTCCCGTTCTGTCGGGAACAGCGTTCTCGGCGGGAGGGACGGGAGCTGTTCAGCAGCTCCCGCCCCGGAAGATCCCGATGGGCCGGGGTCCCGTCACGGCGGGACCCCGGCCCATACCCCTTCATATAGGGGTCAAGTCAAGTGCTGAATTGTCCTTAAATATTACTTAGAAATTGGCAGGCCTCTAATTTGTTTTTTCGCCCTGGCCCACTAATTTAAAGTAAAATTTTAAATCTCAAATATTTTAGCAGGAATTAAATTAGACCTTCAATTCAAGTTCCCCAAGTCAGTCCTCTTCATACACGTTATGTAGCAGCAAGAAAAAGAAAAAAAAGAAAATACAGGAATCCCGACTTATTAAGGTGAAAGAAGAAATAAAATAATTCGAAAACTTAATAATAAAATCAAACGTATTTTATTCATGGTAAGTAAAGAAGAAAAGAAAATCACCACTCCCACTCTTCTGAGAACAGAGGAGAAGCCACAAAAAAAAGTAATGCAGCTTTAGCTTTCTCTATCCTTGAATTCATTGATCGGTGGTGCAACATAAAGAAACGGGTCGGAACAATTAAGAAACTGATAGATCCGACTCATGATTCTTAATGTTGTCTGGTTTTGTTGTTGATGAGCATGTTACGCAACTCGGCGGCGTCAATCTCCTTGACTTGGGTTTCGGGTCGGTAATAACCGGTAACCGGGTCAGGAACCCATGACACCTTGCCGGACTCTTCCGATCCTTTCTTCAACATAACACTACTACTCGGAGCCCCGCTTCGAGATACACCACCACCTTGTGTTGTTGAAGCACAGAATCCTCTCCTGTATTATTAAAACAACATTCAATCAATTATTTCATTAAGTAATATATATATATATATATATATATCATATACCTAAACAGCAATCAAAATAATATTAACAATCGTAGAAGAAAACATCATATATATATATATATATATATATATATATATATATGTATATACCTGGTGACAAGGGCTGAGATTTCATTGAAAACAGCCTTAGCAGAGGAGAATGAGCGAGCCATTATATGAGCACAGCTGCAGAAAAGTTTTCTTCTTAGTTTGGTGTTTTTTTGGAAAGAGAAAATTTTCTGCAGCGGCGCAATGAGAGAGAATCTGGCTCTCTCTGTTTTGCTATATGAATGAGAAAGAAAGCTTATAAATTTGAGTTTGTTTTTTTTAGGGTTGAAAGAAACAGAATGAGGTTTAGTTAGCGAGAGGCCGCCTTATTTATAGGGAAACCAAAGGCTCTCACTCTCTCCGTTCTTTTTTTTTATAAGTACAAATATAAAATAAGGTAACTTTTCGGCGTAATTCGACTTGAAACAGAATTGGAACTTCATTAGGAATATAATGTTTCATTCAATCGTTGCATTATGTGTCGCAACTGTTCATTGAAATTATCCCTTTTAATAAACTATTAACTCTTTCAAAAATGGAAAACAGCAAATTAGATAAAAAAAGGGAAAACGTACGGACTATACCCATCGTTTAGCCTCTTTTACAAAATTATACTCAACCTTTGAACTTTTGCAATACTATACCCAACCGTTGAAAAACGTAACTATACTATACCTATACTAATTTTCCGGCCAAAATTCAAAATTTTGAAGGGTAAAACAGGTAAGTCACTATTCCCAACGGTAACATAACGACTCCCTCAGCTATTAAACCCAATTTTTTCCCCCAATTCGTAACCCTAATTTCTCCAGTTCAATTATTCATAAACATTGGTCGATTAAGATGGATAATCCGCAATTGTGTCTTTGTGGGATAAGAGCTTCGTTGGAAACATCTTGGACCGACAATAATCCAGGTCGTAGATTCTCTCAATGCACTAGGCCACGGGTGAGTCGCAAATTTGAATTTTTTTGGTAGTAATTCGTTTTAATTTGATTTCGTCGTAACTCGATTTTGTTTTTTGACAGGGATTAGGCCGTTGTAATTGCTGGGTTTGGGTCGACCCACCAATGTGCGCTAGATCGAGGCAAATAATACCCGGCTTGCTCCGTAGGGTGAGAGGGCTTGAAGATGAATTGGCTAGGGTGAAGAAAAGGGAAAAAATGTTTAAGATTGTACTTGTTATCGTGTTCATGTATGTACTTTGGGGTTTCTTTTGAATGTTTAAGGTTTTAGGGAAAAAATGATGAATTGGTAGTGGTTCGATTTTGTGAAGGAGTATGTTAGTTTGTAAGTTCCAAGGTTGTGGGTGTATGAAATGAAGTGGCTTTAATTGAACTGAACAAATCGGTTTCCAAAGTTTGATGTGTGGGGAAACGGTGGCATTGGCGTATAATGGACTGAAGAGTCATGTCCATATGAACAGTCACCTTATGACTTATAAATCCCCCTCTAAACATCAAACTTTAACCAACAATCTTAATCCTTTAATCCTCAAAACTTGTCTGAATCTTGTAAGAGGAAACAAATGGAGTTCCCAAACCATAATGAAGTAGCTTTGTTGATTCACGATGGGGAGTTTAATCTCTATTTCGAGAAGGAGTTGATGAAAAAGTTGTGTGACTATGGGCGTAGGCATCGTTTGAGGAATCTGGCTACTCTCCAGGCTGGCTTGAGACTGATCAAGCCGGAGTTGGATGCCCTGCGTTGGGGCGGTGGTGAATTCAAGATGCTCACCATCTATAAGAAGATCAACGAACTGAGACGCCGGTTCTTTAGGTGGCAGGAGTTTCTTGCACTACCAGGAGTGCACTATGCCCCGCCTGAGTGGACAGTGAGCATCGATGCCGACTATCACGCAATCCCTCGCCAGGTATGTCTTTCCTTTCATATTCTTTGGTTAGATTTTTTACTCTTAAACAAGATTGTTCGATTGATGTTCTGTGTTGTACAGGAGACCAATTTTGAGAAGTTTTTTAGGATGTACGGTTGCGAGAACGCTGGATACCTCCATGAACTCTTTGCGATGCATTGGGTGGCACATCTACCTAAGGAAGAAGAATGATGCTGTTGGGACTCGAAGCACCAGTTTTATTTATGCTTTTATTTATCGTTTTTATTTGTTATGTATCTGAACAATGGTGAGGTCCGAGTGGTTTTAATTTATCGTTTTTATTTGATATATGTCTGAACATTTGATATGTATTGTTGCTGCTGGTAATGCTTGTTTTATGTGGTTGTTAATGTATGATGTTTTGTTTGCTTATTATGGTTGGTGTTTGCTTGTCAATATATTGTTTGCCATTGAGATGATATTAATAAAAGTTATTGGGTTTTGTTGTCTACCCTTGCTTATTCTGTTTTGTTTTAGCACTATCTGTAGAATGAAACAAATCAAACACTTCAAAAGCATTAACAAATGTAACACAAGCAAACAACATCATTCAAAATGGCATTCATTCAAAATGTATTGTACTCTAATAAAGATGTAGAACTGTACTCTAAGTACATCAAAATGGATGATGATGGCTAACCTAAAATATTGTACTCTAAGTACAACAAAACTTCATCATCATCACAATACTTCACCATTATCAAAAGTGCAAAAGAGTACTAAACACTAGCAAATTACTCCCCAGTTGATACAAATGATCTTGTCACTGGCCTATTCGGTACTCCAATCTTAGGCCTTGGTGCATGTGCTTTGAACTTCTTCCTTCCAGAAGGAGTTAGTTCCTGATTCCCATGTACTGGTGCACTTGTCGATGGGATGTTTGTGGAAGCTTGAGTTGATTCTAGAAATAACATTCTCTTACTTGCCTCAACAGGCTTGGATGTACCACTTGTAGTGGGCATAGCTTGAGGAGGTTGGCTTCTTGTATGTGGTCTGGTTGGAGCTAGAAAATTGGGCACAACTGCATCAGAGGTCCCTTTTGAAGAGGTTGTTTGACTCCTTGTCATTCTCCTGGGTGGTTCTACCTAATAACAAGGGATAAATTAAGAGCATCAATTCATATATTCAACACTTCAGTAGCCCACAAATGTTCATTAAGCAAATATTAACCTGTGATTTTCTCTTATGTTCTGTTGGATTAACAGCAGCATGTACTTCACTTGCTGATGACCACTGATGAAACTGGTTTACACCTGGTTCACTAGTTTTTGTTGTGTTGTATGCTGGTGGTGGCACATTTGTAGGACAAATGGTGGCTATTACAACATATCAAATGAATATTTATCAATATACAAACACAATCTTGCGGCTACTAAAACATATATAAATGGGTACAATACCTTAGGTTTCTTGTAATATCTAGCCTGTATTCTCTTCTTTTTGAGAGGTCCAGCATTTTGAGGACTTGTACCTGTGTTAACATTTGAATTTTGGGTGCAATGGTTGTTCCTGGTTCCTTGTAAGGGTGCTTGGTGCACTGAAGAGTTATGTGTTCCAATACCATCTTCAGCCTAGGACAAGGAAATTGTATAACATTTAGATCAAGGATAAGTGCATAGTACACCAGTTAATTCAAGGAAAGGCTAACCTGCAAATTTGGCTCATTCTGACTAGCTTTCTTCTTAGACTTCTTCTTAACTGGTCCTGCTAGGGGATTGGATCTCCTCACTTCACAACTTCTTATGTTATGACCTAGTTTACCACAGTAACTACAAGTCATACCTATACCAATTCTACAAAGTTTTCCAGCCTCAACAGAATCTTCAATCTTTTTCTTCTTGACTTCATCATTCTTTGTGTTCCTCTTTCATTTCTTTGGTCGTTCAGGCATAGCTGTAGGCTCTGGGGGTACTAACTTTGCAGCTGTGGTGCTAGGCATTGTCCATGCTTCTCTTCCCTCCCATTGGCATCATGAAATGCCCATATATATTCAGGTATGTCTCTCTGTGATAACATGGGTGGACAAATTGTTCCAGATTCTTGTACTTCATATATTTCATGTACTTGGCCCATTAGCATTTGATGGCTCTGCAGTGGCATCTGTAGATGGTACTGCCCTAGCATCACATTCTCTTCTAGGTTCTGTGTTGACAGTTGCACTTTCGAGATCAACATTCACTGTGTCAAGATTGGCTTCCTCCCTTGGATCATTATCTTCATCTTCCAACCCATCTGAGTACTCAGAATCAGACCCCACAGAAACCTCACCATCACTGTCATCACTTTTCACCAAGTCTATTATGGATGCAACTAGTGGCCCACAGTTCTCTAGTATAAAACTTGGCAAATCTCTTACATTGCTTCCACATGAAGCACCATTCTCTTCAGTAGTAGCAGGTTCACTTGGAACTCCATCAGTTGAGGTATGTGCTCTATTTGTTATCTGTCCACCAGTTGTTGACTGTCCAACACCATCATCATATGTCATGTCTATCATCTCACCAAAAGCATTAATAGATGCTCTACTTCTCCTCTTCACTTTAAGTTTACCCTTACCTTTCTCCTTAGCCTTCTCATTACCCTTATCTTGTTTACCCTTACTTCTGTCACTGCCACAAGAGAGTTCTTCAACTTGACTTGCTACTCTTTCCAACTCTTCTGCAAAGCCATCAGTATCCTCTTCACCACCAAACCCATGATTCCCTTCATCATCACCACCATAGTTAAGGGGCTCACTAATTGGAGGGAGAGGATCTGTATCTTCAGTTGCCTCAAAATCAACACTATCATCATCTGATAGAGAGGCAGCATTGGGTGTTGGTGGTTTCATAAGGTAAACCTCCACCAGTTTGTGGTGAGCAGCAAATTTGGCCATGTGGTAAGCTTTATCATCATTGGTAATGCAGGCAAGTTGAAGACCAAACACCTCTGGCTCATCATTGTAAAATAACATCCAGTCATCACCCAACCCGAGGTCAACAGCCATATCTATCAGCTCAAGTCTTGACATTTCATCAGTTGTGCAGTAGTCCACAAAGCTGATTTCTCCCTCCATATATGTAGGTTTGCCCAGAAACACCATATTCCCAGAGTGATGAATCATGATTGAAAAAAAAATCCTCATCACCCCCTGCATATAGACAACAGTACCTTCAAAACCCTAACAATGTGCGGCAATCGACAAAACCCTAGTTCAATAATACAATTATTTAACCACCCACTACCCCAAATGCTGCAATCGACAACAACGTAGTATGATTAAAGTAAAAATATCAAAGTTTGTAGGGACAAAAAGTTTACCATAGTCGGGAATCAAGGATCCTTGAGGCAAAAGTGTGTTTTCGTCTCGAATTTTCCACCCCATTGTCGGAAATAAGCTTAGAAGCTTTGATGTTGTCGAAATTTCGCAAAATTAGGGAAGGAATCGGTCGAATTTTGAGGAATTTGAGGAGGGGAGCTTTTTGCCAATTTTAGGGTTCTTGAGAATCCCCAATTAAAGTGCGGGAAAATTGATCCGACAGTGTCCTTATTCCCTCCTAAATAAGAAGCCATACCGAAAAGACTATATTACCCCCCTCACTTGCCGAGACATGATGTCACTTTGTCTGGAAATGACGTTTTTTGGCCGGAAAATTAGTATAGGTATAGTATAGTTACGTTTTTCAAAATTTGGATATAGTATTGCAAAAGTTCAAAGGTTGGGTATAGTTTCGTAAAAGAGGCTAAACGATGGGTATAGTCCGTACGTTTTCCCATAAAAAAATTAAATCCTGATAAATAATTCGTATTCGAGGAGAGGAAAAAAATTGCTCTCGAACGAGGCGATCATGCACGAAATCCAACCGGCGGCAACAGAATTCGTACTCCCCGACAAATTTACATTCAAAGCCAGATAACAAAAAAAATCTAGACTATTGAGGAAGAAACAACGACTGATCTTACCATGGGAGATTCAACGAATGTTACTCAAAACCCTAATGGGGCGGCACCTACATATGCATCAATAACTAGGGAAAAAAAGCAAGCCGAAGGATATGCATTTCTAAGAGTAACGAACTGCTGAAATCCGACGACATTCGAAAGTCCACAAACCTACTGAATCATCACCAATCACGAGGGTGACTTTCACGGATGAGTTGGAAGAACGAATCAAAAACGAATAGCACAACAACTTCATCATTAGGGTTCTCGGCTCGTCGTGGTCTTTTGAAGCACTACAATCAAAGCTCGACACTATGTGGTCACTCCACACTGAATTCGAATTGATGGACCTTGGATATGGCTGCTACTGCATGAAGGGCTTGAATGCGACCAAACGCGAGATGATCCTAACAGAGGGTCCGTAGAACTTGGTGGGTAGCTTCCTCTTGATTCGCAAATGGTTCCCTGACTTCAACACCGCATAGGAAAAGATTGAAAGCACAACAACATGGGTGTGAACCTTTAATCTCCCATTGGTGGAATGCATAGGTGATCCGAAAAAAATTGACGCCAACACGCTCCACACAACTAGTGGAGAGTTTGCGAGATTTTGGACTATTGAAGTTAGCACTTGGAGTGAGGGATAAGGTATACCAAGTGGTGTATGAAAACTTACCCTCTTTGTGCTATAATTGCGGAAAAGTTGGACACATTGAGAAAAACTGCGATTAGGGGGAAAAGAAAGTGGATACCGTTGACAACAACTCATCACCTAAGATGGAGATCATTCCACGAGAACGCAACGAGAGAGCACTGTGGTTAGTAGAAAAGACTAAAAAAAGGAGTTTGGAAAATATTTATCGACAAAGCGTAATTATCAAAGTTATCAACATATTTGTATTTTCAAGACTTCCGCTGTGTATATTAAAAGTTTTTTTTTTATCATAATGTGTATGGTTGATCCTGGACAGTGACACCCCTTCCTACGAGTCGTGTTTTAGTCTGAGTTGGGTAAAGTGTCTGGCCAGCATCGAACCAACTCGGATCGAAACACTACTCATGGACACGGCCGTCACAGGTGTTGTGGGGGAGCAGAAACAAGAGAGTCGCTGGAGAACGCTTGGATTCACCGATGGATACTGCGAGGTTTGTGATTTGTTCGTTTGGAATTGGCTAGAGGCAAATGGCTTGGAGAGGAGCCGGATGTATACGGAGATTGAGGGATGGACTTCTCCTCCACGACCATGTTTCAAATTTAATTTCAACAGGGCAGTGTTTGTTGAGAGTGAGGCGATAGAAATTGGTGTTGTTGCGCGAGACTGGAATGGGTCGATCGTTGCTCTAATAAAACGTTGGATGAGTGGGAATCTTGGTGCTCTAAATATAATGTAGAGATCCTTGCAGCCGAAGCTTGCGTAAGAATGGCGATTTCTTTGGGGTGGGAGCGTGTGATTTTTGAATGTGACTGTTTAGAGGTCGTGGACAATGTTTTTCGACACAACGAAATTGGAGCGGACGGAGATAATATTATACGTGATATTGAGCAACTTTGTGCCAATACACCTTCTTTCTTTTTTCAGTGGATTAGTCGTGAACATAATGGGATTGCTCATGAGCTCGCACGTACTGCTTCATTGAATTCGATATGGATTACTAATAGGGATGCTGCCCCAACATTTGGCGGCTTTTGGTTTTGTTTCAGAGTGTTCTGCTTCTGTTTTGTTTTGTGTTCTGTTGATTTTTTCATTATAATAACTCTGGTGCTATAACCACTGGTTGGGTTTGTTAAGCAAAAACGGTTTGTTAACCTTGTTTTTATATCAAAAAAAAAAAATTCTTTCACTTTATGAACTGTTGCATTAAATAAGTTCTTTTGTAGACGAAATAAACTTTTCAATAAATTAACAAAATACGCTACAGAGTATTTCTACACAAACTCATGCTCTTAATCAGTAATGGCGAATTGTTTCTACTGTTTCAAACTCGACTCGGTCTTCCAATTAACAAATATATAATAAAAAATCAACCCTCTTCATTAACAATACTCATGATGTCGTGTTATTCTAGCTCAGTCAATAGTCAATATGACACAATTCTTTGTGTGGTCTGCCCTTTCTCTCCATCTTTATGTAATTTCCTCTGCGAATTGCATATCAAATCTTCTTGTGAGAATTTATGCCATATACTAAAATAACATTCTTGAAAAAAATAATTCCCACCATAACTCTCTTGAAAACAACCCTTTCTCACGCATGCTCTCATAAATTTTGTTCTGAATTCCCACCATAACACTCTTGAAAACAACCCTTTCTCACTCATGCTTTCATAAAATTTGTTCTGACGAGTTGGCACAATTGATGGGGGTATTTTAGGAAATGCTTGATATAAGTATTGGGCCGTCCCACAAAGAGAGGCCCAGAAAATTGTAGATCGGACAGGAGGAATTCGACTTTAAACGAATATCGAATGCGTGGAATTCGATCTAAGAGATAGATTGAATTAGCACAATTCGATATTCATTCACCAACTATCACTGGGGCCAATGGAATGGAGCCTATAAATACCCCGCCCTCTGACATTCTCGACAGACATTCAAGACTAGCTCTCAACTACCCAATATCGAAGCTTCTTGATTCGATACACGACAATTCGATCTTCATTCGATCGAAGCTTCCTGATTCGATACACGACAATTCGATCTTCATTGAAGTTTCCCAAATCGACACAAATAGTTCGACCATCACTACACGAAGCTTCCAGATTCGTTATTGGCCAATTCGACATACACTGCATCGAAGCAACCCGATTCGACGCGCACCACCCTCGAACAGGAACAATTCGACATTCTATCGATCGAATCTCAGTATTTCGACCTACATTGCTTTTACCGTATTTCTACTTATTTTGCCTAGTCAGCTGGTATTAGGTGTTCGGACCAAGGTAGTCCGATTTATATTCGATTAGCATTGTTTTGGCATCTATCATGCTCATTGTAACAGTAACAGGTGTATTGTAACCCAAACGAAATAAAATCAAAATATTAGCGCCGTCTGTGGGAACACCAGATTTCTCAGTTTATTAGGCATGGCATCTAGAAGGACCAGATCACATACTAGAGCAGTGGAGAGTAACAGTGCTGAAATAGAACGGGCAAATGCGAATCAGGCTATCCCAGCAGTAGAAGGACCGTCAACATTACCCACTCCGGTGCCTACGCCTGCAAGACGGGACTTGCGTGGACCACTGGGAGAAGATCGGCCTGCGCCGAATGCAGGCGCAGCAGGGGCGATAGCTACGACAACATCGCTGCCAAGTGCTCCCAAGGATGAAATTTTGGCAATGGTCCGATCAGCAGTCGCTTCAGCACTGCCCGCACCACCGGTGCAAACGCCGCTACCCACGATCTTTAGCGATGGCCTGCGGGGGCAGCGATCTGTTTCCAAGGGCCCAGATGTAGGAAATAGAGACAAAGCCCAGGTGGACGACCGTATGAGAAGATCTAACTCGGTTGAGGTACAGTCAAAGAGGCACCACAATGCAAGAGGAAGAGAGGAAAGCCGACACGACGACCTGAGAAGAGGAGGGGAGAACAATACGAGGAGACGCAAGGAGAGTCGTGGCAACGATTCTAGGAGGGAACAAGCCAAAGTGATGAGGAAGTTAGAAAGACTCGAGAGACAAAAAGCGGTCATAGAGAACGAAATCGAGCGACTAGGAAGTGCTCTCTGGAGTACCCCGTTCAGTGAAGAGATGGAGGCGGGAATTTTGGGACAGGGTGAGAAATGCCCGCGCTGAAACCTTTCGATGGAAAGGCAGATCCCCACGATCATCTTTTCCAATTGGACACAACATTAACTCTACACGGGTTTAAAGAGAACGTGCATGCCATAATATTTGCCACTACTTTGGTCGGGTTATCATTGGGTTGGTTCACCCAAATTGCTCCGGGATCGATTAAAACTTACAGGCAGCTGAGAAAGATGTTTGAAAATCAATTCTCAAGTCAGTCAAGATTGGTACTGAACCACTCCCATCTGTACTCCATCACTCAAGGTGCAAGAAAAAGTCTGAAGGACTTCATGAGCCGCTTCAACGCAGAACTGCTGAGGATAGATTACCTCAAAAGAGAGATGATCATGAGCATAATCTTTTGTGCGACCAACAACGTGGCCTTCAACGAAGATCTGCTTAGGTTGTAGCCCAAGACAATAGAGGAGATAAACAAAATCGCTCAGCACGTGGTGCACCGCAAGGATATGATGGCAACCAAGGTAGTTATTGTTGCACCCCCCAAGATAAAAAGAGAGTGGAAGAGAGGAGTAGAACCGCAACAGGAATAAGAATAACAGGTACAGGGATACATCGCGGAGACAGTAGACGCCCCTAAATGATAATGTCATGACAATATTTGGGATGTCAAAGAGGAAAGGTTGGCTGAATGAGCCAAGACATATGAGAGACTCCAAGGCAATGAGGTTGTCAACCAATTTCTATAAATACCACAAGCAGAATGGCAATGAGACCGAGGATTGCAAGGATCTGAAGGACGAGATCGAGCGATTGATCAAGGATGGCAAACTCGTAGAGTATGTCAGAAATTTGAAGGAGCAAGAGGACAATACAGATAGAGATAGATACATATAGAGCACTCAAGCCATTCAGGCAGGAAAATTGAATTGTCCCTTGGTGATAACGGTAGACATAGCCAATTTCAGTGTGATGAAAGTGATGGTGGACCAAGGCAGCTCCATAAATGTACTGATGAGGTCAATATGGGAAAAATGGGTTTGGAAGACCAAAGATTAGCGCCGGTCAGAACCTCGCTTCACGATTTCGGTGGCTCGAAAATAGTACCACGCGATATGGTTTCACTCCCGACTTTGCTGGGAACTGCGCCCCAAAGAAAGACACTGCTGGCAGATTATGCCGTGATTGATCTGCCATTCCCATACAACACCATTCTGGGAAAGCCAACATTGAACGCTTTTCGAGCACTGTTATCAACCTACCATCAGATGGTAAAATTCCCTACTCTTGCAGGAACGGGCGAGGTTATAGCGGATCACAGGGACGATTGGCAAATTATGTGGCATCGCTCAAATTGCAGCCGCAGGAGGAATAAGAAGCGTTGAACGCTCTGGGACCCACGGAGATGGAGCAGATTGATTGAATCATTTTTCAGGTCTTAGGTTTTCCACACATTTTGAACAACATTTATCCGTCCCCTCTACCTTGATGAGTATGAGGGGCTGCTATGTACTAACCTAAAACAAGGACACCGAAGACTTGAGTCCCGATGACACCCTCGGGAAACATAGGCAAATGAGCTCAAAAGTCGAGCTCGAACATATTTCTAATATGATTATATCTCCAAGCGAGATACATTTGATCTGATTTGTTGGAATATTGTCGTAACGAACGCAGAAAATGCAAAATCCCACATCGCAAGGTTGAATACTCTGTCTAAAATGACAAGGGACAGATTCTCTGTCTAAAACGACAAGTGCTAACCGCGAATCCCTCAAAGATGAAGAAAATAGACGGACACTCTGTCTAAAATGATAAGTGCTAACCGTAAATCCCTCAAAACCGAAGAAAAATGATGGACACTCTGTCTAAAACGACAAGTGCTAACTGCAAATGCCTCAAAGACGAAAAAAGGGACGAACACTCTGTCTAAAACGAAAAGTGCTAATCATGAATCCCTAAAAGACAAAGAAATGGAACAGACACTATGTCTAAAATGACAAGTGTTAATCGTAAATTCCTAAAGACGAGGAAACAGAATGGAGACTCTGTCTAAAACGACAATTGTTAACCGTAAATCCTTAAAGACGAGGAAATGGGACGGACACTCTGTCTAAAACGACAAGAGCCAACCAGAAATCCCGCGACGACCGAGAGTAAAAATTAACAAGACACCCGATGCAGCAAAAAGGCATTAAAATAAATACACAAGCCATTCTACAGTACAACAAGACATATAAATTGTCAAAATAAGAAGTAAATTACGAAAATCACATTTGAAACAAGCTAGAAATGCAAATAGATAAGCGATTAAACGATCGCGACAGATAAACAAAAATATATGAAGGAGGAGTTCAAAGCAGCAAATTGTTCAAAACTAAAGGGCGACGCAGTGCCAAACAAATTTAAACAAATTGTTCATAAAAGAAAAAAACATTAAAATCAGGGCCTTCAGCCTTCAGCGTCAACTTTATCCTCTGAGGAGGGATAAGTGGCAGGCATTAGAGAAGGTGGAGATGTTCCTCGATAAATGAGGCTTTTGCTTTCGAGAAGGCTTGCAAATTCGTCCGCAACGGCAGGTGGATCCTCGACGGCCAACGACATAGGTTCCTTATTAGGACCCAGCAACAGTCTAACCACTACGGGTTGAACCCGCCATACATGTAGCGAATGCTGTGGATTTGTTGCACTGTGCACACTTGGACTCTCATCGCATCTTGGGCCCCTCGTCGAGCACTAATTTCTTGGAAGGTGTTGCTCCGAAGAAACTCTTCGGCAATCCCCACCCTTGGTTGCGCAGCAGGAACCTAATCAAGTAACAAAACAAGATTAACAAGGAAGAAAAGAAAAATATTTACTAAAAAAAATCAAAGAAAAGAGCCAAGTACCTAGCTCAAGCAGCGGGCATATCCAACCTCTTTGTCCTTTGTAGTCCTCCCATTCTCAGCGGGGAGCTCCTTCTCAAGCTCTGCGACTCTCTTTTCCAGCGCAGTCTTACTATTCGCATGTTGGTGACCTGCGACTCGAGCTGATCAATAGTTTCATGCGCGAGTTTTGCCGCTTCCCTATCTCCGCAAGATCGGGTAGCATAATCCCTCATTTACCGCAAGGCCTTCTCTTTCTGTGCCAGCGCAACCCTCAGTGCATCGGGATCACTATCCCAAAATTTAGCCCTCAAGCATTCCAGCCCGCTCACCCTATGGGCCTACTTCAACCCTTCAATCATTGCATTCACAACCCCTCGAGTCTAGAAAAGATACAGCATAAAATTAAGTAACGAAGCATAAAACAAAATTTATATCAGACTAAATGATCACATTACCGAGCTGATCATATGGAGTGCATGCCACTCCACTTTCTTCTTTTCATCGGCAGATGTCGCGAAGGGGCCTGCGAGATTCGGGAAAATCACCTTCAGCGCATTGGTTGCCTCCTCCTTAGAATGATAAAAATCCACGACGCGGGTTCGCGGACCATGGCTAGCCTCAGCCCTAACACTTGCCCCAGTAGCGGGAATCGAACCAACAACAGGCACTGGACCGGATATACACGGGACACGGGGGATAGAACCTCATGTTTGAGAGAGAGTATATGGTGCTCTCCTTCTTTTAGCCGGTGCGGCCACCTCATCTATTCAGCAGTCTCGCTCTCATCCATAGCAGGTCCATCAAAACCTCTCGTCTGACTAAACTCAGGGAGGGGAGGCAAATTTTCACGACCCTCGCCGATGAGATCCTCAAAAGGGATCATGCGGTGCGTCGGCTAGGCTGATGCAGTAGCTTCACCTGTAGGTTTCTTGCCCGAGGCCTTTCTCTTCCTCGGAGGTGGCACGGGAATAGAAGCAGTTGTTTGGGAAGCCTCAGCTTCTAAGGCCCGTACTCGACTATTGTAGGCATGGCGGTTCATGAAAAATTCACCTGATAAAAAGAGAAACTGAACATTATTAACATATCCAAATGGACACAATGACACCATTAGTTAAGAATGAAAAATTTATGCCAATGATGTATCTCCCAGTATACCGAACTTGAGACAACCCCGCTAGTGACAACATGCGATTTTCAACAAGTTTTCTAAGATTAAATTGGTGGTTATGCATCAGGTTTGCCTTAAAATATTCACCCCACCTAGGAAACCCACCACCAGGGAATCACAACTTTCGGAACATCTGCCCAGTCTCGACGGTACACGGAGAACTCATCTGCATAGCTTTCCTTGATATAGAAGTATCTTTTCTTACAGTCTTTCCGGTAATCGGAGAAGTTACCTCTCAAAAATTTATGCTGCCTCAGTGCTTTTATATGGTAGAAGGCTACCTCCCTTTTACACACCTTGAACAACACCCAAAACTCATTGGGCCCGCACTATTGACCTAAGCCTTTCATGACGGTGATAAAACCAACTATATGCCCGAATGAATTCGTCGTCAGGTGGCTTGGCACCAGTCGGATAGACTTTAGAATACGTCTGACTTCGACGGGCATGGGAAACCGTAACCTGTTGGCCAAATGCCCCACAAAGACGGTGAGGTGACTAGGATGAGCAATATGCATACGCTGGTCCGGACCATGAATCACTAACTTATAGTTATTCCCTATATTGTACGTTTCGTGCTAGAAAGGGTGACTATGCTGTAAGCGCGACATGTAAGCGATGTAAGCCATCCCCGGGACTTCTTCATAGTCATCTAAGTCTCTGTCGATGACCTTGTTGTCTTCGTCGGCCTCATTGTCAGCACGTTTATCCTCTACAGTGAGCGGGGGCAAAGCATTCACACCGGTCTGCGATGCAGGATGATCGTCATCTTCATCTTGATCATCATCCCTCGAAAAATCAACCGCCTCTATATCAATAGCTTCATAACCATCTCCATCGGCTAAGTTCGAACTTGTAGGACCACCTACATGGCTTACAACTAAATTAACAGAATCTAAGCTTGAGGCACTACTAGACGAAGACTTTGAACTCACCATCTCGATCGACGTAAACTGAAATAAAATAAAAAAGAAAAGAAAAGCTGACGATGCGTGTACGTCACTCCCAATACTTATGACAACTACAAAATACCCTAAAAGCACAACATAAGCTAATACCTATAACGAGAGGCAAAATTAAGCAAACAATTAACTACCTTGATTGAAGCTGCAAAAATCACCAAATTGATTGCAAAAAGAACTCTGCACAAAAAGAACAACGAAAATGAAGTTAGAAACAAAAAAATCCTAAATTTTCAAGAAAATCGTGAAAATTTTCTAAAGGCATTAGGTCAAATGACTTAACGTTCGATACCCTCTGGATCGAATCGAGTATATTTGATACATGGAGTATGGAACCATGACCGTTCAATGCTACTCACATGTGGGTTGAAGTTCACCAAATACAAGAATAAGGTCCTCCACCTCTTCTCCCCTGTATATAGAGGGGAAAAGGCCCATTAGGCCCATCATAAACAATGTCGAATCGAGCGCATTCGATGTTTCAAGAACATTGAATGCCCACGATTCGATCGATTCCAGAAAAAAGACGAATTACGATCGAATATCTGCTATTCGATTTACTAGCCAAGATCGAACCTGCCTCTATTTGATTGACAGTAAAACATGAATTTTCAACTAATAAAGGTATAATGCATATATATTCGGCACATTTTACAATCGAATCCATAGAATTCAACTTTATTTATAAGTCGAATTCGAGCTTGTGTTCTTAAGATCGACTGAAGTATCCAAAACTAATATTTGGAACACAAATTCTCAGAATCATGGTTCCCAATTGGGAGCATAATTTTCAACCATGACTCAACCAGCAAATAATTGGCGACGCAGTCAACGCATAATTTTAGAGTTTGGCACCCGCACTCTGACCGAGACCGACTTACAAACTGGGGGACTATATGATGGGAATATTTTAGAAAAGGCCCAATATAAGTATTGGGTCGTTCCAAAAAGAGATGCCTAGAAAATTGTAGATCGAACAGGAGAAATTCGACTTTAAACGAATATCGCATGCGCGGGATTCGATCTAACAGATAGATCGAATCAGCACAATTCGATATTCATTCACCAACTACCACTGAGGCCCACGGGACGGCGCCTATAAATACCCCGTCCTCTGACATTCTCGGTAGACATTCAAGACTAGCTCTTAACTACTCAATATCGAAGCTTTCTGATTCGATACATGACAATTCGATCTTCATTCGATCGAAGCTTCCTCATTTGATACATGGTAATTCGATCTTCATTTGATCGAAGCTTCCCAATTAGACACACAACAATTCGACCATCGCTACATCGAAGCTTCTAGATTCGATATTGGCCAATTCGACATACACTACATCGAAGCAACCCGATTTGACGCGCTCCACCCTCGAATAGGAACTATTCGACATTCTATCGGTCGAATCTCAGTGATTCGATCTACATTGCTTTTATTGTATTTCTACTTTTTTTGCCTAGTCATCTTGTATTAGGTGTTCCGGACCAAGCTAGTCTGATTTATATTCGATTAACATTATTTTGGCATCTATCGGACCCATTGTAACAGTGTCATGTGTATTGTAACACGGACAAAATAAGACCAAAAGACCAGTGAAGATTTTTTCTTGGGGTTTTTTTTTAAGATCCATAAACGTGATACAAAGAATATAAATTAATTTTGTTTTTCTATTATCAACCCAGTTTCGAATTGTGAGGGAGATTAACTTAATTTGGTGATCCTGCAAGTGGTATGGGTGTGCGCGCGAGAGAGAGGGGTACGAGTCCCTGGTTTCAATTTTTTTTTTCAGAATTACAAATTAATGTTTCGTTTTTTATGAAATAATCGAGTTAGTTATTAATAATTCGTTGTTACATATTTAAAATAGTATTTGCAAACAAATGTTTTATTTTTATTTATGACAAGATTTGCAAATAAATGTTTACAACGTTTATATACTTATAAAATATTGTTTTATTTATTCTTGTTGAACAGGGTTAAAATAGTAATAAACTACTAAAGAATGTTATTTTGGGAATAACTTTTACAAGAATGTTATTGTGAAAATTATTTTTTTCAAGAGTGTTATTTTTGCAATTAGCTCTTAGTTTAGTACAAGATCATAACTTACAAACAAGTACGGTAGATTATGGAAATATCATCTGATCTAATACAAATTATGCGAACTATCGCTACACTAGCCTATAAATTAACTTTGTTCGGAACACTAAAGACGACGCTTGGGATACTTCTGGTAGATGTCAAATCTTCTTACGGATGTCAAATTCTGGTAGATGTCGAATACTAGCGGATGTCGGGAATAATGCGGATATCGGGTGTAATGTGGGTGTTGAACTTAAGAGATATCGAAGATATGCTCTATGTTGGATATAATTGTATATTGAGTAGAATAGAATATCGAATAGTGTATTGATATTGAAGGTATGAATTCAATATGCAGTGTGAACAATGTGTATTAATTAATAGTGTACCTTTGAATTGGGAACTGGCCTTTATATTGATATCAAAAGTGGGGTCCGTTCTCGAGATTTGTGGTGAAACCTGTACCATATCCACATCGAATATGGCTTTTTCGACATGCCAGACGAAACGTCCGCATTAAATGCTCACTCCTCGCGCCCTTGCTATAAATAGGAGGATGGAGGAGAGAGAAAGCATTTGTCTTCCAGCGAGAGTGTACTATTTTCGACAAAGGTATGTCAAATTTTCTGCCTATGACGAATATTTTGTTTTGACATGGTAAATGTATACCAAAATTCCTGGAATTCGAATATAAAATAGTATATGGGCCTTTTCTACACGTAGTCACATTTTTTTCAAATATTGAAGCGATTACTTATTGGGCTACCTTCCACTTTTCAGGTTTTCTCAACAAAGAGTTTAATCACTGAACGCGCAATCAAAGGTGGGTTTCCTGATCTGATTCAGAATCCATAGGCTCGTAGGTCAATAGGTCATTTTACCTTATTGCACGAGTTTATAGGAATCTCTTGTGGCTGCTAGAACATGTCTGAGCCAAAAGATTTTAGGTCGCCTTCTGAAGGAGCTGTCGTTGTTCATGAGGGTGAACAAATAGGCAACAATGCTAGTCCACTGCACATGCTTGGATATGTGCCGATGTCCCAAAGTGATAATGAGATGTGGGACCCCGAGGATCTAATAGGTGATTCATTTGGTCATGAATATGATGGTGATGACTCAGACAATGAGTCTTAGGCGAGGAAAAGCGGTATAGGATGTGAGAAAGATACCAAGATATGGTAACTAGCGTGCCACATAAACCAAACGCTACTACGATAATTACAACCTGTAGGTTATGAGATAAAACCCCTGAAGAAAGATAAAAGGATGCACACCCCTCCGACGGGTTATATTACTGTAAATGCCAAGCACTTTGTGAATGGCTTGAGGTTCCATATTCATCCACCGATTAGTACCTTGTTGAGCCGTATAGGTGATTGTCTAGTACAGTTGTCGCCGAATTCGTTTGAGGCTCTGGTAGTGTACATCTAGGTGATGAATTCTCTTAATGCCCCGTGTTGTGTTAATGAATTTTGGAAGTTATTTTATGTGATCAACAATAAAAGGGGGTTAAGGGGTTTTACTTTGTGAGAGAAAATGTTAGTCACAAGTTTTTGACTGCCACCCAGTCTAGTTATGGGGCCGGCGGCGCAAATAAGTAATTCTTCTATATTATAGAAAAGACTCTGGGAGAGTTTAATTGCTTTCCCAAAGCTTGGTCACGGACTAATAGGCATGGTATTCCAGCGGGCGTTGGGGGTATACCCAGGACTTATAACGGTCCCCATAGCTTGGGTATACATTTGAAGATGCATTTATTTTTGGCTTGCTTAATCATTTATCTGTATCGCTCCCATATGCTTATGAGTTTTACTTAAATCTTTCTTGCAGTTACTCTTGTGATGGGTCGCCAAACGAAGATGCAAAAATTTGCTACGGCTGGCAGTAGGGCTGATGGGGAAGATCACAGTGTGCTTAAGACACTCGAACGGACTAGTCACCACTCTCAAGCGAGGGAGGTTGGTGACTCTTAAGTTGATAGGGCAACCAGCTCATGAGACTAGGGTAGAGATTTTGGGGATGTTCCCTTAGGTGATAAAAGAGCTAGTTCTAGCAACCCTCAGGCCACGCTCGCTCACTGCAACGCTGGTTCAGGTATAACAGGGCAAAAAAGACCATACCCTGGGGGACTCTCCACCCTGCGAACGTCTGGTCGTGCTACTCCATGTCCCAACATTGGTTCCCATGAGTTTAGCAAGAGTGAGGTTGTTCGATCCATGGGCAAAATCTTCCCAACTATCTCGAGGACTCCACTGCTAGAGGACCATGATCAAGCATGTGTCATGTGCCGAGGCATTCATGTCTTCCAAGTTGTAAGTAGTAAAAGCAGTCCCTTACTTGGTTTTCATCTTCATTATGTATTTTCACGTGTGGGTTTTCCTTAACTTATGTTGCAACCTGTGGATTTCACTTAGGTTGGCAAATTTCTGTCCACGAGTTTGACCGTGGCAAACAACCCCATTGTTGACAAAGTGGCGGCGGTGGCACAAATGGCAGTAGACATTGATATTATGGCCAATTTTGATCCTACGATGGCTGATAGGGCGATTGCAAAGAAGAACCACGATTTGAGTCAGCGTCATGCTGCCAACCAAATCATTACCTCTTCTTTGGCGGAGGACAAAAACTGAAGTCTAATCTTGAACATGCTAAGGAAGATGTCTCTGTTGAGAAGAAAAGCAAGGAAATCGCTGAGATTCAGCTAGAGGAGATGAAGGCTGAGAATTTATGCCTTCGGTCAAAGCTTGTCGAGGCTGTCAAAGCCTTGCAGTTCGAGGTAGAATTCTTGTCTGGAATCTCCAGACTCTTATATTTTTCAATAATGGGTACCTTGGGACTTATCCTCTTTTATTATGTCACCTTGGAACCGTCGCTCGAGATTAAACTGCGCATCACTAAGGAGTTCATGATGGGTAACACCTATAAGGACATCAATACGAGGCGCGGTTGGCAATATCGTGGAGAATGCAAGGAGGCCATCGTGGGGCAGATCAATATGCTAAACATTTTCCGCGAGGATTTCGATCTGAACCAGCTAGATGCCATGTGTGGCCGTGATGGTAAGCCACTCGGTGACTCGGACTTTGATGAAGACTCCGAGCCCGATGTCTTTGTCAAGATCCTGAAGCACGATATCCTGGTGTTGATTAGAATGAGAGGTGCGCCTCCATATCCGAATTGAGATTCGTTGTGCGCCGCGTCATCCTTTTTTCTTTTTCTAGTCACTTTGAATAATTGTATTTTCTTGAATATTCTTTGATCCCGACTATGGGATAATGTTGGATTTCTGACATTTGTTGTCCTTATTTTGACTATCTTTGTTGAGATCAATTGTGATTCATGATATGTATAGTTACTTGTTGAGTTCCTTAGGTGTTGGAGTTGGGGATGAGTGGTATTTATATTTTATTTTGGTGTTATTGGCATGGATTTTACGGTCACTCTCACGCAATTTTTCTAGAGAAATCTGGGCGAACAATAGGCTCCCGGACTCCACACCCACTAGGCACCTTCGTTGGATCATTGGTTGGTCACTTGTGGAACCTCCTAATTTTTTACCGATCTTTGTACATTCTTGACCGCATAGTTCCAGCGGTCTTGTCATCCAAAAATCGGCGAGATTGATGGGCGGACACTCATCTTGCACTGCAGTTGAGATTCACTTTGGCGGTGATGTCGTCTCGAGCGCTCCCGCCGCTACGTGGTCGAAGGTCCGTTGGATTGGAGACCCGCACCTTTTGTGTGATCACTTAGCTATCTATTGGTGGTTGTCTACTAGTATCTACTATGCTTTTGATTGTAATAACTATAAGGATTTTAGGTGTCATTTATGCTCCTTTATTTCCATGTACCTTTTTATTATTATGAGGTGCCACGTTTTTGGGCATGCTCTTATTTGTATGTTCCTATTCGGTAGCCTCCATATGGAAAGTAAACAAGTACCATATCAAAAGCTCAAATTCGAGTTGGACACTCCACCTTTGGGTGTGATCCTCGGCCACGAAATTTTTGGGGAAAATGTTTACAATCCTAAGTGCGCTTACCATTTTGTTGGCCCCCATGTGAGAAGAAGCAAACAAGTTCCATTACAAAAGCTCAAAGCCGATTTGCACACTCCATCTTTGGCTGTGAGCTTCGGATGCGAAACTTTTAGGATACATGTTTGCAACTTCATTGTGGCCTTGCTTCGTGTTGAGAGGCACAATTATAAGCCTCCCCAGCTTTCTCTTCTTTTTCTCGGTCTTGCTTGGTTGGAGACTCCAAGCTTGACGCGCCATGTATAGTCCTTCTTTTATTTATATCACCACTATTCCCCCCTATTTTGACTATCTTTCAGATTATGCAGTTTATGGCCTTGTTATATGATTTTGTTTTCTACTATTGCAATAGATAGGTGTGTTCTTTTGTCATTCGGATTAAGAAGGAGTAACACGAAGTTCCACCGAATCTGAGAAGATTTTCTTTACCCTTTTTATCTTGTTTATGTTGTTTACTTCTTTGATGATTGTTGAACTCATGACTATGAGGAGCTAGCCTACTCACCGTTTAGAGTAGGGGAGTAACTCGAATTAATGAATATATTTTAGTTATTTTATGAGGAGGTGTGTACTTGGCTTTCTTGCATGTTTAGATAGAATAATAGTATGTTGAGTGACTAACCTTACTCTTACTGGGATAAAACGAAAGAACCCGTGTGGGACTGCCCGGAGTGTAGAATGCTATGGACTATCATATATATACATACATATATATATATATATATATATATTTGATTTGTGACTTTGGATTTGCTAAAGGAACTATAGCGCAATACTTAGATCACATTATATATGTCTTAATTATGTAGGCTTTGTTGACGCAAGGTTGATGAGTTAATTGGGTTGCAGATTTGAATTCTTTACTAACAAAACCGACAATTGGGTTGATTCCGTTAACACGATAGATTATTAGAGACTCATAGGGTATGGTCGGGATTAACTCCTGCCATATGCCACGAATCCATTAGGCCAGCACAATCAAGCAACTACTAAGGATTAGAACTAAAATATAGAAAGAGATCTTAGCAACTACCAATTCCCATGAGAAGCCCACTAGCGGGACTTCCTCCGACTCCAACAGCTCTTTTATCAGGCCTATGGCTTGATAGGTAGGCATAAACTAGACGTCTACAGAGCTGCCGGTGTCAATTTGAATTCTCTGGATTTCATTCCCGTAAATGGTTGCCTTATAACTAATGGGTCATCGTGGGGGGAGGGGGTATATAACCCCGTTCAGATCCTCAGATCCAAAATTGATGATGGGAAGTTGGACATTGCGTACGAAGCAGACTTGTAATCCACCTTCCATCCTTTATGATTCTTTCTGATGCTTCTTTTTCTTTCTGGTAGGTATTACCGCGATGTCCCCTCCTTTGATCATATTAATTGTCGTACCCAATAGAGGATTATCCTCATAAGACTCGGGCAAAGGGGGAAGTTGTTGTCTATAATCTTCTTCTATGAGCTTCGCTTTGGGGTGGTTGTCCATAACGTCGGCTACTTCTGCTCGACTTTTTGTTTAGAGAATCTGATTCCCTGGTCTTCCGACTACCATCCTCTAGGTAGCTCTTCAGGTATCCCAATTTCAATAACCGGTGTATTTTTTTCTTCAATGTGTAACAACTGCCAGTAGCGTGCCCATAAGCTTTCTGATATTTGAGAAATTTTCCTGAATCCCTCTTTTTGTAAGGTTACCTGCCAAGTAAGGGCCAGTGTAAGTCATTACTTCCCCTCATCACGGTCAACACTTCCGCAGGTGTGATGGTTAACGCACGCAATGGTAAATACTTGAGGTGTTTTTTTCCAGTTTTCCTTTCATCTTTTCGATGGGACGAGTGTTTTTCTTCTCTACTCCTCTCTTGAGGGTTGAGCTTGGCTTCTTGCTCACTAGCGTTATCCTCTAATACGATATCAGATTTTTCGAGTTGATTTTTGAACTTTCTGCCTCCTCCATGATAATATATGTCTTAGTGTTTTGCATGAGTTCGTCCATGTCCTATATCAGGTTACCGATACGGTACCAGAAGAAATTTCCAAACCAAAATCCATGGCCCAGTATATCGGCTATCATAGATGGGTCCATGTTTGGGACATCAAGTGCTTTGTCGAAGAAGCGTTTCATATAATAGTGAATAAGTGGCACGCAAATACCTTCTGTTGCATGTAAATTCGGATACAAACAAATAGGATAGTTGATCAAAGTTAGAGATCATACTTGGTGAAGCTGCGAAAACTAAGCATAAGATCGCCCTGTTAGCATGATATGAAATACGCAGCACATAACAAAATTTGGGGCCAACACTAGGTTCATGTTGGCTAGGTGTCGGTGAATATGATCTTGGGGATCTCTTTCGTCCTTGTCACCTGAATATAGGGGTAGGTTGGCGGGCTGATATCTCTCGGATAATAGAAGAACCATGGTAGACGGGTTCCTCACCAGGGCTAATCGTCCTCTTCATGTCTTGTATCTGCCTTCTCAGGCTATCTATCATATTCCACAAGTATTGATCTTCTCTAGGTGGGTACGGGGATTTAGTTTAGTTCCCGGGTATAAGGTCTCTTCTCGGATTTCATCCATTCTTATATGTTCATAATCCCTTTGATCATATTCTCGTCCATCCGTCCTGCACATCAGTGAGTGGTAATGAGGAATTCGATGGGGATTTTGTGTCCTACGTGATCCTTGTTCTTTCGGTTGATATATCCCAATATGGTAGTATCGGCTAAAGCTCCATAGACCTTTCCATGCCTGTTGGGATCTTCTTAGAGTGGCATCTAGTAAGTTCTGAACACCGATTCAGGGTATGTTAATGAAATCCCCATTGTTGACTTGTGGTTGTGTTGGTGGCGGCATGGGTGATGGTACCGATGAAGGCACGTATTCTTCAGTCTCTTGACGACTCCTCATCTTGCTGTTGCGAGAACTTTCCATTAGGTTGCACACACCGACTGATGATTGTTCTTGTCGCAGTTTCAAAAAACACTCAAAGGTAGTTATTGTGCCGTTTCCACATATGGCGCCATTTTGTTAATACTCATTTTATTTTTCTTGAATATTTGAGTAATAAACGCATATTTTGTTCGGAAAGCCCTATCTGATTTTCGAAAAAAATGAGACTGAATTTAAAGAGGAAAGTAAGTCGAAGAGAATAAGTTGATTCTTTTATTCAACTTTTCCTTCTGCTATGGGGTACATTCCATATTTATAAGGGGTGTTTTAGAGACTGGCGTCTCCATGCATGTATAATATTTCGACATATGGTTACCCATGAATATATTGCCTGATTAGCCTATTTATTCTTCTGACAACTAGTCCCTTCCTGGAATGCATGTGTCACGATATGGTATTTCATCATGAGGTCTTTTTTTGAATCATCATATCCGATAGCCTTTTTATAGTGCAGCACCTCTAGCATCGTGGGATCATATAAGTTGTTAGGAAACTATGGGTATGGGTAGCACTTCTTCGGGCATTGTGCTCGTAGTATCTTGATGTACAACTTGTAGGGTATCATTAGTCTTATGGGAAATTGTGGGATGATCCAAGATCCATAGTGCCATGCGTGGACTCTCTATACCATGTAAGCTCCATCGTGATACTGTGAGACTAAGCAAGCGTCACGATGTCCATCGGGCACCACTAAATCATCTAAGATCTGTGTCCCCTATGGTGACATTGTGATGCTCGTACCTTCTGTTCTTGGTATCATGTCAAAGGATAGGTGTCTCTTAACAGCAGCATGGCTTCTACACCATCATGGCCTGAGGGGGGAAATATGAGGGATTAACACTAACCATCTCTAATGTGCTCAACTTTATCCTCAACACGTTAGATATCGGATTTGTGAAATACAATTCCTGATTGGAATTGTTCAAAATTCATGTATACGTATATGAAGTATTGGATCACTGTAGACACTTAAAATTTGTGTCTAATTAAATCTCGACACGTGGAGAATAATATATTAATTTGCAATTTATTTTTCTATTTTATTTTGGATTTATAATAAATTTATTTCCAAAGTAAAGTAGTTAAATTTATTAATTTTAATATATATGATGGATAAATTGAATAATGTCTTATTTATTAATTGGAGTTAAATTATCCAATTAAATTAAATAATGGCAAGTCTTGTAGAGCAAGAAAAGGAAAATAAATATATATTATTTAATCCTAATATTTTAAAGGGTTAAATAAATATATTTATCAAATATCAAGACAAGGAAAGTCTTCTCCTCCAAGATTGAATATTCAAGAGATATCTAGAAGATTCATTTAGATCAAGTCTTCCAAATCAAGAAATTGTAGACGCGATCACAACCGTTCATCTCATCAAGAGATTCTGATTGAGATTCACTCTACAACTATAAATAGCGGTGCTCTTGAAGAACAAAGAAGAACAATAAAAAGCTTGAAGAACAATTGAAGCTTGAAGAATTCAGAGCAAGGAAGTTCAAATCCCATCTAACAAGCTCAGCAGTCTTCAAATGTATCATTCAACCATCTTCAAGATGTTCTTGGTTAAGAACATCTTTCAATCCTCCATCAAGCCTCAAGTTCATCCAAAGACCCTTTTTTGAAGATGGTGTCTCTGCCAAGAAGATCAAATCTTCAATAAATTCAAGAAATTCAAATCAAGTTCATACCGTTCTTCAACAACATTCAAACCAAAAATCCATTTTGATCCGGGATCAAGTCACAAAACCTTCGGAAAACTGTTTTTGAAGATCAAAATCCATGATAGGAAGATCAAAACCCAAAAATCCAAAGAACTGAAGACGAAGATCATACCAATCTTCATCAACCTTCAAATCAAATTCCAAATCAAGAACATCTTTCGATCCGAGATCAAGCCGTAAAGCCCTCGAATCGACGTTTGTCAAATCCTAAGTCAAATTGGTGTTCATCAAATCCTAAGTCAAATTGGTGTTCATCAAATCCTAAGTCAAATCGGTGTTCATCAAATCCCCGAGTCAAATTGGTGTCCATCAAATCATCAAATCAAATTACCGTTTAATCCGAGATCAAGTCCAAGGACCCTCGAATTGACGTTTCTCCAAGTTCAAATCACTTCAGCGAAGATCAAATTGAAGATTTTCACTACAAATTTTAATACTGTTCTTCTAGAATTGAATCAGGTGATTAGATAGAGATTGTATCCTAAATTATACTTTAAATTTAATCAAAATTTACTTTGTAATCATTTTCTTGTTTTATTTTCAGAATTCAAGAATTTGTCGTTACAATCACATCCTTCCATCCATCGATCAGTCCTCCGAAGCGATTTTTGTAGCACGCATGTGGGATCACCTCAATGCCATTATCTTGCAATGGATTTGTGGCACCATCTCAAATGATCTCCTTCACTTGCTCACAGTGTTTTAAAAAGCGAAAGCGTAGGCGAAGCGTTTTTGGATCCATAAAGCCAAGGCGTAAGCCTTGAGGCACGAGGCGTAAGCCTCGCGAGTTACTTAATTTAATATTTAAATATATATTATATACATTTTGCAAGTATAATATTTGTTACTTTTCAAGATTTTTATTCCATTAAACTAGTAGAAAATGCATTTTTAAATAAATCACCAATATCCAAATGCGATTCAAACAATTAAAGCTTATATTCCTCCAAAGCTCAATCAAAATAAAGCATAGAAAAGCAACTATTACAATTCCAATACTTTTTCAAGTTTCAAAAAACAAATCTAGTTTTGCAAAAGATAGAGTTCTAAATACTCTTATGAGACTAACTTTGTAAAACTCTTAATCACTTTCATAGAAGTCACTCTCATAAGAAAATGATGACTCTGAAGTTTAAATAATACCCATAAAAAATAAATAATGTTTCTTACTTCAATTTCTTAAACCCATAAGAGATTCATATCTTTCAAGAAAAAAGACCCTAAATCAAAGTTTTTGAAAAAATATTTGTAGTTAGATAGTTATGTTGTTGCTTTGCTAAAGCTTCATTCCAACAAAAAAAAAACACCATGCACAATTTGATATTCACGAAATATTATAAATTTTTGAAAAAAAAAAAAAGGAATAAAGCTTACCTTTGGAAGGAAGGAGAATGACGAAGAAGCAATTCCGCAAAAGAGAAAGTGAAGAGTCAAATAGAGTATTGGTTATTTACCTTAAAAAATTGGTGTAATTTCTTTTTGTCCCCTTAAAAGTGTAAATTTTTATTTTTTTTCTCAAACTCTTATAAAGCGTAGCTTTTCGTCCAAAGCGTACAAAGCGTAAAAAGCGCTAAAAAGCGTACGCCTCAAACGTAAAAGCGTACGATTTTTAGGACTTACGCTTTACACTTAAGCCTTGGAGCATTTTTCTTGCGCTTTGCCTCAAGGCTAGCCTCAAAGCGCGCTTCAAGAACGCTTTTTAAAACACTGCTTGCTCATCAAAAAGAATTCCACCGCCATCTCGAATCAACATTCAGTCTTACAGCTCGTAGCGGGTCTCAATGACACGCATATCGATATTGCTATTGTTATTCAACGGAGTGACCCTCTTTTGCTTTTCTCCAATGCTCGTTCCATGCTTAATCTTGAGGAAATGAGTCTCGCAAAGCGAGTCACACGCCATACTATCAATTAGACCTTACTTACATGTCAAGCTTTGGTTCTCTCTGATGGCACAATTCATACTTCGTCTGCTCCGATGAAATATGATTCCCACAACTCCAAAAACTTGAAGAATCAAGCTTGTGGTCGCGACTCTAATAATCATGGTAGTAGCGATTATAATTATGGTTGTGGAGGCGCCTCATATTTGTCTCTAATTTTGCAATAGCCACATTCTTTGTATTCTGCTTACGCCCCGACATGGACTACCCTGTCAACACTGTGTCCGACGAGTAACTACTTTCCTCATCTGCCACCGAAGACTACCGCTCCTGGCGTTCTTGGATCGTGTCCTGCTCATGCCTACTATATTGATCTCGTAGTGGCCATTCTATTCGGATTTATGGTTACGGCAATACAACTCTATCCCCTCATTTTTGCCCCTTGCTTTAAATAATATCTTTTCTACGCCTAATCTCATTAGTGTCTCGTCAAAAATTTATCGTTGATAATTCTGTTACTGCGGAATTTGACCCTTTGGTTTCTCTATAAATGATCTTAAGACCAGCACTCTTATGAGATGTAATAGCACTGGAAACCTTTAGCCTCCCTCACATTTGGCCTTTGCTCACTCTAGGGCTCACTTGTCTGGCTTTGCTTGCTTTCTCCTACACTCTGGCATGCACGTCCAGGTCATCACGATGATCCAATCCTCAATTGCCTTCATTACACGGAGTCTATTTTTTTTCATAAAGAGTCTAAGTATTTTTGTCCGTCTTGTCCTCTAGGCAATCATATTAGATTACTATTTAATTCTTCTTTGTTGCTTACTCAATTTTCGTTTGAAATTATTCGTAGTGATTTGTAGTTGATGAGTGAATTATTATAGCAATTTGAGTACCTGGTTTCTTATACTTTTGCATAATATTTGTAGCAATTTTACTTTTTTTTGTATTATTTCATTGTTTTTGGAGTTTGAGTGGAGGTTGTAGCGCTACAACCATACCAATTGCGCCTCTATCACGAAAAAATAGAATGCAACGTAAGCAAGAGCAGCTAGGACTGTCCAAATTTCGGCCGGTTCGGCCGAACCGGCCGAAACCGAACCGAACCGCGCTAACCGAAACCGAACCGATTTACTTTGGATATAATCATTAAATCATATATGACGAAGATCCTTGGATTCTTGAGAAAAAAAACATTCAAGCAATCATTAATTTATTTCAAGAAGATTCAATTCTCTTAATGCTTGCTAAAAAAAGATTGTTACTTAAACTTTCAAGTAATGACACACATAAATGGACAAAAAACGTTCTTAAAACATTATGCCTTAATATTACAAGAACATTTCATCAAGAAGTTGTTTTTTTTTTTTTTTTTTTTTTGCAAACCGGCCGGAAAACCGAACCGAACCGGTTGAAAACCGGTTAAACCGAAACCGAACCGAATGTAGTTCGGTTCGATTTCGGCCGGCCATATTTCTGAAGTTCGGTTATGCGGTTCTATCGGAAACCGGCCGAAACCGAACCGAACCGGCCGATGAACAGTCCTAAGAGCAGCATCGCAGGAGAAAGCTGGAGAAATAGAAGGTGGCACCGACCATCAGGCGCAAGGGATAGTTATCGCGCCTGACACGTGAAATGAGGCACAATATTGCGTGATCGCGCCAAACGAGGATCTAACGATCATTTTGTCTAATTAGGTTAAGGCTACCCACAAAATTAGGGCATCAAGACTCTCCTATAAATATAAGAGGACGACCAAAACATAAAGACACAACTTACAAGAGCCGACAGATACTTATAAAAGCATTCTAGGGTTGAAGAAGCAGAAATTCTAACGCTCGTGGCAGTACAATCATTGTTGAAGGAGAAAGGTGAACAAGAGGAGGCAACAATCAGAGTAGAGGAAAGCGGCAAAGAGATGAGGATTTTAATATTTTTGTTTCCTTACTGAATACTTTATGATGAATTGTTGTTATTTGAATATGACTATGAGTAGCTAATCCTCTCAGTATCTGAGGGAGAATATAGTTAATCTCATATGGATGCGCCTTGAACCTATGTTTTGATTATGTCTATTGATGAATTTGTTTTATTGAATATTATTTGTTGCTTATGCTACTTGGTATGTTTAGCACACGCGTTTCTATGAATCAGAGTAGTGATGTTGAACAACCTTGTATTACGTTGAATTATGCATAGGAGATTGTTAACGCAACACTACCATAGTAGATAAGCCAGCTAAATCTCTAGACATTAGACATTAACGTGTTTCGTGTAATTTAGAGCGTAGTTGATAACTTTAATTCACTTCTAAAATACTATATTGATCCTATGACATAGTGAACTTCTGGTGAGTCTTGCATACGAGTCATTAGTATTTTGTCTATGAAATACACGCATCTTAGATTAATGAAATACATATCTTAGATACATTTTACTTAATTTGTTTTACAACCTTAGATAGCAACCAATCAATCAATTAAATTATATTGTAGTTAGTTCAGTTTAGTAATTAATCTTCTTACCCGCGATCATTAGTTAATCAGTAGTTAATCTTAATTCTATATTCTAGTTTAGATCTTTAGTTAATTTATAGGGATAAAAGCATCAAACCTCCTGAACTATACACGTTTTTGCAACTTGCCCCTTAAACAAATTTAACAAGCACCTTCCCCCCTAAACTATGCACTTTTGTGCGATTTGCCCCCTCAGTGCATTTTCGGCCATTTTTGGCCATTTTTTGGCCAGAATATCCCCCCTACCCGACTCATATGTATTTTACTAGATGTATTTTAGTTGTTGATAACAAAAAATAGGGAAAAACACCTCGAACGGGGAGTATTCCGACCAAAAATGGTCGAGAATGTGATTTGCCCCTTCAGTATATTTCGGCCATTTTTGACCAGAATATTCTCCCCACCCGACTCATTTGTGTTGTACTAGATGTATTTTTGTAGTTGATGACAAAAAGTAGGCGAAAAAATACCTCGAACAAGGAATATTCTGGCCGAAAATGCATTAAGGTGGCAAATCGCACAAATGTGCATAGTTTAGAGGGAAAGTTCTCATTAATTTGTTTAAGGGGCAAGTCGCGGAAAATTATATAGTTCATGGGGTTTGATGCTTTTATACCTAATTAATATTTCTATGCCTTTATTCATAAACAAAAGCAAAGCAAAAATCATTCAGTGTTCAACAATATAATTGCTAAATTATAAATATCTACTCTATAGGGATTTGATACTTGGTCAGTTATACTTACTTACCATTTTATTATTACTTGACTTATATTTGCAATTTGTGTGCATTAATTCAATTGGAAACACAAAAGTAACTTATGCACGCATTAATGGTAGTTACCTTTGGTTGGAGTTCATATGTACATTGTTTTTATGCGTTATTTTTGATTACTTACTCGGAATTTTTATGGACGCTTCCTCTCACCCAAAAACCTCAAGTTTTTACCACTCTTACAACGTTTAGAAACTTTGTCAAAACTCAATTTGAGCGTGATATAAAATATTTTCAATGTGATAACAGTTCAGATCATGGCAAATCATGACATGTAGTTCAGTTTTCATGTCCTTGCATGTCACTACAAAATGGAAAATCCGAAAGAAAGATTTGCACTATTAATGACATGACTCGCACTCTTCTTGCTCACACAACAGTGCCTCTGTCATTTTGGCACTACTCTTTACAAATGGTGATGTATTTACCAAATATTATCCCTTCCAAATGCTCGGGTAACACTTCTCCACTTCAACTCTTATATCAAAAACATCCCTCTTACGATCATTTTCGGGATTTTTGTGTTGCGTTATCCTCTCATTCCCTTCACACAAATAAATATACTCCAACCTCGGTCCTCGCCATGTGTCTTTCTCGGTTGTCCTTCTCAACATCGCTGGTATAAGTGCTATGACATCTCAAGCCAGAAAATAATTGTGTGGTGTCATGTTCTATTTCATGAAGGTAAAATCTTTGTCTCCACGCTACATAACCCCTCCCTCATAATTATGTATTTTGCAACTCAAATATATCTCTTTCATTGTCCTCTCATCTCCTTCATCCCACGGCCTCACACACCAAGCCTCCTCCGCCTAAATCCACGCCCCTCCCTTCACGGCCACCTTTTTCGACCGTCACCTCTTCACTCTTACCATAAATACCGCATTCCTTTACTCAAATGACTACTCACAGTAAACCCAGCATCTTCAAACCGAAACAGTTATTTAGCCTCCATGCCACAACCTCTCCTTCCCCTATTCCTCGAAACCCTATGGCCGCTTTATCTGATCTAAATTAGAAGATGGCTATGACTCACAAATTTGACTCTCTTATTTAAAATAAGACGTCGGAGTTAGTACCTTGTCCCATTGATGTTAATGTTATTACATCTATGTGGATTTTACGGCATAAGTTTAACTCTGATGTTTCTCTTGAGTGTTATAAGGCTCGTCTTGTTGGTGATTGCTAGTCTCAGCAAGTTGGCGTATATTGCACTAAGACTTTTTTGCCCGGTTGTTAAACCCAAGACTCTTTGGACGGTTCTTAGCATTATCGTATCTAAATCTTGGCCTATTCATCATCACCTAGACGTGAATAATGTTTTTCTTCACGATAATCTACCAAAAAATGTCTACATGCGCTAGCCCGTCAGCTTTGGTGACTCTACTAGTCTAAATTATGTGTGTCTCTTGAAACGGTTTCTATATGGCTGGAAACAACCCATTCGTGCTTGGTATCAGCGTTTCACTAAATATGTACGCACCATTGGCTTCTTCCACAGTAAGTCAAACCACTCTTTCTTTATATTTCATCGTAGAGATGACATTTCCTGTCTTCTCTTGTATGTGGATAATATTACTTTGACCACCTCATCTAGGGCCCTGCGTCATTCTATAATGGCCTCTCTCAACTCCGAGATTTCTATGAAAATTTTAGTCCTTTGAGTTACTTCTTGGGTATCTTTGCGACTCGGCATAACATCGGCTTATTTCTTTTCCAACTGAAATATTCTATGGATATTATTGAACGAGCCGATATATCCTCTTGCAAACCAAATCTCACTTCAGCTAATACAAAATCTAGACTTGGTGCCAACCCGGTAGTGCCCTTTACCCTGATCCTACACTCTTTCGTATCCTTGCGGGTGAACTTCAATATCTTAACTTTACCCGGTCGAATATGTCTTATGCAGTCCAACAAATATGTCATCACATGCACCATCCTCTTGAGGTCGACATGCAAGCCTTGAAATGAATTTCTTTGGTATATTCGAGGTACACTCACCCTTAGTCTTCACATTTGTCCTTCCTCTATCTCGGGCATTAAGGCATTCTTCGATGCGAATTGAGTGGATGCCTCCACAGTTGTCGATCTACCTTGGGCTATTGTGTGTTTCTTGATTATAACCTCCTCTCTATGTCTGCAAAACGATAACTCACTCTTTCTCGCTCGCGCACCGAGCCTGAGTATTGTGATGTCGACAGTGTTGTTTCAAAGTCGTCTTGGCTTCATAATTTATTATTGGAACGTCACTTTCCTATTCACTTTATTAGGTAAAAGATGGCTCGCGGTGATGTTGGTGTTCTTCATGTGCCTTCTTGCTATCAACTTGCCGATATCTTCACTAAAGGTCTTACTCATATACTCTTGGACGACTTTTGGGACAGCCTCAACCTTCGTCCTTCTCTTGTTTTGACTGCAGGGATGTATTAGATTAGTATAGAACTTTTTTATATCTCTGTATATATTGAGTGTATCGCTTTTAATTATTGTAACAGATAGTTTCCTTTTATAGCAATTACCTCTTGTATATATTGAACAAGATTATCAATGAGAACGCAAGAAAAATATTACCTTACATGGAGCAACCAAACACTCCATCTTGTATGCCGAACCAATCATTGTCTCTATGAACTATTTTCTCTCAAACAATGACTCAACTAAAATAGAACAAGACTTCAATGGCGTTTCTCTCTGAAAACAATCTCACATGATTTCGGTAGCTTTTGTAAGTGTTTGTAGGCTCTTGTAAGCTATTAGTGCTCTTTTTCTCTTTTGGCCGTCCCCTTTATTTGTAGAAAAGTATTGATGCACTAATTGCACGTACAACCGTAACCTACTTAGACAGTTTGTACGTTCAATCCTCATCAGACACGATCTCGCCACATCACCACTGAATCGCGCGTGCCAGTGGATATTCATTTATCATAAAGGGTTCTTGGCTTGAAAGGATAAAACTCATTTCCTTTGTTAAAAAGATGGCATATTTTATTTCCTCAACACATAAAAAGTCTCCAATTTTCTTCAACAATAGTCAAGCAAATTGTTCAAGTGTAATAATCACATGCTTCATTAATATTTTCTCATAAATAAACAACATTCTTCTCACAATTATACACAACAACAGATTGAAAGGTTTATATGAAACTTAAAGCATGCTTTTGACAATATTAAACAAGAAGTACCAAAGGTATTCACGTATTCTTTCATCTCAAATCGTACTATATTATGCATATATCATCATTAACTTATTCTTGCTTTTGTGCTTCAAATCTCATTCTAATGACTCGATCCTACCAAAAAAAAAACTACACTCTAAAACAAACTCTAAGATAAATATATAACATATAAGTATAACAAAAAGCATAGGTCTCACCCCCAAACTTAAAATCATGCAATGTCCTCATCGTATAAACAGAAAGAGTTAAAGCATTAATGTAAGGACTCTCGTTGGACTGGTAGTGGTAGTGCTTTCTTCATTTGTCACGCTCTCCTCGGTTTGTCTTAATTCCCTCCAATCGTGGGTGCTGTTACTCTGGAATTGCTTCTTGAGTTATTCCAATTGGTGCACTATCTTAACATTCTCTTACTCCAAACGATCTCTCACCTCTAGTAGTTTCTCCTGAAACATGTTTTGTTTCTTGTGCATTGGTGATAAGATTTCTTGAATAGACTGAATTGTTGATGATTCGTTAGTGGGGAGCATCGTTTCAATCACTTGCCTCGCAATGTGATTTATGGGATATGTATTTCGGTGATGGATGTATGTATCAAGTTCTAGACAGCATTTTTTGATACAAAATGCATAGATAAGTGCGCCAAAATACATGAGGTGTGGTGGACTATGAGCAGTGTGATCTCCAATGGCTTTAACTAGGATTTCCCCAATGTTAGGAGTATCTTATCGTTTAATGCTCATCATAATTTTTGCTTGTTTCCATGAAAATTTTCCTACAGGTGGAAGTATACGATAACTCATGAACAAATAAAGGTCTATAATAATTGCTTGCTATAATCATCCTCCAACTTTCCGTTATCATTGTAATGAAACGCGAGGTATGGTTTTAGAAGGACCTTGAGATACACTCGGCCATTAACTTGTGCTATTAAAAGGAACATCTGGTCTGCCTTCAACTTGTAGTATTTGTTCACACCTCTTCCTATGATGTCAACGGACCTTCCGCTAAGCCAAACATTGCCATTGCCTTCATCATAATGTACATAGTATTCGCAAACAATTGTGTCATTCACAATACCCCAGTCGTCTCATCATGCGCCCTAATATCGCATACTTCAACATCTCTTCCAAGCCGTGCACTTCTTGTTCGTCAACAAAGTGGCTTTCTAACAATGCCTTGTACAGATTGAAACAGTTGCCGATGAGGAATCGGTAGAAGTCAAATTTTGGCTCACCTAAAGAGAGTCTTGAAGGTTTTCTTGGTGTTCCCAATCCTGGATCAAAGGTGTAATATCTTCCAGATGCCATGTTCTTCTACAATAATGAAAACTAAAAATTTCTTTCGCGAGAATAGATGAATAGAGAAATAGAAAAGAAATACTCTTATGAATTCTAAGAGATAATAGAAATATATCAGTGACTATAGTTATTAAGTTGCACAATTCACCATAATAATTATAATCACAATGGGAATAATTCATATATCAATAGGATTTAAGCATAAGGAAAGTATAGGCATGGTAAGAAAGGTAAAGATAGAGATCGTTATAGGAAATTCCGTAGATTCTGAATTTTGCATATCCCTTATTTCTTTTCGTACTAAGAAACATGTTCGGCAAGAAATTGGTCAGGCGCAATGTGATCACAAGCGTGATATCGCGTGTGACAGGCGCGATGACAACTTTACAGCAGTGTAGACCACGCTACATTCTAAAATTGTGGCTATACAGAGGTCAGAACGCGGCTCTGCTCGTGCATGTGGGGAGCGATGTGAATAGTTGTGCCACCTGGTCGCGCCTAATACAGGAAAATCTGCTCTACATACTTTGGTCCATGTTGTCCTTACTTTTGTCAATTGTCCTTTTGCTTGTGACCTGTTGGTCTCTCTACTTATATCTTCTTTCACTTTCGTCTCTTTTCCTATCTCAATGGTTAGCTCAAAGACAAATTGAAACTTTTATGCTATACATGACTCGAAACATATTTAAATTAAGACTCGATAAATAAAACTTACGTTTGTGAGTTGCCTCCCACACAACGCTTAGTTTATTTGTCGATTAGCTCGGTAATTTTGGTGAAGAATCGGGGTTCCTTGGTTGCACCTTTCTTCACTTTCTCTTCTTCTTGGTGAGCTCCCCGCAAATTCTTTTATAAAGGCTCCTCCCCTTTTGATTCTACCTTTTTGCTTTTCCCATGCAATTTTTTTTTTCTTGAAGAAAAATGTCTTGCTACAAGACTTTTCTTCTATTTCCTTCAGTAATTGCATAGCCTCATAACTTGGAATATCAAGAAAAGAATTTTGATATGTTGAATTCCGATTTAGCTCATCTAATATGCATTGATTACTGTGCTAAGAGCCAAATGGAAAATCTCCAAATATTTCTCATCAAGAGCCTGTGTGGTGACATCACTTGGTATTTGTGCTCAGGGTTGCTCCATGCTTTTGACGAAAAGTGAAAAGTCATTATTTTGGTGTTTTCACCAAAGTATTCTCCAAGAGTGCTTGTGTAAACTTCTTCAAAACTTCACTCCATGGTGTGCTGATTTTGATGTGAGAAAGGTACCACTTGTTTTCCTTCCCCATTAGAGAATATGGGAAAATCTCACAAATTTTATGCTTGTCGTTGATCCTGAAGTAGTGATATATCTCCTTGAATGCTTGTATGTGATGGATATGATCTTCGTAATGTTTCCCTCAAAATTTGTTTTGCAACACCATAAACATCCATTCTGTTTCTCGGGACTGTTACTAAATATTGGTAAGGGTTTGGCTCCCTTCTTCAGTACTACTAGCTAGAGTGACTGTCCCACTTTATTTTCATTGATGAGTTGTTGTTTCTCTTCTTGTGCAGGATGATTAATAGCTTTTATTCAGTATAATTTCTTTGTCCTCCAAAAGTAATCTTCTGTACGCAAGAGGGTAAATTAGGTGTCACTCCAACTCGATCAATTGCCATCTCATGTAAAAACGAGAAAGTACTTTCGTGACTTTGCAGATTAGCTTGATGATTCACACCAAACAATATTGTTACTCCCCATCAACGGTGCCAAAAACTTGATGGGAGGATAACCTTGATGTAATTCACAAAGAATAGAAGTTAACAATAAAATGTTACACCTAAGTTCCTCTTGTCTCAATTGTGCGAATCAAGTAATAATAAATGGTATTTACAATTTCAAATCAAGTATTATATCCCAAGAGAGTGGTGGATTTATGTATGAATCACATAAATGCTAGACACTAACGATTGTCACGATCTTTTCTCTTGTGTTTGTATGATGCAATGAATGCTATTAATGCTTTATACTAAGAATGGAGAGAATGACTAATCTAGAATGCAATGGAAGCCTATCTATGATGCAGGAAGCAGTAAATCAGGATTGTGGTTGAATGCAAAAAATAATTAAAATATTTAAATTATTAAACTAATAAAAGCAAGTAGAGAGAAATTAAACAAACTATACCAAAGACTGCATTGAATGATTGATTGATTGTGTTTGTAACAATAATAGTAAAAATTTGATTAGAGGTCGGGTTTCACAATAACTTAACCATAGTAGTTCATAGACAAACTACCTATAGTAGAAGCTATCGCAACAATAAATCTACGAGTCCCTAATAGCCTACCGTGTTAACGGATTAGGCTAATTGTTAATTGTTTTAGTAAAGATATCAATTATGCAATTTAATTAACTCATCTCAATCATGTAACAAAACGTACATAATTAAGATTAATTTAGTGTGAGCTAGGGTTTTCCATCAGTTGCGTTAGTACACCAAAGTAACAGATCACACACACACAAACACACACACACACACATACACACACACACACATATATATATATATATATAGAGAGAGAGAGAGAGATCAAGATAACTTAGCATCTACACTCTGGCGGTCCCTTGTTAGTGCTTTTGTTATTCCTACAAGAGTAAGACTGGTTACACCGCATAAATAACTATTCAATCTAGACATGTAAGATCATCAAACGCACATCAAGCAAAACAAATAAATATATTCATAAATCAAAGTTACTCTGCTACTTTAAACAACGAGTAGGTTAGCTTATCATAGTCATGAGTTCAACAATCAATAAAGAAATAAATAACATAGACAAAGTAAAGAGAACAAGAAAAATTTCTCGGATCTGGTGGAACTTCGTTGCTTGACTTTCTTCTTGACTTCTTTTTGCTATCTTCTTCTCTATGAACAATTTTCTCTCAAACAATTACTCAACTAAACTAGAACAAGACTACAATGGTGTTTCTCTTTAAAAACGATCTCACAGGGTTTCTATAAGCTTTTTTAAGTGTTTGTAGGCTCTTGTAAGCTGTTTATGGTCATTTTCTCCTATAGCCATCCCCTTTTAGAAAAGTATTAATGCCCTAATTCCACGTACAACTGTAACCTACTTACAAAGAATGACTGTTCGATCCTCATCAAGCGCGACCTTGTGAGTTCGTGCCTGAATCGCGTGTGTTAGGCGTAATCATTATGCCATTGCGTATGATGGTCGTGCCACCTCATGTGTATGCCTGCCGTCTCCTGATGTTCTCTTTTTTTCACGCGCTACATTCGGTCTTTTTAGTGTTGTAGCGCCTCCCATAGAACTTAAAAGTCCCGAAGTAGTGTCTCGACTCTTTTGTCTCCAAAAACATCAATTTTGGCCTCTTTTAGCTTTGTTTTGTCTTGACTCGATAGAATCCTAAAAAAATATGAAACAATCCTAAAACCAATAAATATGCAATAAGAATTATACAAAAGCCTAAAGAAAATGAGTACATAAATGTCCATAATAAACAAAAAAAAAAATCAACTAGTTTCCACTATAAGGAGGTAAGTAGAAGAGTATTGAGCGCTATAACGTAATCTTACAATCATTCCTCTCTTTCATCACATGATTAGCAGGAACGTGGTTTGCAGTTGTGCCATCAATAAAGAATAGTCTACGCTTAGCGTTCAAAGAGATTTTGACATATCGCACCCAAGGTAGACAGTTCTGAATACTAGAAAGAGGAACATAAGTGAAACCTAGACCTCGTTGGTTGGAGCTCTAGAGCTGAAGTGATGAAGCGCAGAGCGATGACAGACGGTGGAGCAGTAATCGGATCGGTACCAGGCATGATCGATATAGAGAATGAAGGTAATGTTAACAAAGTTGATGCAAAATTAAGGCGAATTACGAAGACTGGTTGATGATAATGGAGTGATTACAACAAATCACAAGCATAAAAGAAGAAATCGAGGATCGAAAAGGCTGATGATACTATGTAGAAAGCTAAAGGGATAAAAGCATCAAGCCCCCTTAACTATGCACGTTTTTGCGACTTGCACCCTAAACAAATTTAATAAGCATTTTGCCCCCTAAACTATGCACGTCTGTTCGATTTGCCATTTCAGTGGATTTTCGGCCATTTTTTGCCGGAATATTCTCTCCTACCTGACTCATATGTGTTGTACTAGATGTATTATGCTAGTTGATGATAAAAAGTTGGGAAAAAAACACCTTGAACGGGGTATTCTGGCCAAAAATGGTCAAGAAATGCAATTTGCCGCTTCAGTGTATTTCCGGCGATTTTGACTGGAGTATTCCCCCTACCCTACTTTTATGTGTTGTACTAGATGTATTTTGATAGTTGATGACAAAAAGTAGGCGAAAAAACACCTCGAACGGGGAATATTTCGACAAAAATGGCCGAAAAATCTATTGAAGGCGCAAATCGAACAGACGTGCATAGGTTAGGAGGCAAAACGCTTATTAATTTTGTTTAGGGTGCAAGTCTAAAAAACTGGCATAGTTCAGGGGGCTTGGTGTTTTTATCCCTAAAATGAATTACATATAGGCGATATATATATATATAGCTAATGACTAGCTAATGCAACTAACTAGGACTTTATTTGGGGTGATTATTTACGAAATCATTTAACATACTAATTATACAAAATTATATTAATAGGGGAATTTTAATAGTCATGACACTAAAATATTTCAAAGGAAACGAGTCTGAAATTACCTTGTACAATATAACATACATATTAAGTGGGGATTTTAATAGTTATGACACTAAAATATTTCAAAGGAAACGAGTCATAAATGGCATTGTACAATAGATAAATACTAACGAAGTTTAATAATAATGACATTACTAAAATTAAAAGCTAATGAGTCCTAAACTGAAACAAAAGCGTCATGAGAAAAAGGAATCTCAATTGTTCACCTCAGGTTTCTTAGGTTGGCTGGGTGGTGAGAAAGCAACTCTAATTTCACTCAAAGCTATGTGAACTCACATGACACCCCTAATTATTGTTACACGTTCCTATCGGAAAAGAATACCTAGCTACTGTTGAAAAAAATAAAATATCTAGCTATATCTTAAAGGTTTTTTAATGCATATATCTAGCTTGGAGTTTGTGAAGCAACAAGAATCTCCAAATAAACAATTAATTAATATCCACCGCCTCTTCAATAGGAATTCAGTATACGCATTAGATCCTCGCAACTTACAGACAACCGGTAATTATTAAATCAACAATGCTGTGTATCGACTCCGCTTTTCTTTAATTAGATTATCCACGTCTATAAGAACATGGAAATGTTCGGCCTAAATGGGACATGCAATACAGAACCTGGTGACCTCCAATGAAATTAGTAGCGAATTGCACCTACTATTCTTGAGTTTTGATCTACCTAACTATATAATTATAAAATGCGAATTGATGAGGATATTTTAGGATTCGCACAATAATGCATATTGAGTCGGCCCAGCAACATCAGTCTGCTTTATATTACATCGAACAATCCATATTCGAGGTTTGATGTGCATCGAACCACTCTTGTTCGATGCGGAGTGCATCCAACCAATCTGATTCGATGTGCATTCTACAGTTGTCAATGTGACCCGCTGGATGGTGGCTATATATACCACGTCCCGTTGTAGTCTGTGCACGCATTCAAGAGACATTCTGAGCTACTCAGTATCGAACGATTGAGTATTCGACACTGACCTATATCAAATATACTGGATTCGATATTCATCGGGATCGAACATTGAACATTCGACAAGCTATTGAACGAAGGGTGTTGAATTCGATGCGTAGCACAGCATCGAACCTGTTGGATTCGACACATCCTAATTCGATATAGAACATCTACTGCACATCCAACATCGAACAACGGTGATTCGACACATCAGCTTTGAACGCCCTAGATTCGACATGTTGTATTAATCTTGTAATCTTGTACGTTCAATCCTCATCAGACACGATCTCGCCACATCACCACTGAATCGCGCGTGCCAGTGGATATTCATTTATCATAAAGGGTTCTTGGCTTGAAAGGATAAAACTCATTTCCTTTGTTAAAAAGATGGCATATTTTATTTCCTCAACACATAAAAAGTCTCCAATTTTCTTCAACAATAGTCAAGCAAATTGTTCAAGTGTAATAATCACATGCTTCATTAATATTTTCTCATAAATAAACAACATTCTTCTCACAATTATACACAACAACAGATTGAAAGGTTTATATGAAACTTAAAGCATGCTTTTGACAATATTAAACAAGAAGTACCAAAGGTATTCACGTATTCTTTCATCTCAAATCGTACTATATTATGCATATATCATCATTAACTTATTCTTGCTTTTGTGCTTCAAATCTCATTCTAATGACTCGATCCTACCAAAAAAAAAAACTACACTCTAAAACAAACTCTAAGATAAATATATAACATATAAGTATAACAAAAAGCATAGGTCTCACCCCCAAACTTAAAATCATGCAATGTCCTCATCGTATAAACAGAAAGAGTTAAAGCATTAATGTAAGGACTCTCGTTGGACTGGTAGTGGTAGTGCTTTCTTCATTTGTCACGCTCTCCTCGGTTTGTCTTAATTCCCTCCAATCGTGGGTGCTGTTACTCTGGAATTGCTTCTTGAGTTATTCCAATTGGTGCACTATCTTAACATTCTCTTACTCCAAACGATCTCTCACCTCTAGTAGTTTCTCCTGAAACATGTTTTGTTTCTTGTGCATTGGTGATAAGATTTCTTGAATAGACTGAATTGTTGATGATTCGTTAGTGGGGAGCATCGTTTCAATCACTTGCCTCGCAATGTGATTTATGGGATATGTATTTCGGTGATGGATGTATGTATCAAGTTCTAGACAGCATTTTTTGATACAAAATGCATAGATAAGTGCGCCAAAATACATGAGGTGTGGTGGACTATGAGCAGTGTGATCTCCAATGGCTTTAACTAGGATTTCCCCAATGTTAGGAGTATCTTATCGTTTAATGCTCATCATAATTTTTGCTTGTTTCCATGAAAATTTTCCTACAGGTGGAAGTATACGATAACTCATGAACAAATAAAGGTCTATAATAATTGCTTGCTATAATCATCCTCCAACTTTCCGTTATCATTGTAATGAAACGCGAGGTATGGTTTTAGAAGGACCTTGAGATACACTCGGCCATTAACTTGTGCTATTAAAAGGAACATCTGGTCTGCCTTCAACTTGTAGTATTTGTTCACACCTCTTCCTATGATGTCAACGGACCTTCCGCTAAGCCAAACATTGCCATTGCCTTCATCATAATGTACATAGTATTCGCAAACAATTGTGTCATTCACAATACCCCAGTCGTCTCATCATGCGCCCTAATATCGCATACTTCAACATCTCTTCCAAGCCGTGCACTTCTTGTTCGTCAACAAAGTGGCTTTCTAACAATGCCTTGTACAGATTGAAACAGTTGCCGATGAGGAATCGGTAGAAGTCAAATTTTGGCTCACCTAAAGAGAGTCTTGAAGGTTTTCTTGGTGTTCCCAATCCTGGATCAAAGGTGTAATATCTTCCAGATGCCATGTTCTTCTACAATAATGAAAACTAAAAATTTCTTTCGCGAGAATAGATGAATAGAGAAATAGAAAAGAAATACTCTTATGAATTCTAAGAGATAATAGAAATATATCAGTGACTATAGTTATTAAGTTGCACAATTCACCATAATAATTATAATCACAATGGGAATAATTCATATATCAATAGGATTTAAGCATAAGGAAAGTATAGGCATGGTAAGAAAGGTAAAGATAGAGATCGTTATAGGAAATTCCGTAGATTCTGAATTTTGCATATCCCTTATTTCTTTTCGTACTAAGAAACATGTTCGGCAAGAAATTGGTCAGGCGCAATGTGATCACAAGCGTGATATCGCGTGTGACAGGCGCGATGACAACTTTACAGCAGTGTAGACCACGCTACATTCTAAAATTGTGGCTATACAGAGGTCAGAACGCGGCTCTGCTCGTGCATGTGGGGAGCGATGTGAATAGTTGTGCCACCTGGTCGCGCCTAATACAGGAAAATCTGCTCTACATACTTTGGTCCATGTTGTCCTTACTTTTGTCAATTGTCCTTTTGCTTGTGACCTGTTGGTCTCTCTACTTATATCTTCTTTCACTTTCGTCTCTTTTCCTATCTCAATGGTTAGCTCAAAGACAAATTGAAACTTTTATGCTATACATGACTCGAAACATATTTAAATTAAGACTCGATAAATAAAACTTACGTTTGTGAGTTGCCTCCCACACAACGCTTAGTTTATTTGTCGATTAGCTCGGTAATTTTGGTGAAGAATCGGGGTTCCTTGGTTGCACCTTTCTTCACTTTCTCTTCTTCTTGGTGAGCTCCCCGCAAATTCTTTTATAAAGGCTCCTCCCCTTTTGATTCTACCTTTTTGCTTTTCCCATGCAATTTTTTTTTTCTTGAAGAAAAATGTCTTGCTACAAGACTTTTCTTCTATTTCCTTCAGTAATTGCATAGCCTCATAACTTGGAATATCAAGAAAAGAATTTTGATATGTTGAATTCCGATTTAGCTCATCTAATATGCATTGATTACTGTGCTAAGAGCCAAATGGAAAATCTCCAAATATTTCTCATCAAGAGCCTGTGTGGTGACATCACTTGGTATTTGTGCTCAGGGTTGCTCCATGCTTTTGACGAAAAGTGAAAAGTCATTATTTTGGTGTTTTCACCAAAGTATTCTCCAAGAGTGCTTGTGTAAACTTCTTCAAAACTTCACTCCATGGTGTGCTGATTTTGATGTGAGAAAGGTACCACTTGTTTTCCTTCCCCATTAGAGAATATGGGAAAATCTCACAAATTTTATGCTTGTCGTTGATCCTGAAGTAGTGATATATCTCCTTGAATGCTTGTATGTGATGGATATGATCTTCGTAATGTTTCCCTCAAAATTTGTTTTGCAACACCATAAACATCCATTCTGTTTCTCGGGACTGTTACTAAATATTGGTAAGGGTTTGGCTCCCTTCTTCAGTACTACTAGCTAGAGTGACTGTCCCACTTTATTTTCATTGATGAGTTGTTGTTTCTCTTCTTGTGCAGGATGATTAATAGCTTTTATTCAGTATAATTTCTTTGTCCTCCAAAAGTAATCTTCTGTACGCAAGAGGGTAAATTAGGTGTCACTCCAACTCGATCAATTGCCATCTCATGTAAAAACGAGAAAGTACTTTCGTGACTTTGCAGATTAGCTTGATGATTCACACCAAACAATATTGTTACTCCCCATCAACGGTGCCAAAAACTTGATGGGAGGATAACCTTGATGTAATTCACAAAGAATAGAAGTTAACAATAAAATGTTACACCTAAGTTCCTCTTGTCTCAATTGTGCGAATCAAGTAATAATAAATGGTATTTACAATTTCAAATCAAGTATTATATCCCAAGAGAGTGGTGGATTTATGTATGAATCACATAAATGCTAGACACTAACGATTGTCACGATCTTTTCTCTTGTGTTTGTATGATGCAATGAATGCTATTAATGCTTTATACTAAGAATGGAGAGAATGACTAATCTAGAATGCAATGGAAGCCTATCTATGATGCAGGAAGCAGTAAATCAGGATTGTGGTTGAATGCAAAAAATAATTAAAATATTTAAATTATTAAACTAATAAAAGCAAGTAGAGAGAAATTAAACAAACTATACCAAAGACTGCATTGAATGATTGATTGATTGTGTTTGTAACAATAATAGTAAAAATTTGATTAGAGGTCGGGTTTCACAATAACTTAACCATAGTAGTTCATAGACAAACTACCTATAGTAGAAGCTATCGCAACAATAAATCTACGAGTCCCTAATAGCCTACCGTGTTAACGGATTAGGCTAATTGTTAATTGTTTTAGTAAAGATATCAATTATGCAATTTAATTAACTCATCTCAATCATGTAACAAAACGTACATAATTAAGATTAATTTAGTGTGAGCTAGGGTTTTCCATCAGTTGCGTTAGTACACCAAAGTAACAGATCACACACACACAAACACACACACACACACATACACACACACACACACATATATATATATATATATAGAGAGAGAGAGAGAGAGATAAAGATAACTTAGCATCTACACTCTGGCGGTCCCTTGTTAGTGCTTTTGTTATTCCTACAAGAGTAAGACTGGTTACACCGCATAAATAACTATTCAATCTAGACATGTAAGATCATCAAACGCACATCAAGCAAAACAAATAAATATATTCATAAATCAAAGTTACTCTGCTACTTTAAACAACGAGTAGGTTAGCTTATCATAGTCATGAGTTCAACAATCAATAAAGAAATAAATAACATAGACAAAGTAAAGAGAACAAGAAAAATTTCTCGGATCTGGTGGAACTTCGTTGCTTGACTTTCTTCTTGACTTCTTTTTGCTATCTTCTTCTCTATGAACAATTTTCTCTCAAACAATTACTCAACTAAACTAGAACAAGACTACAATGGTGTTTCTCTTTAAAAACGATCTCACAGGGTTTCTATAAGCTTTTTTAAGTGTTTGTAGGCTCTTGTAAGCTGTTTATGGTCATTTTCTCCTATAGCCATCCCCTTTTAGAAAAGTATTAATGCCCTAATTCCACGTACAACTGTAACCTACTTACAAAGAATGACTGTTCGATCCTCATCAAGCGCGACCTTGTGAGTTCGTGCCTGAATCGCGTGTGTTAGGCGTAATCATTATGCCATTGCGTATGATGGTCGTGCCACCTCATGTGTATGCCTGCCGTCTCCTGATGTTCTCTTTTTTTCACGCGCTACATTCGGTCTTTTTAGTGTTGTAGCGCCTCCCATAGAACTTAAAAGTCCCGAAGTAGTGTCTCGACTCTTTTGTCTCCAAAAACATCAATTTTGGCCTCTTTTAGCTTTGTTTTGTCTTGACTCGATAGAATCCTAAAAAAATATGAAACAATCCTAAAACCAATAAATATGCAATAAGAATTATACAAAAGCCTAAAGAAAATGAGTACATAAATGTCCATAATAAACAAAAAAAAAAAATCAACTAGTTTCCACTATAAGGAGGTAAGTAGAAGAGTATTGAGCGCTATAACGTAATCTTACAATCATTCCTCTCTTTCATCACATGATTAGCAGGAACGTGGTTTGCAGTTGTGCCATCAATAAAGAATAGTCTACGCTTAGCGTTCAAAGAGATTTTGACATATCGCACCCAAGGTAGACAGTTCTGAATACTAGAAAGAGGAACATAAGTGAAACCTAGACCTCGTTGGTTGGAGCTCTAGAGCTGAAGTGATGAAGCGCAGAGCGATGACAGACGGTGGAGCAGTAATCGGATCGGTACCAGGCATGATCGATATAGAGAATGAAGGTAATGTTAACAAAGTTGATGCAAAATTAAGGCGAATTACGAAGACTGGTTGATGATAATGGAGTGATTACAACAAATCACAAGCATAAAAGAAGAAATCGAGGATCGAAAAGGCTGATGATACTATGTAGAAAGCTAAAGGGATAAAAGCATCAAGCCCCCTTAACTATGCACGTTTTTGCGACTTGCACCCTAAACAAATTTAATAAGCATTTTGCCCCCTAAACTATGCACGTCTGTTCGATTTGCCATTTCAGTGGATTTTCGGCCATTTTTTGCCGGAATATTCTCTCCTACCTGACTCATATGTGTTGTACTAGATGTATTATGCTAGTTGATGATAAAAAGTTGGGAAAAAAACACCTTGAACGGGGTATTCTGGCCAAAAATGGTCAAGAAATGCAATTTGCCGCTTCAGTGTATTTCCGGCGATTTTGACTGGAGTATTCCCCCTACCCTACTTTTATGTGTTGTACTAGATGTATTTTGATAGTTGATGACAAAAAGTAGGCGAAAAAACACCTCGAACGGGGAATATTTCGACAAAAATGGCCGAAAAATCTATTGAAGGCGCAAATCGAACAGACGTGCATAGGTTAGGAGGCAAAACGCTTATTAATTTTGTTTAGGGTGCAAGTCTAAAAAACTGGCATAGTTCAGGGGGCTTGGTGTTTTTATCCCTAAAATGAATTACATATAGGCGATATATATATATATAGCTAATGACTAGCTAATGCAACTAACTAGGACTTTATTTGGGGTGATTATTTACGAAATCATTTAACATACTAATTATACAAAATTATATTAATAGGGGAATTTTAATAGTCATGACACTAAAATATTTCAAAGGAAACGAGTCTGAAATTACCTTGTACAATATAACATACATATTAAGTGGGGATTTTAATAGTTATGACACTAAAATATTTCAAAGGAAACGAGTCATAAATGGCATTGTACAATAGATAAATACTAACGAAGTTTAATAATAATGACATTACTAAAATTAAAAGCTAATGAGTCCTAAACTGAAACAAAAGCGTCATGAGAAAAAGGAATCTCAATTGTTCACCTCAGGTTTCTTAGGTTGGCTGGGTGGTGAGAAAGCAACTCTAATTTCACTCAAAGCTATGTGAACTCACATGACACCCCTAATTATTGTTACACGTTCCTATCGGAAAAGAATACCTAGCTACTGTTGAAAAAAATAAAATATCTAGCTATATCTTAAAGGTTTTTTAATGCATATATCTAGCTTGGAGTTTGTGAAGCAACAAGAATCTCCAAATAAACAATTAATTAATATCCACCGCCTCTTCAATAGGAATTCAGTATACGCATTAGATCCTCGCAACTTACAGACAACCGGTAATTATTAAATCAACAATGCTGTGTATCGACTCCGCTTTTCTTTAATTAGATTATCCACGTCTATAAGAACATGGAAATGTTCGGCCTAAATGGGACATGCAATACAGAACCTGGTGACCTCCAATGAAATTAGTAGCGAATTGCACCTACTATTCTTGAGTTTTGATCTACCTAACTATATAATTATAAAATGCGAATTGATGAGGATATTTTAGGATTCGCACAATAATGCATATTGAGTCGGCCCAGCAACATCAGTCTGCTTTATATTACATCGAACAATCCATATTCGAGGTTTGATGTGCATCGAACCACTCTTGTTCGATGCGGAGTGCATCCAACCAATCTGATTCGATGTGCATTCTACAGTTGTCAATGTGACCCGCTGGATGGTGGCTATATATACCACGTCCCGTTGTAGTCTGTGCACGCATTCAAGAGACATTCTGAGCTACTCAGTATCGAACGATTGAGTATTCGACACTGACCTATATCAAATATACTGGATTCGATATTCATCGGGATCGAACATTGAACATTCGACAAGCTATTGAACGAAGGGTGTTGAATTCGATGCGTAGCACAACATCGAACCTGTTGGATTCGACACATCCTAATTCGATATAGAACATCTACTGCACATCCAACATCGAACAACGGTGATTCGACACATCAGCTTTGAACGCCCTAGATTCGACATGTTGTATTAATCTTGTAATTTACTTGTTTAACCTAATAAGCTTGTATTAGGTGTTCTGGACCAAGCTAGTCAGATTATTAATTGATTAGCATTATTTTGGCCATTTATACTTTAATTGTACTATTTTACAGTGTTCTGTTACCTCGACGAAATAAGACCAAAATATTGGTGCCGTCTGTGGGAACACTAAATCCTTATAGTTTATTAGGCATGACTTCCAGAATTACCAGATCTCGCAGTAGAGCTGCAAAGGGACACAATGAAGAGGCCGAGCGGATAACCCCTGACCAGATCATCTCGGACAATGCGGGATCATCAACAGTACCCGCGGGGGGTACCAACACCCGCAAGGCAAGAAATGTAGAGACTTGAAGGTATGGAGGCACCGAGAACTGAAGCAGGTGCTACTGGGGCAACGGCAACTACTGTTTCAATTTCGAACAACATGAGAAACGAAATCATGACGATGGTTAAGGTCGCACTCGCAGAAGTACCGACTCCTGCACCGCCCGTACAGACACTGCCACATGTTGAACACCCAGAGGCCATAAGGGAATAAGGTTACGCGTCCAGGATAGCGAGAGGAGCGAAGAAGGAGAAGTCGCGACATGACGACATAAGGAGTAAACCTGCATCAAAGGAACAACAGAGCAAAGAAAAACGTGCATCAGAGGAACAAGTTGCATCAGAGGAACAACTAATGATCAGAGAGGGAAGTTGAAGTCAATCGAGGTGCAATCAAGAATGAACCACGAGACGAGAAGAAGAGAAAATGGAGGAAACGAAAGAGATGAACCGAGGAGGAGAGAGGGTAGGGACGACAAGAGACGTCCAGAGAGTCATGACTCTAGAAGGGAGCATGACGAAATGACCAGGAAAATAGAGAGGCTTGAAAGAGAGATAACGGTAATCGAAGGCTAGATGGCACAGGCAAATGATCCTTCAAACAGCAGCCCATTTTCCGAAGAGATAGAAGCGGAGATCTTAGGACAGGGGGAAAAGATCCCAGATCTGAAAACTTACGATTGTAAGTCTGACCCATGCGATCACCTTTTTACTTGGATAGGAAACTGTCTTTATACGGTTTCAAAGAGAATATCCAAGCCAGAATATTTGCAATAACCTATCAGGGGTAGCCATGGACTAGTTTAATCGGATTACTCCAGGATCAATAAAAATCTACAAGCAACTGAGGAAAATGTTTGAAGATCAATTCTCGAGTCAAGCTAGATTGGTTTTGGATCACTCCCAAGTCTATACCATGAAACAGGAAACCAATGAAAGTCTGAAGGACTTTATAAGACGTTTCAATATGAAGCTACTAAGGATAGACATCCCGTCTAGAGAGATGATAATGAGCATAATTTCCCGAGCGACCCCAATACAGTCCTTAGCGGGGATTTACTCAAACGCAAACCCACCACTAGCGAAGAAATTAATAATATAGTGCAGGAGGTGGTTCACTTTGAGGAGATGATGGCGACCAAAGTACCCATTATAGCACCCCTAAAAGAGAAGGGACGAGGAAGGAAAGATCAAAACCGCAACAAAAACAACAATAAGAGCAGAAACAACAGGTACCGGGAAAGTTCGCCCAGGCGGTACACGCCTCTGAATGCTAACATCATGACAGTATTCGGGATAGCAAAAAGAAAAGGTTGGCTGAAAGAGCCCAGACAGATGAAGGACTCTAGGGCTACAAGGTTTTCGACCCAATTCTGCAAGTACCATAATCAGAAGGGACATGAAACCGAAGATTGTATGAATCACAAGGATGAGATTGAACAATTATTGAAGAATGGCAAACTCGTGGAGTTTGTAAAAAAGGTCCAGCAGCAAGAGAACAATGCCGACGAGAATAGAACCCCATCGCCCAGGAAGGATAAACAAAGAATGTTAGATGAACCACATTTGTTCGAGTATCCTCAGATTGAAGATGGCAATGTCAAAAAATGCATGATCAACATGATATCAGGAGGACCAGGGGGAGCGGATTCCACCAACGGCTAGAAGAAGATCTCGAGGCTCGTTGAATCGACAATTTCGTCAATATGGCTAGCATACTTAGGATCGAAGAAATGTCGCAGGAACAGATCACTTTCTCGACCGTAGACCTCCGGAAATTGAGCGCACAAGTCATTCAAATGTCAAAATTAAATTGCCATTTGGTAATAAATGTGGACATAGCAAATTACGGAACCACAAAGATGTTAGTGGACCACGGTAGCTCAATCAATGTGATGTTCAGCTCTACACAATCCAAAATGGGACAGAACGAGGAGACATTGGAACCGGTGAGAACATCACTTCACGGATTCGGGGGTCTGGAGATAGTCCATCTTGGAATGCTTATGCTCCCTACCTCATTGGGTACAGCGCTGCAAAGAAGAACACTACTGGCAAACTATGTGATTGTTGACATGCATCTCGCATACAACGACATCATAGAAAGGCCTGAGCTAAATGAATTCCGAGCATTACCATCAACTTACCACCAAATGGTGAAATTTCCAACTCCTGCTGGAACAAGTGAAGTGATAGCAGACCATATTGAAGGTTGGAAATGTTACGTGACATTGCTATGGACGTGGCCGCAGCAGGAAGAAGACGTAGCGAAAGCACTGGCTCCTATGCAGACGGAGCACATTGATTGAAGAGTTCTAGTTCAAATTTTGCGAGTCCTGGGTGTTTTGAATATTTTGAATAATATTTATTCGTCCCCTCTGCCATGACAAGCATGAGCGGCAAACATGTATCAACTTAAAACAGGGACACCAAAGACGCGAGTCCGGAAGGCTACATAGGAAAGTAGGGCAAAATGAGCTATGAATCAAGCTCCAATCTACTCACATAATTTGATTATGTTTCCAAGAAAAATCCTTTTGATCAATCCATCTATATGAAATCCATCTAACCTGCATGATTAGACTTTATGCAGGACATAACATTGGAAAAAAGGCAATGAGAGAGACGAAAACTCTGTCCATCGTGGCACGACACACCGCAAATCCCCAAAAGGCAACGAGAGGGACGGAAACTCTGTCCATCGTGGCATGCGATACCGCAAATCCCCAAAATGCAACGAGAGGGACGAAAACTCTGTCCATCATAGCACAAGATACTACAAATCCCCAAAAGGCAACGAGAGAGACGGAAACTCTGTCCATCGTGGCACGAGATATCGCAAGTCCCCAAAAGGCAACGAGAGGGACGGGAACTCTGTCCATCGTGGCACGAGATACCGCAAATCCCCAAAATGCAACGAGAAGGACGAAAACTCTGTCCATTGTGGCACGAGACACTGCAAATCCCAAAAGACGCTCAAGAGGGACGGAAACTATGTCCATCGTGGCATGAGACACCGAGAATCCCATGCAGGCGATGAAGAGGGACGGAAGTTCTTTCCAAATTGGCGAGGATTACTATGAATGCTTGGAAAGGAAGAAAGGGACAGACACTACGTACATAACTGTAAGTGTTACTTGTAACCCGCAATACAGAAAAAGATATGACCACTACATTCAAAAAGGCGAATAAAACGACCGTACGAAAGTATGAGAAAGAAGAATAATTTGTCTAAAAACGACAAGCAATACCTATGCCTACGAGAAATAACACTAAACAGATTATAACCCTGTTAGATAAAACACTACTGTATGCTTCGTAGCAAAACGGACTACTTTCCACGAGCTTAAAAGAATCCTCAGGTTGTCAAAATAAAGTAAGGAAGCAACATAGGAAGTTGAAAGAAAAGACAATAAGTATGAGCGGTAAATTAAGCAAAACTATGCAAAGATTCATGAAACACAACCATGCAATTCATCAAATTGTTCAACAAATAAAAGTCAACGCAGTGCCACAAATAAAAAGCAAATTAAACATTGTTCATAACGAAGAGAAACAAATATGAAAGCCTTCAAGCCACAGCCTCAGTTCTCATCCTCGTCCTCGGAGGAAGGATACGCTGCAGGCATTGGGGGCGGTGGCGAGAGTCCGCGAAGGATAAGGCTTTCGTCCTCGAGTAGTACGGCAAACTCATCAGGAGACTCAGGCTGAGAACTCGTTGTGGGCGGCAGATTTTCTAGATTAGGCCCCAAAGTAAGATCCAACCATTCCTACTTGAAACCACCACGGATGTACTTCGTCTTATACAATTGGTGGACAGTCAGGACATGAGTCTTGCGAGCCTCGCGAGCACACCGACAAGCACTAACCTCTTGGAAGGTGCTGCTCTGAAGGAACTCCTCGACAATCTCCACCCTCTGCTGAGCGGAAACCTATATGAACACAAAGAAAATTAACAAGAAAGAATATAAAAAGAATACAAAAATGCAAAGAGGCAAAATTCTTTACCTCGTTAAGGTCGCGCAAATATCCAGCACCATCGGCGTGGTAAGCTTTCTCCCTCTCCACCGCCACCTCCGTCTCGAGCTCGATCACTCGTTTGGTCAGCTCCTTCTTACTGGCCGAGAGATTGGATACTTGCAGCTGGAGTTGGTCAACAGCCTTCTGCGCTTCATTCACTGCTTCTCTATCCGCGTGGGCTCTCGCAGCATACTCCTTGACCTTTTGCAAGGCTTCTCTTTCGCATCGAGAGCAGCCTTTAAGGCTTCAGCATTCTCATCAAGGAACTCACCTATGTTCGATGGTTGTCCACTCCTAGCTGCTTCGTAAGCCTGAACTAGGGCCGCGAACATGGCGTTCACTATTCCGCCACCCTAAAAGATAATAAGCAAACAAATCAACATTTGCACTGCAAGTCCAAAAAAACAATTCCCTCAAGGAGACGCTTTTATTACCGCCGTCAATAAATGGAGAGCGTTGCGCTCCACCATTTTCCTCTCTTCGACAGAGACCGGATAAGGCACAACAAGGTTGGGGAGAAGAGTCTTCAGAGCGTCGATAGATGCAGCCTCTGAGATTTCATATCCCCCAACATGGGTACGTGGACCCTGGCTAGATCCAACCTCAACATTTGGCCCTATTGTGTGAGCAGGTCCACTCCCAGCACTCGGACCACTTGCATGAGCAGCAGGTGGGATAGCCCCTCCAGTTTGAGAGCGGGTCTGGTGGACTCTTCTCCTCTTGGTCTGGATAATGCCTTTGGTATTGTCACCCAGACCAGCTGCCATACTTTTAGAAGCCTCATCATGGCTAACCTCAGCAGCAGCTGGCGCAGTATTGCGATTCGCTCCCAGAATATCCTTGAAAGGATCGACATGGGAATTGGAAGCGGCAGCGGCTGAGGGCTCAACAATGGCTTTCTTGCCCTTATTCTTCCATTTTATTGGAGGAGGAATCTCCCGAGCAGTGGTGGTTTGAGAGCTTGCTTGCTCAGCAGCAATGGCTCGGTTCATACGGGCGTGGAGATCCATATTAAATTGGCCTGCAAGAATATCACATCATTAGGATATTCATATTATTAACACAAACCAAAATATCAAAAAATATGCAAAATTATACCAAGAGTAAATCTCCTGTTATACGGAACCGGGGACAAACCAGCTAAAGATAAGACTCGACTTTCTACCAATTTTTTGACATCAAACTGCTGGTGTCACACTAGATTCGGGATAAAATTGCAATCCCATGACGTCGCAACAATGCCGGGGGGTATCGCCACCCTTGATCCGGTATACCACTCGCGGTGATATTTCCTGAATTCACCCTCGTAGCTCCCTTCTATGTAGAAGTATCGCCTTTTCCAATCTTTCCCGTACCCAGTAGCTTCACCATTCAGAAATTTACAGTGTCGTTGCGCTTTGATGTGATAAAGAAAACCTATCATGTTGCCATAAGAATTTGGCGTAAGTTGTCATGGCACGAGGTCAATAGTCCTCAAGAACATTCTAAGCTCAATGGGTATTGGGAAGCGAAGCCCATTCAACAGTTGGCCTACAAATACAGTCATATGCCCGGGAGGTGGAGTATGCATGCGGTCATTTGGCCTGGGAAGAACGATTTTATACCTATTCGATATATCAAATTTCTCGCGCAGCTCCTTACGGCTATGTTGGAGGCGCGAGACGTACATATGATACGCCATCTTAGCAACCTCGATGTTATCATTAAACTCCTTGTTGATGTATTCTACATCTTCGTTGGCCTCTCTGGAGGCACGGTTATCCGAAGATGCTGACGCTTGTGAATTATTGCTTTCACTCTGAGGCGCCGCGTGCTCAGCATTAGCATCGGGATTGTTACCCGCGAGTGAACAAATAGCTTCTATATCAATTAGCTCGTATTCATTTACTGCGGTTATATTCAAGCCCGTGGGAGCACTGGATGGGACCACCACAGAGTTTCTCGAACCAGAGCTTGAGCCGCTACTCGACTCACTCCCAGAAGTTGACTCATAATTCACCAGCGTGGACGAGAAGAACTGAAATAAATTAAAAAGAAAAAAGCCGACTGTGGCGAATACGTCACTTTCTGCTCTCATAACACTCTCGCAGCGTACCTAAAGTGGCTACTTATTAAAAATAGATATAAACATCTAACAGAGAAGAGCATATTAATTACCTTGATTGAGTATGCGAAAGCAGCAACGTTCGTTCGATCGATTGGCCTGATAAACGAAAACAAGGTGAAAAATGTTAAAATTGCAAGAATAATATCAGTATATCAAGGAAAAACAGCAAAATATTGTAAGGCACTACATCGAACGCTTTCGATTCGATGCCAAGAGCATCGAACCAAAGGTGTTCGATGTACACCGCATCGAACAAGTCATGTTCGATGTTGTTTACCCGAGAGAGTAAGTTCGCAAAGAGGAGAAATGAGCTTCTTGCAGCACTCTCCCCTTTATATAGGCAGCGGAAAGCCCATCAGTCCACATCGAGTAACGCATCGAACGTGCGCATCGAACACATCTCGTTCGATCTATCATAACCAGAGCATCAAACGCATTTGATTCAATCTATTATTGCAAATAACAAATCGAGCATCGAACGGCAACCGTTCGATGCGCTTGCTCATCGAACACACCCTGTTCGATGCGCAACATCATTTTTCAATATAATTGCAAACTATATAAATTGGAATCTGTTCATAAGTAACGTATGATTAAGAATATCTCAAACCAGTACAAAAACCTTATCAAGGTGTTACGCAGCCGACCGCTTCCAAGTCAAGGACTTATTTTTTTATAAATTTGGAAGCTGCTCTCTACTCGACACCGTCTCCCAAACTCGGGGACTATGTGATGGGGATATTTTAGGATTGGCCCAATACCACATATTAGGCCAGCCCAGCAGTGTCAGCCTGCTTTATAGTACATCGAACATTCCCTATTCGAGGTTTGGTGTGCATCGAACGACTCTTGTTCGATACGGAGTGCATCGAACCAATCCGATTCGATGTGCATTTTATAGCTGTCAATGGGACATGCGGGATGGTGGCTATATATATCTCGTCCCCTTGTAGTATGTGCACGCATTCAAAAGACATTCTAAGCTGCTCAATATCGAACGATTGAGTATTTGACACTGACCTATATCGAATACTGTGGATTTGAAATTCATCGGGATTGAACATTGAACATTCGACATGCTATTGAATGAAGGGTGCTGAATTCGATACGTAACACAGCATCGAACCGGTTGGATTCGACACATCCTAATTCGATATAGAACCTCTACTGCACATCCAACATCGAACAATGGTGATTCGACACTTCAGCTTCGAACGTCCTAGATTCGACACGTTGTATTAATCTTGTAATTTACTTGTTTAACCTAGTAAGCTTGTATTAGGTGTTCCGGACCAAGCTAGTCTGATTATTAATTGATTAGCATTATTTTGGCTATTTATACTTCAATCACTACAAGATTTGGGGGTCAATAGTGACCGAAATGCAGTCACTATTGACCCCCCCCCCCTGCGGTCCTTGATGGTCAATAGTGACCGCCTTTGAGTCGCAGATGACCGGTCACTATTGACCTCGGTCACTTACCATTAGTGACCGCAATTAGGTCCCTGATGAGGGTCAATAGTGACCGGAAGATTAGTGGCTGCTTTCCGGTCCCTGTTAATTTTAAAACATTAGTGACCGCTTTCAGGTCCCTATTGATTGAGAATTATGGACCGATTTGCGGTTACTAATATTAAAAATAGGGTAATATTCATAGATATTCTATGAATATTAGTAGGGACCGATTTGCGGTCACTAATATTAAAAACAGGGACCGCAATTCGGTCCCTACTAATATTCATAGATATCTATGAATATTAGTAGGGACCGAATTGCGGTCACTATTGACCTGTACGAAAAATAAAAAAAAAACACTAATATTCCAGATTTAATCCGGAATATTATTGTTTTTTTGGTAAAATTGCGATTTTAACAAGATCAAAACCATAAAATAATGAAGAAAACGTTAATATAATGACATGAATGTAAAAAGATGAAAAAAATGTCTAATAATAAAAAATATAATATGAATGAAAAAAAAATGAATAATTAAAAAAGATGAGTGAAAGCAAAAAGATTAATGAAAACAAAAAGATTAATGAATAAAACAACAAGTGAAAGAAAAGTAAGAAAATAAAGTGTAGATCCAAAACAAAAAAAAAGTGAAAGAAAGAAAGAAAATAAAGTGTAGATCCAAAATAAAGAAAGAAAGATAACAAAGTGTAGATCCAAAAAAAAAAAAAAAAAGTGAAAGAAAAGAAAGTGTCTTTTTGGATTTATGTTGTTGTGTTGGTGTGTTGGTGATTTTTGGAGAAAAGAAGAGAGTGTTGTTAATTATGTTGGTGATTTTTGGAGATAATGAAATTAGATGTGTAAGAGTGGTGAGTATATATAGAGGGGAGGGTGAAATTTTCAAATTTTCGTCAAATTCAAATTTCCCTCTCAATCCCGCCTAAATTTTTTGCCCAATTTCAAATTTTTGGATTTCAATGACCGCAATTTAGGTCACTAATATATATTAGGGACCGCATTTAGGTCACTAATATATATTAAGGACCGCATTTAGGTCACTAATATATATTAGGGACCGCTATTTGGTCACTCATATTTTGTAGTGACTGCAGTGCGGTCCCTGTTGCCATATCAGTGACCGCTATTAGGTCCCTATTAATATTCATCCATTTTAAAGTATGAATATTAGTAGGGACCGCAATTTGGTCCCTGTTGAGTCAATTGGGACCGCAATGCAGTCCCTGTTGAGTCAACAGTGACTGTAATGCGGTCGCAATTGACTCAATAGTGACTGCGTTGCAGTCCCTGTTGTCTCCCATACTTTAAAATTGATTTTTTTTTTATTGATTTTGGTTTGTTTGTGATTCTTAGTAACCAAACTCATTGTAACATGTGAATTGAAGTAATAAATGATTGCAAAACCAACCTCATAGTAGTTTAGTTGTGGATTAATAGATTGATTGAGATTGAACGAGTTATTGACGTTGGAGATCTATTTCATGTTCTACAACTAATCATCACTAGTTAGTTGTAGTTGTTATTCGTTTTTATGCTTTACTTCACTAATGTTAGCATATATATGATTATGAGGTATAAATCATCACATCAAGTAATCATTATACTTATATGTATATACAATTAGTTTGTCATTATGACATTCGTCGTACAAAATAATAAGAGAATCGTCAAAGTTGTCCGTTCTCTTTACATAATGTTTGGATTTACAATGCATCATTGAAATTATTGTTGTTTTAACTCTTACAATGGTTATTATGAACTAAAAAAACAACGTGGCACCTCGAACCATCTTAAAATATCGATTTTAAAGTATGAATATTAGTATGGACTGCAATTCGGTCCATGTTGATTCAATAGGGACCGCAATGCAGTCACTGTTGTGTCATTAGGGACCGAAAGGCGGTCACTATTGATAACGGTCAATGTTAATAGTGACCGCTTTCCAGTCACTATTAACAGCGGCTATTACCAATAGCGACTCAATTTGAGTCGCTATTGGTAATAGCTATTGTCAGTAGTGACCGGAAAGCGGTCACTATTGATAACGACCAATGTCAATAGTGACCGCAAATGTTAATAGTGACCGCTTTCCGGTCACTATTGACAAAAGTTTTTTTTTTATTTATAGGAAGGAATCAGCGACTAAAGTTGAGTCGCTGATTGGTAATAGCTGTTGTCAGTAGTAACCGGAAAGCAGTCACTATTGATAACGGCCAATGTCAATAGTGACCGCAAATGTTAATAGTGGCCGCTTTCCGGTCACTATTGACAAAAGCTTTTTTTTTATTTATAGGAAGGAATCAGCGACTCAAGTTGAGTCGTTGATTGGTAATAGCTGTTGTCAGTAGTGGCCGGAAAGCGGTCACTATTGATAACGGTCAATGTCAATAGTGACCGCAAATGTTAATAGTGACCGCTTTCCGGTCACTATTGACAAAAGCTTTTTTTTTATTTATAGGAAGGAATCAGCGACTCAAGTTGAGTCGCTGATTGCTTCCAAATGAAATAGGGCAGTTGAGGCCCAGACTTTGGCCTACATTTTGGCCCAATTCGGGCCAAAATGTGTGGCCCAAGTCATATATTAGAATTCAGCGACTCAATATGAGTCGCTGAATTTTCCTGAGGACAACAGCGACTCAATTTGAGTCGCTGTTGTCCTCGTACATTTCTGCGACTCAAGTTGAGTCGCAACTGTCTTCACAAGTCGCTGAAGACAAGTGACTCAACTTGAGTCACAATTGGGCGGTCACTATTGACCCCCAAATCTTGTAGTGAATTGTACTATTTTACTGTGTTCTGTTACCTCGACGAAATAAGACCAACATACGAATAATTACAACAAAACTCATCAATATTTGGAAATACATAATGGCTGGTAAAAAAAATATTTAAGGTATACATCTCTATAGCTATGATATTTCACATCTAAGGAGCTGTTTATGGTTCTTCAAAATTTAAGAAGTATTTCTCTGATTATTCACAAAGTTGCAAAGCTTTTATATTGTGATTAGACGTTAAGGAGTGTAAAAACTAATTTAGAAAAACAAAGTGCTTGATAACACAAGTTGCGTATGCGGGTATTAAAATTTTGAATATCACTTAAACTATTCGAACACTACTTTTCGTTGACAATATTATTCACTAAAGTGTGTCTTAGTAACAAATGTGATAAATTTTGTGCTAGCAAAATAAAGTTGTTGGGTCTCGGGAACGTATCGAACGTCTACCGCGTGCCTTCGTTGATTAGTCACTAAATGCATAGGAACGTGTTTTTTAAGTGTGCAGAGTCCCATTTCCCAAATTAGGATCAATAGAGTTGTCAGTTAGTAAGGGCACGTTTGGTTGCCCCAAATTTTAATCATAGAAACAATTAATATAGGTATTGCTTGTTAGCTTTTTTATTTAATATCACATTTGGATTGTAACACTAAGTAACATATAACTTTCATACCATTTCTTATTCCATGTTTGGCTTGCAAGATATCTTGGCTTACATGAAATTGAATAACACATTTACTCCCAATTTAAAAATTGAGTTTAAGTGGGAGATGAATTTGGGGGCAAATGTGTCATTTAAAGAAGCAAATAAAATGTGAGATAAATAATCTTAGAGGGTTGAGTGAGATTTCTTATCTTGCAAATAATGCCAAATACCCCACTTATCACGGGTGCACGCCATTTTCCGAAGGGTCATCCAAACGCGAGATTAGCCAAGATTATTAATTTTATCTTGGCTCTTTGGGGCAAGCAAACGTGCTCTAAGGGTGTTTGATATCGTTATTTAAGATATATGACCTTTGGCCGCATACATTCCTATCCTCCAGATTATAGACATGTTGTGCATTAAAATATTTTTAATGCTTTTGGTGATACGGGGTCATATGGGAGAACCCGTAAATTATATAAATTAGGTTTTCATGATGGTTCATATTGTCCATTTTAAACTCATTATATGGATTTGATTTTTGAGCTCCATCCCAGAGGCCTTATACGAATGAAGATATTCTCGTTCTTATAAACTCAGATCTACTCTTGTATAATCATAACATGCTTCATAATATCGATTAGTCGAATATATATAGATAACTTATTCTTTAATAGAACATGGTGGGGCTACTTCTGGTGGGCTTGTGACCTAATAACAATACAATGATCAATAGGGAAATGGGTCAAACTTGGACTTACAGAATACATCGAACATCTGGGTAGTAAGCCAAATTCCGTATATTTATTATTTCAACTTGCTTCTTTCATTTGAATGTATTTCTCCAATTCCAATGTATTTTTGTTGTTTTCTTCTTTCCGCCCTCGTCATTTTGTTCAACATCATGTACAACGTAAGCTTGTGATGGGACGATGACGAGTAGGAAACAAGTAAGCAAGTAAAATGCTCCGCTACGCCATTTTCTCAAGTGCACAATTTAACAATAAAATGTCAAATATAGTTATGAACCAAGTATCGTATCACAATGGTGTGGTGAATTAATCGTAGGATCACTTAAATGTAAAAGCATTGAAAGTTGTCACGGTTGCTACCTTCTATGTTTGAATGATGTATGAGTGTTGTATGAATACAAAATGCTTTAAATGTAGAAAACAAATGTGTAGGTTCTGGAGAACAGTATTGAATGCAAAAGAACAAGGTAAATTGAATGCAAATGATCAAACAATGTGAAAGTTGTGGAAACTATATGAATGCAGGAAAAAAGTTTAATTAAATTAGATGCAAGACAAAAGGCAAATAAGATAGAAATCATAATTTAAGATGATTGGTGGTTGATTGCTTAAGATTGTCAACAATTGATTAAAAAATGTTTGGAGGTTGGGTTTCACTATTGATTTACACTTGATAGTTCATAGCCAAAGTACTTATGTTTCTTAGAGTTGTTGATGCTTGTTTGAGTTATATGTGCCTAATGAATCCGTGACCTATAGTCAATGTTATCTTAATCAATAAATCCTTAAGTCTAATGACCTATCGCGTTAGCAAAATTAGTCCAGTTGTCAATTATTTTAGAAGAGATATTAAATCTGCAATCCACTTAACTCTTCTATTCGTGTTGACATAATGTACTTAATGAAGATTGATTTAGTGTGATCTAGGGGTTTTGCAATGCCTGCGTTAGCGTACTAAAGTCCCAAATCACATGTATACACAATTATCTTAACATGTACACTTTGGAGGTCCCATGGTAGTACTTCCGTTCATCCAATAGAATAATAACTAATCAATCTAGACACATGAGCTCTTAAACAAACATCAAACAAAACAAATACATATATTCATGCATCATAGTTACCCCCTACTCCAAACACGGAGTAGTTTAGCTACTAATATTCATTAGTTCAACACAAAGTAAAGATCAAACAACATAAACATAGAAAAAAGATAAGAAAAGCTTCTCATGTCTCATTGAACATTGACGCCTTATTATCATCTTGACTCATTTGTTTTGTCTTCTCATTCATAATTATTGACTAATGAGTATAAAAACAAAACTAGAACATAGTACAATAGTGTTTTATCTCTTCTCTCATTGCACTTCTTTTCACAAATCTTTCTCTCACAACTCTAGAATAAGACTATAGGTTGTAAAATTGCAATACTCTAAGTGTTGGCCGTCCTCCCCTAGTTATGGACAAGTCGTGTTGCCCTAGTTCGAATTATCAGTCATTACTAAAAATAGGTGAAAAGCAATTGTTACCCCAAGTCGCATGTCTTAATCCATGTCACATTGGTCGCGCTGCTAGTGGCACGAGACGCGTCATTTTCTTCTTGAGTCACATGAGTTGCGCTGCTCTCTCGTCGTGTCACGCGGATGGCGTGATTGCTCCACATCGCACAACCTCGAGTGCTGATGGATGGTTGTTGGGCTTCTCTTTGTGCATAAAATAGGGTTTCATCATCCACTCTCGTAGCGTCGTGGCGTCGTAGCACTCTAAGTGAAATCCCTTCCTAAAGCATCCATTTTGTGCTTTTTGTCTTGACTCGACTAAAATCTACAAAATGACAAATCATACTAAAAACAATAAATATGAACTAAAGACTCATCAAAAGTGTAAGAAAATAAGTACTCAGATCACGAAAAATAAACGCTCGTCAAATACCCACAAATTTAAACGTTTTCTTGTCCTCAAGTTAACCTAGGAGTTTGCCTCAATCTAAATTAGAATTCAAGTTATCAACATGTCAAAACCCATGCATATGGACATATTCTCATAATGCAACCTATAATCAAAACAAGAGATGAGAGTGAATATACAAGTAGACATATACACATCAAGTTTAATAAAATCATTGTCATGAAAAATTTCATGTGCGCAAAGTGTGTGTCGTTGTTGTTCATGCATATAGGATTAAGCATCATCTTCAGAATTCACAAGATCATAGAGTTTCACAAGTAACTACTTCACCCTTATTCTCTACTTTTCATATTACCTTCAAATCATGCAAACTTCTATGTTGAAGATCTTTTATGATTTATTTAGCTTGTAATGTTAGGCTAAGGAGTGAGCTAACATGAGGGAAAGATAATTTATGAGTTCTAGAGATTCATGAAGTAAAGAACTCATTTATTTTCCTTCCTCCTTTATTTTTTCTGGGCTTTAACATTTTTATAGGCTCTTTTGATATTTTCTTGCATTTTCATTTGCGCAAGTTTAAGTTCAACCCCATACATCATTGATTTCGAGATGCACCAAAAGCTTATAGTTTTGCTTATGGATATTTGTGATCTATGTTACATTCATCATCCGTTTGATTGTGAGCCTTTCTTTTTCATTTTTCATAGACTCATGCTTTTGTTTTCACAGTCCTGCCTTATCTCTCCTTTCTTTTCTTAAGATTTAATACATCCATCTCTTGAAAAAGGTAGGACATAATTCATCGGCTCAAGGGTAGGTGAATGTGGCTAAATAAACAAAAGGCTTAATAGAAAAGACTTTAGCGGGGTACTGGGGATTTATTTTAATTGTAAAGGATTTTGGGCTTGAAAATGCTCAAATGCAATGAGAAAAGATGCCCTAATTCATTACCCCAATATATCAAAGTCTACAATCATATCAAATAACAATCAAGTAAGTCACTTAAGATTCATAAATCACATGCAATTCTATACTTTGTCATGATCAAACAACAGTTATCTCACATCTTCTACACATACAACACAACTGGTAGTTGTATATGAAATAATCATGCTTTTGACACCATTACGCTAGATGTACCCAAATCACACTAGTATACTCTTAGCATCTCAAATTCGTACCATATTATGCATATATCATCATTGATCACCACTTGTTCATGCTTTCAAGCTTCAAACTTTTAACTGATGACTCGACCTAAAAAATACTAGACTATAAAACTAAACTCTAAACAAAACAAATATATAGCATAGATGACAAAAGGAGAAGCTTTCCCACCCCAAGTAAAAAACAGACAATGCCCTTTTCGTCAAAACATATAAAGTAAAGCATACATAAAAAAAACTCCTCTGATCGAGCCTCGTGCTCAAAGGATGCTTGTTGAGCTATTGGTGTCGTCGTTTGCTTCATATGGCATCCTTCTTGAAATGTGAAATTCCATCCATTGATGGTTTTTAGTATTTTGAATGTACTCATTGATCTCTTCCAATCTGATCTCTTCCAATTTGTTCACTAGCTTTGTGTTGTCTTTTATAATCCTTTCTTTTGCCTCTTCAATTTTCTCTTTAATGTCTTATGTTTCTTTGGGATGGGGCCTAGGACTTCTTCATTTGATCTGATGGATGAAGAATCGCTAGTATGGAACGTCTTATCGACCACTAGCCTCTCAAGGTGATTGATGTGATATGTATTCTAGTAGTAGATATCTGTGTCAAGCCCGGGACACCCTTCGTTTATGCAAGATGTTATGATGAGTGACCCAGAATACATGAGACTTGGTAGACCGTTGGTTGTGTGGTCTCCAATAGGTTTATAATTTGTCAATGTTAGGAGTGTCTCCTCTTTTGATTGACATAATAATTTTTGCTTGCTCCCAAGACACTTTTCTCATGTGATCTGGTGGAAGTATCCTTGAGCTAACAAATAAATAAAACTCCTTGCATGGTGCTCGTAGGTCTTCATAATATGCCTTAAACTCTCCCTCATCATTGTAATGAAACATGACATGGGGGAGTAAGAGAAATTGGGAGACTCTATCGGCTGTGAGTCTGTCCTGAAGGGCGTAATCTCAAAGCGCCATATGATCTTCATGCAGGTTGTAAAATTTGATGACTGCGCTCACTAAGATATACATCGATCGTTCTCATATCTAAAAAATATCGTCACCCTCTGGTTGATGAGCATATTACTCTTGAACCATGGTGTCGTTCACAATACCAGGTCGTTTTATCATAGCTTCCAGTCATGATTTAACCAATACCTCATTCAACCCTTGTGCTTCTTGTTCATAAACAAAATGGTTTTCAATTAGTGTCTCGTACCGATTGAAAGTGTTGTTACTAAGAAATCTAGCCTTATCAAAATTTGGCTTGGCTAGTGATAGTCTGAATGCTTTTCTCGGTGTTTTGTGGCTAGATCAATGGTGTAATAACGTTCGGATGTCATACTCTTCTGTAAAGAGCAAAAGAAATAAAATAATTTCGCAAAAGAATATTGTTTAATTGAGGAATAGGAAAAGAAAGAAAAAGGTTTTTGATTCTAAGAGAGGTATGAACTATTTATGTGACTAGTCTTCAATATATAGGATAAGAGTTCTTAAAGAAACAATGCCAATGTTTTTTTCAGATAAGTTCCCTAATCTTTATCAATCTAATCACACTAAGAACAATTCATCTACATCTTTTGGAATTCTAAAGCATAGGAGATATGTAAGTAATGTAGAAAAGGTAAGTGATAGAGATTGCTCAGCAAAATTTTGTAGATTTTCTGATTATGCATGTCTATTATTTCGTTACGTGACAAAAAAACGTGTTTCCTGAGATTCTAGAGCCGCGTGACATGCATGCATCGCGCCCTATTTTGTGAGTGTTTTGCGACGGCAATGAAAGAGTCACAGGTTGCTCTGCCCTCTGGACAAGCGGCGCAACATGCACTGAAAGTGGTTTGGCTCGCGCCGCTTTTTGGATGAGCGACGCAACTCGTGTTGCCTTTTGGTACTTCATCTTGGTGCATCGTCTGATGGTCGCCTGATCATCTCCATACTTTGTTCTCCTCTTTCTTTTCGATCATGGTTACTCAAATCCTCAATTTGGGCTGAATACATTTCACAAGATCGCTATATATGGCTAAACAACAAATAAATAAACTAAATTGAAATAGTCAATATAAAAACTTATTATGTGGATTGTCTCCCACGAAGCGCTTTGTTTTACATTGGTTAGCTTGACACGATTGATGGATTCATGGGGGTTCAAATAATGTGATGAGACTCTTATGTCTAACTTTGTTCTCCAGCTCTACATCTTTTTCCCAAATGAGTGTACATGAACTCTCTTTCTTGTGGCCTTCCTATGAAAAGGTTCACGAGTTCAATGTTACAAAGTACTTTTCTTTGATCTTCATCTTCGTCCACCACAGTTTGCTTGAGAACACTCTTTCTTTTTGCTTTTTAGTGAAGTGGTTCACTCCTTCCCAATTGTCACCTTTTTTGACTTCCAAGTTGTGGTTCGGAGACATTGAGTGATTTTATTTTTATTTTCTTTTTGGTGAGATGGCTCACTTCTGTCACATCTTAGTAGCCATCTCCCCTAATTCTGGTTTCCGTACCTTTGGTAGTACCACTTTTGTTCTCTTCATGGCTCTCCTTTGCAGATGTTTCAATTGTAGATGCATAATCAAGCAGCCATTCTATTTGGATCTGTGATGATGTATTTTCTCGAAGGCTTCTCCTTCAATGTAACCATGTCGTCAATTCGTGAGAGTGGTTTGACATGATTATAAATGGAGGGCTCCAAATAGGACTCGATTTTCTCCTTATTCGTTGAGAGTCTTGGACGTCTCACGTACATCTCTACCACCTATTGTTGAGTATGACTTATGGGCGCTAAATTAAGCTTCGTCTCTACTTTCAAAGAGGTGGTGTGTGGTTTTGCCTCTTGAATCTCCAATATGTCACTTGAAATTGGGTTATGGTTGTCCTTCAATGATTTATCTCCAATCTCTTCCATTGACACTTTGTTGCTCACATCAGTTTCAATAATGGTCGGAGCAGCTTCTTTGTCATGTTGAGATTAATGTGAAGATGAGAGGATACGTTCACTCATTACTATGAACTCATAGTCGGCTGAATGGAGAATAGTAAAGAGAGTTTCACATATTTTTTTATACTATTCGGTTTCTCTCAAGCTTCCTCATATGTCCCTAAGTATGAGTTTTCTCTTCCTATGGTTGAAAATCCATTTCTAAAAGGTAGATCTAATTCTAATAAGAAGTCATCATTGTTAGATGCCATTTCATCAACAACAAAATCGTTAGGAGCATTGTCTTCACTAACTTCAACATTGAATTCATTGGTTCATAATCTCCTAAAGTCACAAAAGGTATATCAATGCCTTTAACAAATATAATTTCAAGACTCTAGCAATCAAATATCGTTACTCCCCGACAACAGTGCCAGAAACTTGATGAGATGTTGATGAAGAAATAAGTAAGCAGGTAAAATGCTACATCTACTCTCTTTTTGCAAGTGGATGGCCAATTAATAATAAAATGGTAAGCATAGTTACGAACTAAGTTTCATATCCCAATGGAGTGGTACATGAATCTTAGAATCACTTAAATGTAAAAACACTAAAAGTTGTCACAGTTGCTACCTTTTATGTTTGAATGCTATATGAATGTTGTATGAATGCATAAAACAATGAATGTAGGTTTTGGAATACAGTTTTGAATGCCAAAGAACAATGTAAATAGAATGCAATGAGCAAACAATGTGAATGCTGTGAAAACTATATGAATGAAAGAAAATTAATTAAACTAGATGCAAGACAAAAAGTAAATAAGACAGAATTTAAGAGGATTGGTGGTTGATTACTTAAGATTTTAAACAGATGATTAAAAGATGTTCGGACATTGGATTTCACTACTGATTTACACTTGATAGTTCATAGACAAACTACATATGTTTCTTTGAGTTGCCGATGCTTGTTTGAGTTCTTCTGTGTCTAATGGATTCATGACCTATAGTCGAATTTATCCTGATCTATAAATCCTTAAGTCCATAATAACCTATCGCATTAGCACGTTCAGTCCAGTTATCAATTGTTCTAGAAGAGATAATAAGTCTACGATCCAATTAACTTATCCATTTGTGTTGACATAATGTACTTAGTCAAGAGTCATTTAGTGTGATCTAGGGGTTGCGCAATGATTGCGTTAGCGTACTAAAATCGCATATCACATGTACACACAACTAGCTTAACATTTACACCATGTCAGTCCCATGGTAGGGCTTCCGTTCATCTAGCGAGAATAATAATAATCTTATAAAATAGTAACTAATCAATCTAGACACATTAACTCTCAAACAAACATGAAACAAAACAAATACGCATATTCATAAATTAGAGTTACCTCCATACAATAAACACGTAGTAGTTTAGGTACTCACAGTCATTACTTCAACACAAAGTAAATAATTAAACAACATAAATAGAGAAAAATTATAATAAAAGTTTCTCAGATCCAGTGGAACGTTGACTCTTTCACGTTTGTCTTCTCCCTCACAATTACTGACTATTGACTATGAAAATAAAACTAGAACATAGTACTATTTTTTTTCTCTTCTCCTTGTGCGTACAATAGGGTTGCATCATCTACTCTCATAGCGTTGTAGCGCTTGATCGTGGCGCCGTAGTACTCCAATTGTAATACCTTCCAAAAGAATCCATTTTTGTTTTTTCTATCGTTTAATCTTGACTCGACTAAAATCAACAAAATAACAAAACTCTGCTAAAATCAACATATATGCAATAAGATTCATCAAAAGTGTAAGAATAAAAGTACTCAAATCACGTAAATTAAGGCTCATTTGATTGCTTTCTAATTTACGCATTTTTTTACCAAATTGTGGTACATGATGAGCGTTTATATAGCGTCGTTTTAGTACTCATTTACCTATGCTTTTGTATAATTCCTAGTGCATATTTATTTGTTTTAAAATTGTTTCGTGTTTTCTTAGAATTTATCGAGTCACGATGAAACGAAGCTAAAAGAGCACAAAATGGAGGTTTTTAGTAACAATGTTTCACGATGCTACTTCAAGAGCTACAACGCTATGCAAAGGAGGCATACCTTAATCGTCACACATGAAGAAGCCCAAAAGTTGGCCCAAGTCGAGGATGGAGCGGCGCGATACGGAGAGACTTGCGCGTTAGCGCCACTAAAAGCCAAAGGTAGCACAAGCAACAAAAGAAAGCAGAACATAGTAGAGGTGAAACAGAGAGTAACATGATGAGGTGAAAATTCAGCACGAGCCGCACAAATAGCGGCGCGACATGACAGGTCGCGCAAATCAAGGACATAAATGCCTTTTTCGTTGATTAAGTTGCGACTGTGTGTGAAATTGAGGCATCAAGTGTTTCCAATATGTAAAGAAGGACGACCAGCATAAAAGACACACACGATTACAACATTTACAGCTCATAGAGCGTATACAGCTTTCAGAGAGAACACAATTGAAGTTTTGTTCCATTTTAGTTTTGTCATTGTTTGAGAGTAAAGAGTATGTGAAAAAGAAAATAGCATGTAGGAGTCAAGAAGATAGCAAAAGAGTCGACACTCCTCTAGATCAGAGAAGCTTTTTTCTATCTCTTTACTTAGTTTACGTTATTCTATTCTTTGTTGATTGTTGAAACTATGATTATGATGAGCTAACCTACTAGTTATTTAGAGTAGGGGAGTAACTATGATTCATGAGTATATTTATTGATTTTCTTTGATATGTGTTTAATGAACTTTCATGTCTAGCTTGAGTAGTTACTTATGATGTGTAACTAATCTCGCTCTCGCTGGAATAACGATATGTGTGTGTGTATGTGATTTGTGACTTTGGTACGCTAACACAACTGATGCACAACCCCTAAATCACATTAAATCAATCCAGATTATGTACGTTTATGTTAACATAATTCATATGAGTCAATTGGATTGCAGATTTGATATCTCTACTAAAACAACTGACAATTGGGTTCAATCCGCTAACGGGATAGGTTATTAGAAATTCATAGATTTTATCATTTGTATAGGTCCAGCTATAGGTCATGGATCCATTAGACATGGAAGACTCAAACTATCATCAGATGTCTCAAGTAAATATAGGTAGTTGCTCTATGAACTACTATGGTTAAATCAGTTGTGAAATCCAACCTCTAAATAATCTTTTATTTTATTGTTTATAATTTAAGCATTCACCCAATCAATTTTCTTAAAATTCTGTCTATTTACTTTTCTACATTTAATTCAATTCATTCTTTGCATTCAATTTGTTTTCTTTCATCATTCACATTGTTTTCATTGCATTTTAGTTTATTTAATCTTTGCATCCAAAATTATTTTCATAAAAGTTACATTCATAGTTTTCTGCATTAAAAGCATTCTGCATTCATCCTGCAAACATAAGAGATAGCAACCGTGACAATTGTTACTGTTTTTCATTTAAGTAATTTAATCATTCATCCACTACTCCATTTGGATACGATACTTGGTTCGTAACTATATTTATCATTTTATTATTACTCGATTCATGCATTTGCAAGAATAGGAATCTAGGTGTAACAATTGATTTGTTAACTTTATATTCTTTGTTCGCTATATCAAAGTTCCCATCAAGTTTTTGGCGCCATTGCCGAGGTGTAATGATATTGTCGTGTTTAAATCATCAAGCTTATTTTTTAAGGCACTAATATAACATTCTATTATTTCCTGAGATGACGATCGATAGAGTTGGAAAGAGGCCAATTTTGCCACCATGTGGAAAGAAGATATATTTTGGAAATATCAGACGGCAAAATGAAAGGAGATTCAATAATCAATGCACCCCATAGGCAAAATCACCAACCATTAGAGCTGAGGGAGAAACACAAGTTGATAATCCACCAATAAAGGAAACTACTCGGAAATTAACCAATATCAAGGTCGTAAAGGCAACTCCGAAATTGATGTACATGTTGATTAAGAATAGTTTTGGAGGACCTTATAAGGATCCCTTACACCAATTTCAAGAATTAGAGGAAATGTATCGCTACTTCAAGGTGAAGGAGGAATATAAAGTTTGAGGAATTTTTCAATTCTCGTTGCCAGGAGAGGCTAGTAAGTCGTACAACACAAAAATCAACAACAAGATGGGATGTATTGAAGTCAAGAAAAGATTCAAACAAGAATTTGCCAGCAACCCACTTATGAAGACTCCTAGGGAGAGACTGCTCACATTTCAACAAAAACGTAGGGCAACAATAAGTGAAATGTGGAGTGCAATAACGCTTGGGAAAAATACAATTCAGAGTAATATCACCAAATTTGCTCAATGACAATACCTAGAAGTGTCTTATTTAGGTCTCGACTAAATAAATCAGTACATTCTAGATTGAGTTGAGTAAGAAACCACCAGGTTGGAATACCTTTGTTGACATCTTGAGCTACGAGGAAATGGGTATATTGGAAGTAGGGGTGGAAACGAGACAGGATCCCGTCCCACGGGATCCCCTGTGCACAGGAATGAGAAATCCACTCTCGTTTCCGTCCCGTTGTGGACAGGATTTCGCCTACACGGGATCCCATCGCTGGCGGAATTAACGGGACGGGATCCCGTCTACGTGGGAATCCCATTGTTGGCGGGATTTCTGCGGGTATACCGCAATTTTTCAGAACACAAACGAGGAAAAGGTGGAGAAAAATGTTTCTCTACTTTTTTCCCTTCGACAATCGGCATTTCCAAATACTTCGTATTAGAAAAATGTCTTCTTTTCGACATTAACAAGTAACAACTTGTTAACATTAATCACAATTCAATACGAATCACATTCACAATGAATCACAATAGCTATTCGCTATCACAAATCACAAAAACAAAAGAATATGCGACTCAAAAGACAAAAATTGTCTGACGATTATACTCTAATGTTTTATTTATCTCCTTATACTCCCTTCCTTTTAATTTATTTTAGCAACTAACCCCCAAACCCCCTCTAAATTGCATAGGCACTAGAAATTGGCGGGATTCCCGCCTCCCGCGGGACTCAAAAATGATTCATGTTCCCGTCTCGCGGCAGGCGAGAATCCTGTCCCATTGGCCGTGATGGGACGGGAACGGGATAGGACATTTCCCAAGATGGAAATTCCCCCATGGATGGGGTGGGAACATGAATTTTCCCGTCCCATTCCCACCCCTAATTGGAAGAAACAATGGAGAAATATCAAAATAAGGCATTTGCAATCAAAGAGAAGACAGATACCCATGGTACTGGAAAGAACATAAAGGCAAAATCCAAGGGGATAAAGCCTAATGACAACGGTTCACCTGATGTCCATGAAGAGAAAGTAACAAAAAAGACGGAGAAAGAAGAGGAAAAAGAGAAGAAAGACCAAGGTGCAAAAGGTGCACCCAAGAACCCCTAATTCCTCAACCAAAGTGTCGATCTAAATGACAATAAACTTAAACGATGTGTAGGAGGCAACCAATAATAGTAAATTTTAATTTTTTTAGTCTTGCATTTAGTTCGATTTTTAGTTATTTTTGTTTTGAGTCATATATAGCATAACATTTCCAATGTGTTTTTAGCTAACCGATGAGATAGGAAAAAAAAAGTGAAAGAAGTTACAAAGTAGGGAGACGAGAGGAAAGAACAAAATGACATTTGACAAAAGAGTAGGCAACACAAAACACACAAAATTGTGTAGTTTTCCAGAATGTAGCGCGAATCTTTCTGCAGGTCACGCAACTTTTTCAAGCCGCTCTGGAATTGAAGGACGTGACACACCTTTTCTTGTAAGTAGTGCGGGTAACGCAACACGAAACAACAGCCGCACGACATATACAGTCACGCGTCCCAAATTTCTTACAGGACACGTTTCTCAACTTGAAAGGAAATAAGAGATATGCAGTAGCAGATGTTTATCAAAGCAGAATTGGTAACCATGATAGAAAGACCAGGTAATGTGAATGACATAATGGCTTGTTAATACTATGCACACTATGATGAAGGCAATGGTAATGTTTGGCTTTGTAGAAGGACGATTGATATCACCGCAAAAAAAAGTTAATAGATTTTACAAGTTGCAGGGTCAGACGATACTTTGGGACATGGGTCTACAACACAAGCTTACAATTGATAATGCCTCACGGTATTTGCTACTACCTCATCCTGTGTTCCACTACAATGAAGATGGAGGATTGGAGGCAAACTACGAAGATCTTCAAGCAATCTGTAAAGAGCTCTATCTTTTCATAAGTTCAAGGATTCTACCACCCGTCAATTTGGAAAAAGTTTCATGGGGAAAAAGCAAAAATTATGATGTCTATCAAAAGAAGAGATACTTCTAACAATGGAGAAATCATAGTTAATGCTATTGGAGATCACATTGTTGATGGTCTACCATGATTGTTGTATTTTGGAGCACTTATTTTGTATTAAGGATGGGTGTCCGGAATTTGATACAGACATTCATCACCAAAATAAATATCCCATCAATCACATTGCAAGGCAAGTGATAGAAACAACTTTTCCCCTTAGCGAGTCATCAGCAATTGAGTCCATTGAAGAAAACATGTCGCCAATTCATAAGAAACGTAAGACGTTTGAAGAGAAATTGCAAGAAGCGAACGAACGAATGGAGAAAGACAATGCTGAGTTAGTGAACAAATTGAAAGATATTAAAGAGAAAGTACAGAGCAACAACAACCATCATTGGATGGATATGAGACACATGGAGACGAAGCTGGAAAATGAAGAAAGCACCGACACCAACTTTCTGACGAGTGTCCTTTGAGCTCGATCACGGGAGTACTCTCATTTACGCTTTAAATTATTTTTTTAGTTAAAAACAATGAGGACACTGTAGAATTTTAAGTTAGGGGTGTGGGTGCTTGGCTTTTTGTCATCTATGTTATATATTTATCCTGTTTTAGAGTCTTATTTTTTAGATTGAGTCATTAGAATCAAGTTTAAAGCATGAAAGGATGAATAAATGGGTAACAATGATGATATATGCATAGTTCAGTACGAATTTGAGATGAAAAATACATAAATGCCACTTAGTACATCTTGGGTAATATTATAAAAAAGCATGTTTTCATTCATATATACTAATTAATCTGTTGCAGGTGTATAATTATGAAGATAATATTGTGCATTCATGGAAAAATAGTAAAGAGCATGTGATTATGAATCTTAAATAATGTGCTTGATTATTGTTAGAGATAAATGTAGATTTTATGTGTTGAGGAAATGAAAACAATTTTTTTCATTATTCTGTTCAAACTCAAGACCCATTACAAAGATTATCCACTAAAGCCTTTTCTTATGGGCCTTTGTTTACGAAACTCAATTATCTATCCTGAACCGAGAAATTATCTTCTACCCTGTCTAGATGGATGTAGTAGATCATAAAGGAGTGATAAGGTAGGTGCTTCAAAACAAAGCACGAGCCCAAAAAGAAAAGTATGAAAAAAAGGACTAAAAGAGTACGAGCATAATAGAGAGCGCAAATAATCATTTGTAAAAACTCTAAATTTGGGGGTGCTTCTCGAAAAAAATCATGAAGTATAGGGTGGTTTGAAACTTGCGCAAATGAAAATGCAAGGAAAATATGCAAAAGAGCCTAAAATGTATGGCCAATGAAATGCACAAATAAGGGATGAAAAATAAAATAAATGAGTTGATCTACGGTGTACATCTCTACAACTCACATATGTCCTTTTTCCATTATAGCCCGAGCCAACATTGCAAGCAAAAAGTCCTCAATGTAGGGAGTCTGCATGAATTGACAACAACATGAAAAGTAGAGAATGAGAGTGAAGTGAGTACATGTTAAGAGCTATGATTTTGTGAGTGTGCAACATGAATATAACTCTTATACATGAGCAGCGGTGGCACACACTATTAGAGCACATGAAAGTGACATGACAATGATTTTTTAAATATGATGTGCTCGTATTTGTATATTTTATCTCGTCTCTTGTTTTCACCATAGGTTGCATTTTAAGAATATTCCTATTTACGATTGTTCACATGTGGATCACTTGTATTCTAATTAAATCGAGTCAGGCTAGTAAGTTTCCTTGAGGACAAGCAAAGTTTTAAGTTGGGGGGTATTTGATGAGCGTTTATTTAGCATCATTTTGGTACTCATTTACTATGCTTTTGTGTAATTCCTAGTGCATATTTATTGCTTTTAGTATTGTTTCGTCTTTTCATAGAATTTTATTGAGTCACGATGAGAAATGAAGATAAAAGAGCACAAAATGAAGGTTCTTAGTAACAAGGCGTCACGACGCTACTTAAGGTACGGTGTTATGCAAAGAAGGAAAACCCTAATCATCATACGTGAAGAATCGCAAAAGTCGGTCCAAGCCGAGGATGGAGCGGTGAAATACGGGGAGATATGTGCTACAACGCCGCTGAAGTCGAAGGTAGCACGAGCAAAGAAAGAAAGCTGAATGTAGCAGAGGAAAAACAGAGAGTGGTGCGACGAGGTACAAAAGCAGTGTGAACCGCGCTGGTAGAGGCGCGACAAGACAGGTCGCGCGACTCAAGGACAAAAGCATATTTTTTTGTTGATTAAGTTGTGATTGTATGTGAAATTAGAGCATCAAAACTTTCCTAAATATAGAGAAGAATGGCCATCATAGAAGACACACGATTACAACATTTACAGCTCATAAAGTGTATACCGTTTTCAGAGAGAAACACCATTGAAGTTTTGTTCTAGTTTTGTTTTATCATTGTTTGAGAGTTAAGAGTTTGTGAAGAAGAAGATAGCACGACGGAGTTAAGAAAATAGCAAAAAAGTTGACTTTCCTCCGGATCTGAGAAGCTTTCCTCTATCTATTTACTTTGTTTATGTTATACTATTCTTTGTTAATTGTTGAACTCATGACTTTGAGGAGCTAACCTACTCGTTGTTTAGAGTAGGGGAGAAACTCTAATTTATGAATATATTTATTTATTTGCTTTGATGTGTGTTTGATGAACCTTTATGTCTAGATTAAGTAGTTATTTATGTTGTGTAACTAATCTCGCTCTCGCTGGAATACTGGATGCACTACTCTAGGACCGCCAGAGTGTAGATGTCGAGTTATATAAATAAATATATGTGTGTGTGTGTGTGATTTGGGACTTTGGTACGCTAACGCAGCTGATGCACAATCCCTAGATCATACTAAATCAATCTTGATTATGTATGTTTATGTTAACATAAAACGGTAAGTCAATTGGATTGCAGATTTGATATCTCTACTAAAACAACTGACAATTTGGTTGAATCCGCTAAGGGGATAGGTTATTAGAGTCCAACTATAGGTCACATATCCATATCATCAGGCATCTCAAGTAAATATAGGTAGTTTGTCTATGAGCTACTATGGTTAAATTAGTTGTGAAACCCAACCTCTAAACAATCTTTTATTCTATTGTTTACAACTTAAGCATTCACCCAATCAATCTTCTTAAATTCTGTTTATTCACTTTTTTGCATTTAGTTCAATTCATTCTTTGCATTCAAATTGTTTTCTTTCATCATTCGCATTGTTTTCATTGCATTTTAGTTTATCTAATCCTTGCATCCAAAATTATTTTCATAAAAGTTGCAGTCATAGTATTCTGCATTAAAATCATCCTGCATTCATCCTGCAAACATAAGATATAGCAACTGTGACAACTGTTGGTGTTTTGTATTTAAGTGATTTAATCATTCATTCACCACTCCCTTGAGATACAATACTTGTACTTACCCTTATATTACTACTTGGTTCTTGCACTTGCGATAATAGGAATCGAGGTGTAACAATTGGTTTGTTAATTTTATATTATTTGTTCGCTACACCAAAGTTTCCATCAGTACACCAGGAGTTTCGTAGCTTGTAGCCTGATCACTGTCGAGGTGAATGGCGTTGCATACTCATTGTTAATAAATTTACGAGAACCGAAATCATAATTCTTCATATACGTCAAAATATAGGTCGTCCAAAGTGTTTGTAATATCGAACGATAGATCATAATATAGGTGAAAAATTACATCTAAAGTGATATATCAAAATATAGTGTTAGAACCGAGTGTTTACACATTTTTCCATGTTATTTATGATGTTGTCATATCAAGTTATATAAGGAGGAGGCTTGGTGAGATTCTGGAAGTGAATCTTTGTGTTTCCATATTTAACAAGATCTTGACGCGTCATGATAAATATAGAAAGAAGATTCAGTTGATTCTGGAATATTTATTTGTCTTTATAGTCAATTGCCAAAATAACACTTTAAAAAAAGATTATTTCCCAATCTAACACTTTTGAAATAATAATTACCATAATAACACTTTTTAACAACAAATTACAATCATAACCTTTTCATTTCGTCTTGTAACTGTAATAATAAAACACTTAGCCAATCAAGGATAATGCAAGTTACAAAAGTCTTTGTTGGGTTATACATATATATATATATATATATATATATATATATATATTAACTGTATTTAATTGAAAGAAATAAGAAAACCCTTGCTCCCGTCAAGCCCTCTCTGCTCCAAATCCACGCCATTGTTGCAGGTCCGAGGGTCAACCACGTTATAGTTCGAATTCATTACACATTCATCTATTTAAGGTTTCAAAAACTAAGGTATTGAAAATTGAGGAGTAAATCTAAAGGTTATCGGTCCTCCATTCCGGGTCAGGGAAAAGCTCAGATATTACATAAATCTAAAACTGAAAATGTGCAGGTAGGGTAAATAAAATAAATGATGAATATGATATCCCATTGAAATGTTTTGATGACAATGATCAGAGATTTGTCTTTTATAATAAGAAAAGAGATAGAATTGATGATGTTTTTTAAAAAAATCTTGAGAACATTCATGTGATAAATCTAATATTTTATTGGTTGTTTCTTTGTTACGCATATAAATCACAGAGACCTACTCATTACGCATAAGTTAATTAATTATTATCATACATTACATTATTTCAACATATTATTTTACATATATACATGTATTATCTTTATGTATTGACTTGTTAAAAAGACAAAGGTTAGAGTGGTAATCTTATAATCAGGGGCGAAGCGACGGGGGGTGCATGTGGGTGCACTTGCACCCCCCAGCATTCCATATTTTTTAAATAGCATATATGTTTGTAGGATTATTTTTTGCATAATAATGATTTCTAACTGATTTTGCACCCCCTTTCTTTGGCCCATTCAGATTTTTAATAATCTAAGTAAGCAAGCACTACATATTTGATAATTATGGCCCACTACAGAACTTTCCTCTTGTATATAAAGTATGAACTGTATTGTGGCATTGTGCATTGTGGTATACATGCATATTGCACACAATTTCACGGTCCTCCTTATAACAAAAAATTCAAATACCTATGTGGCTATGTTTTATGCTTAAATTGATTGACATTTTAATAGCAAGATTTCAAACTTTCAATTAGTTTATATAAAAAAAAAACTTATAATATATAGTGTTTTTTATATGCTTAGCAGCGCAGTTAGCCTTAGCTTTATAAATTATAAAAGGCTTTCATAAAATATTCATGAATCTATTGGATTAAAAAAATAGCGAACAAGATACCATAACAAAAGAAAAAAACTAATCTCTTACACATTACATTATTTATATTAAGAAATAATTACTTAAAAATTTGTTAGTGCTTTAATACACTCACAAACTAGCCCCTTGATAAAAAGACAACTAATTTGAAATATCCCTATGTCAACCCAAAAAACCTCCATGTGATATGTATATATATATATATATATATATATATATAATAGAAAAAAATGCTTTAGTCAAGGAAGAAAAAAAGCAATAAGAAATTTGTGTATCTTGTGAAATAGGAAGAAAAAAAAATCCAAAAAGCGTCTTTCGCATCTTTTTTTGAATCATGTGTTGCCGTTTCTTTTTATACAAAAATTATTTTTACAGTGAACTGAATATAATTATACATGTATTTTTTTTTTTGAAAACTATATATATATATATGTTACAAAAAAAATACAACACAATTTCGCCCCCCCTAACTGATATTTCTGGCTTCGCCCCTGCTTATAATAAAGAGTGTTAGTGTGGGAGTTATTTTTCGGAGAGTGTTATTTTGAGAAATACTTTTTTTAAAAAAGTATTAGTTTGACAACTCACTCGTCTTTATATGATCCGATTTGTTTCTAATGGATCTAGACGTGATAATGTGTATATACATTAGAATATTCTCTTTACTTTTATGCAGAATAAAATCGGATGAATTATGGAGGGTTTGCAAGTTGTCCTAAGGATCAAGGGATCTAGTGCAATAGTTGGCCTTTCGTAGAGAAACTATACACTCTATAAAAGCAGGCGACTCGAGGATAGTTGAAGACAAGAGATTAGAGCATAAGTCTATTGTCATTTTATTTGTTTAAGAGTCAAAAATATTTTCATAATTGTTTGTTTAAGAAATATCAAGGAGAATGAACTTCGTGTGTAGTTGAGCATTATCATATTCAATTGAAGTACTATAGTAATGTATCGCGTTAGGTCTTAAGAAAGTAATTAGAGAGAGTCTAGATTACGAGTATCAAGTAAAACCTGAATAAGTCAAGTCTTGTACTATACGAAAGAATACTTGAGTTGATTAACTGGCAAAAGCCGAGTGGGCTAGGTATGTTGAGACACGAACCACTATAAAAATTCATGTGTTTCGATTTTACTTACTTTCCTATCAAGACACGTAATTGTTTGTACACTGGCTAAATAATAAGTAAAATAGTTAAGATCTTACATATAGGTTAAACAAGGGCATTTTGTAATTTCCCACACTGCTCTTCCTATAGAAACATGGATTTCGCACCTCATTTTTTCTTTTTGCACTAGCTGAACAATGGTAATCTTCACAAACACATAAACATATATACATAATCGATCTCTAGTTGACTTCAAAAAGTATGTGTTTGATTGAAACACACATTTAAATATACTTCCCCCATCAACTCGATACATCAAAAACTTGATCTTCTACAATTTCTTATCTAATGCCTTACCGAGATCTACAATTTTGGTTCTTATCTAATGCCTTACTTCAATCCAAGTTAAGTAGTTGTTCTAGAGTTAATTGTAATTCTTTATGTTCTTCTTGTGCTTTGGGAAAAACATTCGTCGGTGATGTTTGGACATCTTTGGTGTTGAGTTCTTTGTGGAATCGTTATTTAGTTGTATCTGTGGATGCTTATTTTGATTCTTTATGAACATATCCCATCTCACAAAAGTCACAAGTATATTCAGTTTTTTTGTCTTTTCGCGCACTAATTAAAACACGATTTGAATGCGACATTTAAATTTTCCAATGTGCCAATGTTACAGAATATGATAATGCCTCGTTTTTCCAGTTTTGCATTCTGAACGGCATGCCTTTTTATTTCTTTTGTCCACATATGTTGCCCCAAAATAGAGAATTTGAATGCCAATTTTGCACCATAAACAACAACATGTGTATGTTGCTTGCTCGCTCCTCTGTCCAACCAACGTTTTGGCATCACGCTCTTCAATTGGCCACCTATCTTCTCAACATTCTTCCTCATAAACGCCTCGGTTTTTAATATTTGCTCCAAAACCTCTATAAAAAATGCCCATCATTCTTCCATCTCTGGGTTTTTGTGTGTCTTTGCCTAAAACCCCCTATTTCCCTCTACCACAATAAATAAACTTCAAACGCGCTCTACTCCTTGCGTGTTCTTGGGCTATTCGTTTAAGCACCATGGGTACAAGTGTTATGATATCTCAACTCAAAAAATCATTATTTCTCTGTATATGTTGTGTAATGAGGAAGTCTTCTTGTTTACTACTCTTCACGGCCCATTGCAACACTCATATCATTTCCTCGGCTCCGATATCCATCCTTCCCTTGCACCTAATTGCCAATACCCCCACCCCCACCCCTCCCTCTCAGTCTGATACAGCCACGCCTCTTTTTTCTCGGGCCGGTACAACTGCCCAGCCTCCTTCTTCTCCAGCTATCGTGTTTCCACCCTTACAGCTGAATCCTCTAATTCCCTCGATCAGTTACCCTTATCATGACCCTACCATCTCTCCTCAAATGACAACCCATGGCAAGCACGGGATTGTCAAGCCCAAACACGTGTTCACCCTTCTGTTCACTTCTTATCCGCTCCTACTTTCTTGAAATCTCGGGGTTGCTTTATCTGATCCTAATAGGGATATTGTCATGTTTCATGAGTTTAAAGCTTTTATCATGAACGAGACTTGGGAGTTGGTACAACATCCCCCGAATGTGAATGTTATTCACTCTACGTTGATTTTTTGGCTTAAATATAACTTTGATGGTTATTTTGAGCATTATAAGGCTCGTCTTGTTAGTGATTGCATATCTCAACAAGTTAGTGTAGATTGTGCTGAAACATTCAGTCTGATTGTTAAACCTGCTACCATACGGACGGTTCTTAGTATTGCTTTTTCCCTTTCTTGGCCCATTCACCAATTGGACGGTAAAAATGCTTTTCTCCATGATCATTTATAGAAAACGGTTTATATGAACCAGCCTCTGGATTTTCGTGATCCACTTCAGCCGCATTATGTGTGTCTATTGGGAAAAATTCTATAGAGCGTTAAGCAGGCCCCTCTTGCTTGGTATCTACGATTTGCGGATTATATGGCTACGATTGGTTTCTCGCATAGCAAATCTGATCATTCCTTGTTTATTTTTCATCGAGGTAAGGACATCTCGTATCTATTATTATATGTTAATATTATCATCCTATGTGTGTCCCTTATTGCACTTCATATCTCTATTATGGATCTCCTTGAGGCCGAGTTTGCTATGAAGGATTTAGGTCCTTTGTGTTACTTTTTTGGTATAGCATGGCATATTCCTTAGCCAAAGCAAATATGTCAAGGACATTATTGAGCGTGCGAGAATGTCCTCTTGCAAATCGTGCGCTACTCCTGTTGACCAAAGCTAAAAGTAGGTGTCGGAGTTGGCAATCCCTTGTTTAGTGATGCGACTCTATTTCGAAGTTTTGATGGTGTCCTACAGTATCTCACCTTCACTCGCCCTTATATATCTTATGCTTTCCAACATATTTGTCTCTATATGCATGCCCCTGGGAATATTCACATGCAAGCTTTAAAACGGATTGGGTGTTATATACAGAGAATTCTTGTTCTGGGTTTGCATGTCTCCAAACTCACTCACAGAACTGACGTCTTACACTAATGATGATTGGGGTGGTTGCAGGAAACAAGTCATTCCACTTCTGGGTACTATTTATTTCTTGGCGACAATCTCATTTCATGGTCGCCTAAACGACAACCCAGTTTCTCTAGGTCCACTGTTCAGGCCAAATACCATGGCATCGCAAATGTTGTCTCGAATCATGTTGGCTTCGCAATCTACTTCTCGAGTTCCATTATCCTATTTCCAAAGCCACTCTAGTATATTGTGACAATGTGAGCACGGTTTTACCTCTCGCAATCCTGTTCAGCACCAAAGCAAGAAATATATTGAATTGGATATTCACTTTGTGCATGAAAAAAGTTACTCTTGGTCATGTTCGGGTTCTTCACTTGCCTCTGTGCTCCCAAATTGTGGATATTTTCACTAAGGGGCTAGTGCGAGTCTTATTTGATGGCTTTCGTTCCAGCTCCAACACTCGATCACTACATGTTTTAACTACGGAGGTGTAATAACTGAATCCTCTTTGATATAGAATGGTAGACATACTTTGTAATCAGATATATTTGTAATATTCAATATATCTTTTGTTAGATATCATTTGTATATATACTATTCACCACAGTAATGAGAATTCATTGAGAAAATTATCTTTCAATTACCATACTTAATCATCAGGTTCATTCATAAAAGAAGGAAGAAGAAAATCATCAGATTCAACCGACATTTGCAGGCAAGTTGCGAATGAGAACAGCGGCGCCTCGAACTTGGAAAACTCTGTCTACAAGTGCAACTTTGCTCATTATTTAGGATATTTCCTTTTTTGTTTTTGGATAATTAGAATATTTTCTATTTCACTCTTTCAGATTAAGGAACAATATCGGTGAAATCAAGGTTCAATTTTAATTTCTAAAATAAACAAATAATCTGAAAAATAGATTAATTTGTGTCCAGACCAAGAAGATGGATGATATTTAAAAATGAAATATTGCTTATCAAAATAAAGAAGTGAAATATTGGAAGGGCCAGTGATAAATTGTAGCCAAAACGATTGTCTCCTCATAAAATAAGAAGATTCTAAAGGAACCAAGTGCTTGTGAAAGGAGACTTATCATGCAATATTGGCTGGCCTCTTAGTCTGCCAAGAGACGGCATTTTCTGTTCATAGACTGCAGCCAATTTACAATATATGATTATACCATCCTTTTCACAAGCTAAACCCCAAAAGAAATATAATAAAAACTAAGATTTGCTCTGACATGCATCACTTGATGCAAAAGATTTTTGTAGCATGTATTACTATGTAATATTTATAAAAACATCCAGTGTATCTGGTACTTTGGATTCAGACCAGGAATTCAAAGTGGGTCCGGGGTCCACTTTCATTTCTGATTCAGGTGACTCCACTGAATCTGTGGTATCCAGTTTTGATGAATAAATGAAGGCTACATTTTTTAGAATTAAGAAATAATTTCTTGCAACCAGTGTATGATGATGACCTTGTTTCATTCAGATTAAGACTGAAAAAAGTTTATGTCCTGTAGTTAAGAATATTCAGATTTCCTGCAACCAGTGTAGGGTTCACATGGGAATATGAAAAAAGCTTATGTCCTGTAATTAAGAATATTCAGATTTTAATCACTGGTTGCACACCATGTCAACCAAAATAATTTTCAAAATTTTAAGGCTTGGAATTTATAATAACTACTACCAAAGAGAGATGAGTATCTTTAGACTTGGATCTTGATCTTCTTTTCAAAGTAGGAGAGGTGATCAACTTGAAATATATAACTAGGCTTTGGCCCATGGACCAAATCCTACTTTCATCTTATATTGATAGGCACAATGAAGCCCATAGATGATCAGAAAGCCCAACCCAGCTTTCCAATATCTAAATCGGCAAACAAGAATATATATTTGAAAGGAAAGTCCTTATCTTACAGTGCGTTATCCTGACACTTGACAGCCTATTTTTAATGTTGTAACCGGGAGTTTCAAAGTACCACAACTTCGTTTTTCAAAATATATAATTTTTCTCTAATTAGCGTTTCAGATTGTATTACTTCACGACATAGATAATTGATTAATAAAAAGTATGTTACTTCCAGTATTATGAAGATTTTTCCTCTATTAGTTTTTACCTCGTCTTCCAATAAACACAAATCTTTCTCCCAAGATTTTCTATAAGGGATAATAATTCTATCGAACCCCTCAAACTATGGCATATTTATCCAAATGAGATCAGAACTTTTATTTTCGTACCAGTGCACCCTAATGTATCACACTATGTTCAAATTGGGTCTTGTGCGTTTTTTCGGAGGGTAAAATTGTCCGGACACTTAAAATACTAAATCCAAAAAAAAAGAATTTTTTTATTATTTTGAATTTATTATTTTAATTGTCATGTCTTTTTCTTTTGGATTTATAAAATAATAAACCCAAAAAAAAGAAACTTTTTTATGATTTTATTGGTATTATTATTTTCATGTCCCATCTTTTTTTTTTGATTTATAAAATAATAAATCAAGAAAAAAGAGAAGAAAGGGAAATTTTTATTATTTTGTTGGAATTAAAAAATAGAGTTTTGATGGAATTATCGCTCAATAATTACCAAAATAATAAAAAAAATCCTTTTATTTGATTTATTATTTTATAAATCTAAAAACAAAAGACGAGACAATAAAATAATAATTCCATCAAAATAATAATTTTTTTTCTTTTTTCTATCTATTATTTTATAAATTCAAAAGAAAAAGATCGGACAGTAAAAATAATAAATCCAAAATAATAAAAAAAAACCTTCTTTTATTAATTCAAAAAGAAAAGACGAGACAACAAAATAACAATTCCAACAAAATATTTTCTTCCGATATATTATTTTATAAATCCAAAAAAAGAAAAGACGGGACAATAAAAATAATAATTCCCAAAATAATAAAATTTCCCTTTTTTTTTTTTGGATTTATTATTTTAAGTAACTGGACAATTTTACCCCCAGAATAACACACAAAACCAATTCGAACAAACTGTAATACATTAGGGGGCACTGGTGCGAAAATAAAAGTTATGACCTCGTTAAGCACTGCAAAATACATAAAATGTGGAACAGAAAAAGTCACACAAGTCCAATTTATTGTTGCAATAATGACCTTTTCAACATAATTCACTCATTCCTGGTTCCTTTGTACAATTTAGTTCTTCCACATATCTTCCATAAGCAAGTATGTTTGTATTTGGATTATAACAATCAGTTCTGCTAAATGTACAAACAGGCGAATCACTTGAGTACAGAAAAGAAGGCACAAGAATGCAATTAGGATCCCATATAGAACCTATTTCTTGAAGAAGACAATCCTCAATCCAAAAGGTAGCCTCAAAAGATCATTTCTAAGCAATTAAGTTACCTCAACACCAATAGAAGTTTTACAGGGTAAACCTTTTGGCTGAACTTTTGAGCTATAATTTCCACCAGAAACCATGGCTTAACTAAACGTCTACTATCTGTAAATGTAGCAAGGCATTTAGAAAATTGTACATAATCAAATAAGTTCAGAAAATCCGTTATTGTTCTGGTTCGCAGTGGCCAATTAGTATTACACCCTTTCTAACTCGGTATTGTGTTTTTCTAATTGGTCTTTCAACTCGGCCCTCCACCCTTGAATGAGACTTTCATTTTTACTAATAAGTTCAGTCTTCACTTTTAATTCTTCTTCCATCATAGCAATCTCCTGCCAAAAAGAAAAAGAAAACGTTATATTGAAGTTCTAAGCATGTGATAAAATGTAAGTGTTGGGGCGGTTCATTTTAAAATCATTGTGCAGGAAGCCAAGGTTTTGGGGCGGTGACTAAAATATTCATGGTGCAATGTCTTGTTGGGGCGGTACACTCATTAGAATATAAAATTCTAATGGTTACCAACTGAATTGATATTTACTCGGTTTTGATCTTGCTTTTGCACTATAAATAGCAACCCATTCTCAGCCATGAAATTCATCCCAAATACAATTCATTCTCTTATATAATTAAGTGTAATTAATATATAAAGAGTGGAGTAAAGTGTTGTAAGTGTGAGGTAAAAATAGAGAGTTTGTGCGACTTTACTACGGTAAAAGTCGGAGTGTTGTAATTCCTATTTTACACTCATAGTGAAATTCTTCTACCTTGCCCGTGGTTTTTCACCCTAAAGTAATTTGAGGTTTTCCACGTAAAATCTGTGTGTCATTTATTTTTCCGTCTTTCATTTATTGCCGTGTTTTACGCTCTATACGAAGGGTCCACTTTTCAACAGTAAGTGGCCAATAACCACTCGTGAAATTTGTGATATTCATAGTACCTTTCGTAAAATTTCTGCTTTGGTAGGTTGGTCCTCCCGCTGCAAACCAATGAAGTAGAGCTGGAGCTTTTTAGCTGCCTCCATGAAGTCTCTTGCATGTCTCTCCACATCAACTGAAGCAATTCCATAGTTTACTCTTCCAATTAGACGAGAGCATTGCAAAACTAACTAAGCATGGCCTTTTCTTTCCTCTTAATATTAATTCAGCATTTATAGGGTGGTATGTTAGAGCAGCGAAAGGAAAATTAAACCACACATGAACTTATCACTAGATCTCAACTCCATAAGACGGTCACCTGGCACCAGACAACTAAACACGCATACTCCGTCAAGAAATGGGGAAAGATCCAGTAGCATAATTTTTCTCAAAGCAGAAAAGAGAAAGGCATATATCATCCAACTAGCAGCACATTATGTATAGAAGGAAAACAATCGGGTGAAATCTCAATCCGACGTATAAGAATTCACAAGGAAAAAGAACGTTCACTCACAGTTTCTCAGGCCAAAATAACTAATATTTTCATTATTTTGTTCTTCCTCTTGGATTCCATAAAGGTACTGATAGCAGACCTACTGCCACTACGAGTAATGAAATAGATATGGAATTCTAAACACACTCTAAAGTACATTGATCCAGTCGTTAAAACAGGGCCTCTCAATGCTAATTAAGCACGGCGTTTTTTTCTTCTTCTTAATATTAATACAGAGTAACAAAAGGAAAATCCAAGCAAGCAAGAACTAAGACAGTTGTCAGGCTTCAGACTAAGCGCATATACTCCATCAAGAAATGGTAAAGAAACAAAATGCAGAGTAGTTTAACTAACTATTCTCAAATAAATAAATATTTTTCAAACTTATTTTAACCTCAACAACCAGCTAAACTCTCTCTATATCTGGCAGTAGAAAAAAGAGCCTTTTCAAGTTCACAGACAATTTGTTATTCTAAAAATAACCACTAAATTGAATATGTTGTTTTCTTCTCTTGAGTTGCAGAAAATAAAACAAGTACATTGATGTTCAGTGGCTCCTAATACTCATCATGTCATGTTTTTCCAGTTCTGAAAACAATGGTTTGCAGCATGCATCCCTTAGTACTTGCGACGCCAAAAATACAAAATGACAACGAACCTGCTACATCCATGAAACCAGTCACCACGACTAATACTACTAAATCCATCAAGGCAAATAAATGTTAACTACAATCTCAATTTGTATTTAATCATTTTCCAGAAACACAAAGTACTTGTTCGTTAAAGAAAATGGGTTGACGGACATACTCTGATGAGAAGGATGGGGCGATCGATCGATGGCTTGAAGTTCTCTGGCAGGCAAGCAAGGAAGTAAAGCTGCTTCCAATGCCATAACGTAAGAGATCATATCATCATCATCATCATCCTTCGAATTGGGGATATTAGACTGTGACTGTGACTGTAGTAAATCGGTGGAATGCTGTGGCTCAGCCATTACTGTTTAAGCTGAAGATTAAGCACACAGAATAATAATCAGATTAGACAATTCGACAAACAGATGGCGTGCAATATGATACATATATAATTAGGGCACTGCAACATTTTCCTCATCAATATCATCAATTGATACATAGAATTTCATTTTGTTAAATCTGAGATGTTTGAATGAAAACAATACCTGATTGAGGAGAAGATGGTAGAAGAGCCTTACTACAACAACAAGTACGAGTACGAGGAGATCAATAGAGCATCGGTGAATATGTTTTGGGGGACTTCAGGCTAATTTGCTAATTATATATATATATACATATATATATATATTTACCATCCTCCTATTCGTCTAATTCTGATTTTCTTAGTTTAAATAATTAGCAAAACCCTTTTTTTTTTGTTTACTTTTAAACACTCTGATAAATAGTCCCTCAACCATTAAGAAAAGAAATATCAGTCAATCTCCTCTTTATTTTGTGTGCACGCCGTTCATTTTCAATTGCTATTTTATTTTATTTATTCAATTTTAATGATTGTTAAGTTTTGATGTTAAAAAAAAAAATTGATTGTTAAGTTTTTACAGCTTATTAATAAATCATCTCAATAACTACTTAACTAATATTATCGTTTTACTCTTTTTTTTCACTCCTATAAATTGAAAGTTATCTAAAGTAATCTAAAAAATTATCTCTAATACTTAGCATTCCTTACATAAATTGAAAGGGCAAAACTCAAGTATAAAGTTGGACAAAAACAACTTCTTTTTTAGTATAGTAAATGTGTCTAACATTCAAGAGGTTTTGACAACATTAAGGGCTCGTTTGGTTACTTAGATGAGATTGGGTCATTCTCATCAGGCTTTATATTAAGATGCATATTGGGAGTATTTAGAATAGCTTTGGTTCTCCAAAAAAGGGTCCATATTAAGGAGCTGGCGAACATACAAGATTAACTTTGGTTGATGAGTTTTCTCCATAAATAACTCATAGTTGGTAGTAAATGGCCATTTTGCCCTTAAGGCCTTAACAATATTTACCTCATAGCTATGAGTTTTCTCCATGATTTTATTTTTAACAAATCCAATTTCGGCATAATTTATGTATGCTATTTTTTTATTGAAGTTTCTTCCTCATATTGTGTATACAAGTAAATATAACACCTTGAAGTATGAACAACAAACTCCGTGAAACATTGTTAAACTAGTTTTTATATAAACCAAGCTTTTGAATCACTAAGCCTGTACAATTTTTTATTTTTTTGTAATAGGATAAAACGACTGCTCACTAGCGTAGAAATAAATTAATAAACATTTAATTATGACTCTAATCCTTATTAGGTACCAAATAGATTAACAAACATTTAATTATGACCCTAAGTTTCCTTCATAAAATTAGGCTTTCTTGAGAAAAAAAATCCATGACGCATCTGTTAACATTACTTTCTATGCCCAACAATACAGATCGAATACATGTTTTATAACTAAGAACACAAAAGTTTTTAAGCATTACTAACTCATGTTGACTACACTAATCAAACTAACATATGAAATAGAAGTGCCAATTAGATTTGAAATAAGTGAATAACATAAATTGTTACCAATGGGCAATCATCCCACTTTGATTCTTTGTAGCTTGGTATAATGACAAATGTTTTGAGTATCTAAACATCAATACTACATAAGCATATGGACGTAAATATATTCCTCCATTCCATTACAGACATCAACTTGTAATTTTGATAAAATTGTAAGAACTGCATCATCATCAGCCAAACCAACCACTTATAGCATCTGGAAAGCACATCACGACTAGTTCTTGAATCTGACACTGCGGCTGAGTAATTTGCAGATATACGATCTGCAGATAAGTAATTTTTCAGATGTATAGAGCAAAGACTACTGCCCTGTTCCTTCTTGTATTCTCTTTTACATGGAGGACGACATAATCTCAAATTATAAGACAATAGGCACACTTCAATGCATCTAGAAATTTAACTGCCACCATATCTAGCTTCTAGGATAGCAACATGCACTGAGCTCCGTGTGCATAGCAAGAAGAAATTTGAAGGTTAAATCCAATTGAGAAGATGGTATGCAGTCCTAAGATTGAAACTATCATACATATAGTCGCAAAGTTAGTGATCTCATTGCTCCTCCAATTTTATATACAAAAAATGCAGCAACCATTTCCAAGTCACATCTTCTTATAAACCAACATACATAATAGAAGACATGTTCACTGGAAGACATTCTTTCGGAAATACCTACTACCACTAACAAAAAAGTTACGATTTTTCTTCGAGAAAGCAACAGCTCCGACGCCCCCCCCCCCCCCCCCCCCCCCCCCCCGTGTTCGCCAACTCCAATGAAACGTTTACTTTGGCATTCCCATAACCTAACCTATGAAAATAACGGAATCAGTGTCTAAATATGTAATTTCAAATTAAAATGTTCAAAAGAATTATTCGTCAACAATCACAAAATAAACATAACAATGAATCATCTCTCAACCAAATATAGAAAGAGAACGGAACAACATATAGCGTACACTGTTGTCCTTGCTTCCTGTTACAATAAGTGGCCTTCCAGAACTTGTCACACAGGTATCGAGGCACAGAACTACATCAGTATGCCCAGCAATACGTAAGAACATGACATGGATGCCAGATCATATACCCGCACCTACAATTCACAAAAACAAATAAACATCAAGGATGAACTACATCCGTCTGAGAAATAATCACCACGAAACCAAGTTGGAGATGGTGCAGAAACTAAGGTATGTATTTGAGATGCTCACAACAGCTTAATTGTACTCTATCCTTACACTATCCATAGCAAAGTAATTTTCCTAATGTATATAGGGCCAATACGATCCTGTTGAAAGGAAGTTTTTTATACAACTTAACAGAAGAAGCAATTTGATCTAATAGGAATGGCAGGATACTTATCCTAGTCTCTGGATTGCATTAAGCTAATTGAAAACTATTGATGATAATGATCAACAAACTCCTCTGAGAAAATGACATGATTGTACATCATAGGGCCACTGTACTTGAAACATACTTTCATAGGTGGGTTGCACTCACAAACTGTGACATAACATTGAGAAGAGACTAGGAATTTTGAACGACTTACCTGTTCAACACTTGTAGCAACAGCAATGAATTTTTCTTCTTCACCCAAAAACTTCATATCTACAACTTCTTCATTGTATCCAATAAGCTTTTTTCTTACGATTATGTTCAGACCATCTTCAGCATCTTCTTCCATATCATATATTAGAAATTGTTGGTCAGCTGTAACACCAAGCAATCCTTGGCATGACGGCAGCATCAAAGCAGAGATAAATCCTCTTTTAACCTCTTCTGCGTCTGAGCTGGCTGTCAAATCTGAAGATTTCTGCTAAAAAATGAGCATTTTGCAATCGCAGCTCCGGTTCCCCATGACGCAGTGCACGCGCCACATGGCATTCATGGTGACGAGCGTCGTGTCGAGGTAGCAGTCGCTCGAGCGAGACCTGGTTCATCTGGAGCAGAATCAGCGCTGGCGGATCGCAGCGGCCCTGCACGTAGGGCTGGTAGCTCGGTATATCGGGGTTATCGACAATCGAGGGTTCCATTACGACGGCGTAAGGGGAAATTGTTTGCAGATGTTTGCAATTTTTGTGATGGAGGTGATTTAGGGTTTACGGGCTTCTCTTCAGATCTGGAGAAGAAAGGTGAAAGAAATTTCATTTGTGAAATGAGCTTGAAGAAGAGATACGTTAATTTCAAGGACAAATGGGTAATTTTGCTTGTAGAGTATAAATCACTGTGGAAGTCATACTCCCCAAAACGGCTTTTTATTGCTTATTGAAAATGACTTCTAAGCCCGGGGCGGATGGATTGAGTGTGGATGACCCGGATTTGAATATGGGCTACCAAAGCTCCTCATGTTACTGTTCAATCCAGTTTAGTTGGCCCATATATGACCTATAAGGGCCAACCAAACGAGCCCTAATAGGTCTCGTTTGGTTGCAAGAGGATCTTTTAGGTAGTTTCATACTAGCACCTATTAAGATCCATATTATTCAAGATTATAATAGCTTTGGTTCGTAATAATGTACTCATCTATCACTTGTGGACCCCACGCTATACTCTTCTTTGGTTGCAATTGTAATCACCCATTTTAATTACAATTCTAACCAAAAGCCTACTTTACCCTTTATCATCTCCCCAAACCAATCCATACTTTTTTTCGTTGATATCCTTTTTCTGCTACATTTTAAATCTTATGGAGTTTCAAGTATTATTCATTTCCTTTACCTCTCGGGTTTCATTTTACATACACGAAATTTTATTTAAAATGTTTAATTTCTCAAGATTTTATTATTTTCCCACCTAATGGGGGAATGAAAACATTACTTTCCCACTTAATGAAAATCTTATGAATTTCTGGTATTACTCATTTTCATACACACAAAACTTTATTTAACATGTTTTATTTCTCAGCAAATATACAATATCAAAAAAGTCAACTTACTATGACATATATAATAATTAAGTCTTTTAATTAGGCAATTGAATAGTTAAGAACAAAAACAACACCAATTACTAATCGCCAGACAACTAGTTTTAGCTTTATCAACTACCTTCAAAACTCAAAAATCAAAATACTGGAATTCTATGCAAACATATGTCAACATTTTGTGAAACAAAACAACAATACTTTTTCTTGTAAACAATTGGAACAGAGCAAAAGCAAATCTTCTCGTATTCGGATGGTTGGTTGTAATTTATATTCCTAACAGCAAAGTTTTGTGATACCATTTATAATCCTAACAGAACTTGTACTTAAACAACAACATAAACTTCGAATTCGTTAAACAACACAGAAAATAACCACATGATTGATGATATAGACATATAGTCATGCCACATTAGAGAATACTTAGATTACAATACAGAAACAGTTAATAGTTCACAAAATAGATTCAGATAGGAAAATAGAACCCTTGCATTCCACCATCTCTTGACATTATCACTCCTTGTCGATGTTAATCGGCACCAATTATGTACACGGACGCCGCATAGGGTAGATATCGAACTCCCATTCAACCCGAACAAGTCCTTGAAGATTGTATACACTGGAAGACCATTGTTCAGGCAGAAATCTCGTTCCATAATAATTTCCTAGTTAAATCGAACGGTTAAAGAATAAAAATAAGAGTAATTGGTATTCCAGTACTCGTATTTGATACGTGTTATACTAAGTGGGATATTAGACTAAGTAACTATCAATACGAAACACGCATATCAAATCATTTCTATGTTTATTGATTACATTCTAAATAATAATTAGAAAAAAAAAAGAAAAAAAGAAAAAAAAAAGAACTTTATTCATCCAATATGCCACCGTCTTGCATGAACCTCCTAACCCAACTAATGACTAATCAACCTAATGCACAAATGTTTTTCTAGGCATACAATATAATTTCTCTATTAGAAAGGAGCTTTGTTGTGTTGTAAAGCCAGGAACTGCTATTTTCATATGCTAAGTTGCAAATCTTAGTAGCACTCATAAATAAGTAATATAAATGATATCACAAAATTCTATCATTACCTCACTAAGGATACTGTTGAACGTAACGGGTGTAAAACAGAAAACAAACCAGATTTAAAGTCGAGGTAAGAGTTGGACTCTTTCTCTTTAAAACGATATTTGCCCCGCTCGGTGCTTACGGTTTGATCGGCAATCGCTTCTCAAAATGCAACGACTATCTTCTTAATATGGCAGCACTTCGAATATTAAGAAACGGCGAACTAAAAAATTGTTTTGAACTCTCGGAACAAAACAGATAGAAAGAAAGAATGTTTGTGATTGAATGATTTTTGAAGATGAGGAGCCTGCCTTTTATAGATTTTGAAAGTGGGCCTAGGGGGTGACTGGACAGACATGTCATTTCCACGTCACAGCTTTCTCACCAGAATATGCACCACTTCGGCTGACTGTACTCCTATTCGGATGAAAGATGACATTATTTTTGCTGACTGGGTACGTAAGTGACTGTTCGCTGACTCGACTTTCCTGCCAGATTTTCAGCCACTAGACACACTGAATCGGCCAGATTCTTACACCTAATCACGATTTAATTAATTATTTAATTTGTTGCTTTATTAATTTTCAGACAATTAATTAATTACTTAATTAAACTTTGTCTAAAAAGATAAATAATTGATAGGGAAGCCCAAGCCCAAGCTCAAGCTCAATCTCAATCCCAAGCTTAAACCCACGGCCCATGACCCCGACCCGTGACCCGTGACACACGACCCCGACCCCGACCCCGGCCCGGATCCGTGTCCGGTCCAGACGGACGGCGGCGGCGGTGCCGCGCACGCGCGTGTGGACTTGAATTGAAGCATAGCCCATCTAAGTCTTCTCCCCTTCAAAGACTTGTGGTACCCTTTGGGGCCCAAACCCCTATCTCCAATCTACATGGTTGGGTTCCATCATAAAGATTCTTTAGTGTTGGGTTTTAAACCCATTCCCCTCGATAGACAGTATGTTTGATCTCTTGGTAGGCCTTTAGTCAACGGATCCGATAAGTTTTCCTTTGATTTTACATAATCAATGGAAATGACACCATTAGAGATCAACTGCCTTATGGTATTATGTCTGTGACGAATATATCTAGACTTACCATTGTATATGCCACTTTGTGCCCTTCCAATAGGTGCTTGGTTGTCGCAGTGTATTAAAATAGCAGGCACTGGCTTATTCTAACAAGGAATGTCCTCAAGAAAGTTACGAAGTCATTCTGCTTCTTCACCAGCCTTATCCAAGGCAATAAACTCGGATTCCATCATGGAGCAAGCTATACAAGTTTGTTTTGACGACCTCCACGACACAACTCCACCTCCAATGGTAAAGACGTAACCGCTGGTGGATTTAGTGTCGTTAGAGTCTGATATCCAGTTCGCATCACTATATCCTTCTAATATAGCTGGATATCTACCGTAATGTAATCCATAATATAAGGTGTGTTTTAAATACCTAAGTATTCTAATTAACGCCTTCCAATGATCTTTGTTTGGATTACTCGTAAATCTACTCAATTTATTAACTGAGTAAGCAATATCCGGACGAGTGCAGTTCATGATATACATGAGACAACCTATTATCCTGGCATATTCTACTTGAGAGACAGGTTCTCCATGATTTTTGCATAAGTGTAGACTCAAGTCCACTGGCGTCTTAGTCGGAGGACCGTCATATGCATTGTACTTCTTAAGTACAGTCTCAATATAATGAGATTGTGACAACACGATCCCATTTGACGTCTTAGTGATTTTAATCCCTAATATGACATCGGTGACCCCTAAGTCTTTCATGTCAAAATATTTGGTCAACATTTTCTTGGTATTCATGACTATGTCATGATTACTTCCCATGATTAACATATCGTCTACGTATAGACAGATGATCACATAATCATTAGGTGTGCCTTTTACGTATACGCATTTATCACATTCATTAATTCTGAAACCATTTGACAACATCGTTCTGTCAAATTTTTCATACCACTGCTTTGGTGCTTGTTTAAGCCCATACAGTGACTTAATGAGTCTACACACCTTTTTCTCCTTTCCTGGAGCGACAAACCCTTCAGGTTGCTCCATATAGATTTTTTCATCTAATTCACCGTTTAGAAATGCTGTCTTGACATCCATTTGATGTATTTCTAGACCTTTCAATGCAGCAATAGCAATGAGCACTCTAATAGATGTGATCCTGGTCACAGGTGAATATGTGTCAAAAAAATCAAGGCCTTATATCTGTCTAAACCCTCTAGCCACCAATCTGGCCTTGTACTTGTCAATAGATCCATCTGCTTTATACTTTCTTTTCAGTATCCATTTACAGCCCAAAGGTTTACTACCCGCTGGGAGATCAACCAACTCCCACGTGTGGTTGTGCAAAATGGACTCTATTGCACTATTGATAGCTTATTTCTAAAAAGGAGCTTCTGGAGAGAACAAGGCTTCACTTATTGTCCTTGGTTCGTTTCTAGCATATAAGTTGGAAAATCAGAACCATGGCTTTTAGTTGTTTTAGCCCTTTTACTACGTCTAAGTTCTTCATCTTCCCGGTGATTATCCTTTGCAGTTTCATAGGTTCTTTTAAGGGAACTAGATTCTTTCCTTTCTTTGTAAGGATATATATATATTCAAAGAATACTGCATTCCTTGATTCAATGATCATATTTTCATTAATATCAGGAATTGAAGACTTATGTACTAAGAAGCGATAGGCACTACCGTTGTGCACATATCCAATGAATACACAGTCAACTTTCTTAGGTCCTATCTTTACTTGTTTAGGTTTAGGTACTTCTACCTTTGCTAAACACCCCCACATTTTTAGGTATTTGTAGGAAGGCTTTCGACCTTTCCATAACTCAAAAGGGGTTTCATTTCTACTTTTATGAGGTAACTTGTTTAATATATGATTTGCTGAGAGGATTGCATCCCCCCACAAATTTTGGGGTGAACCAGAACTGATCAACATGGCATTCATCATCTCCTTAAGAGTACGATTTTTGCGTTCAGCAATTCCATTTGATTGTGGTGAATAAAGAGTTGTTGTTTGATGAATGATGCCTGAAGAAGCACAAAATTCATCAAATGGAGCTCCATATTCTCCACCTCTATCACTTAGGATAGTTTTTATTTGTTTGCCAAGTTGATTTTCAACCTCAAGTTTGTAGATTTTAAAAGCTTGTAGAGCTTCATCTTTACTTCTTAGTAAATAGACTATGCAGTATCTTGTGCAGTCATCAGTAAAAGTATTGAAGTACTTTTTACCACCTCTAGTTTGCACAAATTTTAAGTCACATATATCGTTGTGAATTAAGTCTAGAGGTTCAGTGTTTCCTTCTGCAGAAGGAAACGGTAGTTTGGTTAATTTAGCCTCTACACAAATCTCACATTTATTTTGAGATTCGATATTGAATGAAGGCAATAACTCTAAGCTTATTAGTTTTCGTAGAGTATTAAAGTTAACATGTCCTAATCTAACATGCCATAAATCTGAACACTCAACTAAGTAAGCAGAAGTAATAGTTTTATTATTCTTTTCGAGGTCACGTTTGACAGTCATTACATTCATCTTGTACATGATGTTGACCGCGTAACCTTTACCAACAACTTGCCCATTCATAGTGAGCACCAATTTACCAGACTCAAACACTAGTCTAAGACCACTTGCATTAAGTGCATAACCAGATATTAAATTCTTTCGAATATATGGAACATGCAGTACATCAACCAAAATTATCTATCTACCCGAAGTCATCTTTAGCACCACTCTTCCACTTCCGATGATGTCGGACGTTGCAGAGTTCCCCATGCACAACTTTCGGTTGTTGAACGAGTAGTACGTGGAGAACATGTCTCGGTCGGAACAGACATGGCGGGTGGCACCGGTGTCGACAAACCACTCATTTGGATGTTCCACCATGTTGGCCTCGAAGACAACTGCAGTAAGCATCAGGTCAGTCATGTCGACCGGAACGCTCTTGTCTTGAACCACAGCAACCTGGTTGGACTCGTTCGGGTTCTGGTTGTCTTTCTTTGGGAGTCGGCAGTCTTTAGCCATGTGGTTCGGCTTTCCACAGTTGTGGCAGTTCCCTTTGAACTTCTTTTTCTTCTTTTGTTGCCCACCACCATTGCCCTGATTCTTTCTCTTCTTAGAGTTGGGCTTGTGTTCCACCACGTTGGCTCTAGCCTCCATCTGCATCTACTTTGGCTTGGCCTCAGACATTCAATTATCTTCTTCAATCCGAAGTCTGACAATCAAGTCTTCAAGATTCATCTCATTGCGCTTGTGCTTGAGATAGTTCTTGAACTCCTTCCAGGACGGCGGCAACTTCTCTATCATAACAGCAACTTGGAAGGATTCACTGAGTTTCATGTCCTCTGCATCTAGGTCATGTAGGACCAGTTGCAACTCTTGAACTTGACTCGTCACCGTCTTCGAGTCGGTCATTTTGAAGTCTAGAAATTTGCCGACGATGAACTTCTTCAACCCAGCATCTTTTGTTCTGTACTTCTTGTCAAGGGACGTCCAGAGTTCCTTTGACGTCTTGATGGTGGAATAGACGTTGTACAGTGAGTTGTCTAATCCATTCAGGATGTAGTTCCTGCACAGAAAGTCACTTTGACTCCAAGCGTCGAAGGCAGTCCTTGGACGAGGATCAGTCACGTCTTCTGTTACCGCAGGAGCCTCTTCGGTCAGCATCCTTGGCAGATTCAAGGTCGTAAGGTAGAACAGCATCTTATGTTGCCACCTTTTGAAATCAGTGCCAGAAAACTTTTTCGACTTTTCACCGCCACCATAAACAGGCGATATCGTAACCATTTTTTCTAAAATACACAAGCAAAAAATCGTTTAAAAATTGTTGAACGTAACGGGTGTAAAACAGAAAACAAACCAGATTTAAAGTCGAGGCAAGAGTTGAACTCTTTCTCTTTAAAATGATATTTGCCCCGCTCGGTGCTTACGATTTGATCGGCAATCGCTTCCCAAAATGCAACGACTATCTTCTTAATATGGCAGCACTTCGAATATTAAAAAACGACGAACTAAAAAATTGTTTTGAACTCTCAGAACAAAACAGATAGAAAGAAAGAATGTTTGTGATTGAATGATTTTTGAAGATGAGGAGTCTGCCTTTTATAGATTTCGAAAGTGGGCCTAGGGGGTGACTGGACGGACATGTCCTTTCCACGTCACAGCTTTCCCGCCAGAATATGTACCACTTCGGCTGATTGTACACCTATTCGGATGAAAGGTGGCATTGTTTCTGCTGATTGGGTGCGTAAGTGACTGTTCGCTGACTGGACTTTTCCGCCAGATTTTCAGCCACTAGACACACTGAATCGGCTAGATTCTTACACCTAATCACGATTTAATTAATTATTTAATTTGTTGCTTTATTAATTTTCAGACAATTAATTAATTACTTAATTAAACTTTGTCTAAAGAGATAAGTAATTGATAGAGAAGCCCAAACCCCAAGCTTAAGCTCAATCCCAAGCCCAAGCCCAGGCCCACGACCCCGACCCTGGCCCAGGCCCATGTCTGGGTCCGGTCCGGACGAACGGCGGCGCACGCGCGTGTGGGCTTGAATTGAAGTATAGCCCATCTAAGTCTTCTCCCCTTCAAAGACTTGTGGTACCCCTTGAGGCCCAAACCCCTATCACAAATAAGCAACTTATTAGGTGTACTAGTTTAGCTCAAACTTTCCATGTGGGATGGTGATTTTTCACCTTCCCACCTATTTCCTTTCATTTTTTCAAGATAACTTATTTCAACTAGCTTACTTGTTCATTTAATTTCTCATTCATCTCACAATGGTTTTGAATAATTAAATATACTAGATTCATCTACACGAAACGTAGATTTCATTAACCTAAAGAAGTTCCACTTTTATAAGGAGGAACCTACTCAAATAAATTATCAAAATCATGGAAAAGTCATAATTTTCCAACAGATACTACCTGCCATCCATCTCTACAATCAAACTAATCCTAATTCACTTCAAAATTAATTACTAATTATGACTTAAATGATGAGGCAATTAACAAGCGTAGTTTAAAGAGTGTGGTTACTTAAAGTGTTCATATCAGTGTACTACATTACTCAAGTATTTGCCTCTTATATCATCATAACCAAATCTAGCATGCCTGATCAGGAAGATTCTCTATTATCTATAAATAAGAGCATACATTGAGCATTGCTCGTAACGGTGTTCAAAACCAACATTTTATACCCCAATCTGTCGCACTATCGACTTATGAATAACCTCATATAGACAGCCATATACTCAAGCTTTACTCAAATAATTAGCTTCAATATTTCTTTCATAGAGATTACCTGCAAAATTGATTGAACCCATTAACCTGGATAATGATTCTTGACAGTGCATTACCTGTAACACTTAAGCCAACGACAAATTCAGAACGTAGTACACCCAAACAGAAAACTACACCAGAATTAAACGAAAGTAAAAGTTTTACTCAATCCAAAAAATGATAATGATGCACGTACGTTTTGTAACCTTAATCCACGACCTTACCGTACAAAATAGGAAGTCGACGGTTGTAATTGGGCTATATTGTTTGTTGCCTTCTGCCCAAAAGTGAGGGTGTGTTGTTAGTTAACAGCTCGAACAGAGATCACTTACAAAGAATTAATTAAACCAAGCAACAATGGCGAATTTGTCTCGAATTGTTGAGAGGCTTAAGAGCTAGAGTTTACACCCCTCCTTCAATTTGGGTACACAGCCTTGAGGCTACAAAATTACTTACACCATTCCTCCTCAATTACCTCCCTTGCCTTCTATTCACCTCCCAGTTGTCCTCGCTGCCCCGTAACCTCTTCGCCACGGATTTCGAAAGCTCGGTGTCCATTTACGACGCTAATCCTTTCGTGCACCTGCAATATGATGTCACGTTTTTTATACATATGATGATATGTACAAAGATAATATACTCCATGTAATCAATGTAACGTTAAAGTTGGGGACAAAAGGTAACTGAGATTGGTGATTTAAAATCACGGTGGATGTCACATAGGAGCTGATATATTCATAGCAAAATCCCTAAATACAGATCAATTTCTTTATTTTATTTCATTGTTCTCTAATTTACCCTCACCCAATTTTTTCCTATTTTTCAGTATCTTAATTTCTCCTTTTTTTTAAAAAGGCAATAAACGGGAAACACTCTCTTTTATGGGGGTGTTCATAAATCCGCTCACCCGCCCGACCCGCCTAAACCCGAATCGCTCAACCCGCCCGCCAACCCACCCGCATAAGAAAAAAAATAATAAAAATCTTAGTTTATTTCACTAAAAACTATAACAAAAGTAAAAAAGAAAAAAAATAGTTGTGCATTATTAAATAAAGATAGCTACACAACATTGTAGTTCATATATACCTTGACAAGTTAATATTTAGACACGAATTGAGGAAAAACCTTTATATACGTATAGATGAAACTTAATATTCGTTAATATATGAATTTACTTGAATGTAGTATGAGCATATGAAAAAAAAAAACAAGAGAAAAAAATGAGAGCACATTTCTTTAATTCGAGAATATGAGACTATTCTACTATCTAACTTGTATGTCTTAAAACATGAAAAAAAATAGTTTGATAATCCGCAAGTATTAGGTATGGTGTCTTTTCGACGACAACCCTCTAAAACCTGCCTGCGAACACCCCTACTCTCTCATGCTGAATGATAGATTCTCTTTCTTATGTATGGAGACAAAATCAAAAGAAAATCATTTCTTTCTAGATAGTTTGATTTTTTTTTTGTGAAATTCCTATATCCGTACAAAATTATTTTGAGAAAAGAAAACCTTATATTATTGTTGTGACTCGTGAAATTATTTACTGGTTATTGGACTCCATCAATATATACACACACATATGCACATATATGATTATAATTAATGTATAAAATTTAAATATTACATGATTTTATTTATTATGCTAGTCTCCAAGCTATTATTTCTTTGGCAATTACGATAGTGACTTAAGAAGCCTACATTTTTTATATATATTTTTGCAGGACCCTTCTAAATATATAGGGGTGTGCGTTTGGATCGGATCGGATCGAATCGGATCGAATCGAGGCTGGAAGTCGATTTCGATCCTGGAGAAATGAGGATCGAAATCGAATCAATTTAAAACGATCCGATTCGATCCAAAATCATTCGATTTCGATCCGATTCGATTCGATTTCGATTCTTTTTCTTTTTTTTCTTATTTAATTTAATATCAATGGGACCAACCACAACATTCAAACAGAGTTACTAGATTACAAAATTCACTTTCATATGGTTCTCAATCACACTTTTTGACACAAAACACAAATCAATTATAAAAGATACACTTTCACAAATTAATTTTCACCATTTTACACTTTCCATTCAGACTATGCACTGGCTTATCAGCAGCTTCATCCAAGGTTACTACTTACTCCAGCACTCCCAATTTTGATCAATGTTAGTATGACCAACACTATATAGAAATATCTTAGTAGCATCTTAATAGGCTTAGCATTATAGATAAAAATATAATATTATATATATACTATTATATATTTATTTATTTTTAAAAAATAAGATGAGTATTCGATCCGATCCGATTCTCAGCCTCTAAAATCGAGGATCGAATCAAATGGGGGTTCGATCCTAAGGCAAAAATCAAAAGTCGGATCAAATATTCGATCTGATCCTCGGATCGGATCATTCGATCGATTTTCACCCGATTCGATCGATCTGATTCTTTTAATATTCGTTAATATATGAATTTACTTGAATGTAGTATGAGCATATGAAAAAAAACAAGAGAAAAAAATGAGAGCACATTTCTTTAATTCGAGAATATGATACTATTCTACTATCTAACTTGTATGTCTTAAAACATGAAAAAAAATAGTTTGATAATCCGCAAGTATTAGGTATGATGTCTTTTCGACGACAACCCTCTAAAACCTGCCCGCGAACACCCCTACTCTCTCATGCTGAATGATAGATTCTCTTTCTTATGTATGGAGACACAATCAAAAGAAAATCATTTCTTTCTAGATAGTTTGATTTTTTTTGTGAAATTCCTATATCCGTACAAAATTATTTTGAGAAAAGAAAACCTTATATTATTGTTGTGACTCGTGAAATTATTTACTGGTTATTGGACTCCATCAATATATACACACACATATGCACATATATGATTATAATTAATGTATAAAATTTAAATATTACATGATTTTATTTATTATGCTAGTCTCCAAGCTATTATTTCTTTGGCAATTACGATAGTGACTTAAGAAGCCTACATTTTTTATATATATTTTGGCAGGACCCTTCTAAATATCTGTAGGGTACATAACGAAAAAATGTAATAATATATTGAAAAAACTAAAGGAATCAGATCTTCTATAATTTGTAAAAACTACTTCTTGTACAGGTAATTAACTCATACGCCATTGAAATGTAGTAAATTACGTCTTTTCTTATAAAATTGTAGTAAATCACGTTACTAGTATGTCAAAACTCAAAATATAAAGTGATGCAAAAAATAATTAATTGACATTATATTTTATGACTATTTTAGATATTTTGGATGAATTAATGACTATTTTAAATATTTTGGATGAATTAATGAGTATTTTAGATATTTGGAAATTACCTTTTTTGATTGTCCTTATACTGTTAATTGATAGTAAAATTAACATTCTTAATAATGTAATTATGGATTTATGTTATCGGATACAGAATTATTTATTAAATCTAGAATGAAATAATTTGGTTCAATTTGTATCCTTGATAAAAGGAAAGAGAGACATTTCCTTGAATTTGTGAAGATTCTTTAATTGTTGATGAGCATTGATTAGCTAGATTCACAAGGACATTATAGAGAATGTTATAAAATTGCTCTACATTTAGAAACTTTGATCTGACTATATCATATTCCCCAAAAGGACTCTTAAGTGCTTGATAAATCGGGAGCTGAAACCCGGGTCATTCATATTCAATATAGATGACCCGGTTTTTAATCCTTGTAACCAAAGAAGCCCATGTTACTATTTAATCCAGATTGGTTGGCCCTAATCACCCCTTAAAGGGCCAACCAAACGAGCCCTAAGTCTCATAACATGAGTGTACGCTCCGAAATATATTGAAAAACTAGGTTTGTTTCGTTTATCTATTAATATACTTCATCTTTTTCATTTTTTTTTTTTTTGGAAACAAAGTCGTCTGTGAATAAAAAAATATACTGTAAAATATCATTATTACAAAATATTCTCTAGATTATTAGATGAGTGTATTTATTATGTTGTATTAGTTTAGTATCTTGTATTTAGTATTCATCATTATATGTAAATACCCTTGTAAGTTACTGTATGTACCTCTTGTGGTTAATGGAATTATTCATTCACTCATAATTACTATTTCTCTTATATGATATCAAGAGACTACTTATCTAACGATTCTCTTCGATCCTTGCCTAATGTCTCAATCGGGCTCACCTTCTCGTTCCGGCATCGGCGCCACGTCCGGTGAATCCCCCGAAAATCACGCCGCTCAGGCCACTTTCGTCCCACCGATCGTATCGCCCATCAATGGGCCATCCTCTAGCGGTGTGTCGTTGATCCTATCACATCTAATCAAACTCCTCTTCGTCTCACTGATACGAATTATTCGTCATAGCGCTGTCAGATCCGCCATCTAGTCTATGTGTATGGATTATTTGGTTACATTGATGGCTCGCACCATTGCCTTGCGTTGGGTGAAACTCCTGAGTCGTTGGAGGCCTACTCTCTATGGACACGTCAAGATTCCTTGCTTGTCACGGCGCCGATTGGGTCAGTGACTGTGGGAATCTCTACGATGATTGCTTCCGCTCAAACCTCTGCTGGGGCATGGAACGTCCTGGAACGTATATATGCCAACCGTTCCCGTTCTCGCGTCATGCAACTGAAAGACGATATGAACAATATGAAATTGGGTAATCATTCAGTTTTTGAGTTCCTCCAATCCATCAAGTCCAAGGCTGATGAACTCGCTGCTATTGATGGCCCCGTGAAGGACGATGATATCACGTTATACGTCCTCAACGGCCTTAGCCCTCTGTATCAGGATAATGCTGGTCTGATCCGAACCCGCGAGCATCCCATCCACTTTGGTGAGTTACATGATTTCCTCGTGAGTCAGGAGTCGTATCTTCGGTGCATGGTGGCCAAATAGTCGACTGCGGTTTTCATCGCTAATCCCGCGGTCTCTCAACCTCGCACCAACCCTCGCAACCACGGGCATAATCGAAATGGGTTGGGGCAGCCCAATTACGGTGGCCGTGGCTGGCCTCAACCCGCTTACCCTGTGGCTCCTTCTCGACCCGCCTTGGGTGTGTATCAACCGCCTCATGCTCGTGGTCAGATTATTTGTCAACTATGTGGTGTGAGTGGTCATTGTGCTCGGACTTGTCGTCTCTATTTCATGCCCAGTGCAAACTTTGTTGCGTCACCACCTACCACTGATTCTTAGGGTACTGAATGGCTTGTTGACTCTGGTGCGTCGCACCACCTCACCTATGACTTGAACAATCTTGCTCCTCACGCTGAGTACGATGGCCCTGAGGAGGCGTCCACTGCTGGTGGTACAGGTTTGCCTATATCACACACTGGTTCCTCTGAAATTACTCTTCATGACCGTTCTTTTACTCTTGATAATATTTTGTGTGTTCTGTCTTCTCGGCGGAATTTACTATCTATGCATCGTTTTACTAAAGCCAATGATGTATCTATTAAGTTCTTCTCATCTCACTTTATTGTTAAGGATTGTCGTACGAGGAGTAACTTATTTCATGGGGCGTGTGTGGATGGCGTTTATCGTGTGCGACTTCCGACTTTTTGGCGACCTCCAGTCACGGCCTTAGTTAGTGAACGCACGAGTTCCAGTTGTTGGCATGATAGATTAGGCCATCCTCGGGGAAAAATTTGCAATTTACTTTCTAGAAAGTGTAATTTACCTTTTGTGTCATCCGCTGCGTCGGATCTTAGTTTTTGTTCTTCATGTTTATCAAACAAGAGTCAAAACCTTGCTTTTCGTGACACGTCTCTTATGTCCAATGATGTTTTGCAATATGTTTATGACGATGTTTGGGCCCGTCTCCCGTTGTCTCTATAACTGGTTGCCGTTATTATTTAATTGCAGAGGATTAGTTTACCAAGTTTTGTTGGTTATTTCCATTGACTGTAAAATCTGATGTTCTTAGAGTGTTTAGTCAATTTAAAAGTCTAGTGGAAAAACAGTTTGGTAGGTCCATTAAGAATTTTTATTCGGACAATGGTGGAGAATTTTTGGCTATGCGCTCCTTCTTCACGTCGCACGGCATCTCATGGTTAACTACTACCCCCACACACGCCCCAACAAAATGGTACGAGTGAACGTCGTCACCGTGTGGTTGTCACAATGGGTTGTACCTTGCTCAGTCTTGCCTCTTTATCCCCGTATTTTTGCGATTATGCGTTTTGCACCGCGGTCTATATATATAACCGCCTCCCTTCGGTGGTGTTGGGCTCTCGTTCTTCTTTTGAGGCAATATTTGGTCGTGCACCTTACTACTTGGGTCTTTGTACTTTTGGCTGACTATGTTTCCCGCATCTCCGACTCTATGTTATTGGGAACTCACGTCCCCCTCTCGGGTGTGTCTATTTGTTGGTTATTCTACCTCTCAGCCTGCCTACAAGTGTCTCGATCTCTCCACGGGCCGTCTTTATGTCTCACGTCATGTGCGGTTCATTGAAGACTATTTTCTCGGGCCTCCTCACCCTGGTTTAGCCTCTGGCCCTTCGGAACCCTACATGGTTGTAAGTAGGCCAACTTCAGCCTCTCTTATTCCACCATCGCCCTCTATTGGGCTGTCTAGGATTTCCTTGGACATCTGACCTACGACCCAGCTCCCAAGCATTGCGGCCCAAGCCCAACTATCCACGGTCCGCACCGTTAGGGCTTCTCTATTGCCTGCGATCCGGCCCGCTAGGGCTCCTATCTCGTATGCGGCCCAGCCCCATCGCCATTTGTGTCTCAGGGCTCACCTAGCCCGTCGGACTTGCCTGCTCCACTGCCCTACGACCCCACTGTTGTGACTCCTTCACACCGGCATCATCACATGGTTACGCGGTCTCAAAACAACATCTTCAAGCCTAAATCTTACACTACCACTAAGCATCCGGTCTTGGGGTCTAGTGAACCTACATCTGTTAAACACGCGATGAGCAACCCACTTTGGCGTGCGACTATGATCGAGGAACTCACCGCACTCACCACTCACGGCACTTGGTCCTTGGTCTCACCCCCTCGCCACCGCTACATTGTTGGCTCTAAGTGGGTCTTCTAAATCAAACGCCATCCTGATGGGTCCATCGACCGCTACAAAGCATGACTTGTGGCGAAGGACTTCCATCAGTGCCCTGGAGTTGATTTCAAGGAAACCTTCAGCCTTGTGGTGAAACCTGTCACCATTTGAACCATCCTTTCTGTGGTGGTCATGCATTCTTGGCCCTTATGTCAACTTGACGTCATCAATGCCTTCCTCCATGGTGCCGTAACTGAGACGATTTACATGAGTCAACCTCCCGGGTTCGTTGATAAGTCCAAATCTGGCCATGCTTTATGGCCTCATGCAATCACCACGGGCATGGTATCTTGCCTTTAGCACCGCCCTCCTCAAGTTCGATTTCACTCAGTCAAAGTCTAACACGTCCTTCTTCATCCTCATGGGTGACTCGGTGCGTTTTATGTCCTCATGTAGATTGATGATGTTGTTGTCACTGGCTCGTGTGCGGCGACTGTCGCCTCTCTCGTTAAATGTCTTGGTAAGGAATTTGCGGTTAAGGATTTGGGATCCGTTAACTATTTCTTGGGAGTTGAGATGTACAAGACGGGTGATGGATTGTTTCTCTCTCAACACAAATATACGTTGGACTTGTTGGCACGGTACAAGATGGACGGTGCAAAGACACTTGCGACGCCCATAGCTCGCAATCCTCCACGTGCGTTCTCGGTTGATCTGGTTGATGCTACCACCTATCGCCAAATCATAGGCGGTCTTCAGTACCTTACGCTCACCCAGCCCAACATTGCGTTCTTTCTCAACCGCCTCGCCCGAAGGATGCCGGCTCTGGATTTCGTCCACTGGGTCGCACTGAAACGTGTCATTCGCTACTTGAAGGGCACCCTTACTCACGGCATTACCCTTCGTCGGGATGCCAACCTCACCCTTACTGTGTTCTCGGACTCTGATTGGGGCGGGGACTCTCTTCATGGTACTTCTACTTTGGCTTATCTTATTATGTTGGGTTCCAATCCCATATCTTATTCATCTCGGAAACAGAAGGTTGTCTCTCGCTCTTCAACCGAAGTAGAATACTGTGCCCTTGCCTCTACTGCTGTTGAAGTTCGGTGGCTTCAGCACCTATTCATGGAGATTGGGTTGTCCCTTCGGTCGGTTCCCACGATTCATTGTGACAACATGGATGCTATGCGTCTCTCGTTACATCCGGTTCAACACTATCGTATGAAGCACATCTCCATTGATCTCCACTTTTTTGGTGATCTTGTTGCCAAATGTCTTATTTGTGTCTCTTATGTTAACACTCTTGACCAATTGGCTGATGTACTCACTAAGCTCCTTGCTCGTACTCGCTTTGAGCTATTGTGTTCCAAAATCTCAGTTGCTAATGGAACGTCCATTTTGAGGGGGCGTATTAGATGAGTATATTTATTATGTTGTATTAGTTTAGTATCTTGTATTTAGTATTTATCATTATACATAAATACCCTAGTAAGTTACTATATGTACCTCTTGTGATTAATGGAATTATTCATTCACTCATAAGTATTATTTCTCTTATATAGATTTATTATTCTTTATTGTAAAATATTTATTCTTATAATGTGTTCTTTATATTTACATTATTCCACGAGTTTCTTTTTAATTGTTTACTTACTATTTTATGTTTTAATTTGTATACTTTTTAATAAGTTTGTACTATTTGAAGTACATTCAGCTCGAATATGTGTATATATATATATATATATCTTTATCTATATTTTATATGTATATAGTTTACTTGTAAGCCACCAACTTTGCCTTTCAAAGTTGAGTCCTTCTACCTTTTTTGGACATAGTGGCGTTGGCACACTAGTTCCCCGGTTTAGTCTATGGTGGGCATTCACTGTGAATAATAAAGTGAAATGAGCCCCCTTGTTGAGGTTTTTCTTTAACAACGACATTTGTATATATCTACATAAGAATCAACCTTCGCGGGCTGTTACTTCTTGAGGTACTAAAGTTTTCCTTCAAAGTCGTGTACTTCTAATTTTTTGCACATGTTGACGTTGGCATATTAATGGATAATAAAGTGGAATGGGCCCCCTTTTTGATGTTTTGCTTTTTATATAACAACATCGCTTGTCTAAATCTATGCTTACGTCTATCTATATCTATGTAAGAATCAATGTTCGCGGGTCGTTTACTTTTTGAGATGTCAAAAGTTGCCCTTCAAAGTTATGTACTTTTACATTTTTGGTAGATGTTGACGTTGGCACACCAATGAGTAATAAAGTGGAATGAGCCCCTTTGTTGATGTTTTCTTTTGAACAATAACACTTTTTCTAAATCTATATGTAGTTTAGTACAAGTTGTAGTTTACAGACGAATAGTGGTAAATTACAAGAATAGTCTTGAACTAAGTACAAACTATCACTAACGCTAGCTCTAGGTTAACTTTAGTCCGGAACACCTTAGACTGACATTGGGACGCCTTACAAGATATCGAAGGGAAACCTATATCGAATTCGGAAAGTTATCGAATATCTTCTATGTCGAGGATCCAGTGGATATCGAGGAAGTGTGCATGTCGGGGGCATGTATATCGAAGGTGTATGTAGGGTGTGTATATCGAAGATGCATATCGTGATGTGTATATCAGAAGTGTACTTGATATCGAATATGGGTATTCGATATACTGGTGAACAGTGTAAGGTAATTAATGATACTTGCCTTGATTAGCGGAACAGGAATATATATAGGCCTCGGAATACAGAGACCACACTCTAATTCCCGACGTGCACTGTACTATATCGAATGTCAAATTTGATATAGTCATGTATATCGGGTGCCAATCCCCGATATAGGAGTGTTGGGCCAGCTATTTGCTAGGCCCGACCCTTATAACTGGCAGGCTAGCCCATTACGGAAATCACTCAAATCAATATATATATATATATATATATATATATATACTATATATAAGAATCAATGTTTGCGGGCCGTTTACTTTTTTTGATACCAACGTTGCCCTTTAGAATTGTGAATTTATCTTTTTTCGCACATGTTGACGTTGACGCACTATATAAAGCGGAATGAGCCCCTTTGTTGACGTTTTCTTTAACAACTACACTTGTCATTTAATTAAAGAAGAAAAAGAGTCTTAGTACATGTTAAATGAAAATGCAATAAATGAGTTACAACAGAATTATAATTAAAAAATAATAAAGGTTTCATCCAGGTTGAGAAGGTGTTCCGGATACTGTAAGTAGTAGTAACTAATGCTAATTCATTTGTTTGTGTTGTGTGTGGTGCATAAGCACCCATTTTAGTGAGAGTATCATATGTCTAATTAATCTCGCGATAGCAAAAGATACCCGTGACATTAGTAAAACTATGATAATAGTATGAATATCTCGTAAATCATAATCTCATAAGGTGTGTCTGAGTCTCTTAGACAGACAACTTAGCACAAAAAGTGAGTCCATAGCAGTGATGAGATTATGTACCAATATGGCATGAGCTAACAATATGTTGTCCTTGAGCGGCCAAAATTATGCTTTGTTGTTGGTGACATGCGCCCACTGAGGCACAGAGAAGGCATGTACGAAATTCTCCGACGAATCTCAAATGTTACCACCTATACTTGATGGTCCTGAGATTCTGTAAGCTGAATCATCCATATTGAGTTGGACGTATCTTGGCAGTCGGCGTTGGTCCCTTTTAGGAATATTGTGGTAGACATATTGAGTGGGACGTATCTTAGCAATCGAAATGTGAATAGTTCGTTCTCTAAATACTAGCTCGTAAGTTGTTGCAAATTTTCCAAATAGACCAAGAGATCACCCCTTCCCCCATCCCCCCACTATTTCGACCTCCTTGTTGACTTTGCTCTGCTAATATAGGTACGATTTGGTTTTTATTGTTAAGTCCCACAATATTAATTGTATTACGATATTTTATGTAGGTTATACATATTCCATGGTACTCTCTCTCTCTTCTCCTTCTTTTCTCGTTTTTAATTTGTTTCTTATAGTTTTTCCTCTATCATCCATATCCAAAACAACAATTATTTTATCAATTGATACATTTAGTTTATCGCATTTGTTCTAAATTTTCATAAGAACATTTTAGACCCGTGATGAACGCGTAAAAGACGCTATTTGAGTGTTTGTTTTCTTATACTTTTTATTAATCCTTGTAGTAATTTTATTGGCATGTGTTATATTTTGTTGTTTTGTAGTTTAAAGTCGAATTGTAGCAAAAAGAGACATATTAGGAGTGAATTAAGCATGAAAACAAATCAAAGGGTAAAACAACATTTCAGAGGAATTCGGTGACCTAAGCCAGACGAGACATCGTCAGACGACGCGACACGACGTAGCATTAGGAATGTGGCACGAGTCGCGCTGCGACGTTTGAGTAGTGCGAACGCCGCTACGCAAAGAGGAGATAGGACGCGCGATCAACGCCACAAACGCGTAGCGGGCAGCGCAACGACAATGTTGAAGTACACACAAGACAAATATTAATCTTTAAATAGAAAATCTATGAAAATCAACATTTTCTAATATTAAGTTTCTTTTAATAAAAATATATGAAAGCAAACATTTTCTTCAAAATTGGAAATCTTTTTGTATTGTTATAAAATAGGAAGAAATCTTTTTTTTTAAAATGAAAAGAAAATATTTTCCCTTTTATAAAGATAAATGAACAAAAGTTTTTCAAATGAATAACAATGTTACCAAATTAATGAAACAACATCCAAAAGGAGTCTCTAAAATTTATATTTATCTTTCCAACATATTTAGGAAATTGTCATTTCCTCAGTAGTCTAATTATCTTTCTATTTTTTCTCCATTTAGCTCAAAATAACAACTCAATCAAAAAATGTCTAAATTTTAATGCCCGAGTTTAATTGCCACCTTGTGAGCAAACAAGTTTTCATACCTACTTTTTGAAAAAATTAATTTTATCCAAAGAAAATTATCAACAAACCGCGTGACTGAACAACGATTGAAGATGTAGATGTCTAACTATTAACAAACGTTGCATTACAATTCACAAACAACAATAATCATGAAAGATGCAATAATGTTTTTCTTTAACGATCGTAACTAGGCAACAAGCACAGTTGACGTGGCAAACATTACTAAACTTCGAACTCCAAACCAGTTTCGGCAACTTAATTTTAATGTAACATACATATTCATATACACACTCCCCCTCAAAGCAAACAAAGCTTATAACAGTGGCGATCAAGGCAGTCAATCAACCATTGATCTCCATGACGGAATCCCATAACAGGGGCCAAGACAGAATAAAACGATACAATATCTGATAAATAGACCAAATTAGCACCAAAGTGATGAAACTCCAATCCTTTTACCACTTGAAGTTGAAGTCAACTTGGACAAGATAACGCATCCGTATCTGCTCCACATTGTACACTATGTATTCATTGTACAACAAACTACCCTGCAATAAACAAGAAACAAATGCAGCTTTGAGGCCACATCGTATCTGCATTTTTGTATCTACGCTATATTAGGAAAAATATGTTGTTAAAGAGTAGGATAGTATGTAAGACCTTGGACCGTTGCTCTTTGGGTCTTCCCAAAGGAACGACAACACCATCTTCAAGTGTTTGAGCCTCTGACAGATCCGGGGCAGTTCCACCAACTCCTTTTGTGCTATGGTAAAGAGAAAGCAAAAATTAGGGGCAATCTTCTCCAACTTTAACTAACTAAAAAGTATCATATATAGAACTTCTAGCCGTCATCAAACCTAAGCTTTCCTGCTGGTAACTTGTCGGCCTCGTAATTAGAAGTTAGCAGCTCAGCCATGTCACCCAAAGCAACCTGTAAGTAACTTGGTTATTACGAAGAAAAAAAAAACTCTGAATAGGAAATATTAACGGCTACTTATTCAAATTCATCTGTTGGTTGATATTATCATATTATGACATTTAAGTCATTTGAGTATTAGGATTGCACACCATATCTTGTATTTATATCATCCTACTATCTATGAATACTAAGAAAATTGTACTCCTCATAATTCCATCTAAAACCATCAAAGACGAGAATAGATTTTTACGACAATTACATTCAACCCTTTTATGCACATAAAGTAGAACATTATCCCGGCAAAAGAGAGTAGAAGAAAAACAACATAAAGGAGATGGAGAGAAACAACATAGATCACCTCACATAAAAGCAGCACACCAGAGGTTGCAGATTGACTAGAATAGCAATAATTGGCACTTTTTGAGAACATATCAGCAAAATAAACACCTTTCCCAAACATGTATCCTGTCACGGGTGCTTCTGGAGGAGCAATGCGCAAACCTGGTATTTTTTCAGGCGACAGAATCTGAATCAAATGTTACCGGAGAACTTACATACATAAATTACTGATGAAACCCAATGTGAAAACCTTGGGATAAAATTCCAGTCCAGTTTGTAAGTCTGGAACCATGCCACAGAAGCATCCTGTTTTTAATCCCAGAGAACTGCCCATCAAAGTTTTTGAAACTTGTCATGATAAAAGGCAAGAATGATCTACACTAAAGTTATACGAAATTTTGGTCCTCTATGTTAAGGGTAAGTGGGATGATGTACACCTTTTTAAACCTTTCAGCTTCACCTTCTCGCGACACGTTAAATATCTGAACGATATCAACATCATAACTTGAATGCGTCTTTGCATGAGTATTCTTTGTGTATTTCTCAATCTGACACATTAATATGTTATATTATTTGATCAAGAAAGAAAAATTTAGGAACTGGACACAATACAGAAAATTGACACGTGGATCATCATTGCAAACGAAATTAGGCAATATCCCTGATTTCATTGTCCGGTAGACACTTCAACAGAAAGGAAAGAGAGAAGAAAGAATCAAGAGTCAATAAACCAACAAGCTTTTGAAGCTTGGAATCATAAAGCGAGAAAAGTTACCATCGAAAATTCATCTGAAGTAACATCAAGTGGCATCAGTTCACAATGCAGCTGCCTATAATGAGAATATAAGGGATCCTACAAACCAGTGACTGAAATCAAGAACATGTCTAGCAGGTAAGAAAAAAAATACCTAAAAGGAATACAAAGTTGAAGCACCTTCAAGAACAAAAATAATATCTGAAAAGATCAGGTTTGAAAACATAGCAGAGATAAAGTCAAGTGCCAAGGTTTTCTCTATTTTCCCTTGAATGGGTTTTCTATCTCAACAGTGTGCCTCCGAATCTCAAATGCAGAAATAAATGAAACCAAGGGTCGCCAGAGGCAAAATAAACAAGTGACAAATCTCGGTGAAACAAAAGGAGAACTTAAAATAATATCGACGCAATTTGACTCACATGGCAACAAAACATGCTGAACTTTAAGTGGTACCAACGAATTGAAAGAAGTAACTAATGTCGGATAACTACTCCATATATTAATTTTACAAAATGACCCAACATTCAATATAAGTTTCTGCAAACCCGATCATTCTGGGTAATGAGACGCCAATGGGGTTAAAATGATAATATCTCAAGCTTAATTTTAAGTGGTACGAAGTCATTCAAGTAATATACAGCGAAATATACTCATAGATCTTCTCACTACTATAATAAAGACTAAGAATGCTATAAAAAACCAGATTATTCAAGTTCATTAGATCAAATAAGAGGTCTAAGCAGAGGCATACCTCCATATCAAAATCATCCTTCAGTAACTTAGTCGCCAACTCGATTTCACCCAGTGCTTCAACCTATCATTTTTAGCAAAAACCACATCCTTTAATCAGTGGTAGAAGAAACAAGAAACCTTGCAGCTCTATGATGCGCGAAATAAAAGTTTACACTGAATAGCCTACGACCCATGCATTATATTACGTCTTATATTAGCTACCAATGACCACCAGCCCACTACATCCAGGCAACAAAATCATCCGAGAATAGCAACATCTTTGAAAGATGCAGAACTGATTTTAAGAAAAAAAAAAGATTACCATTTCAATTTTGCTTTTCAACTTTTGAGGTGTGTCGATGGTAAACAGACCTGTCATCATATATAGACATTAGAAGTCTGCCAGACATTTGCAAAAGAAAGGTATTTCTATTAAACCTTTTGCATATTAATGAGATCAAATCAGCCGACTACGTAGCATTTAAAGGATTCAAAGCCTTTGAAGGACTTACTTGTGTTTTTAAACCCAAAGTCATGAGGAATTACAGTATAAAACTCCCTGCAATTAAGACAAGAATGCCGTATTGGCACATGATCATCATGGTTCTAGTTCAAGGTATACGTACAGTGGCAAGATTACAGTATACACCATTCTGACTAAAAACAATAAAGAATCACAAACCATCATAATATCAAGGATAATCTACAATAAGGAAAACTTACCCGCTTAATTGCTGAAGTGTTTTCCTATCAGCTTGACCAATCACATCAGAAATCCTTTTCAAGACTTCATAACCCTATAGAGATTTGAGCCAATGAAATAAAACAATGTTATTAATAGTTAACAAAACTTCAATGAGGTAAATATGTAGTTCAGCAACAGAAAATTTATCGTGTTTATTATTAAAGCTCACCGTGATTCTACATCTACGCAACGTCAAAAGAAACCTGATATAACTTGTAGCATCCCCAGGAGAAAAAACAAAATAAAAATAAAAAATTGAACAATCTACTGTTGCTGCATCCAAAAATGCAAAAGCCTCTTTCAAGCCCGCACAAAATATTTTTGCAAGGATAAATCATTCCATATAGGTTTATCTTACATGTAAGGTTTTCATGGTATATTACAAATACAATGGGACGACCCAGAAGTTTGTACTTTTCGCACCTTTAAAATTGTTGACTTGCTCAATTTACCCAGTGGCAACTTTTCAGCATTGTATCCTATTGCAAGAGAAAACAAGTATCAAAATCAGCGTAATTTGAAGGCCAGCGATCGAGAGCGGATAAACAAAAACTCGTTCAAGCCTTTCACAACCAAATGCGGGAACATTTCTCCACAGCGAGTTCTATAGAAAGTGAACTAATTTTTAACTGCATACCTGGTGTTGTAAATATTCAGAACGAACCATCACCCAAAAATGAAAAGGAATCAAGTAGTGGTAATGCTTTCAGGGATCAAGTAAAATTCATAAGGAGGAATTTGGATGCAAAACTTAAAGTTCCAGTTGTTATACAGGCAAAAAGTTTTCTTAACAAAACTTAAAAAAAATCAGTGGATAAAAGCTGAGGATGAACATGCATCATATTCAATAGCAAAAGCCAATTAACGAACCTATTTCCATCATTTGTTGCTTCATCATGCTAACATTGCAAATAAGAGAGACGAATTTGGCGATAGGAGCCTCCAGTTTGGACTCTCGAGGTTCAGATAATGTTGATTCAGCCTTTCCTTGAATCTGAAAGTAATATACAAAACATTTGGGCAAAAAAACTCCAAGAAATGTTCTAGACATGATAATGTCTACAAGCAAAACTAACAGCATAAAGATAATGAACAGTACAAATCAGAGAAAATCTTCAAGCAAAAAAGTTATCACTAAACTACTCACTGGTGGTTCCTCTTTTGCTTCACCATAGTCCATTTCTATCCAAGTATAACTCCGCGGATAACTAACAAACTCTTTTCTATTGGACCAACAGTTCCCCGTTTTATCATGGAACTTTTTCTCAAACTCAGATATGGCAGATTGTTGTGAATTGTAGGGCCCATTCAACTTATTTTGGCCCTTCACACCAACTCTTCCCCATCTATTGTAAAACATGAATTTTCCACCATCGTCGGATTCTGAAATTAAAAGTTTCAAGACCATGTCAGCAAAAGGAATGTTTAAAAGTATGTATTTATTCAACGTGTGTGGACATGATGCTTATGATATCTATCGTCATGGAATTGAAGCACCAAATGGCTTTGCTGACTCCAACATACAAGATGAATTGGCACAAAACAGAATATTAAATATTCTGAGTCGAGTGCCATCTAATGAAGCATTACAGACTAGGAGTGGAGGTGCAACCTAAAACTTGAATGGCATAAAATTTGTTGTTGTTCTCCCCTACATTAGTTTGATTCAGCATTGCATCATAAATTTCCTCGCCCTGCACAAATATTAAGAAAAAGGTCAGTGTCATTTAAACATATTTCTCTTTATTTCTCCTTTTTCGAGCTAATATAAATGATTTACCACTTGCAGAACATGATACTGCGCCTTAATATGGTCCGGCAACCATTGGTCCAGCACCGCAGAACCTTTCTTTGTAGCTGTCACGATGCTCTCTACTTTCACTGACAAAATAATCAATCATGCGGTCATATTCGAATATAAGATGAGCAATATGTGTATGTGATGGTGATTCATGAAAATTTATGTAGGAAAGAAATAGAACTTTATAACATGATTAGTGATCAATTTATACAACATGAGGAATAGGTACATGTTATAGTTGCAAAAATATAAGCCACTAAGGAGCTTCCTAGTTGCAGTTCAAAAGATATAAAATATACCAAACGAGGGATTGCAACAATGGCTGCATATAGTTTACCTTCATCATTGCCATCTGAAATGCCGTCATTATCAGAGCAAAGTCTCTCCAGCAGCTCTTTCTTTGTGCCAGTGGCAGATATTCCTTGTATAACAGCCTGTTCTCGGAGCTGTTTCACACTCATGGTTTGCAACTCTTCAAGGGTCTTGCTAGCTGGTGTTGCTTGGGTATCAACATTCTCGTCCTTGTTCTCCACTTTCACTGTCAATAAGTTCCGTTCCAATTATCAATTCAGAATTGCGCATCAAATGATAATCAAATATACCGCAGTACTAGGCCGGCCATTTTTACATGAGAGTCATTGACCAAAAACCCTATCGATTCACCTTGAGTAGTATCATCTTGAATGCTGTTGTTATCAGCGCAAAGCCTCTCCAGAAGCTCTTTCTTTGTTCCAGTGGCGGATATTCCTCTTACAGAAGCCTCTTCTCGAAGCTGTTTTATGTTCATGGCTTGCAACTCATCAATGGACTTGATTTTGCATGGAGCATCAGAATCAGCATTCTCCACCTTCGTTTCCTCTGTTGCTGCCAAAAGTTCCAGCGGTAATTACTTATCCAATTACATAATATCAAGTAACATATCGCTACATGACAAGCATTCTAAAATTGGTTAGCTAACAAAAGCGCCACAAGAACTAGCTATCATGCCACTACACAAGAAGTAATCCACATTAGTGTATGCACTGCAACGCATTTAAGTGGAATGCCTAAAATAAAGCATTTGGCAGTTAGGTACCTTGACCATTAATGTGGTTTGAAGAGATGTTGTTATCAGCAGCAGCAGCAGAAAGCCTTTCGATAAGCTCGTTTTTCGTTCCAGCAGTAGAAATTCCTCGATTAGCGGCCTCTTCGCGAAGCTGCTTCACGTTCAAGCTCCGCAAATCATCATCGACTTGAGAATCAGAATCAGTAACCCTCCGCCTTTTGCGACTAGCCGCGGACGACTTGTCGCTCTCCTCCTCTTTCAGAGCGGCTTCAAGCCTCCGAGTCTGTAATAGAGAGAAAGTAAATATGGTTTAATTTTTTATAATAATTTTAAGGAGAAATGAATAGAGAGATAATAAATAACCAAAGTAGGTTTGATTCCGGCGGTGCTGAGGCCGCGTTGGGCGAGTTGAGCTCTCAGTTCTTCAACTTTCAGATTGTTTGTCGCCATTGTAAGCCTAGCTCCCGGGGTCGGGGTCGGGGTGGGGGTGGGGGTGTGGAGGAATTGAAATGGGAGTGGATGAAGTCAAATTGGAGGAGGAGGAGAAGGGTGGGAATTATTTAAATACAAATTTAAAAAATGAAGCTTACTAGGGAAGAAGGTGCTTCTTGTGAATTGTGCGTGGCACGACTCCTTGGCGCGTCCTATAAAGAAGCAAATAAAATTCACATAGTTCATCAATTTTAAAAATATATAGAGTAAGGGATTTTCTATCTATTTGTATTTTTATTAGGGGTGGGTAATCAAACCCAAAATTCGGGTACCCTACCCTACCCGATCGGGTATTACCCGAATTTGGGGTTTTACTACCTGAACCGTACCCGAAAATTTGGGTACCCTATCCGATTAGGGTAATTCGGGTAGGGTTTCGGGTAGGGTTTTTTTAGCAATTCGGGTACCCGATCCCCGAATTGAATATATATACTTTTTTTATTATTTTTTTTCATTTCTTTTCCTTTCTTTTCCTTTTCTATTCAGTCTTTCTTTCTTTCTCTTTCAAACACACGCTCACAGCTCACTGTCTCTCATCTCTCTTTCTTTTTTTCTTTCAAACACACTCACTCAAACGCACACACACACACACACTGTCATCTTCAATTCTCAAAGCTTGTAGAGTTCGTTTCGCTTCTTCTCTCGCTTCTTCTTCTTCTTCTAGTGAGAGCAAACTATTATCGCCGTCGCGAATCGGTGTTAAGCGTTCGGATCAGTTGAGTTTTAGTTACCAGAGTGGTGCGGCGGCTCTGAGGTGGAGTCATGGTGGTGGTTGGCGATCGCCGATCAGTCTCATAGCTCAGATCAGGACCGCTTCTCCAGTGCTCGAGCGATTTCAGCGCAGGATCAGGACCCCTTTCGGATCGAGTTTTTGATTTGTGGAGTGTTTAATTGTGTTATTTCAGCTCGGATGTGATTTGAGAAATGTGTGTTACTGTGTTTCGTGATGATTTTGCGATTGTGTTAATGATGTTTAGTTGCAATAGTGTCGTTTGAGATGCGATGGCCACTGATGCTTGGAGGATTACAGTTTATCGGTCAGCTGGTGTTGGAAATTGGCTGATTAGTATAGGCTTTAGTAACATAATTGTACATAGTGTTGTTGATTTGTGTGGTTTGTTTGTAATGGTTCCATTTGAAGCAGCGGTCACTCGTTCAGCTATTCTCAGCTGGCATTATGTTTAGCACTTATGTGATTTTTTAGAAAGGGGGAAGGGGTTTTCGAGGGTTTAGTGGTGGTGATACCCACCATCCAGTGGCCATTTCTTGGCCACTGGATGAACTTCGGGTACCCCACACCTGAAGTTTGGGGTACCCGGATGTTAGGGTACCCGAATCAAATCGGGTACCCCAAACATTGATAGAGTATCGGGTAGGGTTTTTACCCTACCCGTATATTAGGGTATCCTACCCGAAAATACGAGTACCCTATCCGAAGCTACCCGAACCCACCCCTAATTTTTATCTTGTTCTTTTTTATTCCTTTTTATGTTTCCTTAATGCTCTTGAATTCTCCCTTCACCCCTCCTCAACCCCGCCCACCCTTACCTCCGCCTCCTCCTCCACCGGATGGACCACCGACCTCTGCTACGTTTCCTCAACACTTCCTTTCTCTCGACGCGCAGCCTCACCAGCCAACCACAAGTTCAACAAGGTCCACCCCACCAGCGGAGCCACCCTCCCCCTTCCGACATACCAATCTCTCCTCATTTTCTCCACTAACCACCTTTTTTTTCCTACCTGGCTCAAAGCCTTGGAAGAAACACCGGAGGTGCCGACGACTGGCCCTGGTGATGAGGTCATGACAGACAATGGTCTTAAATCACCTTCTCGCCCAACTGAGATGTGCCGGCTCAGTGATCCGTGGAAAATATCATTTATTGTGTAGACAATTGGTATTCAACAGACTATCCATGATATGGCCACCAAACTTCAACGTCTATAGAAGCTCGTGCAACTAGTAATTATTACGGATGTTGGCCAGGGCGCCTAATGGTGCAACTCAGCTACCCAGAGGACTACATAGTTGCGTTACCAAGCGGCTCGTGGTTTCTCTTTAACCACTATTTGGTCGTTCGTCAATGGCACCCAAACTTCTTTGGCGATGTTGCGATGCCTGTTAAAATTTGTATGTGGATTCAACTTCCAAGGCTACCACTCGAATATTATGATTTTGAAGCCCTGTTCCAAATTGCCAATCTATTTGGACGACCGATCAAAATTGATACCCACACAGCTTCACACACATGCACCTAATATGCTCGAACCTGTGTGGAAATTGACACGTCTAACCCATTGACAACAAAAATTCGTATCACTGGCCATCCACAAGAAGTGACGTATGAAATCAAAGTTGACTTATGTCTGGAATATAGTAATGCACCATGTCGGCGGGAGATGCATACGGTCATCTGAACCTTGAATAATGATCTCATACCCACTCGGTATGTTATACTCAAATCTAAACGGACCAGGCGTCCTATGCGCTGGGTGCAAACATAATATCTCATCAAAGGCTATCAGAGTCTAAAATATGTGAGAAGGACGCTCAGGCGCCCCTCATCATACACATCGTCACCCTCATCAGACAATATATTAGGACGGTTGGCCCCACCAACATGCTCCTTAGAGTCGGCATCATCGCCCTCTACGTGAGTATCACCCTCATAATCATTGTCATCCTCTTTACACGACGCCAACTCAATACTACCAACATCCAATGACACCTCATCGCCTTTACTAACGGACCCAAACCCGACATCAAACTCAGAAATAATACCAACACGCGTATGCATATATGCTAACGGTAAATGTTTCCCGATTCCTATAATTCTTAACTAAAGAAAGTGGGCAGAAGTAGTCAATTACTAGAAGCGAGAAGTTGATCAAAAATCTCTCGTGGACCTGAGTGTCTCGAACGCCTCACAGATGAAGGCCTCGGTCGATAGTATTTATTTCCCCTCGATGGAAAAAAGTAACACCATCTCTCATAAAACCTTGGTGTTTGGAGAGTAGTAAGAGCGTCGATCACGTGAGTACCCAATCTTGACTTCTACCTGCAATTCAAGTTGCATAAAATAGTCAAACAAGGTATAAAATCAAACGAACACACGAAAATATGAAAAGCCAAACAAAGGAGAATAAAATCGAAAAAACTGAGCAAAACCTTCAAGATAACGGAGGCAAAATTCCTCGACCAAAGACCACATCGGATAAATCGATGTGGCACGTTGAACATGCCACGTCAGATTTATGCCGACGTGGCACCTCGAAATTCAAACCAACGTGGCAAATCGGTTTGTTAATCAATGTGCCATGTGTCCACATTGTTACCAAATAATGTGGCACGTGGCACGAGCTCACACGCCCAAAATTGCAAAAAAAAAAAAATGATGAAATGGGGTTTTCTTACTTCTTCAAATTCGTGGAGAAATTTGTCCTCAAACTCACTTTCTCTAGATCTAAGACTCTCTCCTCTCTCTACTTTAAGCACTTTCTCTCTCTAAAAAGGGGGCAAATAAAGTGGAGAGTGGAGAAGTTAGCTCTATATAGTGTAGCCGTAATGGGCTTAAGTTCTTATCCAAGGCCCACTAACTATAAAATACCTTCTAGTCCGTATGGTAATTGTTCATTAAATCATCCAAGCTTATTGGATTGTTAAAAAAGTGTTGAACGAAATATTTCCGTAATAAATTTTACACTTTGGCCCTACAACTTTCAAAAAAATGAGGGGAATCTAAAAATGCTTGCTAATTATCAAGCGGGACCAAGAACAGCTTCTGACCACCATACTGGCGTATGAGAACGGTAATTATGCCTTGCCTCTGTTTAGTTTGAAATGCGCTCAACAAATCCTGCCCATCTCAAACTGAGGGACTTATGATGTGCCATAATTACGACACCTCAAAAATACGAAATTACATTTGGCATTACACAAAATAAGAGGGACAAAAAGGCAATTCTTGCCCGATTCGTGAAATCCAAGAATATGCCGAGACAATATTCGAACAACTCAATCCTCACAAAAGGCATAAGACCGTGTCAGGAAGCTCCATATGGTCTATATCACGACACTCGTTGGGCTCACATTGGTCAAACTGACGTAGCCCGATGAGAGGTACATCGACGCAAGATGACGTGCCACATGTGACCCCAAAAGGGGTACGCCGAATTCCAAATTGAAGTGCCACGTGACACGTTGGATCATTGATTGACGTGGCACATCGGACCATTATGTGCCGCGTCAGGGGATCTGAAGTGGTACATCAAAATTTTGATCGACGTGGCACATCGGTCAATGTTTGACCAGGCCAGTCAACAGCCCATTTAACCCACCTTGGGGTGGTCCCTACACCCCAAGGCCTTCTCCTCATCTATAAATATCCCCATCATCCCTTCAATTGAGGGGTTGGATTTTTGGGAGCTCAAGGGTGTGTGCTTTCTCTCTCTAGAAAAGCACGTCAAACATCCACGTCAACTCATAAGTTGGCACGTCAAACCTCCTAAGGTTGACGGATTCGCCTCTTGGAGCACGTCTACTCGTTGCACGTCAACTTGTGGCATGTCAACTTATAACACATCATCTTGTGGCATGTCAACTTATAGCACATCAACTTGTGGCACGTTAACTTAAGGCACGTCAAACAAGAGCACATCAAACAAAGTACTTCAACCATTTTACGTCTACTTTTTCATAGACATGGCTATGTCAACAATTGGACAAAGTACGAGATGAATTAGACTCCCAAGTCAATGATATGAACTTTGTCTTGTTATTTGACCACTTTGTAGTGCAAGTCACTCGACGTCTGAATATAGAGCCTCTAAGTGAGCTCAATGCATATAAGCGGCGTTAGACCAATCAAATGATCTCTAAATGAGACTAACGTACTCCAGGGTTAATTCCACAACCGTCAAGACCTCGTCTACAAGATGTACACCCTACAGGGTCGTCCAACTGAGCCTAAATGGCGAGATTAACGCATACAACTTCTAATCTAAGCGTTATATCTCCTAAGACCCTTTGCGGGCACAAGTAAATAATGAACTACGTCCACCTTGATTCTTTCATCTCAGGGAGATACGTAAACAACTTGATCCCATTTTGAGTTCAGTCGCAAGCACGATAAACCTGTATCCACCCCTATATAGGTTTACTTTCTTACTAACTGATTATTTCTAACATTGTTCCTCTTAGTGCTGGTCTCCATTGAACCAAAAGCTCTTCTTATATTGCATATAAGGTGCGAGAGAGTCTGTTAAGGGAAGTTGCTCGAGATTAGTAAAAACACTCGGCGCCATCAGTCACTTGTTGGTAACAAGGAGCAACAAAGCAGTGCCTTTCACTTCAATAAGAATTGTCTATCTACCCTGAACAAGGTTAAAGTCATGTCTACTACTGAAAATTGCCATTAACCGAATATTTTTTTGGAGGATGTCTACAGTGAACAACACAAAAACAACAAAAATAATCTTTGATTCTCCATGTGATGGGTAGGAACATTAACATGAATCTACTAGTGTCTAAAATTGATACTCTCTCGAAGTTGCAAGGGAAGTTTGAGCTTATTGATTTGTGGCATGAGTGCTTTATTCTTAAGCTAAATAATGTAGGATTTTTGTTAACAATTACATGACTTTGGATCATTTATGTTCAATATTTAGCAGTTATGAGTACCCAACCTTCAATAATAAGGATACAATTAATACGACCAAATCTGATCAGAATTCAAAAGTTATCCATTGGGTACTATTTAGAAGACACGGTCAACGCCATTGCGTCAAGTTTAGGAGAACTAATCAAACTCGATCTCAATATGTATTGGGCTTCAAGAGGTAAGATTGCTCGATTTTTCATCCAAATTAACCTTGATATGTCTCTCAAGAGTGCAGTGGCTATTAATGATAGGTTTTTCCTTGTTGTGTATGAGAACTTACGGATCATTCATTTTGGATGTGGAAGAGCTGGTCATCGAGTGGGGAATGCCCAAAGGCGATAAATACCTGCAATACATAAAGTGTACAGAATTATGTACATGACAAAAATGTGATTTTTCTAAAAAAAAAACAAGGAATAACAATTTTGGGAGTGGATGATTGTTAAAAGAGTCCGTACATGACAACATAAGGGGATCAAGAATAAAGAACAACGACTTAGTAGAACTATGGTTAATAGCTTTAGCCCTTTGATTTAAGCTACCCCTAAAGACCAGAAGCAACAATCATTCAATCTAAGGTTCGCTCCAGTTGTAATTACTTCCCCGCTAAAGATAAGGTTAAAAAATGAGCTATTGAGTAAACCTACCTCAAGTAAAAATAATCACACCTGAGATGTCAATCTTAGCAAAGTAAAAGGTCCCAGAATACCCATTGAGTGACACATATTCGGTTCAACTAAGACCCACAATCCCCAGAAGTAAAAGACGAAAGAATGAGGTTTCGTCATGTATACCTTTAGGCTCCACTTTCCCTTTTATCTAACATTTAGTCACCTTCACCATCAATTCAAGATAATTCGATGGATCACATTCTTATATCAACATATGGAGAAAATACTACATAAGAAACATTTTCAGATTTAGAAGCAACTGAAGGGGTTCAACCATAACGTGGATATTTCTTCTGAAATTAATCTAAGGTAAATGATTCTCCATAATTAAATATGTGGTGGGAAACCAATATGTCTCTAGTGAACATATGCGGTTTGTCATTAGACGTAATGGAAATGACAGAGGGGGATTAAGACTCACTTCCACTTTTATGTACTTGTCAAAATGAAAGTTTTCATGGAACTGTAGAGGTGTTGGAAGCAAAGATTTACAAGATATTTTGATAATATTATTGCTCATCGTAGACCAGACATTGTTTTTCTCCTCGAAATTGAAGTTTTTAAGAATTGAGCTGATAAAACATCCTCAAAGCTTGATTTTGATAAGGTTTGTCGGGCTCCAATCATAGGAGGGAGAATTTGGATGTGTGGACTCGAATAACATCCATGTAGAGGTTGTGGTTAAACGTATCAAGTTATTCAGGCCTTTATTGGTTTAAACTCAACATATGGTTGGTTATGCTCTCGTGATTATGCCAGCCCTAATAGAGTGATCAAAGAAGAACTAAACACCTCGAGGATTTTAGCAAGCATGTTAACTCATCTTGGATGAAAAGTGTCTAGTAATCAGGAGAAAAGAGGGGGAAACCAAGCATGTTGATCGAGGATGAATAGATTTAATGATATGATCTTGAACTGTAATCTCTTTGATCTTGGATTTCAAGGACCATGTTTTACTTGGCATGTCACTAGAATTAGAGGTACCAAGGTCACAGAAAAACTTGATAGAACTCTTTAGCAATTGGCGCTTGAAATTTTATGAGGGATTCGTTTTACATTTCCATAAGACTTACTTAGACCATCACGTTATTTTGACTCATTGTACAATGTATCCAAAATTGTACCACGACTAAACCATTCATGTGAGAGCTTTCATGGACTACATATCCTAGTTATTTACAAGTGATGGAGGATATTTGGAGTAAATTTAGTCACGCTATTGAAGGCTATCTCACAACTAGCAATCAATATGAAAGCTTGGAATTTACATACTTTGGTAATATCTTAAGTCACTCGCTAGGATTGCAGGATTACAGAGAAGTCTTTCAATTCGTACAGCTCATTCCTCAATAAAGGAACTCTTCTTAAGAATTATAACTTGCTGTTGCATCAAGAGGAGATGTTGTGGTTCCAAAAGTTCACAGTCTCACTTATGGAAAGGTGTAATTCGTAATACTAACTATCTTGAGAAAAAACATTGGATGAAAACTTAGTAATGACTCATCTATCTCTTCTTAATGGATGAAAAAGTATGCTCTCTTAGAAGTCACAACGATTGATAACAAAGGAGAGGAGTTATCATTAAAAGTACCATATGTGATAAATGTATTACATGAATGGAATTTTAATTGTGTTTAGATACCTATTCCATAAGAAATCAAATAGCACCATGAGCCTACATGTCCCATTACACTCTTCGCGTAAGGACAAAAGATTATGGACGACTCCGAGAATGGTAAATTTTCTTGCAGATCAGCATATCTTGCAATCACATTAGAAGATCAAACCCGTAAATGAATTACTTGTTCATTTAGCTGGAGTTGAATACGAAATCAAAATGCCCAGAGAAGTTGGAGACTTTCATTTGGCTTATTCAACATAATAGTCTCATGAAAATGCCCTAAGATTCGATCGACACTTCCCACCGTCCAAATGACAGAGAAGACATTTTTCATGCTCTTGTTAGTTGTCCTGAATTTGTGAAAGTTTAGGAGCTTATGGTTGCTCCCACTGACTTTATCCGCTTCTGAACGTCATAGGAGAGGGTTGGGTTGAGACATTTCTTAAAGCTCATTATTTAAATAGTTATGTTTCCCCCTCCTTGTGGTGGCAAACTCCCCCTGCTGCTTGTTGGCCAACAGATGAATTGCAAGAAAAACAGTCGTCTTATTGATATTGAGGAAAGTCCCATGGAAAGTCTTTTCAAAGCTAAAAGTCTTATTCTTTATCTTATTAACCACTTTATAGATGAGATAAAATTGACTAAAGAGCCTCATGTTTCGATGCGTTGATCAATTCATAATCTTGGATGGATGACACTTAAACGAAATCCATAGTTGCTAGAGGAGTACTTAGTAACGAAGATGGCGCTTGGTTGTTCGGGTTTTCTTGCAATATAGGGAGTTTCTCTATCACTACAGCCAAAACTCATGGTCGTAAGAGAAGGACTTCAACTTTCTTTGGAGCATCACTATCAAAATTTTAGCATCAATATTGATTCTAAGGTGGTGGTTAAATTGATTAAGGGAGATGAAAATGTTGATCATCCTTTGTCCCTTATTGTGGATGCTTGTAGACGTCTTCTGAGAATACTATGAAATATGAAATTAGATCACATTCAAAGATAAGTTAATGCGGTTGCAGACTATTTAGTTTCCCTAGGGCATGTTGTGAGTAGTCGGTGAGGATTTGGGAGGAAACCCGACCACTCTCAATTCTCTTTGCGTAGAAAGAGACCTAATCGTGTGTATTGCTTTTTGTTGAAGTTACTAAAACTTATAGGGAAAATTACAGACCCATAGCCAAACTTTGGCCCATTTTGCACCCTTATAGCTGAACTTTGAAGTATATAGACCCCAGATTGTATCCCACCGAAATATATAGACCCCAGATTGTGGGTTTCATTTCTGGATTTCTCGTGATAACATCAAAAGAACACAATATCAAAATAATCTTTCAATACTTTTGCTATAGAGTCTTGAAATATTATTTCGAGACTCTTTTTGTTGTGCCTTGCAATTGGAGCCTATTTAGCCCATACCATATAGTCCCCCCATTTGAGAGTCGTTCTTGTAAAGAGCAAGTGTCAAATTAATTCTTGTGGCATGCTTAGAGTTTTCAGCCGTAATCCGAAGGATCACGTGCCAAATAAAAATTTTGGCTTCAAACTATGCCTCTCATTTAGGAGATGTAATCCGAAGGATCAAGTGCCAAATATAATTTTTGGCTTCAAAATACGCCCCGCCATTTGGGAGCCGTAATCCGAAGGATCAGGTGCCAAATGTAATTTCTGGCTTTAAATGTGAATCGTTATGCATCGAAATAGTTAATTCGGTGATTTTAAGCATATCGGAATATCGTTTTGATATTAGTTTTAAGATTGTGTTATATATCGAAATATTATTTCTATACCAGTTTTGAGACTACGACAGTTAATGCCTTGGCGGTTGGGCCACTGCTTATAAATAGGGCGACAAATGTGTTGAGAAACCTCATTTGTAATATGAGGTGAACTGTTGTCCATTTTGCTCTTGTATCGAAACATTTTTAGCCTCGAAATTTTGGTGCATCGAAAGGTAGGTAGATTGAAAATATATTTTGATACTGCATTTTTTCGAGGTTTCTTAATTTCGATGTTAATGCCTAAGAAAATTTTCGGATTTTCCTCTTTTGTTTCTTGCAACTGTTGATAACTCATTTCCCGAGTAGTTCCTTCTTTGCTTTACATACATGTAGTTTGACCGCGTTACCATAATTTATTTTCGTGTTGTTGTAGCATAAATTTAGTGCAGTTAGCTTGTTTTTTTTTTTTTTTTTAGTTTGTAAACAAAATGTCAGACCAACAAATGGCTGACGTGGATGATGTGAGGAGTGGTTCGAGTAGTGGCTCAAATGGTTCTGGTACAAAATTTGGTAGCGGAGAGTCACGAGCCACTCGTCTTATAGATACGTCAACCTCGCGAGTGGGTGATGGCACAAATGCGATGTCCCAAGATAGCTTTGACCTTGTAGTTGAGAGGAGAGTCAGTAATGTGCCAATCATGAATTTACCAGATAACCGGGTGGCTAGTGAATCAGAGGCAAACGGGGAAGATGTCGCGCCTATCACATATGAGGAAAAAATGGTGGAGATCACTTATCCTGACCAAGTCTCCTCACAGCCTAAGGATCATGCATGTTAGCGTAATGCGTACGGTATATGCACTAATTATGAGATTCTTCTCCTTACTGAATTTGAGATGATGCATATCGTGCCCCTAGTTATCTTACCATTTTTTAGACAACTAGTGAATGGATTGCGGTTTCCCATCCTTGGATCGGTTCAGACTATCATAAGAAGTATAGGGTTGTCGCCTACCTAACTTACCCCAAACTCTATTGGGGCTATCGTTGCGTCCATTATTGTTATGAAATGGATGAATGGTCCCCATGGACCTGCTGAATTTTGGGCCTTATTTGAAGTTCATCGAAAAGTGATAGGATTCTTCCATATAAAGGACGTGAAGAATTATAAATTCTCTTTGGTGGGCAAACCGGTTATGGGAAAGAATGGGAGAAATTGTATTTTATATTAAGGAGAGTTGGCCAAGGGAGTTCTCGAATTTCCGACGTGATTGGGTGGGATCTGCGAAGAGAAGAATTCCTTGAGGTGTGGGAGCGCTTAGGTGGGGAGGTTTTTTTAAGGATGATCTCGTGTTAAACAACGAGTTCGGTATAAAAAGTGGTGATGGAAAGAATGTTGGGGGCTAGGGGTCTATCACCCATGTCCTATATAGAGAACGCAAATATTGGTACATATAGCATCGCTGTGATAGCGATTGATATCTGGCGTGGGTTTTGATTTTTACTTTTTATCATGTGTAATCCTGCGTCAATTTGATCTTGCAGAATCTTTGATCATGGGTCAGCCCTTGTGTATGAATCAGATGTTCGCAAATGATGTCGCATAGGCATAGGGTGGTGCCACGGGGCAAGTGTTGGTTCCTCCTCTGCCGACGAAGACTCAAGAAAGGATTGGGCTTCGAAGCTTGCAGGCTCAGATCTCAGGTGTAGCTGCTAGCTAGGGTGTTAGTCAGGGTGGCAGAGTCAAAGAGGTGCCACAATGTAGAGACGATTACTCCACAGTCCATAGGGACGGATATCGACAATGTTTGAAGCGCCTGAAAATATGGTAGAGTTGGACGATGAAGCTGAGTCTAGACGGCTCGCTGGGCTGAGGAGGAGGCATGTTGAAGCGTCGAGGCCCCAAGGGTCCAAGGTTGGGCGTCGTGTCCCTCTTATAGTTGCTTCTAGGCTTGGTGGATGCCTTGGAGGCAACCAGAGTCATGACATTGTCCCGCCGATACAACAAGGAATCGTCCCTGGTTTCTTTAGTGGTGCAGGCTCTTCTGGGGCTCAGAGGGCTAGAGGATCACATGTTTAGTTTCGAGTTTTACTTTATTCAAGGATGAGGCGTGGGATGCCCTCCGCAAATTGTTCCTCATTCTGGTAGCCCGAGCCTCATCTTCGACCTACGGGAGGGAAGAATTGGAGCGGCTTGCGTTCATGATGATGAATGCGGTGAGATAATCTTTAGCATCTGTTTTCCTTTATTGTGTTCTGAATTGGGGAATTAATATTTTCTCTCAATTCTGTAGTTTGGTGAGATCATTGGCGTGATGGGACATAGCCTGGACAAGGACAATGTAGAGTTGTCCAAGGAGGTTGCTCGTGTAAGAGCTGAGTATCGTGACAACAACCCAGAAGTGATCAAAGCCGCAAATGACAAGAAGAACAAGGTATTGGACCGGGCCAAAGAAGCATTACAAAAGGTCATTGCCGATTGGGAAGCCGATGTAATTGCTCAGAATGGGGGGAAGAAGTACAAGGAAGAGACTATCAATCTAAAGAACGAGCGCATAGAGTTGGAGAACATGGTGACGGAGTTGGAAAGACAACAAGTTGAGGCGTAGGAGAATGCTAAGGTGGGATACGGTCAATGCCAATCTTGCAGTGTTAATGAGGTTAACCATTGTGTTCAGATTCATGTCATGTTTGTTTGTTTCGCTGATCTCTTACCATTCGTTTTTGAATGTAGCCTCCTACCGCTAAGCAGAGGTTGGCGACTACCTAGGAATTCGTGCGAAGTCGCACTTTTCAGGAGATCAGCACCAAGAGGGGTGTTGAAGATTCCAAGAAGGCTCAGGTATCCATGGTCGGGCGGATTCATTATTTGGGATATTTGAAAGACATGTTTGACGCGAGGTAACTGAATTTAGGGTTAAGCCCCGATATGAAGTCAATCGAAGAATTTGACAACGACAATGCAGGTCTAGACGAGTTTGCGAGTATGCTGGAAAACTGCGATATCATGATTATTGGTATGTCTTTGACATATGCCCTTCCGCCTCCATTCCCCTACTCAGATTAAGAAGATGATGACTTGGTTGCAATTGACAGCTTCGCTGGGATGATAAAGTAGCCCTCCTTTAAGGAGTTTTCCAATCTTTATGAACAATGATTTCATTTTTAAGTTTTGTTGCTGTCTCGCCACAGTATCTACTTATTTTGATAACTTTTTTTCGCAATTTAATTGCATGGCTGCCATCCTTTGACTCTCTTTTGGCGTTTGAGTTTGCATGCTTACGGGAGTATTTGTTCTATATGCATGTTTCTATTTAATACCCTTTACTTGCGCTCGTATTTGTGCAAGGGGAGACGTTTATTTTTCGTAACTTAAATTTGCATTTAATCATAATAGGGTTAATGGCCATTTCCTGCTCGGTGAGATTTTAGGCTTGAATCCGACCATATTAGGTCTAATGGTTATCTCTTATCTCGTGCGATTTTAGGTTTGTGTTCGATCATGTTAAGTGTGATGTCCATCTCTTGATATAAATGCCAAAGAGATGAGGCCCACTATGAGACTTTCAGTTTGCATCTGACCATCCATTTCTTGATATATGTGTTTAAGGGACAAGGGTCATTATGAGACTTTGGGTTTGCATCCGACCATATAAGGCCGGATGGCCATCTCTTGTTTATGTGAGATTCTAGGTTCACATCGGATTGTACCAGGTTGGACGTTCATTTCTTGTTAGTGCAAGATTTGGGGTTCACACCTGATCATATTAGGTCAAGTGTCCATCTCTTTTCTTGTGAAGTTATAGGTTTGCACGAGACCATGTCCGATCGAGTGTCCTTTACCTTCTTGTGAGATTTTAGGTTTGCATTGCGCCATGTTAGGTCGAGTGTCCATCTTCTTCTTATGAGATTTGAGGTTCACACTAGACTATGTTAGTCAAGTGCCCATCTTCTTCTTGTGAGATTTCAGGTTTGCACTGGACCATATCAGGTCAAGTGTCCATCTCCATTAGTCATTTTCCACGAGGGACATGTACTACATGTCAAACTCACATTTTATGACGTTGAGCATGGTATAGATTTACTTAAGTATAAAGATCCACGACATGTTAGAAGTATAACATGTACATAATATTTGAGAAGATTGCATTAAACTGAAGAATAGGGCTGAGTTGGGACTCAAGCCGCCGTAGTTCATGTTTTAAGTTTTACAGCCCAAGCCCGCAAGATGGGGCTAATTTAGGAGATTGAGATAGGACATGTTTCATTGTTTGAAGGAATAAAAATACTAGGTAAGTGGTAAGGCAATCAGTCCACCATTTGCATTTCAGTTGGGGCCATAGCCATGAGGGCTTCTTCATCTTGTGGGTGCCGAGGTTTGAGAGATGTGACGTAGCAGAGCCATGCTTCACAGTGGTTCCCCACTACTTCTCATATTCCCGAAGTCGAGAACTTGGTGGACACAAAAGCCATGAAGGCGTTGAGCGTTGGACGTCCGAGTATGGCATTGTAGGCGAACGACTCATTGACCACCAAGTAGTCGATATTCAGAGTCTTTCTTTTGGATTGACTCCCAAAGATGTTAGCAGTGTGACTTGCCCCTCTAGTAGAACTTCAGCTCCTCCAAATTCGTGAAGTGGCATGGCTACATGCTTTATTTTATTCTCTCCAAGGGCCATTTGAGCCAGCGTGCTGGAGAAAATGATGTTGGTCAAGCTTCCATTGTCTACTAACACTTTCATAACATCGTAGCAATATCAATTGTCACAACAAAAAGGAAAACTAGCTTACCAACCTGAATAGCTTGAGGGGAGAGGTCCAGAAGATCAGATTTGGTGAATGTTATTTCTTTTGTTGCCATCTCTTCAATTTGCAAAAGTTTTGTAAATTCCACATACATGTTGGTATCAATTTCCCTTGTTACTATTTCCACCACTTGACTAAATTTGCTCCCATAGGTCCTCTTGAGATCATGTGGATAATTCCCTTCGTGGGTTGGTATCGATCAAATACGGGTGTTCATAAGTTCGTGGGGCCTCAATGGCCTTTTGCTTGTCCTTATGAGGGGACCGAGATCTGGATTTGTCCCTCAGTGTCTGCCTCATCAATCTGATCTCTCACATACTCGGCTAGCTTGCCTTCTCTTATCAGATGCTCGATCTCCTCCTTCAAATCCTTGCACTCCTCTGTAACATGTCCATATTGTTGATGGTATCTGCAAAACTTCTTTGAGAGTCTTGTGGCTGGTGAATCATTCATCCTTCTAGGCTCATTCAACTAGCCCTTTTCCTTTGCCACTCTGACCATTGTTAGGATATATGTGTTGAGCGGAGTGTAGCGCCTTGGGATGAATTCTTATACATATCATTTCTGCTTCTATTCCAGATCCGATCTTCATTTCCTCTGCTTCTGTGAGTGTTTTCTATGACTTTGGTTGCCATCATTTCTTCAAAGTGTACCACCTAGTGGGTCAGATCATTGATCTTCTCAATAGTCTTGGGTTTTTCCTTTAGTAATATAGAGGAAAATTGACGATTCCGAGTGGCATGGAATACCAAGTTTGCTACCATTTTTCCCCTCGGGTGTCAATCTTCAAAAGCTCTGAATTGAACCATTTCATAAAATCCCTCAATGATTATTTCTCTCGCTGCTTGACTTAATATAAGTGAGTGTGGTCCATCACTGTCCTCTTTTGACTCAAAAACTGACTCTCGGACTTCTTTCTCATGTCTTCGTAACTTGTTATAGTTCCCAAAGGGATCCTGGAGTACCAATCTAGGGCAACCCTTGTCAATGTAGTGGCGAAGATGCGCACTTGTACATTGTCGACAAATCCATAAAGTGAAAAAATCTCGTCTAGGTTGAATATATGCTCCAATGGGTCTTGCTTCCCCTCATAGGATTTCAGTTTCAACACTGAATGGTGTGTTCCTACGTGGTTTAGCGACCATCGCCATCTTAGGATGCATATCCACTCTCTCAATGTTCAATCTTTCCAATCTCTTTATTATCTCTGTATGGTTAGCCTTGGGATCCTCAACTTGGTCCATACGCCATCCTTTTTGTCTGGCTCGCCCCACATCCCCGTGGGACTCAACTTCCACCTTAGGGGAGCATGCACTGGCAAAGTTTGGGTCACGCCCGTTCCTATCCTCATTGGGATCACGCCTAGTCATGGAAACCTGAGTGTGTGGATCTTCTCTTTCACGGTTCGCCTAAGGCGTTGGTACGGTTGGGATAGGAGGGAGGCTGGCTACTACTGCCGTTATGACCATTTCTATAATCTGATCCCTCAATCATGGTGGAAGGGTCATAGCAGATGGCCCATCGACGTTCAGAATGGCTTGTTGTTGATTCTCAGCCACCGACTCAAGTTGGACTTGTGGCTCTGGCAAAGGCATCTCAACCGGAAGCGGCGATAGCACGTGTGCTTTGACCCTGGCACCAGGTCAGGTCTCGTTAGTCGATGCATCTCAACAGTTGAACTCTCAACTGCTCTCTGCCTTTGGGAATGAGTAACTCTAAACATCCTAGCTTGCACGAACGTACTAGTGGTGTCCCTAGAGACGACCCCAATAATTTGGTATAAATCTGTCTCGATTACACGGAATAGAATGAAAGTACTTACTTTGCCTAGGTTACACCAAATTATGCTAATCTATTACAAGAAAGACTAGCTTTGTCTGCAACACCCTTTAAGCACGGAAGCACAATTGAAATGGGCCTAAGTCACTATTAGTCTCGAAACAAGTTTTGAAATAAGCCTTGAACTGAGTCTCAAAACAAGAGAGTATCGAACTTTGTCGTTCGCCGAACCTGCCTGGTCTCGATACAACTGTATTGAATTCGGTTGCTGTGTCGAATCTATATAATCTCAATATTGTTGTATCGGTCTCTTCTTTGTGTCGAAAGCCTAGATATATCGAAAGGATGTATCGAACTCAGCCTCGAAACAATCTCTCGATATAAGAGCGGGTAGGTTCTACAATATTAATAACGTGCATGTTTCTCGGGATCTGGGTTATACATAGACCCCAAATTGTGGGTCCCATTTCTGAATTTCTCGGGTAACATCGAAAGAACACATTATCGAAATAATCTTTCGATACTTTTGCTTATAAATAATATTTTGAGACTCTTTTCACCGGACCTCGCAATTGGGCGAGCTCGCCTAATTTTTCGACTTGAGCCAGCCTATTTAGCTCTTAACATATTTAATCTCTAATTTTAAAACAATTAGGCCCTCCTTGTTAGTTGTATATTTGTTTTCTTTCCCTTTTGTAGGTATGACGCTAAACCTTATATTTTTTTCTTTTAAAACTAAATAACATATAATGGTCATTTAATATCTTTCACGAAAAAGAATCTTACAAAACTTCAACTTTCAACAAAAATATAGGTGTAAATAAAGCATTTCATAAGCATAGAATTGACAAAGTGGTGTTTGCTAACTCTTAAATAAAGCTATAACAATTTTTAATTAAAATTAAGCACTTTTAAGTGTTTGGTTCACAATCTTAAATTTACAAAAGTGCTTATTTTAAGCTAGTAACCTCTACAACTAGAAGTTGATACATGTCTGCTTTTAGCCTGTGGTAGTTATTTCCAATATCATATTTTTACAGCTTTTTAAATTTTTAGATTTTTTTCCTAACACCAGGAACTTATGACTTACAAGTTTTTTCACAACCACTGTTTAAATTATGAGATTGTGCTTTTAAAGAAAAGTTTGCAAACAACAGAAAACATATAAATTATCATTCTTCATAAAATAAAGTAATTCACATCAACATCATTTATAAACTATTGCCGTTGACTATCTTTTTTGGTAATTACCGTTGCCTATTTCAGAAATAGAGGGTTTTACAAATTTAACATAACTTGGTCTTTACAGATAGGGAGTAACAACTTCCATGCTCGATTAAAAAACAACTAATAATAATGGTGGGAGTGGCTCTTATGTTTCTGGACGAACTGGTTCTTATGGATTGAATTCTTCACCTGACTCGGTCCGATTAAACTGTTGCCAAATCATCATTACTGTGATATGGTACTAGGACAAATTTAGATAAAGAAATACCATATCGTGACTTGAATTTCTTTACTATGGAACTCAGATATATAATAGAAACACAGTTCCAAACTTCCCAGTAAGCTACAGACTTATTGGTATATGTGTATATACCTCATTTATCAAGTCTCATCTCGATGGTCCACGACCATTGACTGTATAAATACACTTCAAGAAATGTATGTATAGTACAACTATATATGATATATGCCTATGTATTTCAAACCCCAAAACTAATCAAATGATGCCGGAAACTCGTAAAGACGACAATATAACAAAAATAAGCCATAGCAGCATGAAATAAACACAAGTTACCCATGCCCATAATCTTGGCCCTCCAAGCTCAGCACCTAGAGTAAGACGCCTAAACACCAAAACTCCAATACAGCATACAGACGTAGCGAAGAACACAAGTAAAGAGAAGCTCAGCCCCCCTGAATTCTCAATCCTCAATGGTTCATTATACGCAAAGAAGTTGTATAACGTGTTGATGAGCCAAGGCACCCCAATGCCGACATAAATATTCACCGAATTGCTACATGAAAATGAAACAAATAGCACATAAGATGCTTAAAAATATATGATTATATCAATGTGTTCATGTAACACATTTGCAAAGAATATATCACAATGATGATCCACCGTGAACAAGTTTTGACATATATAATTTTACTGACATATGTATACTAACTATTTTGCAGAAGAATCGAGAAATAACCTTTGCTAGGATGTGGAGAAATTCTTGATAAGTTTATAATAGACCTTGTGGCCGAAATTTTTCAGGTGTCAAAACTCATGACTAAAATTTCATCATGTTAATAACCATTTCAAGCTTATTTGATAATGAGACAGATTGTAGGTACAAGATCTTAGATCTATCCAAGTTAAAATTCGAGCTCTAGGTTGTGTTTATCATAAGACTAATTGCAAAAAGACGACAATATAGTCCTCCGGGCCCTGATAGAATTCGTTAGTGAAAGATAAGAAACTCGTGAAAAAGCTTACGACAAAGACGACAGATGAAAACTCTCAAGGGAGGTATAAACAAAGTAGGTAACAGCTTGGCGCAGTTGTATATCACAAACTAGTCACAAAAATTTAGACAGCTTATGACTTGTTAGTAATTTATCGCAAGCAGTATTTCTGACCACTGAATAACCGAAAGAGATCCAAAGGACCTGGATGCATTTGAAGAAAGATACTAATATACTCATGTGATGAAAGTAAAGAGATATCATGTGAATAAAAGAACCTGCAAGTGATATTAGCTATCGCTGAATCCGCTGTGATCTGCCTCTCTGCTGCAATCTTGCTTGCCACCAAATCTGGCCATGATGTTCCAGCTGCTAGGGCCGTGAATGCTATGACATAAGCATTTATACCTGCATATTGGGTTTAGAAATATACTTTTACTAGCTATAATGTGTAGGTCTGAGTAATACATACACTGGTCGATAAATTTCTAGAAAAATATTAACCTGTCACGCAGCTTATTAGATCAGTGAGCTTTGTCACAATGTAAGCTATCCAACTGATGAAAAGTAAAGAGAAGATGAAGGCAACCCATCCATGGGCAATCTGATAAGGGGGTACAAAGGCAAAGAGTAATCTCCACGGTGCAAGGAGCAACTGCCAGAAAGCCTTCGCAACCCGCAAGCATGTATTATGTAGCTTTCTTGATTCTGGGCTCTCCAACTGAAATTGGGAAAACAAGGGGTTCAGAAAAGAAACCAAAAAAAGACCATAAAAGCAAATATAAATATGTTAGTAGTTATTTGAATAACTTCTTCATTTTCATAATTTTGGAAAAACATGAAATATAGAACTGACGGGATGTTAGTTTGAGCACTGATCCTTAGTGGGGTGGACGAGGAAGAAAACGCAAAAGCACCATAACTAAAGAAAACGCAAAACATCAAATAAAAATTAATACGTGAAAAAAGAAGAAGAAGCCGAAGTAAGCTACCGTGACTGCATCCAGAAACTGCTGCTTCCATATAGATAGCAAGTTCTCTTTATCAGGAACCATCTCTTGATGCAATTGCTCAGAATGTTCACCAATGTCAGAAGCAGGCAAGTTTTGATAAACATGGGCTGCAGATTATGCTTTGTGAGGAAACAGAGAAAGAGAAAACTGTAGATCCACATGTACCAGCCAAACAATAGGAACTTCAGAAAATTTGAATATCAAAATCACCATCTTTGTAGCACATAAATGATCATGCTCAGCGCCCTTACTCCTTATCTTAAATCATCTTACGTCTCCTGATCCAGATTATTTAACAGCACACAAATTATCAGAATGTACTCCTCGTATTTTGAGAACTAGCAACGAGGTACATTCTCAAGTGGACATCAACCTAAGATGGGGACTAAACAAGGATCCCTTAACGAAAACATATTATCGTGCAATAGAGTACAAGTGCAACTTACAATTAAAAGACTCACGTCAACGGTATAAATCATTGTAGAATTATTTCTTTTTAGCTAAGTTCATTTAGTTATTCTAACTCGCCAGCTCGCCCTAGTAATCCACCAAAAAGTTTGAAAGTCAAAATAAATTTCAATAAACTTCCTTTACCAGTGACCTATAACCGTGATTCCAGGTTTTTCCAAGTTGCATCTCTAATCCACGCGTCATAAATTTTAGCTTATAATCAGAGTTTTTGGTTTCCAGAGCAGTGTTGAATTAAAGTTTCCATGTCTAAAAGAAATTACAAACTATCAAGGAAAGATTATGCCATATGTAATTGGAAAAATATAACATGACATTTCTGGTAGTATTGTTCTTACAAAAAGAAAAGAAAAGCAAAGATAAGCTGAAATATATAACTGAGAATAGAACAACTGATATTATAAAGTTAAAACACACATAGGCACAAAAAATTCCATTTTATAAGGATTAACTGTTTTACCAGAATGGACGGAGAAAATATCAACAATGTCACTGTTTGTCTCTTCATGAACTTCAAGTATTTCAGAGTACTTAACTTGATCCCTGCTGTCATCCCTTAATGGAGCAGTCTCTTCTGGTACCCACTCTTCTGGTCTCTCACTCCTTTCCCTGAGTTGCAAATGTGATCAGAAGTAGAAATGCATGCATTTCATCTCTTGTTATCGGAATATGAAAGTTTCATGTTATATGATTTAAAAGAGGAAGTGAACTAAAAAGTTGACTGTATTAACAAAAGACCTACAGTGGCAGTGACATGTAGGGCCAACGCTTATCTTGGGCATATGCATGTAGAAGCAGTAAGCCGAATTGTAGCATGGTCAGTGAAGCCTCCCAAAGAGTGATGACACTTGGGGTCCATACCTGCATAGCTGAAGTTACGACACACTATTTCTTACAGAGGCTTAGCCAAATGAAAAACATACTTGAAGAGTTATACAATGACGCAAAAGTTGACAGAAGTAGTATGTAACATGTATTTTTTTTTAACCCTTTTGATTGTCAAAGTGGAGAATAATATATTATCATCTTACTTCTATCAAATAGCATTTCACCTGATCTGGGTCAAAAGAGTAACACAAGTACTGTAAGAAAGTATTCAACACAATAAGTCTCCAGTTAATTATTTTCATTTTCATGTTTCAACACTTCCATATCTTAAATCGTGCTTTTATTTAATATCATCAAGGAGTGGTTAAGAAGTAATCTATATTCTCGTATTCTGAAATTCTGCCAGAATCTTGATTTGTCAAGAGCTGCATTGGATGAGAACTAATGCAATAGAGGTAGTACTACAAATAAATGATCACAGCTTTCGAGCTAACAAACATCAAGTGTGAACAATTAAGCAGAAGCCTTGCAAGAAATGTATCCTGGGCTAAAAAGAGCTAAGACTGTTCAAGCCTCTGGCTGAATGTAGAAAGGAAAGCGATGATACCAAACATTCATCTTCCTGCTAGTTTTCAAGGCAAAGCGTATCAATTTTTGTTTAAAAAAAATGTCACCTCTAATATGATATATAGCCAGATGTAAGCCCAGAATGACCAGAATAGCTCTACAAGCCAGACTCCAATATCCGATATCTTTTTGAGTTCTCCAGCTTTAGGAACCACAACGCAAACCGCATGGATAGGAAATAGATCAAAAGCAGCAGAGCCAACAAGTGTACCAGGACCTAGACCTGGAGATGAAATCGAAACAAAGTTGATGACAAATGCTGAGGTGAACATGCTTTGAACTTAAAAGAGACAAAGAAAAACATAAGTTTTTGCAGCACAGATATTTTTATTTTCTAATGAGACAAACCTCCAGCATAGAGGTTTCCAAGATTCCTTATCGCATCAATGGTGGCCAAAGAAATCTGAGGAAAACTAGTTCCAAATGCGAGCAGAGTGATGTCTGCAATGGTGTAATTCCAAACCTTAATTTGTTTGACAAGTTTGGCATTAGTAGACGGATCTAGGTCTTCCACTGTCCGAGAATGCTTGACAACAGCTTCCATGGAGCGGAAGAAACGAGCAGTTATTGCTGACAATCCAATAAAACAGTAGGCGAGAGCCAAGAAGTAGAAGCAGCCCCGGAAAACATCACCAAGCTTAGTTTCGTAATGAAGAAGAAAATAGAAATCACACTTGTCGTCATGCCCAAAGATAGCGGAGCCTCCACGAGCAGTGATATTATTAAGAGGATCCATAAAGTAGTTTAAAAAGTATCAGGGCACAACCATGTAATGTAATGTAATCCCCACAAAGCATACACTTAAAAGTGTAAGTAACTGCACAAGCATAATTACATAGGAAATATTTAGTCGAAGATTGACAAAATAGCCTAATGCAGTGATTTATGGACTATATGATACTCCTCCAATACCACAGTCCACATATGTTTTTTTTTGTTCCACCAAACCTTATTTATACACACAGGCACAGGTAATGACTGTTTCATTGATGAAGTAAAAGTCAATATATATATATATATATACCAAAATCATAGATTAATGGGAGCTATCAAAAGGCCTACCCGTAACCAGACTATTCCGAGAGATTAGGTAACCAAAAAACTCGAATGAGAGTAATTAAGCAGAAGAAACTCACCGCCGTGTTTGATTGATCTACCGACACCGACACCGACACCGACGACGGTAGCGGTAGATCACAGGACGAACAATCAAGGAGGTGTGTATCTGCGAAAATTCAGAAGCAAAAGGCTCAATTTATTTATTTATTTATTTATTCAACGGAAATCTGCAGGTTATCCCAATGTGTATCATCGGGAAATAAATAAACAAATGGTAATAAATATATCCCAAACCAAAAATAATGGTCCTGTCCTGTCCCGTCTATTCCATTATAATACAGGTCGGTAACAGGGTCTCGATCGATCGATCCATCTGTGTTGTGTTGTGTTGTGTTGTGGGTCAGTCAGTCAGTCGATCACCACGACCACTTTTGTATTTTACATGTTTCCGGAAATACCAACACGACAAAAACTGTTTTTATTCTTAATTTTGCTTTTGTAAGTAACGGGAATCAACTTATTTATTACCATAATTGAAGATGATCACAATCATTTACAGAACAACAAAAGTATATCAACGTGGACTCTGTAGATACCACTTATCCTTTTTTTCTTTTTTGCCTTTCTGTAATTCAAAAATTCAATTTATTAAAATCAGTTGACCGTACTCGATGGGTGTCTGTAATAGCTAGCTAATAAAAATATAGATTTGTTCGCGATACGTTACTCGTCATCCCAAATGTGTGAGTGTTTGTTTGCAAATTTTACTTAAAAATATTCATGCAATAATTAATAACAAGTGTCCAAAGTCCAAACTAGTTTTAGAAGAATCATAATTTTTGGATATTCGCTTTTGTTGGATGGAGAAATCCGGTGGGTAACTAAACTATGTTAATCAGAGTTTTAATTATTAGTAATGGTCTAATGGATACAGATATAAAAAATATCTGGCTCTGTAATCAACTGCCATGGCCCATGGGGTATCATATCAATATCATCATCTGTAATCTGTAATTATTTAAAATTGCCCACCTTTCAAATGACCAATGCCCGGATGTCAAAACAGGCAACGCGAATCATGTGAATCTCATCAAAATGATTATGTGAACGGGTATTATTTGCCCATCAATCAAGTTTAACATTACAAGACTCATAAAAAATTAGATAAAAGATTAGAAAGAGTCAAACCTTATAATAGTTACGGTCATATTTTTTTATATATCGTTTACAGAAACAGACAAAACGCAAACACGAAATGAGAATCGTGGGCAGGACTTGTATAAGTCGATGGCATCTGCATTTCGAACATCTTTTTTTTTTTGAGAATCCAAGAATCCATCTAAAATCTCATAGTTAACGAATTAATCGTTATTTCAGAATATATTTCTACCGGGATTCTCCTAGATTCAATATTGTAACTTTAATCAATGCTCACGATATTCAATAATTAGGTGTCTACTGACCACTCATTCATTTTTAAGAATATATATTAATATAGCTATAAAATTGATGGCCTCCTAAAAGTTATCAAGTGACAAAAAAAAAAAAAATACAAAACCAAAGCTCCATCATTCCCATCGCAACAAGGCACACTACCACATTTACATAACTACTATAGGGGGTAAGAACTCAGAACTATAGGGGTCATTTCGTCGCCCCCATAGCTTTATCATTAGCGTTGGATTAATGATGTATGTAATGGACAAATCCATATCTCATAACTTGGTGGCCCCACATGCACATGGTTTTGCATTAACAAACACAAAGGGATGAGCTTGCCATGTGGGTTAACATACAACATGTGAAGAAACTTGATGGAAATGAGTTGGTATCGGCCAACTTGAGAAGAGAAATGAGAAATATAAAAGTATTTCTCCTCCTATAAATAGGCATCAGCTTCTTGAGGAAAATGCATCCAATTTAGAGTAGCTTTTGTGTAATATTTCATATTTCCTCTTGTAATATTTATATATTAGTGTGAGGTGTATTCGGGGAGTGTTACGGGTAAAAAGGCTTTGTGGGGATCGGTTGGGTTGAGCAAGAAATTGTGTAGTTGTAACAATTTTCTACATATTATATTTTCGTTCGGGCCCCGTGGTTTTCTCCGGTTTTGGAGTTTCTACGTAAAATCCTTGTGTTGTTACGATCGTCATATTCTATTCGTGTTTGCTTCGTATATCCACGATAGGCAAATCCTGGGAGCGCGTATTTGTCGACTCAAATACCTAACAAGTGGTATCAGAGCACGGGTTCTGCTGGAGGTGGAGCTTTTGCTGGGGTGGAGCTCTAGTGTGATAGTAGTGTGAATAAGCGTTCATAAAAGCGGTTCTCTCAAAGGTAATTGGTTATTAAGCGGGACCGTTGTGACCCCACCAATTACCTGAGAACCTTGAAACCCTGTCTGGAAAGGCAAGCTATCTCTTTCCGGGGGTGTACTTTGTGTTATTCCGATCTACTTGAAATTCACCAAGACTCGTCGTTGCAATGTCAGGGAGCAAGGGTACGAATATTGTGAGATTTGACGTTGAAAAATTTGACGAAAAAATCAACTTTGGCTTGTGGAAAGTTCAAGTCAGGGATTTGTTGATTCAGTTAGGATTACAAAAGACTTTAAGGGGAGGGTTGTCGCTAAATCTAGCGTCAGTACTAGTACGACTTCTGAGACAGCTGGTATAAAAGTTGTGGTGGACGATGATGATTGGGAGGATCTAGATTTGCAAGCTGCGAGCGCAATTCGTCTGTGTCTGGCAAAAAACGTTCTTGCGAACGTGCATGAGATTTCTTCGATAAAGGAACACTGGAAAAATTAGAGGAGTTGTACCAGGCGAAGGGCGAGTCGAATCGCGTGTACCTAAAAGAGCAGTTTCATACACTGTGAATGGCAAAGGGTGCGAGTATCTTAGATCATCTGAGTATTTTGAACGGAATCGTTGCTGGGCTTGAATCCATTGGAGTTGCAATTGATGAGGATGATCAAGCCTTGAGACTCATCTGGTCTATTCCAAGTTCGTACGAGCACATGAAACCGATATTGATTCATGGGAAAGAGAAAATAAATCTCTCTGAAGTTACACACAAGCTTTTGTCTGAAAAGAGGCGGTGTGGACAATCTGGCCACGTTAGACAAAAATTGTCCAACAAGGGGAGCCGGTTCGGCAAATGGCATTGAGGCATCATAGGGAAACACTGGAGGCGATACTAACACTGCTTATTGTAGTGACTCTAGTGAAGTTCTGTAAGTGGCATGCTCGTCCTGATGGCATGAGACCCTAAAAGTTACCATGAAACAAAACGTTAATGTTAGTGGGTCCAGGTTGCACACGGTATTGCTTTTGGCGTTAATGTAAGGTGTGGTATATTCATATCGGCGGGCTGATGACTTCCGGAGGAGCCAAAAGGGGAAGTTGCACCATCCTATCAGCAGGTTAATGCTCGAAATTGGTTTATTCTGAGTGGTTATGCTTTATAGTGGAGCATGGTACTTCTAAAAATACGACTGCAGTTGCAGTCAAGACTGTTCAATGGTTCAACGGTTTGGTTAAACCGTGAAAACCAAACCAAACAAGACAGTTTGGTTTGAACCATTGTACATATTTGTTATTGTGGTTCGGTTTGGTTTCGAATCAAAACTGTTTTGGTTTTATTGCTAAGAGACCAAATTAAACCAAACAAACCAAACTAAATCAAACAAACTAAACCATTGAAAAAACAAAAAAAAATGTTAATTTATAAAGAAAGAAGCCAAAAACGTCAACACACTTACACACAAACAAAAAAACCACATAACCCACCCGTCGGTTTTCCTACATCCCTAATCCCCAATTTCCAACACCGAACCACCCGCACGAAATAATAAACTTCATATTTGACCCTCCAAACCTTGGAATTTGCCTAAAATCACGTGGACGTAAGGACTTTAGTCCTTACGTTTTGCTCGGGAGGCTATTTCTACTTGAAAAAGTAGTATCGTTTGTAAAAAACTGACTCCGTTGACTTTCTGATCAAATCTCAACTCATTTGGATCTTGAATATGTTCTTCTCAATCTTGAAATCATCATTTTTCTACACTTCATCACTTCTCGTTTCAAGAAAGTTTAGTTGTATGCTTAATTAATGATCGAATAGTCATTAAAAGTTGCATCTTTAAGCTTGAATCGCAAATGGGTTTTGTGAGTTTTCGCTAAAAATCTTGATTAATCTACTCTAATATAATTTTAGTTCAACTTTAATGAAAAAAGAGGGTAATACAATTTTTCTTTAAAAAAAAGATGACTTTATTTTTTCATAATTGAACAATTTCTCGAATTTGATTTTTTTGGGTTTAACCGAACCGAACCATAAAACCGTTTAAACCAAACCATACTGTATGGTTCAGTTTGAGTTTTCTTATTTGGTTTGATTTGGTTTATGGTTTTCTTATTTGGTTTGGTTTGGTTTGGTTTTGGACCAATAAACAGCCTCAGTTGCAGTGATAGCGGGGGCTATGGAGATCTTCTGAGGCGAAGTGGGTGTGCGATTGCCCAAGGCCGAAATGAAGATGTTTTTTAAAGACGTGATTAGTCACTAATAATCACATCTTCAAAGTGGAGATTGTTGGATTAATGATGCATTGAAGGGACAAATGCCCATATACCTCATAGCTTAGTGGTCCCACATGCAATTTTGCATTAACAAATGCAAAGGGGTGAGCTTGCCATGTGGTTTAACATGCAACATGTGAATAAACTTGATGAAAATGAGTTGGTGTCGACCAACTTGGGAAAAGAAATGAGAAATACAAAGTTTTCTCTTCCTATAAATAGGCATCAACGTGAGGAAAATGCATCCAATTTAGAGTAGCTTTTGTGTAATATTTCATATTTCCTCTTGTAATATTTATATATTAGTAGTGAGGTGTACTCCGAGAGTGTTACGCGTAAAAAGGCTATATGGGGATCGACTGGGTTGAGCAAAAAATTGTGTAGTTGTAACAATTTTCTACATAGTGTATTTTCGTTCGGGACTCGTAGTTTTTCTCTGATTTTGGAGTTTCCACATAAAATCATTGTGTTGTTATGATCATCATATTCTATTCGTGTTTGCTTCGTATATCCACGAAGGACAAATCTTAGAGGCGCGTATTTGTAGACTCAAATACCTAATAATTAGGGGCTCTTATGCCGAAAGCCGCACACTACTATGTCATTTGGTAAGAAGACAACCAGGAGACTAAAGTGTATAATCTACCAAAGTCGACTATAATGAGGTCTGACGAGCAAGCTTCAATTCAAGTAAATTGGCATTTTAGACCGGGGCTTATTGAACTCAGGCTTTCATTGTTGCCTATTTACCACTTTAACCAATCCACTTTACATGCATACAAGACTATTAAAGAAGACTAAGATAAATTGAACAAACAGATCCTTCACAATGAACACTTGACACAGAATAAGTGTGTTGTTCCTCATTCAATGTCAATAACAAAACCAAGACAATACTCCCCCCCTAAAACTAGTAAAAACAAGAGCACAAAGCGCAGTGAACAAAAAAACTGCACCCTGATTCAGCTCAGAGGTATGGTAAGTAGTGCATGTTGTAAACTGCACATTCATAGTAACACAGATAGACACATAAAAGAACAGACATTTAGTAGTTTATAAATATTAGGGAACCTCTATAAGAATCATCTGGGGTGCAGTAAAACAGGTAAAACATATCGAAGTTATAGCAAAAACCAACGTAAAGAGATCTAAATTATATATATATATAGACTCCCAAAATATGCAAATCCATAAACCAAACACCATGAATCCCATAAGGTCGTCGTTGAAACAAACATATATTGGTCCAAAAAGAAGAGGGTTCAAAATTTAAGCTCTCTGGATTTAGTCTTCTTCTTCTGCCTCTTGTTCAGCAATGTTGAAGTAGCGGAGTTCGTAGACATTTCGGTCTTTGTTGGAAGCAATGACACGAAGCCAATCTCTCACATTATGTTTTTTCAAGTATTTCTTGGTCAAATACTTGAGATACCTAGAAAGCAATGAACACAACACAATTAAGAGAGTTGAGGAAAGCTGGAGATAAGGCAAAAAAACTCTAATCACACAATAACTAATGGCAACTACAGAAAAATAACAAAAATGTCCCCCGCGTTATTAACTCTTCCACAGCTAAATTGCATATAGAACAACTAATTTCAGAAAAAAAAGACGTATATTTCATCACAGCTAATATACAACAAAAGTCATAAGTAGAATGAATACATTTATTAGATCCATATTTCCAATTGAAATACCTCTTAGAGAAGGTAGAATCGGCAGTGACGGTGATCTTGTTCTTGTCACGGGTGATGGTGACAGAATCACCGAGAGCACCGGCTTTACCGCCAACTTTGATTCTCTCTTGTAAGAACTTCTCGAGAGAAGCAATCTCCATGATCTTATCCTCAACAGGCTTCCCGCAGTCGATCACGAAGGTCGCTCCCTTCTTCTTCCCTCCTTTAGCTCCACCTGCACCTGCTCCGACTTTACTCATCTTCCCTAATTAACAACAACCTGCAACACAACCACAAAAATAACTCAATAAGAGACTTAGATTAAACGAGTGAAAGAAAAGATGGTGAAGGGCTTACGGCTGTGGATTCGACGGCAACGGCGACTACGATTTGTGCGTGTGTGAAGTGAGAAAGGGGGTTAGGATAAAACGGGGTGAAATTTATTAGGGTTTTGAGTTGGTCAGTGCCCAATGGCTCCCGGTTCGCCTGACCCGGCCCTTTCAGGATAAATGATTTGCTGCTGCGGGTGGCCTGGCTGGAAAGATAGTGGGCCGGGTCAAGACATTATTTTAACAGACCTATCAATTGTAATAGCGCAAAAAGTTTAGAATCTCACGTTTGGTTGTAGTTTGGCTATTAGGCCAGTGTCATACTAGTAGTAGTACATATTAAGATCCATATTAACAATCTTATACCAAGATAATTATATTCATTCAGAATTCTATCTAACATAAAAAATGGAAAACAACACGCTAACTTCACCGGCAAAATTCATCGCTGCATCCACCGAATTCGTCCCACCAGAGATATTTGGAACGACAATGCGTCAACAAAAAAGATCGCAACAAAACGAGGAATCAAGCCTAATCTTTCAGGCGCAACCCACGGGGACTGAGGAGAAAAATAACCATAGCCCCCCAAAAATGTCATATGCGGCAGCAATAGGGAAGAAAATCAAACCGAGAGACATCATGATCGACGATCAAGCGATGGCCGACGATATGGATCTCATTAGAATCATTGATCCCACGGAGGAAATGCCATTCAAAGAGACCGAAATCGCACCAGAGATGTACGAGCGCTTTCATGAACCGTGGCGAGATACGATTCTAATTCGGATCCTATGGAGGCCGTGGTATTATCCCGCACTACACACGAAACTGGATATCATGTGGAACCTTCGTAATGAATTTGAATTACTCGATCTAGGGTTCAACTGCTACTGCCTAAAAGGAGTGTCGAATGAGAATAGAGAAAAAATCCTTACGGAAGGACCGTGGTAACTCGCGGGAAGCTTCATGTCGATCCGCAAATGGACGCCAGACTTTAGGGCGGACACTGATAAGGTGGAGAGCACAATCACGTGGGCGAGGATTCTTAATCTCCCATTGGAATATTTCAGTGAAAGATTGCCATGTGCATCGGAGACCCGATAAAAATTGATGGGGGGAATACGTACCAAGCGACGAGGGGAAAATTCGTAAGAGTATGCATTCAAGTTCAAACGGATAAACCACTCGAGCTTGGGATTCTACTACGGGGTAAGATTTATCAAGTTGTATATGAAAATTTACCCGCACTTTGCCACACATGCGGTCGAATCGGACACGCGACGAGGGGATGTACTAAATCTGTAACCTCGAATCCTCAAGAAAATATTGAAGGGATTCAGCAGCAAAAAGAATCGAGGAGGGAGGAGAATTCAGATTAGACATCTTGGCTTATGGAGAAAGCGAAACAAAAAGCATTCGACGACTGGATGGTGGTACCACCGAGAAAATGAATAAGCAATAAACCTCTTCGTGCCGTTGTCATGCCAGCTATGAAGTCGGGACATCTGGATAAGGGGAAAAAGAAAGCCAGGGAGGAAGCAGTAGAAATAATTGACGAGGGCCCGACGAACGTATTCCAAACGACGACTACTTTGTCCAAACCGACTCCCTCTCAAAATAGAAAAAGACTCCCTGCGAGTTTAACCTTGCGAAATAAGGAAGGTAATTTAGGAGGAAAGAAATATGCTCCTACTAAAATTCTAAAGCGCAGCAACAAGGAAAATATCAACGTAAATTTAGGAAAGTCTGTGAACAAAAATAGATTTGAGGCTTTTGCCGACCTCACTAATCAAATTTCTCACGCGGCGCAGCAGAAACAAATCGAGACTTAGTTCAAAGTCAGCATTCAGGCGATGGCGATGGGAAACCTGAGGGTATTTTGGCGCCACGGCTCGTTAGCAATGCAAACCTTCAATCATCTCTTCTAGGGACTTTTCAAGAGAATACGATTCAACACAGAGGAATGTTCGCTGCATATCATGGTCATCCCGTCACTGATATGGGAGATAGGGGTTCAAACGCGATTATACCGACGGATGGGAGTGCCGAGAGCATGGTGGCAGAGGACAGCGTTGAGCGTATGGGAATTGAGAAGACAAATGGCTTTGATGTTGGAATGTCTACGACAAATAGTTGCGATATGGACGGGATATCGTGTTGATAACCCCGTCACAAGGTACCACCCTTTTAATTATCCAATGAAAGTAATCTCATGGAACTGCCAGGGGCGGGGGCCGACGACTTCCGCAGAAATTTTAGGGAGCTAGTGCGCATACATACGCCATCTGTCATATTTGTGCTAGAGACGAGGGTGAGTGAAACTCAAGCGAATGCGATCCTGCCATGACTGGGGTACTCAAATTATGTGAAAGCAACTACGACCGGAATGGAGGGAGGAATTTGGATGTTATGGAACAAGGCAGATACGAAAGTCGAAATTAAAGGCATCAATAATCAAGTTATTCATGCACTCATCCGACCGCATTCACCAAAGAAATGAAAAGTCTCAGGAGTTTATGCGCAGACGAGGAGAGTCGATAAAATTAAAGCCTTTAAAAGGCTGGTTGAGATTGTCGAAGAGGATGACACCCCGTGGCTCGTAACGGGAGATTTAACGAGGTTGGCTTCGCACATGAAAAAGAGGGGGGTCGCACAGTATCTCTAAGCCGTCTCCAGTTTTTTCATAACTACATGAATCGCTGTGGCCTCATTGATCTTGGGTTTGAGGGTCCGACTTTCACGTGGACAAATAAAAATGAGGGTGGTGCTACTATTAGAGAGCGAATAGATAGGGCTCTTGCAAATCAAGGTTGGATAGATTTGTTCCCAGAGGGTCGGGTTTTTCATTTACCATGAACAAAATCGGATTACAATCCCATCATCACTCACTGTTTCGGCCTCCAAAGAACAATGGGGGATCGCCCGTTTTGGTTTGAAGCCGCATGGCTGAGACATCCAGACTGCGAGGAACTAATTTGCAATATATGGCACCAAAATCCGCAGATCCTTGAGGCAATAAAGGAGGTACCAAAAGTTCTTATACCATGGAACTTGAACGTCTTTGGAAATATATTTCAAAGGAAGAAAAAGGCTCTCGCGCGGATCGCGAGAATTCAGCACACGAGCAGTCATGGTCGTTATCAGCACCTCAACATGTTGGAAGCGGATTTGATTCGGGAATATAATGAAATACTCAAACAAGAAGAGGTGCTTTGGTTACAGAAGTCGAGAGTTAAATAGATCCGTGAGGGTGAGAGAAACACAAAATTTTTCCACCAGCCGACCATGGTGAGGCGACGCAAAAATAAAATGCATATGCTGAAAATTGGTGAGGTGTGGGAGAATGAGGACTCACGGCTTCAGGCACATGTTCGGGAGTATTTCATGTCCCTCTTCAGTTTGAATGGGACAGAAAATGAGCAGGGGACAGGCATTAGGCTACCACTTTCACCCTACCAGTCGAGGATATCGGCCGAAGGAAAACACGAGCTATGCCGCGAAATTGATTTGGAAGAATTGAAGAGGGTCGTGTGGGCGACACATCCTCTAAAAGCCCCGAGGTCGGATGGCCTTCAAGCCATATTTTTTCAGAAAAATTGGGAGTGTGTAAAGGAGTCCCTTTTAGCATTCACTTTGGAAGTCTTCAAGGAGAAACGGTCCGATCCAAATATATGTGCAGCACACGTGTGTCTCATACCGAAAATCTCAAATTCGGTATTGATCTCTCAGTCGCCCTATATCATTTTGTAATGTTATTTATAAATTCATTACAAAATGCATAAAGATTTAATGCCGAGTATCATCGCCCCAACTCAGTCAAGTTTTATTCAGGGGAGAAGCACACATGACAATATATTCTTGCTTCAAGAAATACTTCATTCCCTTCGACCAAAAAAGAAGAATAAAATAGGGGGCATGATAATGAAGTTGGACCTTGAAAAAGCCTACGACAAGGTTAACTGGGACTACTTGGAGGAGACCCTTCGTTTCTTTAATTTCCCGGATGAGTTGACGAGTCTTATAATGTTTTGTGTTCAGAGTGCGACAACAAGCGTTCTATGGAACGGATCAACGATGGCCCCGTTTGCCCAAACTTGTGGCCTTCGTCAGGGGGACCCACTATCCCCGTATCTCTTCGTCTTATGTGTGGATAGGTTGTCTTATTTGATTCAAGAGGAAGTTGGCAGAAAGAAATGGAAACCAATCATACCTTGCCAAGGCAGGTCGGTGATTTCTCATTTATTCTTCGTTGATGATCTAATTTTGATGGGAAGGGCGACAAAAGAAACAGCGAGAGCAATAAAAAAGGTGATGGACACATTTTGCGGCGCGTCGATTTTGAAGCTCAGTCCACATAAATCCAAAGTATATTTCTTTAAAAGCTCTGGGGCGAGTTTGAAGCAGAGGATTAGTGAAATACTTGGCTTTGAACAAACGTGCAATCTCGGCAAATACTTAGGGGTGCGACTTATACATGGCCAGTTACGTGTGAAAATTACGCAGCAGTTATGGACCGAGTGCTGCAACGTTTTAGCGGGTGTAAAACGAGCCTCCTTTCGATCGCGGGTAGAGCCACATTGATACAATCGGTCTTAACAGCCATGCCTATATACCATATGCAATCTTCATGGCTCCCGGAGAATGTTTGCGATCAATTGGATAAATTAAATAGAGATTTCTTGTGGTCGAGGGATATATCAAAGAAAAAAAATCCATTTGGTAGGGTGGAAACAAGTGATGCAAACAAAGAAAGATGGAGGGCTGGGGATTCGTATGAGTCAGACGAGCAACAAGGCATTGCTTTCAAAATTAGCTTGGAAGATCCTTCGGGAAGAGAGCACGGTGTGGAGCAAGTTCATTAAGGCGAAATACTTGAAGAATGACTCGATACTTGACCATATTCCAAAGGCGGTAGCGAGTTCGACTTGGAAGGGGATTATGAAGTGCATGAATCTCATGAAGCAATTCTTGAGATGGAAAATAGGAGACGGTAAGAGTATATCATTTTGGTACGATAAGTGGATGGGCAATACTAGGCTATGTGAAGTGGTCCAAAATATTGAGCGTGATGAAGCATCTTTACGGCTGTGCGACATGGTGACGGACTTTGGCGGGTGGAGGATCGACGAATTGCTAACCCAGATAATGTAAAGAAGGAGATTAGTAGCAGATTTATCATGCTTAATTGCGAAAAAGACAAAGTGGTTTGGAGCGAGACCGGAAATGGGGAATTTACGTGCCAAATCCGCTTATAAAGCATTTCGAAAAACGTATGGCACGGACGAAGGTCGGAGGCCGAATTGTAGCTGGGTTTGGGGAAAGAACCTGAGCTATAAAATTCAACATTTTTTTGTGGTTGGCGAGCCTCAATCGTTTAGCCACAAACCATCTCCGGAGAACTCGTAAATTGACACATTCGGCCGAATTTTTACTCTACTTGGACTCGGGTGAAACAGTCTTTCACATTTTGAGAAGATGCAAAAATGCCCGTAAGGTGTGGAGTAAATTACTGGATAGTTCGGACCTCGCGCAATTCGACCAAGTCGACGATGGTAGGTGGTTACGCCAAAATATGCAGCAAAAGAAATTTACATGTACTCGCGAGTTGGGAACATACCTTTGCTGCGGCAATTTGGCACTTGTGGAAGGCGAGAAATCTGCACGTTTTTCAGGGGAAGGTCGAGAGTACGGAGAGCACGATCCACCAAATCAAATTGCTGGTAGCGAAACTACACATGTCCATAAGCAAAAAGCCGAAAGGAAAATTACGCGAATTGAAATGGAGTAAACCGAGGGCGGGGTGGACAAAGCTGAATGTCGATGGAAGCTGTCGCAACACAGAAAATAAGGTTGCGGCAGGAGGCGTATTAAGATCGGATAAATGTGAATGGATTTGGGGATACACGGTGAACCTTGTCTCACTAGCCGTTGAGGAAGCGGAGCTTGAAGCGCTAAGGTATGGGCTACAACTAGCTTGGGAAAGAAATCTATCAAACATTGAAGTCGAAATAGATTTGGAAACTTGCTACAAGTTGGTCACGAGCTTAAATCCCGAAACAGAACATACGACTTTGCTTGGAAAATGTAAAAGCCTACTTCACAAAGCTTGGAAGATTGAGATACATTGCATATCTAGAGAAGCCAACAAGGTTGCAGATCATATGGCAAAGCTAGACATCGGGACTAGGAGAAAAGTTGTATTCATGGATACACCGCCTCCAAGCGTTACTAGTTTGTTAGATCTAAAGTCTACGTAGTAGATTGTTCTATCTCTTATTTACCAAAAAAAAAAATCTTATACCACCTTTGGTTGGCGGTAATGGAGTCCTTCCGTAGTCGTAGTACCCGCACTATCTCCTTTGATTGCACTTATAATTTGAAGCTCGGCCTCGTGACAGACCCGGTGAGGCCACCGGGTAGTGGGTCAACCGATCAAACCGGTCGGACCACTGGTTGGATCGATTTGTTGACTTAGTCAACGTTCACTAAAGTATATAATTCAAAGTTTCAAACTTCAATTGTGTAACAATAGACATAACAAAATACTCAATTCATCAACTACAAAATCTCTAAATGAATATATCGCGCTATTATATTATCACTACTAATCACTAAATAAGCAAACAAAATAATATAGTTGGCATATATATAATTTGTATATCGATATATATATATAAGTTGTTTAGGGGCCTACTTAGTTTTTTTTTCTCCCAAAAGTGCCCAATCTACTTAAAACTTTAAATTATAGTTTGAATAATATTCATGCAAAAGAAGCCCAACCAAATATATGCCCAATAGCTAATAATTACATAATAATAAAATAGACAACAAAAACTTTGACAAAACCCTACTTGGTCTTACAATTTTCAGCCTCAAATCTTTTTTTGTTTGTTTGTTTTTTTTCTTTTTTCTCATTTCTTCTCCAACGCCATTTTTGTTCTTCTCTTTTCTTCTTCTCTTTTCTTCTTCTTTTTTTTCTCTCATTTTTTCTCTCATGTTATCTTTTTCACATCTTATCTTATATCTACATATTTAATTTTATCTAGTGCCCTTATATGAGATACATATTAAATAAAGAACAAAAAGTATATTTTCTATGTTTCCTTTTCTTCTCGTTCATCGATCAAAAAACTCCATTTCAATGGAGACGAATCTAGTAATTCGCAAACAAGAAAAAAAGGGGTCAGACCAGCCGAATCGGTCGGCCGGGTCTCCGGGGGAACCGGCCAAATTCACCGGCTCGCTCGCCAGGTTCAGCAGCCCGGTGTTTGGCCTGCACCGTGCCGTTTAAGCCACCGGTTCCCGTTCAGACCGGTCAAACCGACCAATCCGGGCCGAGTTTCAAAACATTGCTTATAATCACCCATTTGTCCCAAAATTGTAACCAAAATGACTATTATACCCTTACATTTAAACTTTTTAACATTTTATAACTCTTATTTCTAAACAAATTTACACAGACCCAGACGCAGTGAATAATGGAACAATGTTTCTTCCTTTGTGAGGATGCATAATCCGCCACTCCCTTGGACATGGGCGGAAAAAGGGTACCCCACAAAAAATGACTGGTCATCTAGCAGGAGGTCACGCTCAGGTCATAGCCAACCGCTACCCGAATATAGGCAAATGGTCTGGGATTCGGAGAAGGTGCCCCCGGGTCACGACCACCTAACACCCCACAAAGAGTATTCGGTCCAAACACCCGAAAAAGGTACCCCCGAGTCTCGTCCGATCGGCGCCCTCAAAAGAGAATGCGCTTCTGACCCAAAGACTCGGACACACCCTTCCCCACGACCTAGTGTCAGCCTATTGTGTGGTGGGATCAACTAACCTTGAATAGGAGACGTAATGGTGAACGTCCAATAGCAACATGGGAAGAAATGAAAGTTGTTATGAGAAGGCGGTTTGTTCCTAGTCATTATTATAGGGACTTGTACCAAAAGTTGCAGCGGCTTAAACAAGGGAATCGAAGTGTGGAGGACTATTATCAAGAAATGGAGATTGCTATGATCCGGGCAAATATTGAAGAGGATAGAGAAGCTACAATGGCAAGGTTCTTGAATGGGTTGAATCCAGAAATCTAAGATAGAGTAGAAATGCAACATTATGTGGAGCTAGAAGACATGGTGCATATGGCTATCAAAGTTGAGCAACAACTCAAAAGAAGAGCCACTCGTGCATCTCAAAGCTCAAATTCATCAGCTTGGAAACCAAACTACCCGAGAAAAGAAGAAAAGCCCATGGTTAAGTCAAAGACCGAGGCCAAACAAGAGCCGACCAGCCAAGGAGTGCAAGGTAAATTTGACCTTTCAAGTTCTAGAAATCATGACATTAAATGTTTTAAATGTCAAGGCAGGGGTCATGTTGCGAATCAATGTCCAAATAAAAGAATTATGCTGATTAAAGAAGATGGCGGGTTTGAAACCGATGATGAGGCTGATCATGAATCAATACAATCCTCGGGGGATGATAATGATGAAGAAAGGGCTGTTCATGGAGACTATGTCTTGGTTACAAGAAGAGTCTTGAATGTGCAAGCAAAGGACGAGGAAAGTGAGCAACGAGAAAACATCTTTTATACTAGATGTCATGTTCTTAACAAGGTGTGTAGTGTGATAATTGATGGGAGTAGTTGTACCAACGTTGCAAGCACCACCTTGGTCGAGAAACTTGATTTGCCCACGATAAAACACCCTCGACCATACAAGTTGCAATGGTTCAATGATTGTGCCGAAGTGAAAGTCAACAAGCAAGTGTTGATTTCTTTTAGCATTGGGAAGTACAAGGATGAAGTTTTGTGTGATGTAGTTCCAATGCAAGCTGGACATATACTCTTGCGACGTCCATGGCAATTTGATCGTAAAGTTAACTACAATGGCTTTACGAACAAGTATTCTTTTGCCCACAATGAGAGGAAAACCACTCTTGTTCCTTTATCACCGAAAGAAATATTTGAGGATCAAGTGAGGTTCCAAAAGAAAGAAAATGAGCAAAAAAAAAGAGAGTATACAAAAAGAAATGAGTGAAAAACAGAAAATTGCCAATAAAAAAGAAATTGAAGCTTTGGCAAATGAGAGAAAAAAGAGAGAGAAAAAAGAGAGCTTTTTTGCAAAAACAAGTGAGTTGAAGAGAGCAATGTTCTTAAAACAACCAATGATTGCACTCTTTTACAAGGGGACATTTTTGAGCACTAACGAACTAACTCCTTCCTTTCCAAGCTCTATTGCATCTGTTTTGCAGGATTATGATGATGTGTTTCCCGAAGATATACCACCGGGATTGCCACCTATTCGAGGGATTGAACATCAAATTGATTTTGTACCGGGAGCTGCGATTCCTAACCGCCCACCATATCGGACGAATCCGGAGGAGACGAAGGAGTTGCAAAAGCAAGTTGAGGAACTCATGGAAAAAGGGTACGTGAGGGAAAGCATGAGTCCTTGTGCCGTACCTGTACTTTTGGTCCCAAAGAAGGATGGTTCGTGGAGAATGTGCCCTGATTGTCGAGCAATCAACAATATTACGGTAAAATACCGCCACCCCATACCTCGTTTAGATGATATGCTTGATGAATTTCATGGATCTTACATTTTTTTCTAAAATTGATTTGAAAAGTGGTTATCATCAAATAAGAATGAGAGAGGGAGATGAATGGAAAACTGCTTTCAAGGCAAAATATGGTTTGTATGAATGGTTAGTGATGTCTTTTGGTTTAACTAATGCACCTAGCACGTTTATGAGATTGATGAACCATGTTTTGCGAGCTTTTATTGGAAAATTTGTAGTTGTCTATTTTGATGATATTCTGATTTATAGCAAGAACTTGGGTGATCATGTTGAACACTTGAAGCTTGTTTTGGATGTTCTAAGAAAACAAGAGTTGTTTGCTAACTTGAAAAAGTGTACTTTTTGCACGGATAATCTTGTATTTCTTGGATTTGTTGTGAGTGCATAGGGTATACGTGTTGATGAAGAGAAAGTCAAGGCAATACAAGATTGGCCAAGTCCAACAAGTGTGGGAAATGTTCGAAGTTTTCATGGATTGGCAAGCTTTTACCGACGGTTTGTGAAGGATTTTAGCACTATAGCTGCACCAATCACCGAAGTGATAAAGAAAAACGTTGGGTTCAAGTGGGGAGAGGAAGAAGAAAAGGCTTTTCAACTACTTAAAGAAAAGTTGACCAATGCTCCTTTACTTACTTTGCCTAACTTTTCTAAAACTTTTGAAATCGAGTGTGATGCTTCAGGAATTGGAATAGATGCTGTTCTTATACAAGAAGTAAAGCCCATAGCATACTTTAGTGAAAAGCTAAGAGGAGCAACCTTGAATTATCCAACTTATGACAAGGAGCTGTACGCTTTGGTTCGGGCCTTAAACGCATGGCAACACTACCTTTGGCCTAAGGAGTTTGTGATTCACACAGATCATGAATCTTTGAAGTATTTGAAAGGCCAACACAAGTTGAATAAGAGACATGCATGATGGGTAGAATTCATTGAAACATTTCCGTATGTCATTCGATACAAGCAAGGTAAGGAGAATGTGGTTGCCGATGCCCTTTCTCGAAGGTATGCTTTACTTTCTACTCTTGATTCAAAGTTGCTTGGTTTTGAGTACATCAAGGATTTGTATAAGGATGATTCTGATTTTCATGTTGAGTATCAAGATTGTGAAAAGCATGCTAGTGGTAAGTTCTTTAGGCAAGATGGATTTTTGTTTAGAGAAAACAAACTGTGTGTGCCTAATTGTTCTTTGAGGGAATTACTTGTGCAGGAAGCTCATGGAGGAGGACTAATGGGACACTTTGGAATTGCAAAGACCTTAGCAATTTTGCAAGAACATTTCTTTTGGCCACACATGAAAAGGGATGTTGAAAGAATATGCAGCAGATGCATCACTTGTAAACAAGCTAAGTCCAAAGTGCAAAATCACGGTTTGTACACTCCTTTACCAATTCCTACTACACCTTGGATTGATATTTCTATGGATTTTGTGTTGGGATTGCCAAGAACAAAACATGGTAGGGATTCTGTTTTGTGGTTGTGGATAGATTTTCTAAAATGGCACACTTTATTCCATGTCACAAAACTGATGATGCTTCTCATATTGCTGATTTGTTCTTTAAAGAAATTGTGAGATTGCATGGTATGCCAAGAACCATTGTTTCTGATAGAGACACAAAGTTTTTGAGTTACTTTTGGAAGACCTTGTGGTGTAAGTTAGGTACTAAGTTGTTATTTTCTACTACTTGTCACCCACATACTGATGGTCAAACTGAAGTAGTAAATAGGACTTTGTCTATACTATTGAGGGCAATTATAAAAAAGAATATTAAGACTTGGGAAGATTGTCTACCACATGTTGAATTTGCTTACAATAGAACTGTGCATTCAGCTTCTAAATTCTCACCATTTGAAATTGTTTATGGTTTTAATCCTTTGACACCATTGGACTTAACTCCATTACCTACTTCTGAGTATGTGAATTTAGATGGCAAGAAAAAAGCTGATTTTGTTAAGCAGATACATGAGAAGACAAGGCTCAATATTGAAAGGAGAACTCAACAATATGCCAAGCAAGTAAACAAGGGGCGTCGAGAGTTGATATTTGAACCAGGAGATTGGGTTTGGTTGCATATGAGAAAGGAAAGGTTCCCTGAAAAGAGACGTTCCAAATTATTGCCAAGAGGGGATGGACCTTTCCAAGTGATTGAGCGTATCAATGACAACGCTTACAAGCTAGATCTTCCTAGTAGTATAACGTTAGTGCTACCTTCAATGTTTTTGATTTGAGTCCTTTTGATGTAGGTGATAAAGATTTGAGGACAAATCCTTTTCAAGAGGAGGGGAATGATGCAAATATGGACACGCTAAAGAAGGAAGAAGATAGCCAAAATTCAAATGAAGAAAGAGTCAAAAGAATGGATCAAATTCGCAACATAAATGGGCCAATCACAATAGGGCGTGCAAAGAAGATGTGAACATCTCTTTATGGGCTAATTGACCAAGCTTGGGTCTATAATGATAAAGGAGGCCCAAATGACCAAGAAAGGTGGTCAAATCTGATCCAAGTCACCTTTTAAAACATGGTCAAAAGTCAAAAACGAGTTTTGACCACTCTTTCATCATTTCCTAGTCTAGTTCATGTATTTTCTTTTTCTAGAAGTCTCTTTCATCATTTTCTAGTCTAGTTAATGTGTTTTCTTTTCCTAAGAAGTTGTTGGAAGGTCATAGTTGATTTCTTAGTGACCAAGTTTGTCTTTCCTATAAATTAGGAAGACCATTTTCTTTGTAAGACAACACTTATTATATTTATAAACTTTGTGAGATTTTATTCTCTTTGGTTCTTTGAAGAACTATTTCCGAACTTATCAAACTGGTTCATCACCCTCGTTTGTGGCGTTCAAATCTGACTTATCAAACGGCACCCACCATAACCGTTTGTGGCGTCTTCATTATACCAAGGTTCGTGTTTTGTATCAAGTAGTGGGTCGCGGTCTCCATACCAAGGTTCCTATTTGTACTAAGGCAACGGGTCGAGGTTCCATCCAAACAACCTGAAGATAACGATCCTACGTTTAGCATACGGATACCATTCATCATTGGTGGATATCGTATCACCACGACTACGATTTCCACCTTTGTTTACCATTTCTACAATAAAACGGACATAACTTTAGCTAATTCAAACCATCACATGCACAAGCCCAACAATACATCATACAACTACTTAACTTAGCATTATATTATCAAACCACTAATACAAGTTAACATACAAGTTGACAATCAATAATTATTCTCGCATTTTGTTGTTAATTGACGATCAATAATTGCAAATATTACCACTACTTTCAATAATTTCATCATATTAAGCCAAATTTGTAAAACCCCCAATTTGAAACCCTAATTCGAAAATCAAAACCTCTAATTGTTATATAATTTCTATGAATTTATACAATAACAAGTTTTCTAAGAGCAATGGGTGAATCAATTTATCAAAATAACAATAAATTTCACTTCAATTTTAAATTTGGGATAAAAATAGTTACCTAATATTTTGCAAATATAAGCGGCGGGGCGGTGGTGGGGCTGCGAGTGAGCTGGGGAGATTGGTGGCGGGTTGTGGGAAAAACTAATTAGAGTCGGAGCAGCAGATTTTTTGCAATTAGAGAGATTTTTTTTTGGGGGGTTGAGCAGTTCGCGGCCTGTTCTTGGAGCTGCAGGTGAGATTTTTTTTTTTTTTTTATAATAACAACAAGTATTAGTATAAGTAATTAGTTAAAAAAATATTAAGTGAGGGAGTATCATGCAGATACTCCCTGGAATTTTCGGGAGTTGGGGTCGTCATGAGGAGTATTCAGCTATTGTCTGTGGTCAAAAAGGATTTTCTATAATTAGTTATGATTTTTCTAAGGTGCAGGGCCGAATGGATAATTTCTGTGCAATAAAAGTTTTGGGGGTATTTCCGGGTAGAAAAATAATGAAATAAGAACTTGGGGTGAATTTTTCCTGAAAGTAGACTTACTAACTTAAAGATTCGTAGGACGAAAGAAGGAAAAACCGAAATGATTTTGGGTGTGAAAATTATTGGAAGAAAGCCTACTATTTATAGCCAAAAAAATAAATTAAAATACTTTTGATTAAGGTCCCACTTTAATTTCTTTATCCTTGGCCAACTAATGAAGACTATAATCTGATAATAGGGAGATGTGGCTGATATTTCTTCCATAACTTAAAATATGATATGTCTAATTCAAATAAAATACATATAAATACATATTTATTTATTTATACATGTTAAAATAATTTAACTAAGGTCCCACCTTACTTTCTTTAACTACTAATCACCAAAATCTGATTTCAATTGTCATAAGGGTGATGTGGCTAATTTCAAAACCATTCACCTATGATGTGATATTATTCTTGTTGTTTATAGTAAAAAAATATGAATAAATAGATGTTTTTACACATATTTACTTATGTAAGTTTTTCTCGGTAAAAAAAACTCCAAGAACAATATGTACATGTAAGATAATAAAAAATGGTTAGTTTTGTTCAAGGACTAAAATACATGTTTTCTCAAATTTTTGGGGTAAAAAATGCTATTTCCAAAAGTTTGAGGACTAAACTATAAATTTATATTTTTGTTCAAATTTCAGGGGCGTTACAGCAACGGTCAAATAGAGGTAACCAACTGAACCCTCTTACAAATGTTAAAGGCCCGTCTGGACCAATATCAGTCTAAGTGGGCCGAAGAAGTCCCTGAAGTATTATGGGCCTACCATACTATTCCCCGGTCAGCCACAAAGGAGACCCCTTATATCCTCATCTACGGCACATAGTCTATAGGCCCCTACGAGGTCGCAAATCAGAGTCTGCGAGTTCAGGAATACGAGAATGCCAGAACAATGCAAATCTCGCCCTAGCCCTACACCTCTTGGAGGAGAAGCGGATTATAGCCGCTACCTAAGCGGAGTTTTACAAAGCCTGAATGGCCAAATTCTACAACACCCGGGTTCGACCCCGATCCTTTCAAGTCGGAGACCTCGTTCTAAAGAGAGAGGAAGCCTCCAAGAACGTAGGCAAGCTCGATCCAAAGTGGAGTGGTCCCTACCAAATCTTTAAGATCCTCAGGCCCGCCACCTACTTACTCAAAGATATGAAAGGCCAAGAGCTCAATCGATCTTGGAATAGTCTCCATCTCAGGATATATTATCTGTTAGTGCTCTGTGGTCGACCCCTTACGGCGACCACAAACGTAATCAACTCTTGCACAACTAAATTGCGTATAGAACAACTAATTTCAGCAAGAAATTACAATGAATCTTCCACCAGTGCGTCCGTAAAAGATGAAATTCATTTGTAGTTCCATCGTAGACAAACAATGTTGACACATCTAGAAAGCATTAAACAGTAATACACAAATGCAATAATCAAAAGTGAACAAGCTTCATAATTAAAACACATTAGATCCCTCCTTGTTCTACTACAATGCATTGATCCAACATAATCTAAACTCTAGAACATTTATTTAGAGGAAAAAAGGATCGACATGCGTAATTCATAATAATTAATTTACAAAAAAAAGAAGCCTCGGTAAGAGTAAAAATACCTCTTAGAGAAGGTAGAATCGACAGTGACGGTGATCTTGTTCTTGTCACGAGCGATGGTGACAGAATCACCGAGGGCTCTGGCTTTACCGCCAACTTTGATTCTCTCTTGTAAGAACTTTTCGAGAGAAGCAATCTCCATAATCTTATCCTCAACAGGCTTCCCGCAATCGATCACGAAGGTCGCTCCCTTCTTCTTCCCTTCTTTAGCTCCACCTGCTCCGACTTGACTCATCTTCGCTAATTAACAACCTAAAACAACACAACACAACCACAAAATAACTCGATTAGAAAACTTAGATTAAACGAGTGAAAGAGAAAATGGTGAAGGGCTTACATTTGTGGATTCGACGTAGGGGTGTTATGGGCCGGGGTCCCGCCGGGAACTGCCGGGGCGGGAGCTGCTGAGCAGTTCCCGTCCCTCCCACCGGGAACGCTGTTCCCGGTGGCGCGGGAGTCCCTCCGGGACGGGAGGGCTCCCGTGATCCCGGCGGGCAGTATCCGCCCTTGTCCAGCCCATTTTTTTTTCATCCTCCAATCATCTCAACAAAATCCAACAAAAATAAAAAATAAGAACTCATCAATTCAACAAAAAAGGGTCGTGGCTCTAATTTTGTTGGTGGTGAGGAGGTTCGGCGGCGGCGTGGGGCGGTGGAGGTTAGGCAGCGATGAGGCGTCGTGGCTCGTGGCGGTGGGTAGGCGGCACGGCGATGGGTTTGCGGTGGGTAGGCGGCATGTGTGTGTGATGTGTGTGTGTAACCAACAATGTGTGTGTGTGTTTGTGTGTGTAGCGGCTTGTGTGTGTGTAACTGTGTTTGTGTGTGTTTTGTGTAAAAAAACTAAGAGAAATAAGTAGCAGATTAACGGAAAAAAAAGGGATATTGGAGGCCGGGATCCCGCGGGAGGGAACGGGATCCAGTTTGGATCCCGTTCCCTCCCGGCGGGAGGCAGAGCGGGATCAATTTCCCGGTCTGCCCGGGAAAGGAACGAGCCGGGTTTTTCCCGGCTCGGGAAAAACCCGGCGGGACGGGTCGGACTCCAAAGTCCTGACCCGGCCCAAACACCCCTAATTCGACGGCGACTGTGCGATGTGTGTGTGTGAAGTGAGAAAGGGGGTTAGGATAAAAGGGGATGAAAATTATTAGGGTTTTGGGTTGGTCTAGGCCTAATGGCTCCCGGTTCGCCTGACCCAGCCTTTTCAAGATAAATGATTTGCTGCTGCAAGTGGCCCGACTGGAAAGATAGTGGGCCAGGTCCAAACATTTTTTAACAAGCGTTTCCATGGTAATAGCGTAAAAAGTTGAGAATCTCAGTGCATGTTTGGTTGTAGTATAGCGATTAGGTCAGTTTCATACTAGTCCATATTAACAATCCCTACACTAACTTTGGTTGGCCATAATGGAGTCGTTCCTTGGTCGTAGGACCCACACTATCTCATTTGGTTGCACTTATAATCACTCATTTGATCCAAAATTGTAACCAAAATGACTAATATACCCTTACATTTAAACTTTTTACCGTTTTATAACTCTTATTTCAAAACAAATTTACACAAACCCATACGCAGTGAATAATGGAATAATGTTTGTTCCTTTGAAAACAATATTATTTATGCTGAGCAAGGATAATTAGAGAAGTTTGGAAATTATTTTTACAGAGGAAAGTAATGTAATTACATTCAACTAATTACTTCTCCGAAAGAAGGATCACTTTTATTCACAAACACAACCAATATTATTTAGTATGTACGAGGTAACTTGCTCGTGATGGAAATTGTAACTAGTTAGATGGAGATACACAATTTGTCTTCCCAAATCAATAGCAAAAAGTTCATACATAAGTGAAAGGTTGGGTGTGACACAATGAAATCGCCGAAAAGTTCTTCAAAACTAACCATAGCGAAGACACTTTATATGTCGTTGAGTTCATACGGTTAGCAAAATACGACGACAAAATACCCCAAAGTATTGCACTATGTAGTTCTTAAAGCCACTTTTGTTTCGTTGAGGGTAAAGACAAATCAATTTTGTCTCCTCCAATTAGATATTGACAAGTGTTTGAAATAATTATTAGAAATTAAATTAATTATTTCTATTTATAATTTGGGATTTTACTAAATCAAATTCCAATTGTTAATAGGTTAATTAATTAATTTTTAATTCATATATTGTTGGCCAACCAAATAAAGCCATGTGGAACAGATGGAGTATTTCAAACCAATCATATTAAGCCATTTGGAAAATAGGGTGATGTGTTTTAACAAATCAAACAAGACCACGTGAAAATATGATGTGTTTTAGAAATTTCTTGACAAATAAGTTAAATTAAATCCATGTTTATCTTGAAGAAAAAAACGACAAATCATAAACAAGGAGACTCTAGGTTCTACAACTATAAATAACGGCCCCCCCTTAAAGAAAAAATGACACCAAAATATTTACAAGTCTGAAGAAGGAAAAACTCAAGGTTTTCTCTCCATCAAGTCCAACAATCTTCAAGGTGTTATTTGCAAGATTCAAGGCGGTCTTCGAGAAAACCTCTGGTTAATCCGGTGTCAAGCTTCAAGTTCATGATATAACCGTTTTTCAAGATCGCACTTCTACCGAGGAAGATCGAGCTTCAAGAAATTCAACAAGTCCAAATCAAATTCATATTGTTCTTCAACAATCTTCAAGCAAAAAGTCCTTTTGATTCAAGATCAAGTCAGAAGACCCTCGAGAAACAATTTTTTGAAGATTCAAGTCCCTTCAAGAAAATCAAAGCCCCACATATCCGAAGAACTGAAGACAAAGATCATACCGGCCTTCATCAATCTTCAAATCAATTTCCAAATCAATTTTTTGTTCAATTCGAGATCAAGTTGCCAAGCCCTCGCATCAACGTTTGTCAAGCATCCAAGTATTTTGAAGGTCAAGATTCCTCCAAAGAAGATTGATCTTCAACAAGTTCAAGAAGTCAAGACGAAGATCAAATTGTTCGTCGCGAAGATCAAGTCAAATTGTTAATTCAAGATCAAGCTCAAAAACCCTTGGATTGACGTTCAACTCAAATACATGTAGAAGAGATCAAAAACAAATCCACTTTCAAGTCAATAAAGTTTCAAAATTAGAAAAGAACAAGAGGATTACTAGAGATTGTAACCCCATATTGTTTGAAAAAAACAAAGTTTATTTGTACTTAATTTTTCTTGTCTTTTATTTTAAAGACTTAGAATTTTTAACGCTACAAATTTTGGCACGCCCAGTGGGATAATCTCTACCTCGCATCTCTTTTCTAGCAAGTCTGCAAGTTTGAAGACATAAGAATTCAGCGTTGCTCAACAATGGACAAGTCAAATGGGCCAACAAGCGAAGGCTCTTCGCAACCGATGATGGAAGCTATACCCGCACTGGGGGCAAGTCACGAAGCTAAACAAGAGACTCAAGAATCTTCAATGAAGGAGCGAGTTGCTGCACTGACGAGAGCTATTGAGAGCTTTACAACACAAGCACATAGACGTGAAAATCATTTGAATTGTCTTCTTCAAAACCTTGAGACCCAAGAAGGAAATCACAACATTGAAGAAGTCGTTGACGGAGCCGGAGTTCAAGGATGCATCAAATGTTCAAGCAACGAAGCAACTCATTCCAAAAAACAAGAACATATCAAAATCTATGATCAAAGCATGGTGCATGAAAAGGCTATTCAAGGATTTGAAGCTTAAGACTTCGATGAAGTCTTAAGTGAAATAATCCAAGCCACATCTCTTTTCCACATGTCAAATTTCTCAAGGAAGGAAGAGCAAGGCGTCATGATGTACACAGAGTATTCTAAAGAAAACATTGAAGAGACTGAAGTTGGAGAATATTCTAAGTCCTCAAGCCAACAAATCCAAGTTTACCCACAAGGTCTTGTCTCTGCCGATGAATTGAAGAAGCTTATCGAAGAAGTTGCAAAGGATCATAAAGCTCAGAAGAAGACTTTCAAAGCTTACACGAAGCCTTATACTCAAAAAATAGAGCAATTGCAAATGCCTGAAAGCTATCAACCTCCAAAATTTCAATGATTTGATGGAAAAGAAGACCCAAGACAACATGTTTCTCACTTTATGGAAACATGCAATAGTGCTGCAACGGATGGAGATCTTCTAGTCAAGTAATTAGTTCGATCCTTAGAAGACGTCGCTTTTTATTGGTACATTAATCTCGAGCCAAACTCCATTGACAGTGGGAGAGATCTACAAAGTGCATTCTTTAATCGCTTTTATAGCACTCGACACACTGTGAGCATGACCGAGCTTGCAAATTTCTACCAACAAGAAGACGAGCCAATGATTGAGTACATCAACAGATGGAGAAGTTTATCCTTGAGCTGCAAAGAAAAACTATCTAAAACTTTAGCTATCAAGATTTGCATTCAAGGGATGAATTGGGGTCTCTTATACCTATTTCAAGGAATCAAACTAAGAACCTTTGAAGAGTTAAAAACGCGCGTGCATGACATTGAAACAAGTATGAACTCTACTAAAGAAGAAAGCTCAACTCATGTCTTTGATACTGAAGGTGATGATACATATGACACCGATGATGAAGAGGGTGCGACATCAAATTCCATTACAACCAATATGCTCCTTAATACGAGCTTAAACTATCTCAAATGTTCAAATTAAGTGTCAAAGTATATGCTCCTTGATACGAGCTTAAACAATCTCAAATGTTCAAATTAAGTGTCAAAGTATATGCTCCTTGATACGAGCTTAAACTATCTCAAATCTTCAAATTAAGTGCTAAAATATGTACTCCTTGATAAGAGTATAAACTATCGACATTCTCCTTAACACGAGTATAAACTATTTGCATGTTTGAACTCAAAGCAAATTCTTCAAGTTTAAGTCTCCTAGACACGAGCCAAAAGGTCTACAAATTCTTCAAGTCTTCAAAACAAATGTCCAAGTCTTCTAGACACTTCGAAAGTCTGTTAATCTTTCAAGTCTTCAAGTCCTCCTAGACACGAGCCAAAAGGTCTACAAATCCTTCAAGTCTTCAAAACAAATGTGCAAGTCTTCTAGACACGTCGAAAGTCTGCAAATCTTTCAAGTCTTCAAGTCCTCCTAGACAGGAGCCAAAAGGTCTACAAATCTTTCAAGTCTTCAAAACAAATATGCAAGTCTTCTAGACACGTCGAAAGTCTGCAAATCTTTCAAGTCTTCAAGTCCTCCTACACATGAGCCAAAAGGTCTACAAATCTTTCAAGTCTTCAAAATAAATACGCAAGTCTTCTAGACACATCAAAACTCTGCAAATCATTCAAGCCTTAAAGTCCTCCTAGACACGAGCAAAAATGTCTGCATGTTCTTCAAGTGTTCAAGTCTTCAAGTCAATTGCTCCATGATGCACGAGCCTGAACTGCACGTTACTCCACGGTGCATGAGTCTAAACTGTTTGTTACCCCTGGCCTGCATGAGTATAAATTGCACCATCTCTAAATCAAATTTGATGTACTTTAAACTACGTTGTGACTTGATTCCTTTGTTCGATTGGTAGGCAGCTCAAAAATTCTGAGTTCAGTCATATCCTTTCACTAAGTTATCTTGAGTCGAAGATGTTACATGAAGCTCCATGAGATGTGATGTTCCAGTAAAGACGAGTAAAGCTCCCGTCAAGTAGGAAATAAAGAACGCCAATGCTTTGAATATTGACCTCGAAATCAGGCTCCAAGCTTTTGAGCGCTTCTTGAGTTGATACTACAAACTTCAATAGGATGCTTTAATGTGTGCCTTGATTCTAATCTTCAATCAATTTGCTCTAAGAGGATAGCTGCCATCATGCTCACAGCTCACTTGATCCTAGACACTCATGTGTTGTTTGATCAAAGACGATACTTCCAAACTGTCATTCCAACTACGAAAAGGATACGCCTTGCATGTTTAACTAGAGAAGTCCTTCAAGAAGATGGAACGGAGTTTGACAAGTACGTCGTTTGACCACTCCCATATCGGCTAGGTTCTTTAGAAAATTGGGGTGTAGTGCAACAAGAAGAACGCATGAGTATGGGTGCATAACCAAGTCTTGAAAGCAAATATCTTCCTTTCGGATGTCTTTTGATGCCGAGTCTTGAAAATAATGTGCTCCTTCAAGGTGTCTTTGAGGTTAAGTCGTCAAAATGATGTTTTCTCATTCAAGCGGCCTTTAATGTAGGGTCAACAATGTCTGCTCCTTCTGAATGTCTTTGATGCCAAGTCTTGAAGACAAGCCCACTCCCACTGAATGTATTTGATGCCAAGTCTTGAGAACAAGTCCACTTCCACTGAATGTCTTTGATGCCATGTCTTGAGAACAAGCCCACTCCTGTTGAATGTCTTTGATGCCAAGTCTTGAAAACAAGTTGACTTCTGTTGAATGTCTTTGACGCCAAGGCTTGAAAATAAGTCGAATCCTGCTGAATGTCTTTGATGCCAAGTCTTGAAGACAAGTCCACTCCCGATGAATGTCTTTGATGCCAAGTCTTGAGAACAAGTCCACTATCGCTGAATGTCTTTGATGCTAAGTCTTGAAAATAAGTCGACTCATACTGAATGTCTTTAACGTCGAGTCTTGATCATCGTTTGATACTCGATGTCTTCTTTCCGTAGCATCTCCTTCGGTAATGCATTGCCTCACAACATCGAAGGGATGATTATCGTTTGATACTCGATGGTGAGAAGCAGTAATAGTCTTGAAATCTACTAGAGGACCGTTGATACTCGTCATGTCATACTTTCAATTGACCGGAGTTCATCAATGTTTGCCACAACCTATTTTTTCCATTCTTTCAATTGCAGAGCTCATCGATATCGGCCACAACTTCACAGGATGTTAATAAAAAAAGGCGTTTTTTTCCATTCTTTCAATTGCAGAGCTCATCGATATCGGCCACAACTTCACAGGATGTTAATAAAAAAAGGCAAACTTTAAGTTGGCATCGCAAGTTTGAGCTGTACAAGAAGCAATCAAATCAAAAGTCAAAGGGTCAACAGATCAAATATGGCAAAATGCTGATAAAAAGAAAAGTAGAGGATTTAACAAGGCAAAGCATTAAAAGTTAATGGAGGAAAGCAAATCTTCTTAGTTTCAGAACTTTCTAGTGACGCACTGTTACACAAAGAGAGAGAGAGAGAGAGAGAGAGAGAGCCAACAAAGAATCAACCAGAAAAAGAAGAGGAGGAAACGGAGTTGACAGCTGATGCAAACTAACTTATGTGACGAGTTCTAAATCACAAATATACTCCTTCTCTTTTCCTTCTTCATCTACTGATTTGCTAAGTGGAAAATTCTGTTCTTGCTACTCCAATAAACGGAAAGACTCTACAGCCGATGCGAAGAAAAATATATCGATGGACCCGTGTAATTCTTTATAGATGTTTTTATGAAGAGATCCAGTCGGCTTCCAATTGTAGAGGTTGAAATTCGAGTCAAATTAGACCCCCAAAAAAATATTGTGAAGACTCCCATGAATGAAGCAATATCGGTGAATGAGAATTAAGAAGTCCAGTTGCAACGAATTGAGATTATATATTGATGGATTCGAAGTGTCCTTGACTCCTTGTAAATAAAGGACTTTAGTTTGACTTGGAGAAGTTCATTCAAAGTGGGTTACTGCAATCTAACTTGGAGAGATCTATGCAAGTCTACTAAAGTTGTGATTTTTGATGTGAAGTACACAATTTTATATCAATCCTATTGATGGCAGGAAAGAAGGTTACGACACATTCACGTCATGACACATTTTCGGAATTCTATTCGTGACGAGTCGCAAGAGGGCATTTGTAGACAAATAAATTTTGTCTCGTCCAATTAGATATTGACAAGTGTTCGAAATAATTATTAGAAATTAAATTAATTATTTTTATTTCAATTTGGGATGTTACTAAATTAAATTTTAATTATTAATATGTTAATTAATTAATTTTTAATATATATATATATGTGTATATATATTGTTCACCAACCAAATAAAGCCATGTAGAAAAGATGGAGTATTTCAAACCAATCATATTAAGCCATTTGGAAAATAGGGTGATGTGTTTTAACAAATCAAACAAGACCACGTGAAAATATGATGTGTTTTAGAAATTTCTTGACAAATAAGCTAAATTAATTCATGTTTATCTTGAAGAAAAAAACGTCAAATCACAAGCAAGGAGGCTCTAGGTTCTACAATTATAAATAGAGGTCCTCCCTTAAAGAAAAAATGACACCAAAATATTTACAAGTCTGAAGAAGGAAAAGCTCAAGGTTTTATCTCCACCAATCTTCAAGGCGTTCTTTGCAAGATTCAAGACGGTCTTCGAGAAAACTTCCGATTGATCCGGTGTCAAGCTTCAAGTTTATCAAATAACCATTTTTCAAGATCGCACTTATACTGAGGAAGATCGAGCTTCAAGAAATTCAACAAGTCCAAATCAAGTTCATACCGTTCTTCAACAATCTTCAAGCAAAAAGTCCTTTTGATTCGAGATCAAGTCAGAAGACCCTCGAAAAACCATTTTTTGAAGATTCAAGTGCCTTCAAGAAGATCAAAGCCCCACATATCCGAAGAACTGAAGACGAAGATCATACCGACCTTCATCAATCTTCAAATCAAGTTGCAAATCAAATTTTCGTTCGATTCGAGTTCAAGCTGTCAAGCTCTCGCATCAACGTTTGACAAGCATCCAAGTATTTTGAAGGTCAAGATTCCTTCAAAGAAGATTGATATTCAACAAGTTCAAGAAGTCAAGACGAAGATCAAATTGTTCGTCGCGAAGATCAAGTCAAATTGCTAATTCAAGATCAAGCTCAAAAGCCCTCTGATTAACGTTCAACTCAAATACACGTGAAAGAGATCAAAATCAAATCCACTTTCAAGTCAACGAAGTTTCAAGATTAGAAAAGAATAAGAGGATTACTAGAGATTGTAGCCCCATATTGTTTGAAGAAATACAAAGTTTATTTGTACTTAATTTCTCTTGTCTTTTATTTGAAAGACTTGGAATTTTTGACGCTACAGAGGGTAGAACTCATTATATTAACATTTTTTTTCTTCCATACCGGATAAACGAACCTTCCGCTTCTTAATCCCATGCGGCTTTCACGGACCGGTTCCTTGCGAATCAAGGGCAACGCTTGACGCGTCACCGGTTTCTGCGGTTTGCTGAAATAGGATGCATTCCGTAAACAATAACTTATTATTAACCATATTACTTTTGTCAAAATGAAACAATCACGTAAATCCAGTTTTACAATAAGCCTTTATACATGCAGCAAGTGTTAGCAGGTATTTTTAAATATGCAGTTACTGATAACAGGTTTGTGAGTTAGAATAAACCATCATCAACCAAAAACACACTCATCCAATATTAAAATAAAAATATTATATGCAACAAGTGTTAGCAGGTCAGTTGATGGGTGTATATTTGAGGTTAATAGAATAGGATATATCTCAACACAGAATTGTTACACCTAAATCCCACTATGTCAGAAGTGCACGAATAAAGTAATAATAAAATGGTAACTATAGTTACGAACCACGTATCGTATCCCAAGAGAGTGATGGTCGTAAGTATGAATTACTTAAATGCAAAACCTAATTACTGTCACTATCTTTTCTCTTGTGTTTGCAGAATTCGATGAATGCTTATGAATGATTTCTAAACTAAAGATGCTTTGAATACTATTTAAGCTAAGAATGCCTAATCTAGAATGCAATGGAATTAATCAAAGAATGCAAGGATGATCAAATATCTTTTTTGGTTTTTGTTTTTGGATGCAAGAAAACAATTAAACTACTTAATTTGGTGAAAGCAATTAAACTAAGAAAATTTGGAAGATGAGGGTGATTACTAAGCTAAACTAAACTAGACTAAAGAACACAACTTAATGATTGATTGACTTTGATTGTGAACAATAGTTGGAAAGATTGTTTAGAGATTGGGTTTCACAATGACTTAACTTAGTAGTTCAAAGACAAATCACCTATATCTACTTACATTATTTGATAGTTATTTGATGTTTGCATGTCTAATGAATCTGTGACATATGGTAGGAGCTATCCCAACCACATCTCTATGAGTCTCTAATAACCTACCGTGTTAACGAATTCATCCCAATTGTCAGTTATTTTAGAAGATATATCAAAACTGCAACTCAATTAACTCATCTGAATTATGCTAGCAAAACATACATAGTCAAGATTGATCTTGCATGATCTAAAGGTTGCGCATCAGTTGCTTTCACAATATATATATATATATATATATATATATAATATAACTCCTTTAGTATTCTACACTCTGGCTGGGCCCACTCGGGTGCTTCTGTTTTATCCTAACGAGAGTAAGGTTAGTTAGTCACACATCATAAGTAACTATTCAATCTAGATATTCAAGGTCATCAACCACACATCAAGTAAAGCAAACAAATATATTCATCATATCATAGTTACTCCCCTACTCTAAACAATGAGTAGGTTGGATCCTCATAGTCATGAGTTCAACAATCAACAAAGAAAATATCATCGACAAAGTAAAAAGGTGAAGAAAAGCTTCTTAAATTCTGTGGAACGTTGTTGCTTGTCCCTCTTCGTACTCCCTTTTTCTATCTTTTTCTCCACTAACTATCTTCTCTCAAACAATGACTCGATTAATCTAGAACAAGACTTTTGATGATGTTTTCTCTCTTGTGGAAAACTCTCAGGGTTTCTTTGTCGAAAAGATGGTGGTCGTGAATTATTGTGAGTGGTTGTAAACGCGATGATGTGAGATGGTGAGCGTTGTGCCCTAATTGTTGAACATAGCCTCATATTTATAGTTTTTCTCTGCTTTGGGTTGCGTTTTAGGGTTCCTATCTTGTGGCCCAATTTTCGTTTGATCTCACGACTCTTGCGTGACGTGGTTCTGATCGCGCACCACCCGCGCGATGCGGTGCTGATCGCACTACCTTATGATTTTTTCCATGCGGTCTCCTGGTGTCTTCTCTTCAATCGCGCTATGTTCGGGATTTCACCTTCTTGTAGTGTTGTAGCGCTCCCGTAGTGCCTCAACATCCCAAACTAGTGTCTTTGACTAATTATTGTTCAAAACATTCATTTTTTGCCTCGTTTAGCCTCGTTTTGTCTTGACTCCATAAATTTCTAAGAAAACATAAAATAATACTAAAACAAGTAAATACGCAATCATAAGTATTCAAAAGCATAAGTAAACCGATACTTAAATCACGCTGATGAGGCGCCTATCATTAGTCAACTGGGATTAAATCATCCACATTTAGAAGCACATTCATTCTTAGGGCATATTAATCGTAACAGTTCTTGAAGATAGAGATTATATGAAAATTAACATTAATTCTCATTATATGACATGTTAACTTTCTCCGATGCTAACATAATTAATAAAAGGAATACCTTAAATACTAAATATGTGATTTGCTCATAATTTCATCTTTGCATGTCAGATGATGTATAATTTGTTTCATAGTTAGTATCACTATATATACAAACATAAACTTACATTAACAGTAGGATCTGCTATTCAAAGCTACTTTTTTTTTAAATGCCCTTAATTGTGTTAATATAAGTAGGGGTGGGAACGGGACGGGACAATTCCCGTTCCCGTTCCCGTTCCATCCCACGGGAATTCCGCGGTGCGGGAAAAAATCCATCCCGTCCCGTTCCCGTCAGCCACGACGGGACGGGATTCCCGTCAACCACGGGACGGGAATGTGATTCGTTTTCGGATTCCCGCCTTTACCGAACATAAGTTATTTTGGAGGGGTTTAGGAGTTTATTGCTAACATACGGGACGACATGAAGCTAAAAGATCTAAATGAAGACATGCTCGTCAACCGAAACCTATGGAGGCAGAAGATTCATGTTCACGACTCGACGTGATTCATTTATGGTTCATATAGCCTACCCCAATTTAATTGGGATTACAGGCTTGGTTGTTGTTGTTGTATTGCTAACATAAAAGAAAGAGTGGGGAACATAAGTAGATATAATAAAACATTGGGGCAAAAATTAAAAAGAAAACACAAGTAAATTAAAGAGAAGCCCCCAAAATTTTTCATTCTCTATTTCTCTTGCTCTCATACCGTCGCCACTCGCCCACACACACTCATGAACTCACCGGCGCCGCCTTCTCTCTCACCGGCGCCGTCTACTGTTTGTTCTCTCTCACGGAAGCCGCCTTGTGGATTTGTGGTAAGTCTAGTATTTTATAAATTGTTTTGTTGTGTCTAATTAGGGTTTAAGAAATTGAAATTAGAAATTGTTGGTGTTGTTTCTAATTAGTAATTAGTAACAGTACGAAGAATGATTGGAATGATGAAGGATGAATTGATGAAGGCTGAAATTCGTTTCATATGTGATGATGAATATGAATTTGTAAATTCCATTTCCAGTACTCTTGAGTCTTGATGACATATGTGATGATGATGAATGATGATGAATGATGATGCTTGGTAAATAAATTTCCAGTACTCCAGTACTCTTGAGTCTTAATAGTCAGTAAATAAATTTCCAGTACTCCAACCGGCGAAAAACACTTCTACCTACTGGAAATTCGCGGGATTCCCCTGACGGGATCCCGTCCTCGGTGGGACGGGAACGGGAGTGAGTTTCCCATTCCTGTGCACGCGGGATCCCGTGGAACTTGATCCCGTGGGACGGGATTCCATCCCGTTTCCACCCCTAAATATAAGAAACAACTCATCCATCTATTATGCGTTGATGTATCATACATTATTGTTCAAATTTGGTATGTAAATCAGTTTGCAAAACTCTTAAAACTGTATCCAGCATAATATCGTACATAAGTTAAAAACAACATTAGTACGTTGCAATAAGTACTACTGCGTATTGAGGTTAGCATACCAACAAATTAAATTGGCTATCTAAACAAGCTTCAGAACATCCATCTCTACGACCATAATTTAATTGACACTCGACGAAACACAATCAACTAGGACTCATATGATTATTCAATGAATAAAGGAAGATAGAGGGTCCTAACTTCATCTTTCACTTTAAATTCCACTCCATTTGCTCTGGAAATAGTTGTTCCATCTTCTAGATTAGCTTCATATATGACTGCAACAAGAGAAACAAAGTTGCAAAAGTTGATATGCATTACATAACTAGCCAAAAAAGTGGACAACTAGTGAATACTCACCAAATACTTCATCAAGATCTTTAGGACTCTGCCAACCCTCTCCTTCAGTGAGTACCTTTTTATATATTCTGCCATCCTTGCATATATCTTTCACACTGACCCAAGAGAGCAACTCAACTTCAAATGAAGAGTTGAATCAGGAGGTATTGTTGGCGGGGATCCAGACTCATCAAATGAAGAGTTGAATCAAGAGGGCCTTTTCACCTTTCCTCACTGTCTTAATACCTTCATCTCATCCTTTTATTACCTTTTATTACAACTCCTACACAGGCAAAAAACTTTCATGTTCATTCAACTTAAAACTATTTCCCGACAGGCGGGGTAAATATAGTGAAGATTCAAGTCATAAAAACTGAAGCTCCAATATTTCTATTTATGAAGTAAAAATAAGAAACTGAATGAAATCATTACAAATATACAGAAAATCGACATGTATATTGGGAAGCGTCAGGGATCCAAGATCAGACCGGTCGACAACAAATACTAACAACCTCACCAGATATTGGCTTCATCCAAATCAACCAGTGAGGCAGTGGCCCAACCTTCGTGACATGTAAAAGATTACAATTCTATAATAACATAACTTTTCTATAATAACACTTGATTTGAAAGATATCCTATTAATCGGAAAAAGAAAACAGTAAGAACGAATTATCAAAAATGCCCGCTAACTTTTGCCATTAATCCTAAATGCCAGTTGTTTCCCAACATGCTAAAAATGCCCTGTATCTTTTAAAATTTCTACTAAAAATGCCCGAAATAAAAAATAAGCACAAAAAAACTTATTTTGTCTGAAAAATAATGCTAAAAATGGCTTGTATCTTTTAAAATTCTACCAAAAATGCCCGAATTTTAAAACGCGACTTTTTGATTCAGCAGTGCGTCTCTTTGATTTGGATGCCACGACGGATAAAAAGTCCGAATTTTTAAAATCGGGTATTTTTGTTAGAAAATTTAAAACTTAACGGGCATTTTCAGCAGATTTAAAAATAACGGGTGTAAACCTGGGAAGAAAAGAACAACCCTCGGAACTAAGAGCCATCGGGGAACAAACTAAACGATGGCCTTCGAAAGACAAGAAAAACCTTCCCCATCGGGGAAAAGTATAACGTTCATCGTTAAAAGATAATATTGCCTCCCCGCAAGCTTTGTCTTCGATGACGTACGGATTACTACACTCCCAGAGCATCCGATGCTAAAGGCACTACCAGTCTTGGATGACTCTACGATGCCTAATAATCGCCGATGCTTTAGTTAGTGAACAATCTTCTAAACAAGATACCTTAAACATGCTCCTCCCAAACGATGCCTCTTGTAACAACATATCAAAGAATATGTTTTATAAGTCTCGGAGGAAAAACCCCCCCGAAGACATAATAAAGTTACTCGATGATAACATCAGGGATACGTCCCGATGGCATCGTTGGGAAAGCATTCCGAGGACACGACACCAGAAAACTTCTCCGATGGCATTATTGTGAATAACATTTTTAGGCCAATTAAAAGATCACGGGAAAACTTCCAAACATTTCCAGGATAAAACCAGGTGTCGTCCTACCAGATACCGTGGTTGTGCAACAACTAGGTGTCACCATGCATAGCTTGAATCAGCCACGAAAATAACCAGGTGTCATCTTCGCCAGTGACACTTCAGCACCAAAAAAATGAATATTCACCAGGTTATGAACTAAGTCAGTAAGTGAGCATTGGAGTATCTGCCACCTAATGGAGGCGCATGCAGTTTCAAGAGCGCTATAAATACAGATGCAAAGTGAAGAAGGAAGGCAGATGGAAAAGAGGGGGAAAAAAGAAAGAAAAGGAAAAATTTGATTCTGTAAATTCAGAAAAAGTCTTATAATATAATCTCCTCTTATTTTGATAAGATTCTTTTATTAGCTATTTGGGCAAGGCGTTCCTAATATTAAAAACTATAGAAATTACACCCTTGAGTTAACAAATGGCGCCGTCTGTGGGAACGCCATAGATTATTGCCTTTGAGTCACGCTAGTAAAAGGATCTCAATACTTGCCATATTTACAACCAACTCGACAGATGGAAGGACCAGCACGTTCTGAGGATCGGACAGACAACCATGATGAAAGCATATACCAAGAATCTGCTGAGAGTTCCCCAAGAAACACTCCACCACCCAATGGCGATTACATCAATATACCCAGAACAGTGTTTGAAGATTTGGTGGAAGCTGCTTTAAGAAGGGCTCAAGCTAACGAGAGGCCCCCGGAGCCACAACATATACAACCATATGGGGAAAGATATCGAGTGGAAGAGCAAGGCTCAAGGATGACACCAACTCCGCAGCGGGTACCACCACCACAGCAAGGGTGTCGACAAGAACGATACCCAGGTGTGATACCTCCCCCTGGCAATATTTTCGAAGACAGAGTACCTCTTTACCGTCCCAACATGTTCCCTCATTCAAGCAATGAACCCGCTCTTTGGGAGATGCTGAATCATCTCCGACGTGAAATGCTCAGCATGAAAAGAGCCATCACACCAGAAGACGAGCCCGTATATCATGGATCACCGTTTGTACCAGATATAGCACAAGCTACAATCCCAGCATATATAAGAGCAATCAACTTACCCATGTATTCTGGAGAGAAAGATGGAAAAGATCCACAAGATCACATTAATCAATACATTGCAACGATGGATCTACAATCAGCCCCAGATTTTGCGTTGTGTCGAATCTTTCGAGCCACCCTGACGGGAAGGGCACAATCCTGGTTCACCCAGATACCCCCAGGCACAATTTCTAACTTCTCCCAGTTGGCTAGTTTGTTTGTAAGGCAGTTTGCCTGTAACCGACGCTATCCCAAATCAGCATGTCATCTGTTTACCATAAAACAGCAAAAGGACGAATCTTTAAGAGATTTCATGAAACGTTTTTCCGACGAAGTATTGGACGTCCCCAATATAGATCCGACCATGCTAGCAGACATCCTTGCTCAGGGATTGCGATCGGGGAATTTCTTCCGATACCTAGTAGGAAATCGAGTAAAAGACATGAATGAGTTAATGCAGAAGGCAGAAACGTATATCCTAATGGAGGAAGCAGAAAAGTCCAAATTAAAGGCAGAAACCGCCGATGCCCATACAGGGCTGAAAGAAAAGGAGGAATCAAAGAATCATCCCCCTCGAAGAGATAATCCAGGAGTGGTGAAGAGACATCTTCAGCCTATACCATTGCCAACTCTAACCATCACCCAGTCGGAAGTATTAAATGTAATGAGGGGAAACAAGGATTTCTCTTGGCCTATGCCAGTCAGACAACCATACAAGAAGAAAGACTCGGGAAAGTTTTGCAAATACCACAAGTCTTATGGCCACACAACCGATGGTTGTAAAAATTTGAGAAATGAAATTCATAGGCTGCTGGACTTGGGTTATCTGAGAGACTACTTGAACAGCAACAAAGAAGATCAGTCGAAAGAACGAAAGAAAGCCCGGAATGAAGAAGGAGAGGCAGTCGTGGAACCCCCCTCGAGGAATGATGAACAAGAAGAATTCAATCAGCAGCTACCGCCACCCCCGGGAACATACCGAGATAATCCTCCATCAGGAAGAACCATCAACATGATTGAGGGAGGAGATATATCCTCATCTCCAGCTGGTAGAAAAAAGAAATATCTCAAAGAGGCTAGGAAAGTGGGACAAGGATTGTCGATATGTACAGTGCAGGGAATGAAGCTACCCACCATATCCTTCGGGCCCGAAGATCTGCAAGGAATTGTATATCCTCATGAAGATCCATTGGTAATTAAGGCAACCATAATGGGCATTGATATACAACGGGTCCTCATAGATACGGGAAGCTCAGTAGATGTGTTGTTCACCCCAACCTTCGGAGCCATGGGGTTAAAAAGAGTGCATCTTGATCCCACAGAGATACCCTTGATAGGCTTTTCTGGAGAAACTAGTCGAACATTGGGAACTGTCATACTCCCCATGTCTTGGGGCGATGGGGCATTGAGACGTACCGAGCATGTGAAGTTTTGGGTTGTTGAAGCGTCTGCGCGAACTTATAATGCTATCTGTGGAAGGCCATCGATTCACGCTTTTGAAGCCATACCCTCTACTCTTCACCTCAAGGTGAAGTTCCCCACGATGTCGGGCATAGGAGAAGTCCGAGGCAACCAGATCAAGGCTAGGGAATGTCGTATGAATGCTTTACCAACAAATGTGGAAGAAGAATTTAACCACACTGGGAAGAAGCAGAAGATGGAGGAGATACGAGTCCATCCCGTGGAAGAATTGAAACTAATAGAGTTAGAAGGTGATGAGAAAAAGGTGAAGGTAGGAACAGGAATGGATTTAGGGACAGAAGGAGAAATTGTTTCCATTCTGAAAGAGTACAAGCATCTATTTGCTTGGGAAGGAGGCCCACCTGGAAGAATCAGCCCGAGGGTGTGTCAGCATCATCTCAATGTTAATCTCACATGTAAACCTATCCGACAGAAGAAAAGAAATATGGGTTCAGAGAAGAATGGAATCATCAAAGCAGAGATATTACGACTCCTCGGATTGCAACAAATAAGGGAGGTTATATACCCTGAATGGCTATCCAATGTAGTATTGGTACCTAAATCAGGAGGACGATGGCGAATGTGTGTAGATTTCACCAATTTGAACGACGCCTGCCCGAAGGATTGTTATCCTTTGCCCAGCATTGACCAATTGGTAGATTCAACGGCAGGATGCGCATTATTGTCCACAATGGACGGTGATCAGGGATACAATCAGATTCCGATGGCTGAAGAGGATCAGGAGAAAACTAGCTTCATTACCGACGTTGGTACATTTTGCTACATGGTCATGCCATTTGGACTCAAGAACGCGGGTGCCACCTACCAGAGGTTAGTGAATCTAATGTTTGCTGATGTCATTGGAGACACGATGGAAGTATATGTTGACGATATGATTGTAAAAAGCAAAAGGGCAGAAGATCATCCAAGGGATTTACGACAAGCTCTAGCCATCATGGATAAATTTGGCATGAAGATAAATCCCAAAAAATGTTCTTTTGGAATTAGGGGAGGAAAGTTTCTAGGGTATATGGTAACGGAGAAAGGAATAGAAGTCAATCCGGAAAAAGCTAAAGCTATCATAGAAATGAAATCTCCCCGAACAATCAAAGAGGTACAAAGATTAACAGGAAAAATGGCATCACTCAGCAGATTTATATCACGATCAGCAGAAAAGGGTTTGCCATTCTTTAAAGTGTTGAGGAAGGTAAAAGAGTTCCAATGGACCTCAGAATGCGAAGAAGCATTCAATAATCTGAAGGATTATTTGGTAAGTCCTCCATTGCTGGTCAAACCAGAACCAGGAGACAAATTATCTATGTATTTGTCAGCAGGGGAGGAAGCTGTAAGTGCGGTTTTGGTGAAAGATAAGAATGGCAGCCAGCATCCAGTGTACTATGTAAGTAAAACCTTGCAAAGTGCTGAGAAAAATTACGTGCAGACAGAGAAGCTGATACTAGCCCTTGTAACTGCAGCTAGAAAACTGAGGTCCTACTTCTTGACTTATCATGTGACGATACTTACTAAATATCCGTTGCGAGCCATACTCAATCGCCCAGAAACGTCGGGTCGAATGGTAAAATGGGCAATAGAGTTAAGTGAGTATAGTCTGTCATACGCTCCACGACCAGCCATCAAAGCACAGGTTTTATCTGATTTCATGGTTGAAATGAAAGAAATGCAAAACGAGAAGCCCCCTGCATTGTGGCACGTGTATGTAGACGGATCTTCCGTCGGAACACATGGTGGAGCGGGAGTAGTTTTGAAGAACCACGAGGAGGAAGAAAACCTATGCTTTGCTGTCAGGTTAAATTACCCCTTATCCAACAATGAAGCCGAATACGAAGCCCTCCTGATCGGGATAAGGTTAGCCATGGAAGGAAACATCAGTCGAATGGTGGTTTACAGCGACTCACAATTGATAGTACAGCAGGCCACAGGAAAGTTTGAAATAAAAGAAGAGCGATTGAAAGCATATGCTCAGGCGGTTCGAAATAGGCAAAGGATGTTTGAAGAATTTCAATTAAAGCAGATTCCAAGATTGGAGAACCAAGAGGCGGATGCATTGTCAAAAATAGCAACTCAATTTGTGGTCGGAACACGACAAATTACGTTGCTGCAAGCTTTGAGATCGGAACAGCAGGAGCCTCAGGAGGATATCAATGTCGTTGTTGCCCCAGTGACATCAGGATGGATGACGGAGATAGTTGCTTATTTAGAAGACCCTACGCAATACTACGATGACGACATTGAACGAAAGAGGTTAGAAAGGAAAGCGGCAAGATACTTCTTGCACAAAGGGGTGTTGTTCCGACGCTGCTACTCTAATCCTCACACTCGGTGTCTGGATGATCAAGAAGCGTTGGGAGTAATAAAAGAAATGCACGAAGGAACATGTGGAAACCACTCGCAAGGAGCAAGTATGGCCAATCGTATTATAAGGCAAGGATATTATTGGCCTACGATGGTTCAAGATTGCCAAGACTACGCGCGCAGATGTCCCGCGTGTCAAGCCCATGCTTCACAGATTCATCAACCAGCAGCACCATGGGAGCCAAATTTACTAGCGTGCCCTTTCGCCAAGTGGGGAATAGACCTTGTAGGACCCTTGATGCCTAATCCGAGGCAAAAGAAATATTTGTTGGTAGCAGTAGATTACTTTACAAAGTGGGTAGAAGCAGAACCGATGGCCAGGATCACAGCAAGCGCAGTCATAAATTTCCTATGGCGAAATAAACTGTGCCGATTTGGAATTCCCCGATACCTCGTTAGCGATAATGGGTTACAGTTTGAAGATCAAAAGGTGGAAGATTGGTGTAAGCATTGGGAGATTAAGCACCGCTTTGCTTCCGTCGGATATCCCCAAAGCAACGGCCAAGTTGAGAGAACCAATCGAACCTTGTTGAAGAGCATTAAGTCTAGACTGGATCATCACAAAGAGCGATGGATAGAAGAAATTCCGGGTGTTTTATGGGCATATCGAACAACTCCTAGCTCTGCCACGGGAGAGACACCATATAGCATGGCCTATGGCTGTGAGGCTGTAATTCCACCCGAGATCGTGACTGAAAGTTGGAGAATCCGAGAGTATGAAGAAGTCAGTAACAGTTCTAATTTAGCCCTAGCCTTGGACTTATTGGAAGAAAAAAGGCATCGAGCTTCGATACGCATGGAAGGATATAAAGCCCGAATGGCCAAGTACTACAACAAGAATGTTAAGGTTAGAACATTCCAGGTCGGAGATCTGGTTCTCAAACGAGTGGGGGCATCCAAGAATGTCGCTAAGCTACAACCTAAGTGGGAAGGACCGTACAAGGTGAGCAAAATCATTGGACCTGCTACGTACCAGTTAAGTACCCCTGAAGGTACGATGCTTACTCGGACTTGGAACGCATTAAATCTTAGAAAATATTATGCTTAATGTAGTAACATCGAAGATAAGGGCATCACATCAGTGTACATGTAAATAAAGTCGTGGTGAAATAAAGATGGCCTTTTATTTATATAAAATTTGTGCGTAACCTCAAAATTCAGTTCATTCTGATACAGCCATCTAACCCGACTAACTTGCATACACACATACTAATACGACTGAACTCGGATAAAGCTCCGAGATGCCTACGTATCCCGATACAAAGGAATCAAGCCGCTCGTAGTTCAATTTACATAGAAAATTACAAACTTAACATATAAAAAATATATTAGTTTTGCATAGGACGTTTTCCCTCTCGAATTAGGCAACGGCGTTGTTCTTCGGAAAGGTCAGCAGGATCCATAATAGTTACTACCGGGACGGTAGATCTTTGGGAAGAAACCGAAGGAGTTGTAGTTTGGGAAGAAGTAATGAATTCAAGGTCGGGAAGATCCAGGTGAGGAGGAAAATTCGGGAGTGTTCTCACTGCCTCTCGACAAATCTGAAAACCCATCATCACCATCTCCCGCATCTCCACACGTAGGGTGGCCCTCATTTGCTCCAAACTGGGAACTGCCATGATAGCCTCGGCACGGGTAATCAATGCGTCAACTGCCCTAGATCCCTCTAGATCCGATAACTTTGTAGCCAATAAGTCCCTTTCAGCCAATAGAGAGGATATCAAAGCATCGGAGGTACGGCTCTGACTCAGCAAATTGTCTATACGAGTCTCCAATTCTCTGACATGATCCCGTCCCAAGGTTACCAATTGTCTCATATCCAAGATGGTATCTTGAGCATCCTTTAAAAGAGCTTCTAAGGTCGCTTGGTCGGAATCGTAGTGAGCGTGCAGGTTGTCAATCTGATTACGAGCATCGTCTATATTCTTCTCCAGATCATGGAGGTGTCTATACAAAAAACCAACATCAGTGGAAGAATGTGCACCAAGGGCGTCCGTGATCAAAAATACCTGCATGAAACAGAAGGAAGATTAAGAGAATATAATATAGGCGTCACCAAAGATAAACAGGAATACGACGTACCTCACATAAGTTACGGCATAACCGATCCTGGAGAAGATTCATAGAAACCGAGCTGAGAGCCTCACAATTAGCCTGACTCAACAAGCTACTTAAGAATCGCCGATGGAATGAAACATCTGAAAAAAGTACGGGAAAAGTATCGTGAAGATTCCCCGTGGCTATACCACTAGTTCCTTCCCCATGGGGGGGAACCATTCGTGGAGGAGAAGGTATCACATCATTAGAGCCAGTGGGTAGCGCGGTTACGTTGTCACCATCTATAACATTGACTGAAGGATCAAGGAGGGATTGGACAGATAAGGTCAGCGTAAGTGGAGGTGTATAGTCGGGATCCATGTTTAAGTTTGGAGGAGATGGATCTTCAAAAAGCGAATCAATAGAAGGAAGGGTAGATCCCCATACAAAATCGGATTGCGAAAACATCCATATGTCATCGGAACCAAGACAGGGGTCGGGTGGATTGTGCTCAGACGAGGAGCCAGGCGTGGTCGAATATAAGGGAAAAGAAGGCAGAGGAACCAACACTTCCTCAGGATAACGCCTGATGGCAAATCGCTCCATCTCACTTCCTAAAAAGAAATAGTCAAAGGTTAATCACCATAGCGAAAAAGACAGTGTCATTAAGGTAAATAAGTAAATTAACTTACTAAAAGCCGGGTTGTAGTGCAAAGGCATCGGAGGAAGATTCAGCTGTTCAACACCATGTTGCAGACCCGCCATGATTAAGGCCGAAGAGTTCGTCAGAATAGAGCATATATCATAACTACCTAAAAACAGGCCAGTGGAGGTTAAATACTCCATTTCCCGTACAGCGGTCTCAGGGCGAGGGATCACGTATCCTAAGCCCCATCGTAAGGGAATACCCCATGGATATCCAGAAGAATCCTTTGGTTTAATAAAGAAATACCTTTTCTTCCAATCTACTACAAATGCCAAACGACGAGGGACGTGAAAGTTTCTCTGCTGATCTCGGTAAACTAGGCTAAAATATGGGAGACCATTGGGACACGGACGCAGAATGAAGGCTGCACACACCCGGTACGGGGTCAGGGGTACATTCAATAGATTACAGCAAAGGACGAAGCCCACCAAATAGCGAAAGGAGTTAGGAGTCAGTTGGCTAGGACAAATCTGCCAGTATTGAAATAAAGAGTGTATAAAGGGGTGAAAGAGCATCCGCAGACCACAACGAATTTGTTCCGAATACAAAGTCAGATAACCAAAAGGGGGCTCGAAGGCCCTATGGAAAGGACGAGGAACGATGATACTGTAGTCATCAGGATTCAAACCATTCTCGCGTAACGTATTAAAAATAGACTCGGGTGATTCTACGCTTTGGCAGGAACCAACTCTATTTCCTCCAATCATAGCATTGACATTCAGGGCTGAAGTGTTGAAAATAGAAAAATTGTCAGAAGGGAGATAGGGTTCTCTTCGCAGAAATGTCAGGCGTAGAGAATCTGCCATGCTCGAACTAGGGCGAGAGGCTGATAATCCAGGCACAACAGGAGAACCTCTAAAATTCAAAGATAAACCATCCCCCTCAATTCTACCCCTTGCATGTCCATGAGAGGGTTCACCCGGAACATGAAGGGGAGGAGGTTCCTCGGGAGATGACGATGATCTGCGTATGAAGGAAGGCATTTAGAAAAAGAAAAACAGGGAAATTAACAGAAGTTATATCTACTACAATAAGAAACACCCGAGAAAGCCAAAAGCAATAAAAGGACAAGAGCAAGATCCTGAGAATGTGGTTGATAGGTGAAAGGATGGAGCATTTTATAGAAGTACTTGAAGACAGGAAAAGGGTACGTGTCAAAATAAAGTTGACATCTGGAATTCTCAAGGTATGGGCAAATGAAGAGTAAAGACACGTGAAAAGAATGTTGGCAGTATTGGCAGACATCACGCATAAAAAACAGTGCAGAAAGTGACAAGAAAAGACAAAACGGCGGAATAAAAAATAAGAAGAGAAGACAATAAAACCCGTTCAGCAATTCATAAGGCAATAATATTCATACAATAAGGCTGATAACTTGTCCAAAATGCTGTTACAAGTTTGATAAAATTCTCAAGGTTAAAAAACTAATCTAAGGGTGTCGCTCCGAGGGTTGAGATGGCAAGCCAGAAGAAGAAGCAGGAGAGGGACCCCGACCCAGCACCCTCTGGTAGGCATCGTGAGCTTCTTGGGAAGAAGGGGGTCGCATCACCAAAGACTGAGGTCTCAGACGCCTCCAGTTATCAGGATGAGAAAACAGTTGATCTTCGCGGCATTGGTTGAGGCATCCCAGGTACCCGAGTATGAAGTTGCCTAGGAGATGACTCTTATGCCTTTGTTGATACTTCTCCTCACAGTGCCTTTGAACTTCGTCCTTAGCAAGAAGGACGGCCCCAGATAGTTTATCTTCCAATACCTCTTGAGTAATGAAACCTGAAGATGGAGGCAAAGGCTTCTTCAGCTCCTCCTTGAGTTGACTATACTGAGTTCGAAGGGTAGAAATTTCTGTTTTTAAAATGTGTTCTAACTCCCCCCAAGAACTCTTTTCTCTCGATAGCACGTTAATGTCCTCCTTCAGCTTATCGCACTCGGAGGTGCGCTGGGATAAAAGGGTGGTGGTCGCATCGAGCTTAGTTCTCAATATTTCTTCCCTCGCCAGGCTCTGAGCAAATGCCTCCCGAAGGTTCTTCAGTTCGTCCTCAGCTTTCTTTAAAGCAGCATTTTGCAGAGATAGCTTTTCCATAGATGTTTGCCCGATAGCTTGAGCAGCATCTACTTCGCGCCATATGGCGGGGATGATTTTGGGAACCTAGAAGGATGCGAGAAGAAAGTTTATGATTATAAAAACTAGTAATCATGTTAAGAAAGGATAAGAAAGGGAGTCTTACCGTAGCAACCATCAATTCGGAGAAAAACCGGGCGGTATGCTCATCGTGAGGAGTAGCCGCTGATGTGGTATTCAAATAATGGGTGATCACCTCAAGGGCTGAGCTCAGGTCAGAACTACTTGGCCTCACGCTAGACTCGGCGTTGGCCCCAGTGGTGTGAATGAAAAAAGGTGAGCCCGTCGGAGTAAATCGGCTGGAAAATGGCATTCCTTCGAAATGAGACCCCGTAGAAATACCAACAGGAGCTGCCGAAGGGGTGTTCCATACATGCTTCTTCACCAATGAAGGAAGCAACTCATCCAAGAGCTCTAAGTTGACAGGGTGAGAATGAGAGGAAGAAGGGAGATTGTGAACCTCATTTTGGAAAGCTTGATCTTCAGAGGGAAAAAGATCGTCAACCGACAGATCGCGATGGGCCAAGGATGGATGCTTCTGAGCATCCAAAGGGGAATTACCTGCTTCGACAGAAGTGTAACAAACATATAAAATAAAGCGTGGAGAATAAAGTTGACACGAAGGTTATAGTAAGAAGAATTAACCTGATCGAATATCTTCATCTCCACTCTCGATCACAATAACCTTCTCTTGGTTAACTATAGAATAGTAAAAGAGTTAAAACACATTACTCGGAATAACAAACACTTGGCAAAGTATTGCAACGCTTACCTAAAGGAGGAGAATCCGCAGGAGGATCGGGCTTCTCCTGGGTGTCATTTGCGCAAAGAGGTGAGTGTGGAGGAAGAAGGGGTACCTCCACAGTCTGATCCAGGTGAGTAGAAGGGGGAAGCAGAGAGTTTAAAGTTTCGGAATCGTGAGAGCTCTCATGCACCTCCTGAGTAAAGGTTGGGGTAGGAACATCCTTCGAGAGGTTCTCACCATCAGCACCAGGCAAAGCGTGGGGATCCGTTGGAGACGGGTGTACCACGTCAGCACCAGGCAAAGCGGGAGGATCCGTTGGAGACGGGTGTACCTCGTGAGCCACCTGGGTATCTGGAACATCCCGTTGAGAATTCTCATCCTCGGAACCTAGCTCTGCAGATTTGTGGGATTTAGCCCCGTAGGAGCCCTCAGAATCAGAACCTGCATCAGAAGACTGAGAATCACTATCGGAAGGCACCACGGTCTTCTTAGATCCCTTGTTCTTCACACGAGAAGTCGAAGGACGTGGAACGTCACTCATATCTTTCTCGTGTTCCTCCAAGTAAGAAACTGTGCAAAAGAAAAAATCAAATGAGAAGAATATAGTGTATCAGTGAGAAGGATATAGACATCGGTGTTACTCACCAAACGTAGGACGCTCTTCAGCGGAAAGGCATAGAAGGTCCTTCCCTATGAGTGAAACATCCAATGGAGCAGGAACTGTCAGCCCCGCGGTATCGTACAAAGGCAGATAGTGGGCTGACCTTAGTAAAGCCGAAGCATCGAGCGCTAAATTAAAGGAGAGAGAGGAGTCTACTTTGTAAGAAGGGGCTTCGGGACGACGCCAAGAATAGGGGAAGTCCCACTTACCCTCGATAGGTTTAATAAAAAGGAACTTATCTTTCCAACTGCTGTAAGATAGGGTGGTTCCAATAACTATTTTCTTCTCGGGATCCCGATGCGAGAAAAAGTAAGAGGGATGGCCAGAAGAAGAGACATTGATCGTAAAGATAGAAAAAAATCTCCTAAGTGTGCACTCCACTCCCTTCGATAAACACCAAAAGACAAAAGAGGCTAGGATGGTAAAACTATTGGGGGTCAACTGGCTGGGACATATGTCACAGGCTTTGAATACCTCACAGTAGAAGGGGGGATAGAAAGACCGAAGGCCTGCTCGTACCTGAACCAGATAGAGGGTAACGTAGCCCTTGGGGGGAGTATGACCCCTATCGTCCTGAGAAGCAAACTCCCGACGGATGTTCATAGACGACACCCCAAAGTCATGGAAGAGTTGATTAACCTCCTCCTCGGTAACAGTGCTAGCTACCTGCTCCACTTCTTTGTAGCGGCGATTACTCTTCGTTTTCACAGGAGCAGACGAAGCGACAGCAGTAACGGAGGATTTCTTTGACTTTTTCGAAACACGGACAGGTTCATCTCCCTTAACTTTAGAAGCTTTGCCTTTCCTTTTGCGGCGGTAAGTTTCCAGGCCAGAGGGGTTGACCTCCGGTAACATAGCTACAGTAACAGCGGTAGCATCCACGTCCGACGTGAAAGGAGCGGTGGAAGGGGCGACAGAATCCGTGAGAGTTGTGAGAGGAGCACCAGTAACATCCTCCGAAGTGGTGGTTAGAGAAGGAGGAGCAAAGGAAGCTTCGCCGGCCATGATGTAGAGGAGAGAGAAAAAAAAAAACTTAGGGCTTTGCTGCTGAAAAAGGAAAACTTGAGAGAGAAGAGAATTGAAGCGGTGAAAAAAAAAAATGAGAAGGGGAAAGTAGTTTTAAAGGGTTTAAGCTGAAAAAAGGGGAGAAGTTAATACACGCCTGCTTTAAAGAGCACGATTTCCCATAAATAACGGCCGTTACAAAACCCTTGAAATTCTCCCATTAATGCGAAATTAGTATGTTCCCCACGATGCTCCGATGGCTACGCCTCCAATAACCACTTCACTATAAGTTCCTGATGATTACCTATAATACACCAGGAACTGGGGGGACTGGTGTAAACCTGGGAAGAAAAGAACAACCCTCGGAACTAAGAGCCATCGGGGAACAAACTAAACGATGACCTTCGAAAGACAAGAAAAACCTTCCCCATCGGGGAAAAGTATAACGTTCATCGTTAAAAGATAATATTGCCTCCCCGCAAGCTTTGTCTTCGATGACGTACGGATTACTACACTCCCAGAGCATCTGATGCTAAAGGCACTACCAGTCTTGGATGACTCTACGATGCCTAATAATCGCCGATGCTTTAGTTAGTGAACAATCTTCTAAACAAGATACCTTAAACATGCTCCTCCCAAACGATGCCTCTTGTAACAACATATCAAAGAATATGTTTTATAAGTCTCGGAGGAAAACCCCCCCCGAAGACATAATAAAGTTACTCGATGATAACATCAGGGATACGTCCCGATGGCATCGTTGGGAAAGCATTCCGAGGACACGACACCAGAAAACTTCTCCGATGGCATTATTGTGAATAACATTTTTAGGCCAATTAAAAGATCACGGGAAAACTTCCAAACATTTCCAGGATAAAACCAGGTGTCGTCCTACCAGATACCGTGGTTGTGCAACAACTAGGTGTCACCATGCATAGCTTGAATCAGCCACGAAAATAACCAGGTGTCATCTTCGCCAGTGACACTTCAGCACCAAAAAAATGAATATTCACCAGGTTATGAACTAAGTCAGTAAGTGAGCATTGGAGTATCTGCCACCTAATGGAGGCGCATGCAGTTTCAAGAGCGCTATAAATACAGATGCAAAGTGAAGAAGGAAGGCAGATGGAAAAGAGGGGGAAAAAAGAAAGAAAAGGAAAAATTTGATTCTGTAAATTCAGAAAAAGTCTTATAATATAATCTCTTCTTATTTTGATAAGATTCTTTTATTAGCTATTTGGGCAAGGCGTTCCTAATATTAAAAACTATAGAAATTACACCCTTGAGTTAACAACGGGCATTTAGGATTAAAGGCAAAAGTTAGCGGACATTTTTGATAATTCGTCCAAACAGTAATATACAAGAAAAATCACAAACATTGTTGACATTCCTATAGAAAAACAAAGAAATATTATGTTTAAGCAATGTTTAGCAAATACCGGGTATATTGAGAGTCCCAAATAAAATATACAATTGTGATGTGTGTATTCTAAATTACGGTAAGTAAACCTTCGTAGCATCTGAAATGCTAGAAAGAGAAAAGTGAAAGCATATACTTATCCACACAATTCATGGAATGCATACAATAGCATTTAATCTACGAGACGAGGCACCATTGAAATACATGTGCTAGGCTGAACACATGCTTGAACTCTGCCAACAACTACTTCTAACACTACAAAATATAAGCGTCATTCCCGACCGCAAAGCCGGTCGGGAAAGTTCATTTTTCGGTCGGGAATCACCTTTTTCCGACCGAAAATCGGTCGGGACGGGCCGATCGGCATTGCTTCGGTCGAAAATATTTTCTCGACCACCAATCCCGACCGAATAGCGGTCGGGAATTTTCCGACCGCCACTCCCGACCAAATATCGGTCGGGAGTATTCCCGACTGGACGCCGGTCGGAAACCAAAAATCCCGACCGATTTCCGGTCGGGAACATTTTTAGTCAATTTCGATCGATCACCAGTCGTAAATACCGTAATTTCTTCCCGACCGGGATTCGGTCGGAAATTGTGTTTGCGGTATTCCCGACCGAAAATCGGTCGGGAAGTATGTTTGCGGTATTCCCGACCGAAACTCTGTCGAAAATATCATTTAACCTTATTCCCAATCGATATTCGGTCAGAAATAATATTTATATTATTCCCGACCGATTTTTGGTCGTGGATAATATTTATATTATTCCCGACCGAAAATCGGTCTGAAATAAAACTCATCAGAATAAAAAAAATAATATTCTGGTAATAATTACCGAAATATTAGTTTTTTATTATTTTGAAATATTTTAAAACATTCTTTAGCTTTTTTGTGTTTTAGATGAGCAATTAAATTTTGGATTCATTGCTCAATCTAAAACACAAAAAAATTAAATAAGTGTTTGATTATTTAAAAGTTAAAGAAAGAAGTGAACAATTTAGTTGTGAAGTTGAAAGAAAAAAATGTTTGAAGATGAAAGAATAAATTGTGTTTGTAGAAAAACAAGTTTTGAAATGAAGAGAAAGTTGAAAAAAAAATGTGAAGTAGATGAAAAATTGGGAGCGTAATAGAGTGTATTTATAGAAAAGGGTAAAAAAATTTGAATTTTTGGCAAACTTGAATTTCCCACCGAGTCCCGCCAATTTTTTCGAGTATTCCCAACCGAAAATCGGTCGGGAAAGTTCAAAATTTGGTCAACCCGCCAAATTCTTAATAATTACAGACCGATTTTCGGTCGGAAATATTTTTCTGCCCGGATGAATAATATTATTCCCGACCGATTTTCGGTCGGGAATAAGTTTGAATATTATTCCCGACCGAAAATCGGTCGGGAATACTTTTAAATATTATTCCCGATCAAAATTCGGTCGGGAATAAGTGTAATTGCTGACCGAAAATCGGTCGGGAATGCCATTGAATATTTTTCCCGACCGATTTTCGGTCGGGAATTCAGTTGAATATTTGTCCGGACCGATTTTCGGTCGGAAAAAATAGTAAATTTCAATTTTTTCCGATCTTTTTGAAAAACATGATGTGTTTGTTAAGTATAACTATAGAATCTCACTAAATACATGAATTGCACTAATAGTTAGTTAGTTTAATGTAATTTTAATTATGAAATTAGTATAGATTACCAGAACAAAAGTTAAGTTAGTTTGGAGTTTTACATATATTAATCATACGTAGTATAGAGTATTCACAATTGGCGATTAACATTTGTTACAAACGTTAGTACAGAGAGGCTAATGGTGAGATATATATATATATATATATATATATTAACATATGTTTAACATAATCGTAAGTAGTTACGTTATTAGCATCTACATATACCAATCTATTTATAAGTGACAATATGAATCGACGCTTCAAACGATTCATCAACATGCAACTAAATTTAATTTTTTTTGAGGTTTTCAGTAATATATAACTAATATTGATGTACTTGATCATTAAATCAACGATTTATCTAAAATCGAGAGCGAAATTGTGAAATTAAGAATATGCATATTATTCTCTACCGAAAATCGGTCGCCAATACCCCTAAACCCTAAACCCTAATATTGCCGAACAAATTTCGGTCGCCCATTACTATTCTCGACCAAAATTCGGTCGGGAATAGTAACGGTAACTGTTATTCCCGACCGAAATTCGGTCGGGAATAATCCCGACCGTTGTTATTCTCGACCGAAATTCGGTCGGGAATAACAGTCAGCCCCCCTATAAATACCCCTCCCTATTCCACTTGAGAAATCATTCCAACATTCATCCCTTGCTAAGGTATCCATGATTTTCTATTGTTATAACTATTTCTTCTTAATTTTTCTCAATTAAGATCATCTTTATTTTTTTTCATGTTTCTTTGTTTTAGATATTGCGGTAAATGCAACGAGGGGCGTGTGTGTGCAAACAATACTTGATCTAAGTATTTTCTACGCTACAACAAGTAAGTATTAAATGCATTGGCTCCTATGTACTTGTATTTTAAAATTTTTATATAAATGATAAATATATTGATTGATGAAATTAATTGTAACAATTTCTTTTTAATTTTCTTAGATTAGAAATGGATTATCGTCCCGATAGATCTTGGATGTACGATAGAATAGATAGTGACACTGGTTATTTGAATCAACATTACGTGGTTGGGGTTCGTGAATTCATACAATATGCATCACAACAGAGAGATTACTTAGATCTAAGAAATCGTATTAGGTGCCTGCGCCAGAGATGCATCAATTTAAAGTTTTTTGATCGAAATGTAGTACGGGATCATCTTCATAAGTCGGGGTTTGTGTATCAATATTGGATATGGGTGTTGCATAGAGAGAAGGCGAGCGAGGCGTCCACATTGTATGTACATGAATCACTGTCCGCTAGTATTCACGTTGATAGTCCGGTTCATGCCGATACCTCGTTTAGAGAATTAGTTGTGGATGCATATGGGGGTCGATTTGTTGAGGGAGAGGTGCGCAACGAAGATCCAAATCCCGAGGCAAAGGAGTTCTACAAATTGATGCAGATGGGAGACATAAAAATGAATAGTAAGAAGCCGGAAACTGTGCTCCAGTGGTTTGCCGAGTTTTTGACTACCAAGACGATGCACAAAGTAGCTAATGTCGCTTGCGAAAAGTACTTAAGGTTGTCTAAAGATATTATGGACCCAGAGATTGAGAAAATGCTACCGAATACGGTTCCAGGCACGAATAAGATGCTCGCGGGTTTGGGTTTAGGGTACGAAAAGATCGACGTATGTTGGAATTTTTGTTTCTTGTACTACGGCGATAATGCCAACCAGGATCGCACATCGTGTCCGATATGCAAGACTGATAGGTACGAGGCTGGTAGAAATTCTAGGGTCGCAAGGAAGAAATTGTGGTACTTCCCCCTAGGAACTCGATTACAGGGGTTGTTTTATACTGTAGGCACTTCGAGACATATGACTTGGCATTTGAAGTGTCGACAGTCAAGTGATAGAATGATTCACCCAGCTGCAGGCGAGGCGTGGAGACATTTTGATCGTACGTATTCGGACTTCGCAGCAGAGCCTAGAAATGTCCGACTCGGCCTATGTACTGATGGGTTCACACCGTTTGGGCAATCTGGGAAGAACTACTCTTGTTGGCCCGTGTTTGTTACCCCTTATAACCTCCCGCCGGATTTATGCATGCGACTGGAGTTCATTTTTCTGAGCCTTATTATACCAGTCCAAAGAGTCCTGGAAAGAACTTGGATCTTTTGCTGAGACCGTTGATTGATGAGTTGAATGATTTGTGGAGTAATGGTTTGTGGACATATGACAACTCACGAAAGGAAAACTTCCAAATGCGAGCGACCCTAACAATTCCTAAATGCATAAAAATCTAACATTTTCCTAAAGCCTAACAATTCCTAAAGGCATAAATAATTACTAAAATCTTAAAACTATAACATTTCCTAAACCCTAACAATTCCTAAAGGCATAAAAATCTAACAGTTTGCCAAAACCTAACAATTCCTAAAGGCATTTCCTAATTAAATCCTAACATTTCTACAACATCTAACAAATAATATTAAAATATTAAATATAACATAAATAATTAATATTAAAACATTAAATAAAATATAAAAAACAAGAAAAAGCGAAAAAACTTACCGGATCGAAAATGGCGACAGAAATTCGGTCGCGAATAAGGGGAAGGCGGTCGGCAATAGTGAGGGAGACAGAAAGAGTGAGTGTGAAAATGAAAAGGAAGGGCAAATTTCCCTCTTTCCCGACCAAATTTCGGTCGAGAATGACATCATTCCCGACCGAAATTCGGTCGGGAAGTCTCGGCTCAGCTGCGCGGCCTAGCTGGGTCGAGACTAGGGCTACACCCTCGGCAGGAAATTTTCCGCCCAGAGGTTCCCGACCGCAATTCGGTTGGGAATAATATTCCCGACCGAATTGCAGTCGGGAATAATTGTTCCCGACGGATTTGCGGTCGGGAATTGTTTTTTGAAAATGCCGGACCAAAATTTGGTCGAAAAAAGTCGTCCCGACTGAATAGCGGTCGGGAATGCTCCCGACCGAATTCCGGTCGGGATTTTCCGGTCGGAAATGAACCCGAAATCTTGTAGTGTAACCATTTGAAATACAACATAACATGGCTATAACAATGTATTCGAAAAAAACCCTATATCACTACCACAACCACAAATTACCATGGAAAGCAAGTAGCTCGTAATCAGGCTAAGCGTGCATCGATTTGCACTCCTTCAACATATTATCACTATCGAGACCATAACTTCATAAACTACTGACAAGCTATAATTAGAAGCTATAAATCATAAACCAACAAACAATCAACTACTACCAATAAGATCATCCACCAACACAAAACCCTAACATTAAGAAACAATACTAAATAACATTCTTAATCAATTGTATTACACTTAATCACCCTAATTTTAAGCACTCTTCGATTTCTCTGAGCACCGCAGTTCACATATTCAACGCACCTAGAACATCAACGCACTATTGGGGTTGAGATTGTTTTGCCTAAAAAAATTAGATGCTATACGGCCGCAATCAGTTGGAAATGAAGGCACTCAGAACTATTGAAGTCGCGATATGATGGAAATGTACCGTTAAATTATGGGGCAAATAAGGCATTTATTTGAGGCATCCTTTTACACTATTCAACCCATTTATGAAAACGATGGGGGAAGGCCATTCGATTTTCGCTCAAGAGTACTGGGTGCCTTTGTTTGAGTTTGGAAGATCCGGTATAATGAATGGCCAACTAAATCAATTACTTTTACTCTTTAAGTCAGATAATTGGGCCTTATAGGGCCTATAAGGCCAAACCAAACGAGCCCCAAAACTTTTTTTTTTGGTAATAACAGGAAAACAAAGAGGACTTTAGACCATGTCTTTAGCTAGTAAACTAACAACATAAGAAGGAAGCTTAACACAAAATAAATCTCTCTCCCTAACACTCGTCTCAATCTTCGTCAAACCATCGGCGACCTTATTGGCTAACCTCTGTACCCAATTGAATTTGTAGTTCCATGGCATGTGGAGTAAACTCTTGCAATCTCGTACAAGCGCGACCTTTTCCAGTTGAGGTTCATGTTCTCCCATCACTAGTTTATAAACAACTAGGGTATCCGTTTCGGTCTTAATATTCGGTACTCTTTTCTCCCAAGCTAATTCCATACCCTTCTTTAATGCTTTTAACTCCAGTTCTTCGACCATGGGTGAATTAAACATCTGTTAAATCCCCAAATCCAAATCTCATCATCCGTGCGCATAACGCCTGCCATTGAACCTTTATTACTACCCTGGCGAGGCTCTCATCCACGTTTAGTTTCATCTTGCCTCTCTACGGTTGTGACCAACCAACTTCGTTAATCTTCTTTCTATTTTTTCTTTGGCCATCTTGAAGATCCTGGCTCACCAACTTTATTTGGAAGATGCGTCCCTGTATGTTATTCTCGCAACTATGGAAACCCGAGCATTTTTGTGCTTCTAAAAAATCATAAACTCGCCACGAATATCCATCTCCACTTTGCATTCGGCCAAATCTGATTTTTGAGTTCCAGGCCCTTTATTACCCCGCAACCAATCATCGTCGCTGAGTTCATTGAATTTTGACAAATCATCACTTGAATTATTGTAACCCAAATCACCTGCGCAGCCTTATAGTAAAGGAATTAATGCAACTCCGTTTTATCATGAAAATTGCACAATGGACATAACCTTGTGGATGAAAGTTTTTGGATTTGTCGAAGGTGATTTGTTGCAAGTCTTTTTTGAGTAACGAGCCACAAAAAATGTTGTAATTTATAACTAGCGTCAATCTTCCAAAGCCAGATGTTGTCATCATAATTCGTTGCGTCTGAGGAGTAGAATTTTTGAAAGGTTTTGTAGGCACATTGACAAGTGAAAATCCCACTCGATGTCTCGTTCCACAATAGCTTGTCCCCGGCCTCGTTGAAGACGATTAGTCTATTAAAGATATGCTCCTTGAAGGCTTGCAGTATAAACGTCCTAAGCTTTACCATGCACCGATTTCTTTCGTCATCAATCATCTCCCTTAACGACAAATCAATCTCCATAGGGTGAATATCGAATCCCTCGTCGCAAATCCGCCCCGCTCGTATTCAGTTATCAAATCAAAAGGAGATATTTGTACCCCGTCCAATCTTCCAACATAAGAATGGTTGCATTAATTGATACGATAAAGGATAGAGACATTAGACCCATTAGATATATAGATCTTGGAACCCAATGTATAAAATAAGCATCCCTCCCCAGATCGAGAATCCGATTTGATCTTTACTTAGAGCTTGATAAGACCTGATCCGTTGGCTATAGATTCAGCCAAAAATCGCAGTATGGTTGAACGCCACAAGATCATGCTCAAAAATCTTGATAAGTTTTTGAATATTTTAATTCCTCACAAAGAAAGAGTCAAAATAGTGAAAAAAATATTTATTTTCGGATTATATTCAAAGTTAATTTTTACAACCCTTGTGAGACTTATTAATAGGCTAGAAAATGATTCTTAGATGTCCCACATTTATATCTAACACTTATGAGCACTAAAAATTATTTAACTACTATTAGTGACTCTTGGAAAACTCTTGATGACTCTTGAAAGACTAAACAAGACCTTAACTACTCTTAAAGACTCTTAAAAGATTAAACAATATCTCTTGACTTCTTGGGCATACAAAAGATTTTTGTTATCCAATTAATTAACTTTCGATTTGTCTTGAAAGGAGCCACGAAATTAATGGAAAATGGTCTTGAAAAAGTGTATTCCAATATAATTTAGCTCCAACCCATCACTTGAATTGAGTTTTAATCCAATAACATTCACTATTTGGCATTCAAAGTACTTCTCTAGCACATTTTCTTGTATTACTGAACAAGGTTCAACATGGCCTCTCTAATTTGTTTTGCTCGTGCTATAGTTATTTGACCATCATAAATTTTTTAGTAGACCATCATGCCAAGACATTCTTCACCGTGCCGGTATGGACTCGTGCAAACCAAGCCACATCCCGGTTGACACGAAGTCTAAACTTGGCGCAATGCCCGACAGTGCACCATATTCGTACCCTACTCATTACCGCAATCTCGCTCGCACACTTCAGTATCTCACCTTCACACGACATGATCTCTCATATAATGTTCATCGGATTTTCCTCTTCATGCATGACCCTCGTAATGCTCGCATGCTGGCCCTTAAATGCATCTTACGATACGTTCAGGGCACTCTCGATCTTGGTCTCCACATCTCTCCCTCTTCTGTTAAGGGACTTACAGCGTATTCCGATGTTGATTGGGGCGGGTGTCCTGATACGTACGAGTATTGTGTTTTTCTTGGGGACAACTTGAATTCCTAGTCTACCAAGTGCCAATTGAGCCTGTCTCATTCCAGTTTGAAGCAGAGTACCGGGGCGTAACTAATGCGGTGTTCGAATCGTGTTGGATTAGGAATTTACTTTTGGAACTTCATTGTCCTATCTCTTCGGCAACATTAATCTACTGCGAAATGTTAATGCCATATATCTCTAGAGTAATCCTGCTTAACACCAACGCACAAAACACATTAAGATGGATATTCATTTTCTTCGAGAAAAAGTGGCTCGTGACCTCATACGTGTTCGTAATGTCCCTTCACGTTATCAGATTGCCGACATCTTTACGAAGGGTCTTCCACAAGTCCTTTTTGACAATTTTCGGTCCAGTCTCAACGTTCGTCCTGCTTCCGTTACTACTGCGGGGGCGTATTATGATATAGAAATATAGAATTTGTATATTTGGTAATTATTGAAATTGACATGTAACTTTAATGATAGATAGTTACCTTATTAGAGATGAACTAGTTACCTTATTAGAGAGGAACTCATTTGTATATATATTAACCTTTATTCATTGAACAACACAAGAAATTTATAATCTTACAATAATATTTTATTCATTGAATAACATAAGAAATTCATAATCTTACAATAATAAAGAGATAGAAAGAGAGAGAGAAAAACTAAAACGTGAAAGAAGAAACAATAACCCTATATAAGCGAATATTATAATTTATAAACTTCAAGATTTCGATTTAAGTGAGGTATAATTAAAAGCAAGGGAATTATTTACTATGTAGCGAAGTTTCATTTGAAGGATAGCATATCACGCAAATGCACACATTTCTATAAAAGTCTACTTGACTTTTATCAAGATGGAAATAATCTCGTTTTAGTAGAATATATTTTTTAGTCATTGTAGTTTTTCTTTTTTGATATCTTATTAGGTAAAAATACAAATCTTTTTTTCCTAAATATAATTGTAATAAAATTAATTAATAGCAATCATTAGAGAAATCTTTCAAGTCAATTTAGTTAAAAACACCTAAATATGTGGGCATTGTTTTTTTAAAATTCTATAAAAGGGCGTACACTTCAGAGACAAAAGCCACATCTTAACCAAATTACACATATGCCTTTACGAGCAAAAATGGTCTATGTCACAATGAAAACTCTCTTGCTTTTGTTTTGGCTAGCAACTCCTCTCCATGCAAAAAAATGTTTCTTTACAGATTGGATCAACGTACATGTAACTAATCAGCTCCCTCAAAGCCCTGATCCATTAATGTTGCACTGTGCATCAAAAAATGATGATTTTGGATACAAGAATCTCACTACAAATCAAGAATTCAGCTGGGATTTTTGTGACCATTTTCTTAGTAAAACATTGTTCTTTTGTCATCTTTGGTGGGGCAATAAGGAAAGAGCTTTTGTAACTTACAAATCACAAGGGGATATCTTCTACGGTTTCAACTATACGTGGATAGCTAAGGAAGATGGTATTTACGTAACTGTTGACAATAGTCCTTTGTCTAAAATGTATGAGTGGGAAGCTAGTTCATGATTTTGTTCTTCAGACATCATTATGAGGATCGTGTTTAAGTAACTATTTAATAAAATGCTAAGTCAATTTAAAAATTTGCATTGATTGCACCAATGGTTTGCTTGTTTTACTGTATGACTCTATTGAAATAAAATTGCAGTGTTATGATAACTGAAACGAAGAAACTATGCATTGTCCAGAAACATTGTTTTGATAATGTGTGAAGTTTATTATTAATGTCTTGCCTTTGGCTGTAAATATGACCGCAAAGATTTTTATGAAAACACGAGACAATTTGTATTCATGTCATTTGGCCTTTTGAATGAAACACGATGAAAGTTAATCTCTAACTTCTATTTTTAGTTATAGGAGGAATTATTATTTCTGCCCATTATCTTTTTTCCAAAACTTAAATACCCGTTTTTTTCAAAACATGCTAAAAATGCCCTGTATCTTTTAAAATTTCTACTAAAAATGGCCGAAGTGAAATTTTCGGACAAAAAAGCCTACGTGGCTGCCTAGTCAAAGAATCGCGTTGCCTAATCAAAAAGTCGCGCCTGACACCTAGGATTTCACTTCGGGCATTTTTAATAGAAATTTTAAAAGACACATGGCATTTTTAGCATGTTTTGAAAAAACAGGCATTTAAGTTTTGGAAAAAAAGATAATGGGCAGAAATAATAATTCGTCCTTTTCAAAACAAATAGTAGGTGTCGAGCGCGACTTTTTGATTAGGCAACGCGATTCTTTGACTAGGCAGCCACGTAGGTTTTTTTGTCCGAAAATTTCACTTCGGGCATTTTTAGTAGAAATTTTAAAAGATACGGGGCATTTTTAGCATGTTTTGAAAAAACGGGCATTTAAGTTTTGAAAAAAAAGATAATGGGCAGAAATAATAATTCGTCCTTATTTATAAGGTATATTAGTCCATCTTGAAGCCATTTTGTTTGAATTTTGAGTTTTATTTCTTTCTTTTTTTCAATAGTTTTTCCTTAAAAAACTATTGTCAACCAAAATTAGAAAGGAAAGTGAAGTGAACAGCGGGATGATGCACGTGGTTTTGAGGAGGTATGGTAGTATTGAAGAAAAACATAACCAAATACGAAATGATGAACAAATGAAACCTAAAGAAAAAATAAGAAAGTAGAAATGGGTGAAAGAAGATGGAGGAAGAATGCATAAGAAAGGAGCAACCGCTCAATTTGTGGTTTTATATGTTGCAACTTAAAAATAATATTTTTATCCTCTTGTGGGCATATTGCATGATGTTGGAGATTATAGATAAACATGAAAAACTTTTAGATGATATGGCAGTTTAATATGGTGTCAGATCGAGGCCAACGAAGATCCTGGGTGTGAATCCCACTGTCACCCAATTATGAAAAAGTGTTACGTGACAGGCGTAATAAAAAAAGAGTTACATCCTGCACATGAGGGGGCATGTTGGAGATTATAAATAAATATAAAAATATCTACCTTTCTAATAGCTTAAACTTTTAGATTAGATGACAATTTAATACGTGAAAGTAGTATTGAGCTTTTTTCGTAATGAATGACTAGTATAGCTCTGTAAATAATAAGTTCATAATTAGCTTAGGTTACAGATAGGGGTATGCATAAAAACCAAAACTGACTAAACCAGCCAATGGTTGGGTTGTTTTCACCGAACTGGATGAATGGTGCAGTGTATGGTTTGGTATTCAAAATCAAAATCATATATAGTTTGGTTTCGGCTTATACCCTTGGTTAGCCGAACCAAATCGAAACCCCATTTTTATTAGCCTAACTATTCAATAGTATAATATCCTTATACTCTAAACTATTAAATTTATATTTAATATGAATAAAATTAAGTAAGTAGATGAAGTCATAAAAAATCTTGTTCAAGTAAAAAATGTTGTAATTAATAAAATATAAGAAAAGTGTATTATATTGACGTTATATTGTTCAGAAATATAAATAGATAGCTTTTATGCATGCATGGGATATAATTTGTATGATTTTAGAAAAAGACAACTGTTATTGAATGGTCTTTGCAATTTTTGAATTGTTGATGATTAATAATTTGCAATTGATGAAAGATCTATATAATTATTAAGTTAGCTTATTAATTATTACATGTTATTTGTTTTTTTATACATTGTCTATCATTTTTTTCCAAGTCAAAGATTGGTTGTCGGATAGATAAATGAGAGGGTTTATACATTATTTCGTAAAAAAACAAGAAGAAGAAAAAACAAAAAGTAAAACCGAAATCAATACAAGAAAAACTAAACTGGTGGCGATTTAAACCAAACCAAATCGTGTCAAATGGTTAGGTTTATGGCTTGCTTTAAGAAAAATCAAAACCATACCCCTCACTAAAAAACAAATTAATGTTCGGTTGAACTGCCCACCCCTATCATTGCTTGTCCATTTATTTTTCAAGTCAGAGATTGATTATGTGATAAATAAATGAGAGGCCCTATCGATTCTTTTGTTAAAAGCAAGAAAGAAGAAGAAGCATAAAGTAAAATCAAAACCGTTGCAAATAAAAAAAATCGGTGGCGATTTAAACCGAACCATTGTTTGGTTTATGATTTGCTTTAGGAGAAAACCAAAATGAGACCCCCATTCAGAAACTGAACTAGTGGTTTGTGTGAGACATGGCCAACGAAAACAAGAAGGATAAGGTGCGTGAAAGGCACAAAAATAGCTAGAAAAAAATTATGAGTCATCATGATTAAATATGACATAAACTTCTTTACCTTGAAAGCATGTATATATAAGAAAGAAGGGAGGTAGAGACTCAAGGGCAGGAGTAGTAACCAACTCCAATAAACAACAATAAATCCATATTGCAAAGATCTTCAAGTATTCCCAATTGTGCATGCATGTGTGAATAATTGAGTAAGGATAACAATCGACATTGAGAGAACTCGAGTGTAGCAGGCAACATCAAGTAAGAATTGTGCAATCACATGATTAAATGCAGTTGAAACAAGGCCATATGTGAAAGAAAGGAGAGGATGGCCAAAAGGACCAACAAATTAAGGATCAACTCAAGGGTTGATCGGTGTATCTTGAGCAGCATACTGTCCACCCAACAATAACAAGTATCCAAACATAACTCATGATCGTGGTGTGCCAAGATCTGAAGGATGCATGTAATCCCAAGATGTGCACAAGTGTGATAAGTGGCCAAAGAAAACATACATACATCAATCGTGTTAAGCCGAACAACAATCAAGAGAAAAGGTGAATTGTAATGGTTACAAATAATTTGTTTTACATTCCAAAATAGTATCTTAAGTGATACATGTTATATTAGTGTACCATTATCCTTCCATACTTTTCGTCTTATGATTAAGTTGTTTCATAATGGTAGTTACGTTCACTATATATATATATAACTGTTAAAGCCACGCTTAAAAATCTATCATGAGAATTCGTATGTTATTAATTTTGTTTCATCATCATAAATACAATGACATTTCAGATATTCACATATGTACCTATATTAAATATGTTTAAGTGATTAGTTGTTTATAATTCTATGTACTCAACTTTATTAACTTGAAGTCATGAGTACGTTGACTATGTCAGGATAAAATGTTCGGCTCCTTGATTTATTTGAATAGATGTGGTTCATTGCCCACGTGTATTATAAAGAGAGGATTAATAGTTCATTATATTTTATTAGTTATCTAACTCAAATATATAAATATAACGCAAGTAGCCTGTTATGCAAGCCCATGATTATAACCTGTCTTACTGCTTCCTCTTAATTTGAAAAAGAACTGAATATCTTGTCAATTCAACTGTGCTTCTCGCACACGCACTCTGGCCAACATTATGCTTTAGTTTCGATTTTTAATTTTGTCTTTTGAATTCATGAGCATGTTTTGCCTAATATGTTACGGCTTTGTGAATAGATCCTCCGTTCAATTAATTCATATATGATTAAAAATTAGTTGTTGTTATTGTCGATTTTTAATTTATTGACTTTTGTTGTTTGTTAAGCTACTTAACACCAAAAAACAAGCTAGAGCCATGTAAGTGAAGTTCAATGTCCTATCGCCTATGTGAAACAACATTGGATTTCATGTAAACTTTAGATTTGTATAATATTATGTGCTTGACAAACTTTAAGACACGATTGCGGTCACTCTATGCCAAGACGAAAAGTCCGTTCATAACTCTCTGTGATCTTAACATAAAGATTTTGACTAAAAATATGATTATACTTCATTTAAGTACTTAACATGTGCCTATTTTAGAGAAACAAACCATGGCTTCGGGGAGTTTTCGTCTCGTTCTTTACGTGGTCTCATATATGTAAGAATAAAAACATATTCGTTTCATTATATACATATATGTGTGTATTAATCTTGTATAAGAATTCGTGTGTTAACCTTTATCATCTGGTTCTATGAGATCTTTAGTAAAGTACCAAGTAGTATTTTATTAGGGGAAATTACATTAAACTCCCCAATGTTTGGGCCATTTGAAGTTAACCCCCTTAAGTTTGTTTTGGAGCGGTCAATTCCCTATCGTTTGGAGAAATTGACAACTTGTCCCAAGTCAATATTTTGCACTTTTTATTAGGGGTATTTTCGTCAAATTATCTTATCCCACATTTTGATAGGTTAAATGTGCCCCATAACGTATTGAGTTGTGTGAAGATTGCCCCCAACCTATTGTTATAAAAATTTCAATTTTTATTTATTTATTTTAAGACAAAATTAAAGGTTTATTAAATTTGACCCACCTTTTTAGTTTCTTATTTTTTTTAAGACAAAGAACTTTAGGCTTCTTTTTCGACAAAATTCTTTTTCTTTTTTAATATTTAGACAAAATTCTTTTTCTTTTTGAATTTTAGACAAAATTCTTTATTTAAAATATTTAGACATTTTTTTTTTCAGAATGGCTAATTGTAAAATAGTCCTCCAAAATAATTTTATTCCAAAATAAATGTTTAAAGTCTAAAAGCTGCCGAAAAAGAATTTAGGCTTCTTTAAAAAAATTGTCAAAATTAATAAATCTTTAATTTTGTCTTAATTTGTTTTTTTAAAAATGTTGAATTTTTTTATAACAATAGGTTGTGGGGCAATCTGCAAACAATGCAATACGTTAGGGGGCACATTTAACCTATCAAAAGGTGGGATAAGATGATTTGACAAAAATACCCCTGATCAAAAGTGCACAATGTTGACTTGGGGCAAGTTGCCTATTTCTCCAAACGATAGGGGGTTAACCGCTCCAAAACAAACTTAAGGGGGTTGACTACAAATGGCCCCAAACGTTGGAGGGTGTTATATAATTGCCCCATTTTATTATATGTATTCTAAGAGTGAGAGCAAGCATGGAGAATTAATAAAATTTAGAGTCCTTAACCTTATTCATTAGAAACTAAATTGGTGCATGCATGCAAGCAGTAGGCGGTTGCCAATTGTGTAGAGATAAATGAATTCATTCGTTTGTTGTTATCTTTTCATTCATATTGTACAAAAATGTACAATTAATATAAATAACTATATGTATATCCATGATAGATAACTTTAGAGGTGTTCCTTAGTTTGATTTTGGGGCTATTTGAGAGTGAAAGCCTTAGGACGATGTGAGCATCGATTTATATACATTTATGCACCATAGATATACATTATATATGCCCATAAATATGTTAAATGTTATTAAGCAATGTTGGCGTTCATGTTAGCTATATTAGAAGAACGCGAGTGGTTTCTTACGGTTATTATTGTGGCTCATATGTAGTTTTGACTAGACGTTTTCTTGTTGAAGTCGTTTTTCAGGTGAGTGTTCCTAAACTTTATTATTTTAAAAACTAAAAAGAATGCATTTATATCTATTTATGCATATATTTATTAATATTATAAACAAACAAACACCCCTCACAAATTTTGACAGTTGTTAGTCCAAAACTGTGTTTTCTATATTTACCCTCACCTCGCCTACATAAATAAACAACAAAAGGGTTAATTTTGTAATACTCAAGCCTGTGCTTTATTTGCTCCCTTTTTTTCTCGTACATGATGCTGTTTAAAAGATTCATCACCTATTACATGTTTTACATTTTAAAATACAGATAATATAATGTAACTCCAAGTCTACCCAGACCACATTAAGCCTTTAAGGCCATGTTTCCTCCTTTTATATCTATTAAAGAATTACCCTCTTCCTCTTCCGTAACATTCTTCTTTTTTAATTCTCATATTTTAGAATGGAAATTCTTCATTCGTAAAACTATATTACTTTTTAATTTTTTGAATTGACTTTTTGCTGTTGTTTTATTAATGTCAGATTCTCAAGATAACCTTTGTTGGGTGGAAAAGATTATACTGTAATTTTTTTTACCGTAATGGTAATTTCATATCCCGAGTTACGAGTTTAAAGTTGCTCTACAAATTTGCCCGTGAGATGAAGAACTTTGTTAACTCTCGATTGCTTTTATTTTCAACATACTCTTTTTTGTTTATATATTTAACATACTCTTTGATTCTTCTTTTACTCTCACTTATTTTTCTAATCATTATACTATATTCACGTTGCTGTCAGGTTTATTTTTCTAATAATAAACACATCTCTTCTCTAGATTTTCAGATGCACTCATTTTCTCATGCACCAGTACCGGAGGTCTCAAAACTATGCACACGATAAATATTAAATCATTTAGCACATTTTCACATTAATTTATTTGCATTTGATATAATATGTGATCATGAGAGTTGCGTTTTTTTAAAAGAAGAACATGACTGATTCAGAGACAAAATGATGTTGGTGAGTGAACAGCGCAAGAGGTAAGTCCGTAAGTGGCATTTATTTTTGGACTGCAATTATTTTCTCACTTATATGAGGCTGTGGGTTTATTAGATGCTGCACTCGGAGCACTACTCTTTCTTTAGTTTATTTATAGAATCGTCCCTCAACTTAATTTTTCATTAAAGACATCACTTTTAATGAAATTAAAATTTTAACCCCAATGGAATTGAATAGTTCTATTTTAGTATTAAAATGGATATAGTCCATCACGACCATATCAGGCCCATCATGCTTCCGTCCATATAAATAACTATCAAAAATTAAAATAGTACCTCCTTTTGACCAAACTGCCGTCGGGTTTCCACCAGGTTTTACAGCTTCCTCAGATAACCACTCGATTGCAACCGATGGTTCTGCAATGGCTCCTTCAACGACAACTAGCACAACCCTGGTTCGTTTCCTACTCCGGGCGTAAAATATACTATCTTGGTATTGACTGGATATTTAAATAGGGAAATACTGTTTAAGCGAAAGACAAAGTTTTATTCATAGAAATGGAAACTTATTCATTACAACATAACCCTTATAGAGTAGAGTTACTTGTTTAGCTACTCATAGTAGCTTTGTCTCCATCACACATACACTCGTATTTAAAAACAGAATTGAAAAAACTTAGTACAAACTATTCTCAGAATGTTTTTCTGATATAATTTATTTAAGAGTAAGAAAATAGAGGAGGTTGTTCGATGTCTTCTGCTTCCTTCAGCTTGGGTATATATAGAAGCTCATCCGGATTTCAAATTGCGGACTTCACTTCTCCTTTTGGATTAATTCGTCATGGCTTACGTTTTAATCCACTAGCTTCTCTTTCCCTTTATCAGTGGGAATCTGGTCCCTCCATTATCTCTGAGTGGAGGTTATTTTGTCTCAATTCTTCACATTGCTTCCTTTGCTTTGCCAGTAAAATTCGCCCATTTTCCACCTTTCGGCATCTTTCCCTTTCTTGGAAAGCCCTCTTTGTCTTTTTCCCCTTTGTCTCTTTTTACAGGGAATCTTTTGCCAAAGAGTGGTTCTCGTTGATCTGGACATTTCGCACAGATCTGTTCTTTCCATCTTTCAACATGCATCATGTTGCAGAACTTCCGAGTGGTTTCAGATGTTGCCGGAATCTTGTTTCTCCATAGTTTTTGCCTTTTATTTTCAAATATTCTTTCGGCAAAATCGGTGGTTGTCCCCGTCATGGAATTGAGCATGAATGATCCATTTTCGGACTTGTGAAATGTTTTGAACGAGTATTTGACTTTGTCCATTTCCGTCAGACAAACCCAAAGTCCCTAAGCTCTTCTTGTAGTAATATCATCTTCTGATATTGGAGCAACTAGAAGCTGCTCTTTAGGTGGTGGCTTTATGAAATCTAAAGCCTTCATGTATGGTCTCTGCAGCTTGATGAAATGAAAGCTGGGATAGAAACCTTTTCCATTGACTTCTGGTGCGGCTGAAATAAATTTTAGTTCCAGAGTTTCTCCTCGTCCGAGTGTATTATTATTTTTCCACGATCCATACACTCTCTCGATTAACCATTCTAGTAATTTTGAAATTTCCAGAAATCCTGGTGATATCGTGAAGACTGAGGCTAAACAGCCGAAGTCAAACCATTCTCGTACACTCTCTAGTTTTGCACCTGGAAGAGTCCAAACTCGTGGATATTTCCCAGACCAATCGGCCAAGGATTTACCCGGGACAAGTCCCATTCTTGTATATAACCTTTCCCATGTTCTTTGGTATTCCATCAATGGGGATGGTTTCTGGTTATCATTCTTGACCTTAGGTTTTTCAGTCCTTGGTCTAAGATTAAGCTCGTTAACTTCAGCCTCTAAATTTTTAGACTGAGTTGATTCTTCCGATGTTTCCATCTTGGAATCTTTCTCGTTTTTTGAATCCTCTTCATAAGGATCCTCTCCAGTATTTGGGTGAATTGTGCTTGAGTCACCTACCTCAATTTTTACGTCTCGTGCTCGTAGTTCAGAGCAAAGTTTAGACTCTGAAGCGTCTCGCATAAGGGGGCCATAAAGGCTGTCCCATAACATGGTGCTATGAAGCCTTGCGGCTTTCATTTCAGTCTGGACCTTGTTAAGGTCCTTCTCTTGTACATGTCCAGAAGCCTTTGCATTAATTGCTATGCTGCTATTGCCTTGTTTAGTTCTTCAAGGCTTTCGTTGTGATGCCTCCACCTTGTAAGGATATTGTTGGCCTCACTTGGCTCCATCTCGTGTTAAGAAATCTGCAAGAACATTTTCAGGAGATTTAATAATCAAAACGTCAAAATCGTAATATTGACACTCTGCTTGCTATCTTAAAAGTCTGGCTTTCTTGGGTTTACTTTCTATTTTGTTTTTTAAGAAAGCCTTAACACTTGTATTATTAATTTTTAGGGTAAATTTCTTTGCTAGTAAAAACAGAGGCCATTTTTTAAATGCACTGCGAACTGCAAAGAATTCTTTCTCGTTAATGTGCCATCTGACCGCATTATTATCAGCAAATAGTCCACTGCAGTATCTACATGGGACCTCTCTTGTTAGTTCTACCTTCGTTAGAACTGCTGCCCACCAATGATCACTAGCATCTGTGTAAAGCACAAGATCATCGTCATCGTTAGGTATAGCAAGTTTGGGAAGGTTCTGGCACAATTTCTTTAGTTGTTGTACTGCTCCTGCATGTTGGGTTGTCCATTTGAATTCTGGTTCCTTTTTAAGCAGAGGACTAAACACTTTCCTGTAACTAGCAAGATTGTTAATAAACATCCCTGCAAAATTAACTAAACCCAAAAAACTTTGAAGTTGTTTAACCATTTTGAGATTGTCCGGGCAATCACGTACCTTTTCCACCAAATGTGCTTGGAGTATGATACCTGATTCGTCAATCTCAATGCCAAGGAATTCAATTTTCCTTGTAAGAATTACTGCTTTCTTTTGAGATAACACTAATCCATTCTTGAAACAAATGTCTGAGAAAATCTCTAAATGTTTGAGATGTTCCTTGACTGTTTTGGATGCTATGAGGATATCGTCCACATAAACAAACATGAAACTGAAGTAATCTTTAAAATGGTTATCCATTTTTCTTTGGTATATTTGGGGTGCGTTGGCAAGACCCATTGGCAACACATTCCAAACATAATGTCCTTGTGGCGTTGAGAAGGCAGTAAACTTCTTGCTTTCCTCCTGCATCTTAATCTGATAGAATCCAGATTTGCAATCAAATTTAGAGAATACCTTTGCGTTTTGGACGCAATTGATTAAGTGTTCTCGACTTGGAATGTAGTAGCCATCAAATTCTAGGATTTTGTTGATGCCTTGATAGTTGATGACAAGTCTTGGTTTTCCCCTTTTTACCTCGATGTGGTTTCTTACCAGAAAGCCTGGACTGCTGTAAGGTGAGACTCCTGGTGATATCAACTTAAGGTCAAGGTGTTCCTTAAGAATCATTTGCATATCCTCACGATCCCTTTGATTCATCAGGATTGGCTTGTATGGTACGAACTCATGCTCTTTTCCCTTTTGAAGTTTCAAGAAAGCTTAGAGTTCATTCTTGTTCTACCATGCCAAAGGATCTTCGCTGAAATTCCTTTGAATCTTGTTTTTGATATCTTCAAGTGATATTTGCTCTTCACTTGTGATATCTGTTTGCGATACTCCTTCCATACTGACCTTGAGAAGCTTGGTTGTTGTTTCTTTGACCCTTTTTGTATTTGGATCATCTTCTCCTATTAGGTCTGCTCTCAACTGGAGTATTTCTTCTCCATACTTGCGTTGATCTCTCATTTTTGGGTGTCGCAGTTGTCCTTCACAACCATGCTTGCTGCGAAAAATGAAAGGCATTTTGCGGTAAAATGCTTCTCTGAGTCGTTGCAGTAGAATCTTATGGTCAAAAATCATTGTGAGAATAAGCCTTCTTGTCTCATTGTCCTGGGTAACCCTTTTAAAGGCCTGCAGGAAATTGTTGCCTAGGAGAATATCTGCTCTTGTATCATGGAACTAAATAGGCGGCGTTTTGACCTTGTACCAAGGCCTACCTCCTGCGCCTCCGATGAGTATTTCCGCTTACTTAATTCCTCTTTTAAAGATAATAATCCTTTTAGAGAAGTCTCTTCCTGCAACTGCTGGTAATTCTTCTTCAAGGTTGGGAGGAAACACGTTCTTTTTGGCCGTACATATTCCAGCACCTGAATCAATGTATGCTGCAAAGTACTCTGCCCTGTATTTTTCATACAACATCCCTACTGAGATGTATACGGAAAATGGACTAGTGGTCATCGAATTCGGTATCTTTTACCTTCCACTGTAAATTCCAGTCCGAGTATTAAATTCTCGGTTAATCTTCCTGCCATTCCCTGTATTGTAAAATCCATACCTCCCAGTTTTAGATGTCCTTGATATCTTCCTGGTAAAGGTTGTTGGAGATAGTACAAAGCATTGCTTGGAAAGATATTATCTTTCTGAGTAATATCAAAAATTACTTCGATTATACTCCATCCTGCTGGACATTGAAGTTCTCCTTTGTTAATGAACTGTCCTGGTCCAGTGATAGCTTCAAGAATAGGTCTCTTTCCTATTCTTTGGCTGGTCCTTTAGGTTGTCATTCGGTTTTCACTGAATGAAGCTCGCCTTTGCTCAAACCTGTGACTAGTTGTCTGGTTTAGCACTGGTTGATCTCTGATAATCATGTCCATCTCTTGGATATGAGGTAGGTCAGAAATTTCTGGTTTGACCGCTTGGGCTACTTTCTCGAATATTTTTGGAATCTCAACGAACTCTTTTCTCTGAAATACCTCAGAATGATGGGTATTAGAGAGTGCGTATGAGATGCTATATGTAATAGAGTACGGTCTATTTCCTACTTTCATCAGATCTTTATTTTTGAAATCCTGATGAAGGGTTAGCGCTCTATTAAAGTCTCGATCTGCCAGGTTATAGGCAATATTCGAATAGATGAACATTGTCACCTTTCCTGCGAATAAGTTGCCGGAGATTCCACCTAGACATGCATCTCTCAAATTTTGAATTATTCTATCAAAGACAGCAATGTCGATTGGGGAATTGACTACTTCTTTGAATGTTTCTTTAAGCAAGATTCTTATGGCTCCGATATGGATCCATGACATCTTCTGGGCAACTTCCCTGTTGAGTCTCTTTAGTTCCTCTTTGATTTCCATCATGGGAACTAACTGCATTTCCATCACATTACTGGAGAGCTCCATTGGGATAGCAAGCTCTCCCGCCGTGACTTTGTAAATGATGTGATGCTTCCTTTGCCTTAGACTTAATTGTGTCAAGGCTCTCTCCATTTTGCCGACTGTGAAGCCGTCATAAATGCGAAGTTTTGGATCTTGTTTCATGATTCTCATCAGAGCTTTATGTGATATGCTCGTTTGTGAGAAAAACCCTGAGATATCCTCTTGCGTCTTCTGATGGAAGATTTCTTCTTCCTGAGTCTGATTCTAATTCAGAAGACTCATCCTTATATTCTTCTTCTTCGTATATGCTTTCGTCTGAGGGGATGTCCTCGAACCGATATACCTGAATAAGATCTTGATAGTAAATGGCTTCCTCGATCTCTGGTGTTGCCTCAAACCGTTTGACTCCTTGGTTTTGGTTTTGCGGACAATCGGTAGAGATGTGGCCTGGAGCACCACATGTCCAACAATTGCAATCTTTGAAACTTTCATTGGCTCTGGTGTGTGCCCTTCTGAAAGTTCTCTTGGTAGATATCCTGCTGGATCTATCTCGGCTTGTGGTTGGACGTCCCCTGCTTGGCCCTGAATGATGTCCTGATTTGTAACTTCGGGCTTTTTGTTTGGACCAAAATCTTCTGGGCTTCCATGAAGATCTTTCCTTGCCTCTCCTTTCTTCTCTGGCATAAGGGTATTTCTTTCTCTTCTTATGCTCTCTGGCTTCTCCGACAATTGTTGGGATGTCGTTGTTTTCGCAACAAAGAGTAACATTTTTGTTGACTCTTCCCAGCCTCTTATAATTCTTTAGCTCAGCTGCCTTTGGGCACCATTCGGAAAGTTTGCTTTTGAGGAAAGACATACGTCTTGCCACAGTATCAGCATTTCCCTCCATGGACTTGGGATTTTGGCGAAGGAAAGTGGGATGGCCGTAGCATCATTCACCTTCGACTTCCATTTGTACTCGGTGAAGAGTTTTATGTATAAGTCTATGTTACATATGTCGTGTAATTCAAGACTATACAATGCTCTTTCATATCTCTTGGCTTGCTCTCGGCCTCCTCCAAAGTTTCCTTCTGAATCCTCGAAGTAACCAATTCCAATGAAAAGTATCTTGAATACTTTTGCCATTTTATCTACGATATTTTTCATAGATTCTCCGGCCGCAACTTCTTCTTTGGTTCCCTGGTCTGTCTGGTCCCAGGCGATCTTGACTGACCTTTCCAAACTCATATTAAACAGCAATATGAATGCTTCTTTGTTGAGATCAAGGGTTCCTGCTGCAATCCTCATTGCTGAGGCCCAATCGTCAATTAGAAGCTCTCTGTTTTTGAAATCAAGGGTATCAAGATTGAGCATTAACCCATACGGATGTATTGGGTCGAGCTGGGACTTGACATATGGTGTATCCCTTATGTTTGGCCTTCTTCGAGATCTGTTTATGCCTGGTTTTATGAAATCTGGATATAGATTCCCTCCAGAACTAAAATCTCCTTGGTGCGGCATGTGCTCATCTTGCTGAGGGGGATTGCTCACTCCGCTATTCTCTGGTACCATCGGTGGATCCTGACTGAAAGACTCTGCATATTGAGTCACTTGCTGAGTTTTGAGATTCACCAGAGTTAATCCGGCGAATGATTCTGCAAGGTCGTTTAGATCCTGCAAATTCCCGAAGTTAACCTCGTCGAGATGGATACGGGCTGTCATGGCTTCTTTTGAGGAACTGATTCTCCTCTTAATAGGGCTCTCAGCTTTTCTCCCTCTGTCAATTCTCGTTTTACTTCTACAGTCTTGCCCTTATGGTGTAGAAGTGGTTCTGTTCCATAAGATGGTGGTAACCATCCTCCTCGCTTTCTCCCCGGAGAACTTGATTGTGATTCCAAATTCTTCATTCTTCGCTGGATATCTTGCAGATTTTCCAATATCTCCTTTTGACGCCTAGACATGGTTTCAAGTTTGTCTTGGAGTTCTTGAAGGTGCTCGGGCATATGGTACTGACGGTTACCATATGTTTGGACTGTTTTCTGGACTTCTCTGAGGTCCTGAGACAGCTTAGAGCCATCTGTTTCGAGCTCGTGAAAATCTGGCAAGGCTAGATTACTCATCTATTATTTCTTTCAATGATTAATCTATTTATTCTTGTAATCTCAGCTGAGAGTCCATTAATAGCTATGAACTTAGCTCTAATGCCAGGGAGATTGTCTGGTCTATGACTGGCTAGGTTAACTAACTTAGTCATCAAGAGTTGGAGCTCTTGTTCTAGAGTAATACCAGGCATAATTAAAGGCTTAGTATTGAACTTTGTTTATTAGCTTTTTTAAGGCTAATTCTTATTCGCTTGAATTCTTCAAGTCTAGCTTTATTCATGGGACAAGTCTGTTGTTCTAGATCGCAACATAGAACCTCATGATGTTTAATAAAATTTTTCTGAATCGCAAGGCATTCAGTTAAAGCATTGATAAAATGCTTAACACTTGTAGTTTTCGGTCCTCTAAAAAAGAACTGAATTTGGGGAAACCAAATGTCATCCATAACTGGATTATTCATGTTTTGTAAAATACTCTACTCATAAAGGGATGAGTTATAATGAAAAGTTTTCATTTAAATGAATAAACAAACTGGCTCTGATACTATTTTCGTACAAAAATGGAACACTTCAATTCTGGGGTGGAAAATGAAACTTCTCAAACATTTAGGAGTCTTTTTTAAAATAAAAGGTGGAGTACAAGAGTAAATAAGCCAATAAGGAGCACTGCTCTTGGAGTAGCATCTAACTCACCGAGGCTGTGTAGCCCATTTTGGTTGATTTATATTAATTGGTTATATTTCACCATTTATTTTGTATATGAATTAGAATAATTGGTCTAGAATAATTGGTCAAAGATGCTGATGTGAGGTCCCAACTCTAAAGTCTCGTTTAGGTCCGAATAGGAGTTGTGAATTTCCAATTCGAATTTCAACGCTACCTCATAGAGACTTAATTAATGGAATCATAATAAAGCCAAACATAAATTATTTACTCTAGCGGAAGCTTTCAAGTTTATAAGGGTTATATTACAATTTCACACCACACTCAAAAAAACAAAATAAAGACTTAATAATTCATATAATGACACACGATAGTTGGAAGAATTTATTTAAGGGATAATTCTATCAAACCCCCCAAACTATGGGGTCATTTACCGCACAGGGTCAGAACTTTAGTTTTAGCAGCAGTGCCCCCTGAACTTTGGTCGTTTGTGCGATTTACTTTTGTGCGTTTTCCGAACATATTTTTACCGCAACAGTAAGCCACGTGCACATCACATGTTATAGTTTAAGGGCATTTTTGTCCAAAAAAATTCTTTTAAACTTTGTCGCACCCCAAACTATACTAAGTGTGCGTTTTGCCCCCTGAACTATGAAGTGTGCGATTTGCCCCCTGAACTATTGTTTCTTTTCAAGTTATACCCTTTAACTATATTTCAATTTTCTGAAACGCCCCCTGTACTATATTTTCAATTTCTAATTTAGGCCCTGAATTTTATTAGTTTGGTCGTTTATATACAATAAAAAAAACATCATATACCATAAAAAAGGATGACTAAATACACCAATTATACACCATTAGAACATCAAACATTCAACATCAAAATAACAAAGCATCTCAAGCCATAACATCAATTGTTCATACTCCTACATTACAAGAAAAATAAGAACTGTTCATAACAAAATGCAAAATGGGCATCACATTGTTATCCCTCCCAAAATAGATGCTCATAAGGGCTGATTGCCCTTCAAAATCCTGCTCACTGTATTGTGAAGTGCCTTTTTAAGTGCTGTGTCAACTATTCTCTCCACAACACTTGCAGGGTTGCACACTCTATTCACTTTTTCCCTTTTAGATGACTGCAACAAAAACACATGAAAAATAAACAATCATATTGGGACCTCAACCAATAGATAATAATATTTCTCACCAAAAACATGCACAAGGCAGTTTTTACCTCATACCTAGGGCCAATATCTTCTGAAGTGGAGGCCCCCTTCTTTTTCAATTCTCCATATCTCTTTTTTACCTGTAAACAAACCAAAGTGGTTGGTTCAGGCAGATAGCAATAACCAAAGATTCAATAATTTGGAAAGCATTTAAATAGAAAATAACCTGAGCAAGTGTTGGCTCCTCTTCCTCTGTTGTGACTTTGGCTTTTTTGGCTTTGTTGTTGACATTTTTCTTGGTCACCTTCTTACCACTAACCTCCTCAACCAGTCTTGCCACTTTCTTCACTTTTCTAATCTGTCTCTCCCTAACTTCCAACCCCTCTTCCTCAGTTACTAACTTTCTTTTAACATTTTTTCCTTCTTGGAGCAGGTGGTGAAGAAGTAGCATTGACCTGTACTGTAAACCTTGGGCTTGATCTAGTTGGAGAAAGCTGGCTTGCAATAGGTGGTGGTGAAGGTACTTTGGTCTGGCTTGTGAATCTTGGGCTTGATCTAGATGGGGTAGTACCTGTAGGTCCATCCTCAGGGCTAGATACCACCTGATCATCTGCTACACCATCATTTAAATCTGCCATTTGAGGCTCATGATCACCAGCAGCAGCTCCACTTTCTCCATTTGCACCAGAATCCAAATCAATAGGATTTTCTTTGACACCAGAAGCAGCAGCATTGGAATCCTTCTTCTTCTTGGCACTCTTTTTTTTCCCTTTCTTAGATGGCTGCAATAAACAATTTAGTTACTACATGTTATGAGTATGAATGATCAAATATAAGTTAGCAAAAATCAGTTAATATTTACCTTTGCAGTTTTTGTTGTCTTTGGAGGAATGTCTACTCCAGCAGTAGCCTCAGTGCCTAATATTTCATGCCTCTTTGGACAAGTCCTCTTATTATGCCCAGCCTTGTGACAGAACCCACAGTTCATCACCACACCCTTCTTGCTCAATTTCACCCTCTCCCCTTTACTACCCCTCTTCTTCAATTCTTCTAATTCTTCAGGAGGCTTGATCCTGCCATTCTTCTTGGGCCTGCCTGGTAACTTTTCTGGAATGGGTGGAAGGCATGGTGGAAGCTCAGACAATGGCCAATCCTCAGGACCTCTCAAGGTGTGCATGCAATGCTTATAACTCTCATTAGAAGCAGAGATCTTGAAACATTCCTCAATATGCTCAGAAGGATCACACTCTTTGAAGTATAAGGCAGCCATGCCACGTGCACAAGGAAGGCCACTAATTTGCCACTTCCTACATGTGCATTCCCTTCTTGCAATGTTACAGTTCATTTGACCATGTGGGCTGCTAACTTCAAAGTCATCTGCTCCATTCCAAAATGCCTTACATTCACTGCTCTTCTCATGTGTCTTCTCCAACACCTTATGAATATTTGGACAAACCTCCCCAATCCACTTAAGTGATAGATCCCTCTTCACATAAGTCCTCTTCATTAAGATAAGCCTGATGTGCTCCAACAAATCAATGATAGGCTTAGGCCTGGCTTCCAAAATCATGGCATTGAAGGACTCACACATGTTGTTGAGCAACACATCACAATTGAATCCTGGCTTGAAGTAGGACCTAGACCAGTACCTTGCAGGCCTCATTGCAAGCCACTTAAAAGCCTCTAAATCCCTCTCCCTTATCTCCTTCATAAACCCCTCAAAGTCATCAACTCTTGTGGACTTTGCAGCCTGCCATAGTAGTGTCTTCAATGGAAGCCCCTTGAAACTTTGCTTAAAATTCCCATACATATGCATAACACAAAATCTGTGTTGTGCATATGGGAACACACTCTCCACAGCATCTATAAGGCCCTTCTGTTTGTCTGATATCACCACATATCCACCACTGCCATCTTCTGTAATATCCAAATCCTTCACAAGCAGATCCATGAACCACACCCATGATTCCCTCTTCTCTTTTTCAACTACAGCATAGGCTATGGGAAACAAGCAGTTGTTGGCATCAATCCCAATAGCACTCAATAATATCCCACCATAGTAGCCCTTCAGATGACACCCATCAAAACACAGTATCTTCCTGCATCCTGCCTTATAACCCTTCTTCAGTTGACCCCAACAAATATAAAATCTTTTGAATATTGGACCATTCTCTGAAGGCATGGTCTTTATCCTCACAGTGTTGTCAGGGTCACTCCTGACTATCTCAGCTGCATACCTCCACAGAAGTGCATACTGCTTCTTATCATTACCCACACTCAACTGCTTCACCTTACTCTTTGCTCTATACATCTGGAACCTTGTAAACTTGATCTTAGTGTCATTCCTCACCATGTCAACTAATGCAGAAGCAGCCATTCCTGGATTATACTTCAACATCAGCTGATATTTCTCTGCAACCCATGTTGATGTTGCTGCTTTAACAACCTCCTGCCTTTGACATATATGCTTTCCTTTCCATGTCTTCACAATCAAAGTCTTACAGTTGCCCACCTCTGATGCATAAATCATCCAATCACATTTGTCATTTTTGCACTTGATTCTTATCATGTGCTTGTCATTCTTAACAAATGAGATATCCCTCCCAACCAAAATAGCAAACTCCCTCACTGCTCTTCTGAAAATAGCTGCACTCTGGAAACACAGTCCTGGGTGGAAAATAGGCTTTGTCATATCCCTTACTGGATTGAACACAGGATAACCCATGTAATTCCATTGTCCCCTTGGCAGTTTCTCCACAACAGGTTTCTGAGATGGTTGTTGTGCTTGAGTGGAAGGTGGTGGTGGGGTTTGAGTTGGTTGTTCAGTAGGGGGGACTTGATTGTTTTCAGGTTCTGGGACTTCATCTTTTTTAGCTTCAGGAGATTGTGTATTCACATGAGTTTCCTCAAAAACATCTTCTTCATCATATGCAGAGGGGGGAATCCAATGTGCTTCAGTTTCTCCAGCAACCACATACAAAGATTCATCATTTGACCACTCCTCCCCACTATCACTGAAACATTCTGATAGATCTGTATCACTCCCAACAGAATTTGCATCATCAGACAGAACTGCTTCTTTATCTTGTATAAGTTCATCCCATAAACCAGCCTTCTCCTCAACCTCATCTTCACCATCAGCTTCCAAATCTTCTCTCAAGTCATCACCATTTTGTTCATCACCAACCTCTTCTTGACCTCTAAAGGTATCATTTGCAACTCCATCAGAAGGTTCCCCATCATCCTCCAACACATTGTATAACTCCCCACCCTCTGTGTACAAATGCACCACTCTGTCCTCATCTAAATACTTATCAAGCTTCAATGTTTCCTCATCCCTCCACAAGTAATCCATAACTGACAAATCATTCTCACCAAACTGACTACAGTAGAACTTGGAATCCTCATCCTTCTTAAAACCAGCAGCTTCACTCATTGCATAAATCTCTTGCAGGCTTATCTCTGACACATTGCAATAGTCAATGTGACTAACATCTCCCCCCACATATCTCACAACTCTACTGTGTCTAAACTTGCCACTGTGATGAAGTGTGATAGTGAAATCTTCGGGATCAGTTCCTGCAATAATAATGAAAATATTTGTTAAGTATGTATGCTAGGTTATTCACATGCACAAATGCTCAAAAGACTAAGTTATTGAAAAGCATGACAATGATAGAATATGGATGGACCACAACAAGTAAAGCAAAGCAAATCAATACACTAACATAATATTCATCAATTTTTATTAAGGATCAAACCCCAACACTGCACAACCTAATATCTACCCCTTTTATTCTACAACAGTAGTAACAATTTGCAGCAACAAAATTAAAAAAAACAATCATTTTCGGGACCACTGTTCAAACCCTAGCCCACGTAATAGGAACAAAATGCAAAATTGCAAACATTGACACTTATTATAACATTTTGTGAGTCGTAAATTACTAATTAAAACCAAAGACTAAGCAAATCGACAAAAATTTTAAGAAATTAGGGTTTCGGTTCGATTAAAACTTACCATAATCGGGATGATTTCGGCATTCTGGAAGTTCGTCGCTGGATATACGGAGAACCCACACCATTTTAATGATTATAACGCGGAAATTGATCGGAAATTAAGCAAAATTAATTTTTTCGACGAACCCTAAAAACGCCCCCAAATTTGATAGTTGTGTTATTCGTGTTAGGTTTTGCCCCCTGATGTTTAGAGTTTTGTTTTTAATTTTTTTATGTGACAGGTCTATTTTATCCCTTACGGGTCACGTGAGTCGGACACGTGAGGGAATATTCTAAGAATATTCCAGTAAAATGTGACCGGAACACGCACTAAAACCAACACGCACAAACGACCAAAGTTCAGGGGGCACTGCCGCTAAAACTAAAGTTCTGACCATGTGCGGTAAATGACCCCATAGTTTGGGGGGTTTGATAGAATTATCCCTTTATTTAACACACACTTTCAACTTTTATTTAAAATTCTATACGTCCACGGTAGCTTTTGATCCAGCTGCGTTGTAACCCACGCTTACTCTGAGAAATGGACAGAGAAAACAGAAGGGAGAGGTAAGTCTTTGGTGGCTTAGTGAGATTTTCAACAACAGTAAAATATTCAAGGCGTAGATGGAAATATTATGTAGTATGAAATGTATGCAGGAGATTAAAATGAATGAGACCAATAAAAGCAAAAAGTGAAGCAAGATAATGAATGTGTGCTTTACATAAGATCCAACCTTATTTTACCTAATATACTATCTTGTACCTCTCTACGATGAGTGACCTTGCAAATAAATCTAGAGACATGCTCGAGTACATATCTATCTAGCACGCGGGTTACAGTCAACTCCTAACCGCAAGCGGCACCTAGATAAATGGGTATCAAGCGAATTTACTTAAACTGACAACCCTTTGTTATCCAGCAGTAACTCGACTCAACCCTAGGCCCAACTTCCCAAAGGCGTCCCAATGGGTAAAACAGATAAACATATAAGCTAGTTAACGGGATAATATCTGTTGCTTTTGAGCTAAATATCCGAATATAGTCCGTTGCTCTTTGAACAGTTCAAGAATCAGCAAAATGATATCATATCGAGAAATTATAACAACGATGAATCGATAAGTGGTTAAAATCAATATGTGAATTCAATAACAAGATACTTGATTTTATGCGATGAAATATTATTACAAGAAAACTGTTAAATTAAGGTAGTTTGTGATTCGGAAAGAAAGAACCACAACAACTCTGTCCAAGTTCCCCAAGCCGGATACCAAATGGGCTCGAATAAATATTATAACCTCACCTTATATAGTAACTTCTTGCTCCGGATAGTCGGCACCGTTTCCTATATAAATTAGATATGTTAATAAATTATATAATTATCTCTTGTTAGTGTTTCACATATGTGTTCAATATCATAATCAACATTTAAGTATTATGGGGTCATAGTAATAATGACACAAGAAAATAATATTAACTTCAACTTTATTGTATGTAGTTTATCGGTGAGTAATTAATATCCTTAGAAGTATGTGTGTGAAACTATTCATAACAACTAGATTTTTATTTAGATCTATGTAAGTAAGTTATAACAACAATAGGTATTTCATCTATAGATAAGGTTTATATAACTTATAACTCTTGATATTACTTAATAGGGATAAAAGCATCAAGCCACCTGAACTATACACGTTTTTGCGACTTGCCACTTAAACAAAATTAATAAGCGTTTTCCCCTTAAACTATAGACATTTGTTCGATTTGGCCCCTGACCGAGATTTTGGCTATTTTTGGCCATTCTTGGCCGGAATATTTCCCCTACCCAACTCATATGTGTTGTAGTGGATGTATTTTGGTCGTTGATGACAAAAAGTAGGCGAAAAAACACCTCGAACGGGGCATATTTTGTCTAAAATGCGATTTGCCCTTCAGTGTATTTTTGGGCATTTTCGGTCGGAATATTCCCCCCTACACGACTCATATATTATGTACTAGATGCATTTTGGTAGTTTATGACAAAAAATAGGCGAAAAACAATACTTCGAACGAGGAATATTTCGTCCAAAAATAGCCAAAAACCCGGCCAGGGGGCAAATCAAACAGACGTGCATAGTTTAAGGGGAAAAACGCAGGGGCAAGTCGCAAAAACGTGTATAGTTCAGGGGCTTGATGTTTTTATCCCTACTTAATATTACACATATTACGTATCAAGATTCATAAAATTACAAGTACATGAAACTCATGAGATTAGTTTAGGTTAAAACATAACTACGGAGTTGGTCATTCAAGTTATATGATTAGATCATAATATAGTTACAACACTTTGAGAAAAATTAAAGAAAAGAGAATTTAAGCATGAGGCCTATTTCCTAATCTATGTAAATGAAACAAAATTCACAAATGATACATATATATATATATATATGTTAAAACTTATAAAACACAGTTGTTCAATTATCTTTAGGATGTTATTAAGTTATATTGGCGATCAAGTTTATTTTTTTAGTGATTATACATGTTAAAATG